>JARGCV010000033.1:1712500-2912500 GCA_034064705.1 Bothrops alternatus
CTTAGTTCATTTAGTGGCCATTCAAAATTACAATGACACTGAGAAAAGTGACTTATGACCGTTTTCACACTTATGACCATTGTAGCATCCCAGGATCATGTCATCAAAATTCAGGCACTTGGCAACTGATTCACATTTATGATGACAGCGGTGTCCTGGGATCACATGATCAGCTTTTGTGATCAGCTTCTGACAGAAAAGTCAATGGGGAAGCCATTGACAAGTTAACTGAATTTCCTACACGAGGGATTCTTGTCAAAGGATGGGCTGCACCTCATGAAAACAAGCAAAAATGTACTTGGAAAAAGCCTGGCCCAACTCATCAGGAGGGCTTTAAACTAAAACTGAGGGGAGGAGGGTGACCAGTCTCTAGAACAGTGTTTCTCAACCTTGACAATTTTAAGGCATGTGGACTTCAACTCCCAGAATTCCGCAGCCAGCTTTGCTGGCTGTGGAATTCTGGGAGTTGAAGTCCACATGCCTTAAAATTGTCAAGGTTGAGAAACACTGCTCTAGAATCTCTAGAACCAAAAACCAATCACAAATCCAAAAAAAACAAAGTAAACAATGAGATAGGCAGTGATGAAAAAAAAAAAAAACTCAGACAACAACCAGGAGACACAGGAAACACTCCCATGGACAAGCACAAAAATCTTAAATGCTTATATACATATTCATCAAATTTGCAGAAGATACCAAACTGACAGGAGTAGCCAACACCCCAGAAGACAACTCAGAATCCAAAAAGATCTTGACAAACTTGAACAATGGGCCCTATCCAACAAAATTAGTTTCAATGTGGAGAAAAACAAAGTCTTACATTTAGGCAGGAAAAATCCAAGGTATAAGTACAGATTAGGCGAGACCTGGCTTAAAAACAGTAACTGTGAGAGGGACCTTGGAGTCCTAGTGGACGATCACTTGACTATGAGCCAGCAGTGTGCAGCAGCAGCCAAAAATGCTAGTACAATCCTGGGTTGTATAAATAGAGGCATAGAATCAAGATCACACAAAGTATTATTATCACTTTATAAAACCCTAGTAAGACCACACCTGAAATACTGCAGCCAGTTTTGGTCACCATATCACAAAAATGATGTTGAGAGTTTGGAAAAAAATCAGAGAAGAGCCACTAAGATGATCAAAGGCCTGGAGACTAAAACAGACAAAGAATGGCTACAGGACTTGGGTTTGGCTACTCTACAAAAAAGAAGAAATAGGGGAGACATGATAGCAATGTTCCAGTATCTGAGGGGCTGCCACAGGGCAGAGGGGGCCAGGTTGTTCATCAAAGCACCAGAGGGAAGGATGAGAAACAATGGTTGGAAACTGATCAAAGAGAGAAGCAACCTGGAACTAAGGAGAAACTTCCTGACAGTGAAGACAATCAACCAGTGGAACAGCTTACCCCCAGAAATTGTGAGGGCTCCATCTCTGGAGATTTTTAAAAGGAGACTGGACATTCACCTGTCTGAGATGGTGTAGGTTCTCCTGCTTGAGCAGAGGGCTGGATTAGAAGACCTCCAAGGTCCCTTCCAGCTCTATTCTATTCTAAGTTGTTACTAAGTTAACAACTGCAGCAATTCACTTAACAACAAGAAGGGGCAAGAAAAGTTGTAAAATAGGGCAAAACTCACTTAACAAATGTTTCACTTAGCAACAGAAATGGTTGTAAATCAAGGACTACCTGCATTGTATGAGAGACTGACTTTATCTTATTTCTCACGTATTGGTTGATCCTATACTTGCAAATAGGTTTTGTTTTGTTTTGTTTTACAGTGTTGTTGTATCAGACAATATTCAAGCATTTCAATTCTTTATACAAAGTAAAAATGTTCAGGCCAGTTTTTCCTTTTGCTTTATCTATTAATAAATGGAAGCCTCAGTTTGAGATTCGAATATTGAGTTTATACTACAGTATTATTTAGGCTGACCAGACCCAAGCTGCAGAGGTGAAAGATTCATATAATTAGAAGAGAAGCCAGATTTTCAAGAAAATGATTGGCTTTTCTTTTTATATGGAATGAAAAATCAGTAGATGGTTACTACTTGCTTTCCATAAAGAACTTGACAACTACTAAAATCAATATATAGTACTCTCATTTCTGAATGTACAGATGCCACATATGTTTGAGCTCTTTTGGATCATAAATTGGATTTTGAAGTGAAATTGATTAATATTTCAGTTTATGGAAAAATAAACTTTAAAACTAGGTGGCAAACGATTCTGTTGGTAGAATGGGTAAAATCTGGAATAATTTATTCTGGAATAGCCTTACAAGGATTATTCTTGACTTCAAACAGACTTCAGTTGCCCAATCCACAATAGTAGAACATACTCAAAAACATGAACATACTCAAAAGGACAGTTCATACCAAATGTTTTACCTTCTTCAGAGGAACCTTCTCTTTTGATGAAGTCCTTTTCTGAAACCAAACCTATACTTTGGTCATTTTAAAAATTGAAGATTATTTTTTAAAATTGAAAATTTAAAATTGAAACTAAAATTGAAACTGATACGTATGATATTTACTTGTGGAATAACTGATTGAAATATCTGAAAATGGAATACCAATTGTTGCAAGTCCTAAAAAAGTTAAATTGGTCTCCCCAGATTTATGTTTGAAACTGATTAATCAAATGATTCTATTTTTTAGTTTATTGAATACCACAAATAAAATATTTGAAATATTAATCTATATGGTTTTGTCTTGGAGGTATTACCATCTTTTTGGAACAATATTTTAATGCACCTAAGTAGATTTACAGAAAATAATTTTAATGTTAAAGCTGTTGACATTATGTTGAAATATGTTCCAAACTATGGAATTTGCTGCTGGTTGAGGAGATTTGGCTATGCTGGGAATGGGGAGCTAAGAGAGTTATTTTGAGAAATTGGAAAAGTGCTACAATTCTGAATATTAAGGACTGGATTTAAAATATGTTCAATCTATCCAAATTTGAACATTTTTTTCTACTAATCAAAAAATAATGGAATATGTTTGGCACAGATTTCATGAAATTTTAGAGGGTTTTTTTCTTTTTAATTCTAATTTTTCATCTCTTGTTGAATATTTGACATATAGGATACATGCCTAACTTGTTCTTATTTTTTTGTTTTCCCTTTTATTGTTTGTTATTTATTTGTTTGTTTTGTATTTTTTGTAGTCAAATGAATTTTTAATTATATATTTTTAAAAAACTTGTAATGACGTTTTTTCTTCTTTTTTTGAAAAAGGACCTAAGCTGCAAAGAGTTTTCCATGTTTCGTTGCTGCCATCTAAAAGTTATCAAGATTTTTACAGGCTGTAAAATGGAGCCCTAACCTTTCTTCTTCTTCTTCTTCTTCTTCTTCTTCTTCTTCTTCTTCTTCTTCTTCTTCTTCTTCTTCTTCTTCTTCTTCTTCTTCTTCTTCTTCTTCTTCTTCTTCTTCTTCTTCTTCTTCTTCTTCTTCTTCTTCTTCTTCTTCTTCTTCTTCTTCTTCTTCTTCTTCTTCTTCTTCTTCTTCTTCTTCTTCTTCTTCTTCTTCTTCTTCTTCTTCTTCTTCTTC
This sequence comes from Bothrops alternatus, assembly GCA_034064705.1. Lineage (NCBI taxonomy): Eukaryota > Metazoa > Chordata > Lepidosauria > Squamata > Viperidae > Bothrops > Bothrops alternatus. Next base: position 1,716,052 of record JARGCV010000033.1, read on the forward strand.
TTCTTCTTCTTCTTCTTCTTCTTCTCCTCCTCCTCCTCCTCCTCCTTCTCCTCCTCCTCCTCCTCCTCCTCCTCCTCCTCCTCCTCCTTCTTCTTCTTCTTCTTCTCCTTCTTCTTCTTCTTCTTCTCCTTCTTCTCCTCCTCCTTCTCCTCCTCCTCCTCCTCCTCCTCCTCCTCCTCCTCCTCCTCCTCCTCCTCCTCCTCCTCCTCCTCCTCCTTCTTCTTCTTCTTCTTCTTCTTCTTCTTCTTCTTCTTCTTCTTCTTCTTCTTCTTCTTCTTTTTCCTGGGGAAATAAACTTTTCTTTTTGCTTTAGTCTCTACTCCTCATTTGTAAAATGAGAACCATCAGTTTCCTTGTTGATTGACTTGGCAGTCTAAAACAACCTGATCACTCCAAAGCAGCTTATGAACCCCAGTGAACATCTACAATGACAGTCCTGCAGGAGAAGTCGGTTGTGGCCAAACGTCCTTTCCTTTATTCTCTCCATGCCCACAGATCAGGCCTACCATTTGCATCGTGATGTTAACATTGGAAAAGGAGCAATTTGCTCTAACAGTAGATTTTCTAATGAAACAAATAAGAAGGCTTAGGTCTGCTGGGGTATTTGCTGACATGTGGGCAAAGGTCTGTGTTGCACCAATCAATCACAGTAATACAAAACAAATAGTGATAGACATATTCCCCAGGGTACTCTTGGAAAAGCAATATACAAATTGCTACTCAATTTACCTGCGGCAGCCATCAGGACAGAAAAGGTCATACCTAATTTAGGAGGAGAAGAAGCAACGAGATGAAAAGTGGTGCATTTGCTTGTGAAGGATGCAGACATCTGAAGTATTGGTTTGTTTTGTTAAAACTCCCGATATTGTGTATTGTTAGATGTGTATGCTAGCGATCTTCCCTCCCTGAGCAAAAGGCAGGATAGATTCTTTTTTTCTGTAGCAGCCTTGTGAAGTTTCTAAGGGAAGGCAACCAAGTGGGGAGAGGATCAAAGTCATCTAGATATTTTTATGGCTAGTGGGGTATTTGAATATAGATTTCTTTAGTTTTGCTGCTATGTCACACCGATTCTCAGTATGAAACCATTGAAAATCCAAAAATACGAAAGTATGTTTGAAACTTCTTTGCTGATTCTGTTACTTCAGGTTCATTAAAAGCACCTTTTTCCAGTCATTAAAAATGGGGGGATGAATTCCAGCCAAAGCTTGGATAACGTGTGAGGCTTTCTTAGAGCAAGAATCTCTTGAAATGAGAAAGATACTACAGTAGTGAGTCTTCCTTTCCTGAGGAAATGTAAATGCCCACCTTGTTCAACAGCCCTATATCTTATCTGAAAATGTAAGGTTGCGGTTTCTTAATAAAAATTTAAGAAACTAAGTTTAAGTAGATTATATCCTCCATTTTCATACCTTGTTTTAGTTTTAAGCCTCACAGAATTTGTAAGTGAAGTGTGAGTATGTGGGTGTGTTTGTGTTTGTGTTTTGTGTGTGTGTGTGTGTGTATGTAATTCAGCATGGCAAAAAAAAATTTAACCAAAGATCTGTAACCCAGATTGGGGCTGAAACAACTAATAAACTTTCTTCTTGCTTCTTTCATCTTTTATCCTTCTCTCCCATGAAGCTCTAACCTTCATTCCCATGAAGCTCTAACTTTCATCCTTCATCTGCTTTCTAACCCCAGTCCTATTTTCCTGAAAGATACCATCTGCATCTTTCTCTAGCTTTTCCCGTCTAATGTCTTGTTTTCCACAGAGCCCTAGCCCAGGGGTCAACCTCAGAAAATGAGATTCTTAAGGTAAAGACTGAGGGAATGCATTTGCATTAGTTGCAGTTTCAAGTTGGCTTGAAACTGCCGTTTTCATTTTCCACAACGCCTTGGCAGGCCCCACCTAAGTGTGAGAAATTAGTTGGATGCATGTGTGTTATTGAGGATTGGAGCACTGTAGCCACTTTCTGCAATATGGATGGTAACTGGCATTCAGCTGCCACTCCAACTACTTTCAGAGTGAAAAATAAGGGAATAGCAGATGGTTCAGAGTTTCCAATTTTTAAATGGTTGGAACAGTCAAAACATTTCATGTTTCGTTCAACCCATTTCAGGTTTTGCTCCGACCAGTCCAGCCCTTTGAGCCTATGATTTTATGAGTCAGCTGAAACAAACTGATAGAAAATTTCAGGTGAGTCTTTTTTGTTCCTAACTCAAAAACAAAAGACGGCTTGTGTCATACAGACTCCCAAGGACAAATGTTTCTAATAATATAGATAGTTGAAGACAAGGATCACATCTCCCAGAAAATGATTTGAAATCTATTTAAAGCACAAGTATAGCCAGCCATCTTGCATCAAATACCAAAAGATAAAACATATCTGCACAATAAAAAAAATATTGAAATCACAAATAACCAAACCAAACCTTGTCTAACTTTCACAATGCAGCCCACAACAAGTTTGTGTCATCTATCCTAACACTTGGGGGGAAAGCTAGATCTTAAGTGCTCTTTTACAGGGGTTCTCAACCTTGGCAACTTTAAGACTTGTGGACTTCAACTCCCAGAATTCCTCAGCCAGCTTTGCTGGCTGAGGAATTCTGGGAGTTGAAGTCCACAAGTCTTAAAGTTGCCAAGGTTGAGAACCCCTGCTTTAGAAGGTTAAAAGGGTGGAGAGCTGTCAAATCTCAACAGGAAGGGTATTTCATAAGACAGGAGCTGCTAAGGAATAGACCTGCTTCCTAAGTCCTAGAGCAGTGGTTCTTAACCTGGGCGATATCGCCTCCCAGGGGGTGATTTCATTTTTCAGGGGGGCGATGGAACAAAAAGGGGCGATGCAGGGGTGAAGGAACGAAAAGGGGGCGATATGGGGGCGATGGAGCAAGAAGTTTTGGGGACACTTTTGAGACTTTTTCGTACAGTGAATCGCTGCATATCTGTCGTACAAAAACATCAGATCGCTCGCTATTAGTGGATTGAATTGTGTTTTCAAATGTTCCTCCAGCTAGCTTCAGTACAGAATGCTCTGCATATGTGAATACACATTGCTTATCTTCATGCGCGTTGCGCAACAGCCTCCACCCCTTTTATATTTCTTTTTGCGTCTTAAATTTCACTTGTAATTCAATCATTAAATGTTACTGTTTTTCTTTTCCGGCATTTCACTTTCTTGCAATTGAATTTTGTTTTCAGTGGTCATTACATTAAAGTGTCTTGAATAAATAAGATAATAATGAAATACATGTATCACAAAGTTTGGGAATAAAGTGATGGGTGGCACCAACATTTTTTCACACAGTTGAGATATGGGAAAAAGACTGGAAATAAATTATTTGCATCGATATGTCCTGATGACAATTTTAAAGAAAACAAAAAAAGTGTTTGCATAAATTGAAGAATTATTTCCTATGTTGTGATTGAGAGGTTATGTTGGGGGAGGGGGGCAATGACAACTTCCTCATTGGCTCAAGGGGGCGATTCTTTCAAAAAGGTTAAGAACCACTGTCCTAGAGGATGGCAACATTTCGTAGTTGGGACTAGGAGTGTGCTCATCCCATCCAATCTGATAGAATAGGCAGTTGTCTCTAGGGAGAGGTGGTCCTGCAGGTAACCTGGTCCTATGCCATATAGAGCTTCAAAGCACCCTGAATTACATCTGTAAGGAAAATGGAACCCTGTGCCTGGTCAGCCTTGCCCTTTGTCTTCCTCCAGCAATGCTCTAAGTGTCTCTGGTGTTGTTTCATCTCTACTTGGTAAATCTTAGTGCTCTGTGAGATCCATGTACATGAGGGTCTGCACAGGCCCTGTCATCTGCTTTGACAAGGGCCTCTGCCAAACTGTGTGCCAGAGTTTCAGGAAAACTTATAAAGCATCTTCTGAAACTACACAGGTCTATCAGGCACCTGTGGGTGAGCTGACCCAATGGGCTCCACCACCCTGGGGTGAGGGGCTGCTATAGAGAACTCTAGGGCTAAGAGAGAATGTTCCCACTATGAAAATGTCCTCCCAAATACAGATCAAGATGCCACTGCCCTGAGGCAAATGTCAGATCTAATGTGTGACTCCTTGTGTAAATAGGATCATTAATAAGTTGAGCCAGGTCCATAGCCACCATGGTGGCCATGAACGATGCTACCTCAGAACCAGGATCATGGTCTGTGGCTACCACGAACCATGCAACCTCAAATTCTGGGCCCAGAGAAGACAAGTTGAAGTGCCCCAGAACCTGAAATCTAAGGGACTCCATTCCCAATTCAGACACGGAGAACAGGAGTACAGGCAGGGATGCTGCTACAGGGCAAGGAGGAAGGTAGGTGAACAGTAATCCCCACTGATCCCTACAGTACAACCTCACAAAGAGGATCTCACATCTGGCAGGACTGGGGCAGGGCTCCTAGTGACTCCCAGAGCCTCAAGAAGAACAGCTATATCCTCACTCCTGCTTTGAAGTCACAACTAGTGCCACACTTGAAACCCAGGAAGACACATTTCAAAGAGAGAACCATCTCTCTCACCAATGCCCAACCATGTCTTGAAGATGCAAGCCAGCTGACTCTCTCATCCATTTTCAGATCATGGATGAGAGGGATTTTATTACAAACCCACCTAGCAGCAAACAGCAGCTGCCAGAGTCACAGAAGCTCCAGAAGCCAGGTCTCAAGGTCAAGCACAGGAGGCCAGGAGGACATGGTGTCAATCTTAAAAACCTACCCCGTTTCCCACCGTATTTCCCAATGCCTATCCCTATTGCAATGCCTTTCTGTCTCCTCTCTCTCCTTTCATTAATCAGTTTCCCTCCCTCCCTTTCCTTCTCCCCAAAGCAAAGGACCTCATCCCGATACTCACCAACAACAGACATGAGGAAAAAGATAGAGACCTGGCCATAGGTGCTTCTGCCTAACGTTCAGCATTCTCTAGTCATGCTGGCTTTCCCCTTCATCCAAACTAAGCTCTCCTTTCTACCTTATTCGATTCAGTTCCTCCCCCGCCCCCATCATCCTTCTCTCAGCCAGGTAGTAGGGAAACCTCACTTCCAATGGTCTCTGTAGGTAAATGTCCTCCCCAAACTTCAGTTTCTCACTGCAGAGTGGTAGGAAGCCCAGCTACACACTCCCTAAAACTCAGTCTATAAAGTGGTGTTGGCTGACACAGAACTTGTTCAACTGGGTACCAGCAGCCGTGAACATTGTCCAGTCCAACTACTTTGGGATCTTCACCCCCTGCAGATCCAGGCATATGTGATGCAAACAAAGAGAGAAAGCTACCAAAATGGCCAATGTCTCATGTGGCAAGTCTGTGAGCAGCTGAAGAACACAAGTCAGCTTTCACATACTACTGCTGGCTCATTCCAGCTCCCATTACCTGTAAACACCTGGCTAATAGGGGCCTCCACATTGCTGAGGGCAATCCCTATCCAGGAACGGTCATTATATAGCTGCAGTCCACCAGTCCAGTAAGCCTCTGCCTTGTGTAGCTCCAAAATGGAGGGCAGAGAAGAGCTCTGTAGCCTGTTCTACCATGCCACCATACATGTTTCTGGCAGCACTATTTGTCAGATAAGAAAAAACAACTAATCTGCAGCAGCACCAAGCTCACCCTACAGCCAGTCCACTATTTTCATATCCCTACAGCAGAGAAATTGTTGCCAGCTGCCACTCCATTCCTTTGCCACCCAGGGAGACCCCAACAGTGCTGCCTTATTGTCTGACAATCCTCTGTTGTGACTTCAAATGGCTGCACCACCACAGCTTGTTGCTACCCCTCCAGACACTCCACCATTGTTGGTCCCCAACTACTCCAGCTAAGACCACCAAACACCTCCACACACCTCTTACAACATACTTAAATTCCAACTCTCAATAAGGGTGGGCACACAAGCCTGGCATTCTCCCCATCGCCTACTATTCTGCTCCTGCAAATCATCTATAATAAATGCAACTATTAATGACCCTTTATACTAAACACATTCCTCACATCTCTTGGACTTAAATATTGCCTTAGCTTCTTTGTAGATACAAATTGCTGAGAGGTACAATGTGGTATAATTTGGGGAAGCAGTATTGTGTGCTCCTCCAATTTCTTCCCCAATATATTGTTCTTATGACTATAGCTTATTCCTCTCTCTTCTGTAATCATTCTGGCAATCTGATGGCAAAATCAATTCAGCCTTGCAGGTGCAATCAAAATAATTGTCACCACCTTTCTCTGTAGTGTGATACTTTTACAGGTCCTTAATGTTGTTTTCTCCACAGCAACTGCTTTGCCAATGTGTTGCTAGGATAAGCAATTTTGCTCTTAGTGTTGCTGTTTTTAAATACCGCAGGTTCCCAGCTTTAGTTGTCTGGCTAACTACATCCCTTTCAGCATTTTTCTTCTGAACAATTTGAACAAGGGATGAAAGAGCTGCAGTGTCCTGCCTTTTCCAGAGGCTATCTCTTCAGATAAAGATCTTGAACTCACTGGCAGAAAGCTACAAATTATATCTGGAAATCCATGTCCTGATTGCTTCTGTTGGGAACCCTGATTGGACCAGTTCCCTCCAGGTACAAAGAGCTTCCCTTATGATATAGAACAGGGGTCTTCAAACTCAGCCCTTTTATAACTCATGGATTTCAGCTCCCAGAATTCCTCAGCCTGGCATGCTGGCTGAGAAATTCTGGGAGTTGAAGTCCATGAGTCATAAAAGGGCCGAGTCTGAAGACCCCTGATATAGAATGAGTCACTTCTAAGTGACAGTAAGAAGAGTAAAGATGGTGGTTGGCAGAGAATACAAACTCCATTGATAACAAGGTGAGAAGTTTCACAGGTAAGGGTCATCTCATGGCCAGAACTGAACTTTGGGATGGAATTGCAAAGCTCAAGCTTAAATTTCTTCATTTCCAGGCTGATGGAAGTTTCTTATGTGTCTTTAACTAACCTGACAACCTGACTAGGTTAGCCCATTGACCTGAGCTCAACACAACAGCAACCACCTCCATCGTCCACCTGGAGAACTAGAAACAGCTACAGAATTCCAGGAAGGGGTCAATATAGCAACAACCCTGAATCAATTAAATTGGGTATTGGGCTGAGACATTAGATGACTTTGTTCCGGAACAATTTAAGAGAGTTTTTTTCTTTTTAAAATTTTGTCATCTTTGTTTCTTTGTTCTTAATTTAATGCTAGCTACCCAAAGCTGTCATTGTGAATTGGGCAGTCATATGAATAGCTGGATGTGGAAATAAATTAAGCAAATAAATCAGGGGTCTTCAAACTTGGCCCTTTTATGACTTGTGGACTTCAACTCCCAGAATTCCTCAGCCAGGCGTGCCTGGGAGTTGAAGTCCACAAGTCATAAAAGGGCCAAGTTTGAAGACCCCTGAAATAAATAAATGCCACACTATAGGGAAAGGTGGGTTAGTGTCATGGCTCAGGCCCAGCAAACAACATCTTTGAATGTGAAGAAGCTGCTTCAGCTGAACCTAAAGCTGAAGTGCTGAACCTCTTTTTGTACTAATATTGTACAGAGCAATATACAAGCAGTCATGAAGAACTATAGTTAAATTAAACACAAGACAACCAACAAGAAAATGTTAACTAATAATGAGAAAGATTCAGCCCCTCAATTGAATCTATTGAAAATAAAATACTTGGAAAAATGAAGAGATGACCACATTTGCAAGAAGGCAAAAGATCAAATGAAAATGAAATATATCTTTTTAGAAAACTGCAAAAAACAAGCATTTGGAATAATAACTTGCATGTGGATTTTCCCAAAGAGAAAAAGAATTTTGTTTGTTTTTATTATATTGCATAAAAATGAAACCACATATAATGGAATAAGATTTTATCAGTAATGCCACTTTTCTAATGCAAGGTACATCATTCTCAATTGGCAGATATACACATGCACATGCGTGTGTGTGTATCCTTATGTATATAAGGAAAAGAAAATGGCAGCTGTGCGGTCAGATCGAAAAGCAATGTCAGAAATACAGACATTGTATAGAAATGTAATAAATAATAATAATAATAATAAATAATAATAAGACAGTGCATTAGACTATATAAAATAATTACAATATGTATTTACTACAGTATCAAGTAAATAATCTGGTGTACATCAGTTGATTAATTTCTGTTGTATGAGAAAATCCTGTTAACTCTGTCAAAGCCACCAGTGTTGGAATTGAGCTGCTTGATATTTCACCAGTTTCACTATTTATTTATTACATTTATACATCTGTCCTTCTCACATGTATGTGACCCTAAGCAGCATACACAATTAAAACAAAACAATCAATCAATCTAATTTGTCCATTAAAATAGTCCTTCTTTACTTCCTCTTTTACTGCTTTAGATGTCAAGGGATTAAAACAGTTAAAAGAATTACATTTATATATCTGCCCTTCTCACATGCATGTGACTCTGGACAGCATACACAAAACAAAATGTTCCAAAGGGTGATTGCCACCACAGAAAAGGCTATCTTCCTGGGCCCCACCACTCAAAGCTGATAGGACCTCAATATACCCCTTCTGCTGGGTTCGATGGGATGGGTGGATGTAATAGGGATGAAGTGGTCCTTCAAATGATCCTTTCTCTTTAAGAAAAGTAGATCCTGGTTACCTTAGTTAGTGCAATCAAATTCCTTGACATTTTGGGGGTAGAAGTGTGGGGTAGTTTACATGAAACTTGTTTTTTTAAAAAAGTTGCATTTCATTGGATTAAATAAGAAGGAAGAATAATGCTGAAACATTTCTCATAATTTGATTGCTTTACTTTTCTATACTATATTTGTTAGTCTTTCCTATACAATATTATCGGTGTTTATAGGAAGAAACAAATATATACCAAAATCTATGAATCATCATTGTTTCATTCATGATGAATCTTCATTTCTTAGGATGAAACTTCACAGCTGTAAAGGGAAAGAAGAAAGAAAGCAAAATAATTATACTGATTGAAAACAAACAAAAATGTGTCTCATAGAAAATGGTTGAATAAAGTCTGGTAAGAAATGCATACATAAAAATCTCTCTATGCAAATAAGAAAGTGAGGGAAAGAGAGAGAGAGAGAGAGAGAGATATGCAACTAATATAGAGCTTGCCTGCATATGCTTTGTAGGTAGAAAAAAGATAATGTCAAGGAATCAGGCAGCTCTAATCTATTTTTTTTAAGGTTAGCTTTCTGGATTTACAGTATGCTAATCCTCATTGCTCATGAAAATCTACAGGGTGGGTGGGGGAGAGTAAAACCAAACAGGAAGGAATGTACTCTTAAAAACATGCATATTTCTTTTATTTGGGTGCTTGTTATAAAGAGAACAGGGCATGTAGGAAAAATCATATAATTGTGACTCCACAATTAATTCATTAGCGTAGCGAAGCTGAGTAAACTATCCAGTTGGGAATTAATTGACCTCACATGAATGAGTCAATTGTTTAGATGCCTTCAGCTACAATCAGTGTTTCTCAACCTTGACAATTTTAAGGCATGTGGACTTCAACTCCCAGAATTCCACAGCCAGCATTGCTGGCTGTGGAATTCTGGGAGTTGAAGTCCACATGCCTTAAAATTGTCAAGGTTGAGAAACACTGAGCTACATCATCTTGGTCAGATGGAACATAAAATAATGAAATAAATTAGGTATGTGTATGTGTGTTTATTTCTTCTAAAGTAAAAAAAAAATGGATCCAATAAATTGTACAGGGCCGTGGATTGATAAAACTAGGTAATCCTCGACTTACAATTATTTGTTCAGTGGCTGTTCAGAATTACTGCTGACGAAGAGACTTATGACCTGTGACCGAAGATATGGCCAGTGAAGTGCCACATGGTCATGTAAATGCTCGGCAATCCATTTACACTGACAACAAGTTGCCAAGTACCCCATGAACACGTGATCACCATTTCCAATCTTCCTTGTGGCCTCCACAGAAATCAAATGGGGAAGACAGCAGGGAAGGCCTCAAGCTGCTGTCGCCTGCCGAGAAGACTCACTCTAGTCACTGGGGTCTGATTTACACCAAAATCCAGGCAGGATTTTCAGCCACAGAGCAGTGAAACTTGTCTCCCCACTCCAGGTTGGAAAATTCTGCTTAGGTCTTCAGCACAGAGGATTTTCAAATTCAGAATGGGAAGGTAATCTCTCCATTCTGGGGCTGCAAATCCTCCATACTGAAATCCAAGCAGTTTTGCAGACTCAGAGTGGAGAGATTTATCACTTTTTCAGAAGTAAATATACAAAGAAGTAGAAGTGCCAAGGGTTTAAGCTAATTGACAAATTATAAATAAACACCAGAGTCCTTTCTGAGTTCCTAATAACTTAAATTCTCAGTTTCTGCAGTCTCAAAACTGCAGTTCTCTTAACAAAATGATACAAATTCTCCCTAAAAGCTTGAGATTTATCTGTGAGTTCTAGAAAAATAAATGTTTTAAGCAAACAAAATGGCCTGTATAATTGCTTTTAATAAAATAAGAATTGGCTTGGGGTTGGCGGAAATTAACGTCTACTTAACATAGCAATTATAGCAAGTCAATTGGTGGAGAATATTAAAGAGGGAAAAACATCAATCATATTAAAAAAGAACAACAAAAAACTCTCACACAGAACTTACACAGCTTCTGCCAGACATAGTATCTCACTTGTCTCAAGTGTGGAATTTACTGTCATAGAATGTGGCAATTACAGTCAGTTTAGATAAAGGTAACTAGATAAATTCATGATGTAAAGGGCTATTGACAGCTATTAGTATTAATGGCTGCCTATTTCCTATATTAAAGTTGTTGTTTTAACGTTTTAATCATGTTTGACTCTTGGTGATTTTATAGACAAATGCTCTCCATGCTACCCTGTCAAGTACAACTTCTTTCAGTTGTTGGATGTTCAACTTTGTTATTAAAATTAGAATACTGTAAAAATTTCATTCTAGTAACAGTGGAAGAAGGTCATAATCTTTTCACCCTGGTTACTTCCTGAAAGCAGCTAATTAACATTATTCACTTTGGAATGCTGAACTGAACAGACCTTTGATGGGACCCCAGAGACCTTTTCTTAGCTGCTTTCAGGAAAACTTTGTGACCTCATATTTATAATTTTGAAATTGTATTTTATGGGGGACTCCAAAAGATGGTGAATTGTGCTTTAAAAAAAAGTTTTGAATTTTGCAGTAAAAATCGTGGACCTGCCCTTATTAGGAAAAAAAAAAAAAAGAAACTATGGATGAAATCCATATTGTTTATAAATTTGCATTTTACTTGCCAGGAAAACAAAAATTGCTCTTAGCCATCTGACTGTTAAATAAATGTTACCCTTTTCCAGGGAGAGCAGAAGGAGTAAGAGGCTAGGAGATTTGTGACTGTTTTAATTGGCATCTGTAGGACACAAGATTCTGCACTGTCAAGGACATTTTGTAATTCTGCATATGGTGCTGAATCAGCTCAGACTATTCAAGGGTATAAAGTTTAATTAGTTTGATTCCTCAGCTTTGAGAACATCCAGCACTGTCAGACAATAAACCATTATTCATACAAGTGACGGTTGTTGTGATGCAATCTTTCTCTTGCATTGTGCTGCTGCTTTTTCCTGTTTTGTTCCTTGGTGAAACTGCAGTGTAGCATCCTCAGCCTTTCTTCCCTTACATGTTTTGCTGCTAAGAAAGTCACTATTTTATAAGGAAGATTGAAGTAACCTGAATTACAACCTTCCAATTCATTAGCTGAGCTACAAATTTCGCAGAGCAAATGTCTCGTGCCCTGTTGGGACACCTGTATTAAGATCAAAAAGGAGAAGTCAAGTATGTTAAGGAAGTTACATGTTCTAATAGAAAGCCTGCCTGTCTGAGGCTTTTCTCCTCAGGGTTGGGGAGGAAAAAAAGAAAAGATGGAAAGAAGTACAGGTAGTCTTTGCTTAATACCAGTAATTTGGACCAACAATAAACATTGTTAACTGACACCATTATAAAACTCAATGTCATGTGTCAACTTTATAGCTGCAGTTTCAGTTGCCATCATTAAATGAATCCTGTCTAGTCATTAAGCATGATGTCATGAGGTCACCCTTTGTGACCTCCTGTCAACTTCCTTGTTGACTTTGCTTATCAGAAGCCAGCCACAAAGATGCAAATTATCATAGGATGCTGCTACTGTTGTAACAGTAAGCCAGTTGCCAAGCACCCAAAACACTGCAGGGACCCTCCATGACTGCAACTACAAGGCCATTTGTTAATCTCCTTATTCAGCATCGTCATAATTTCAAACGGTCACTGAATGGATGGCCATTAAGTGAGGACTCTATTCTCCTTGTAAGGTGCAAGGTGAAAGAGAGAAAACATAGCAGAATCAGTCTTCCAGTCAAGGGCGAGGAGAGCAGAGCAGAGAGAAAGAGAGGCACAAAGATGGATTTGTTTGTTCTGTTTACTCTTACTCTCCTCATAATCAACAGGATAACAGTGGAAAAAGTTGATGCATCTGGATTTGCATCTCTGTATGCTGACTATTTGAGTGGATGGATGATGGTGCTGTGAAATCAGAATCCCCTGTATGTAATCTCAGGGATTCAACTTCTCTTCTTTTCCATGTTTTCCCATTTGTCCCCTCAAAGTTATTTATTGTGACTGAGAACAAAATATTTCCATGCATACAATTAGAACAGACTCACACAGAATTCCAGAATATCCAAATAAGAGTTACTTGATAAACCCTCCTAATATTTGGATGCCTGTATTTTGCCACAGTGGAAAATAGCTTTCCTATTATGGTTTCATATTGCACATTAATAAATATTTCTATATTTGCATAGCAGTGACAGAAGCTGCTGTTGAGAATTCTATTTTACCAAGAGGATTCATGAAGCCAGCGCAGAAAGTTTTACGTAAAGCAATATTCCTTAGGGGACTCTGATTTAACCATTATATACAAGATTTACAGTTACTTCTCATATCAGTGTTATCATAAACATATAGGATTCTTGTTGCATTATTTACTTGCAAAAATGAGTGTCAGTCTGCACGAAGTTCCTCCACCTTTGTGCAGTTATACAGGAAAATAGTGTTTCTACTCAAAATCTAAAAGATGAAAAAGTAGGTAAAGACAAGCTTCTGAGACGGTGTGAAAGAATGTGAAAACAGAACTGCATTGAAGGTGTTTAAGACACCTCTGTACCTGCTCACAATTACTGTGGTGTTCAGGAGAGAAAAGAGGGAAAGTGATGAAAATTGAAACTACCACTCAGAAGTTAAGGGGCAAAACTTTTTTAGAACATCCACACTGGAAATGTGTGTTTCTGTTCCAGTTCTTTCTACTTAAATGGGAGGAGAAAAAAAAAAGGCAGACAAAATGAACTAAAACATGGGTTGGTGACTAAAGAAAGGTGACATTGTTCAGATCCCTTATGAAATTGGCATAATGAAGTGTGCACATTTGCACGCTAAAAGATGAAGCTGCGAACAGCCCATTATATGCGTAAAAAGAGACAAAATGATATTTCCCTAAAACCGGCATGGGCATCTTGACATCTGCTAGCGCCAGAGTGTTTATAAGACCAAAGTAAAATGAACTTTAAAATATAAATATTCTTTTAAAAGAACAGGATTGACAATTTTATATTTATGTAAAAACTCATGAGTTTAGGTTAGAACATTGTGTTTGCATAAGATAAAAGGAATGGGAGTGCTTAAATTTCACAGGCTTTTGCCCATTTTATGTTTTGTTTTTTGTTTTTTAAAAAAGATTATTTATTTATTTATTTATTTATTTATTTATTTATTTTAATTAAATTTTTATGCCGCTCCTCTCCAAGGACTCGGAGCGGCTAACAACATAAACAAAAACAACGTCTCAGCATTTCAAAAATCTAAAACCAAATCTAAAAAGCATTTAAAAAGACCCCCAAACACATTCATCATTCACACACAATCACAGTCATCCCCAGGCCTGCTGGCATAGATAAGTTTTTAGATTCTTCCGGAAGGCCGGGAGAGTGGGGGAAATGCGGACTTCAGGGGGCAGTTGGTTCCAGAGGGTGGCGCCACAACAGAGAAGCCCCCCCCAGGACCCGCCAGACGGCATTGTTTTGCTGACATTGCTTTTCATCAACCACCTCCACTGTGCTGCTCCCCCATTGGAGCTCCAAACTAACTGGCAGAGCCAGGTTTTTAGGCTCTTATAAAAAGATAGAAAGCTTGGGGCCAACCTCATATTGGGGGAGGCAAGATGTTCCAGAAGGCAAGTGCAACAGCATAAAAGGCCCTTCTCTTGAACCACACAAGCTGGAATAATTGGGCCAGTGGGGCCCACAGCATGCCTCCTCGGCAGGCAAGTGTAGGATAAACCAATCCCAGTGGGGTGAGATGTTCCCCAGGTAGCTTGGACCCATGCCATGAAGGCTTTTAAAGGTAATTACTAACACCTTGAACTGCACCCAGAAGCAAACTGGCAGCCAATGCAGCTTGCATTGGACCCAAGAACTGCCTTTGCCACTTTCCTGGGTAGATGTATGTATGTAACTCCTATCTTTGCCCAACTTCTGTGGCAGACATTTACTGCAATATAAGAAATTATGATAATGGCATCTGGAAAAGACCTCAGTCGATTGTCAGCATTACCTCCACTCAAACAGATGAATCATTTTGTCACATGAATGATACCTTTAACCATATTTTCTATAAGTGGTAAAGCAGCTCCTTACGTCTGAGCAAACATGGTCAGATTCAACCTACAGTGCAACAAAGGAGTATATTACAGTAGCTGAAGAATGCGCCATAGCAGTCTAGGGAAGAATATCAGAAATATTCCTTTGTACTGTGGATCAATAATTGTATGCTCTATATGCAAACTATATTTCTCAGTAACTGCCAGTGGATTTTTAAAATGCAAGCCAATGAATAATAATAGCACCAATTAATAGGGAAATCTGCTACTTGGCCAATTCAACTAGATCCTCCTTAAAGAAGGATTTTGTCCCTGCAGAATTAGAACAATTTGGTTGTTTATTCTTTTGTACCACAACTTACATAAGAAGTCCAGATTGACTGATTCTATCCATCTACTGAGATATATATCTGGAATTTTGCTACCTTTATGAAGATATGCCAATAGTTTACCTTAGTGGGAAAGTAAATTCTTTTTATTCTTCCTAGTACAAGCTAGGAAGGTTTCCCTCCTGGCTCCTTGGTGTCTCCAAATTCTTATTATTTATTCATTTCTTACATTAGCTTTTATGGTTTGGGTTGCATTAGCTTCTATTGTTCTGGGACCAGAATAAAATTTTCATTTAGCCTTCATAAAATTGAAGTTTGAATTTAATTGCAAATCTAGAATGAAATGCTTTATAAAAAGACATTAGGCTGAGGAAGTTTGGGGCAGTTTCTGCTCAATAATATGGGAAAATGTCTCCTTTTAATGGAAGATAATTTTAAGTAAATGTACAGCTTGGCCAATAAAGGGAGACTGACAATGTGTATATTTTTAATTTCAGTTTCAAATATATTTATACCTTAATTTATTCTAGATGCCAAATCTGCCACAATAAAAGTAATCTATGTAATACAATCTGATAGACAATTTGTTATTGGAGTGTAGTGTACATATTTTTATTTATTCAGTAGTCAGCCTGACCATATAGTAAAGAGAACACCACAAGAATCTTGTGATAGCATCACAATGGCAAGTCACATGTACAGAGAGGATTGTATTCTGTGACACGATTTCTACTGCTTACACCCAAAACACACTGTGGCTTTGTCACAGGTTGGCTCAGGCCAAGGCTATTTTAAAAATTGCCTATTAAGCTTCATTGATTGAAGAGAATGAGAGCAAGCGGATATTTGCTTTGAATTAAGTATTGCACAGTGGCTGCTTGTTCAGACATTTTGAGCACAAAACATAATTTGATGCTACTCTAATGAGACAAATCAGCCCCTACCCTACCCCACTCCACACTATCCACATTCATATGCTAAGGTAGTGGTATTTTTAAAAAGCATTTTCAAAATAATTGTTTTAGGAAGCTATATATTTAAGGTTTTCTTGTACTGCTTAAAATTCTCATCATTCTCCCCCCCCCCTCTCTCTCTCTCTCTCTCTCTCTCTCTCGAGCTATCTAATTTCTGGAATTGTCTACTATTTCTATTGTTCAGTCTGCATTTCAGAAATGCATTTATAATCCTAGTTTTTGAAGGAGCACATGATGCTCATCTTTGTTATAAGAACTAATTCTTTCCGGCTATGCTTTCTTTGCTCTCTCTCTCTCTAACCTGCTTTAATTGCATAAGAGATCATCCCCTCCAAATGTTCTTTACAGATGCTTGGGAATTTGCCTGGCAATCCATTTTACTCTTTAATGTTTTATGCCATCATTCCAGTACTCAGCACTTAAAAAAAAGGCTGAAATTCAATATAGCAACATCCCCCTAATACTCTATATTAATATAACATTTAAAACCAAACATAAATAATTGCAGGAATTTCATTAGTATTTTCCTTCTTATACAGAATTTTTGATTAAAATTAAAATTTGGTGGAGAGTATTACAGAAATAATTTGATCTTCCAGTGTATACCAAGAGTTACATTTAAAAGCTGAGTTCTGCATTAGCTTAGGTGATAAACTGAATATCCTTCATATATAATAAATAACGGGAAGTATTAAAAACACGAGAAATACCCTGCTAAATCAGCCAAACTCTTTTTCTTATAGGTCTGCCATAACCTCAGGACTCTTCCATCTCTGCACACTTTTTAGTCAGAATTTGAGATGGGTAACCACAGTTGTGCATAATATTCCAAATACACTTGCATCATATATTTGTATAAAAGCTTTGGAACACCAACCCTTTGTTTTTGCTTCAGTTCCTAACAATGTTGTGGTATCATTGCTGAGCACTTAGAACAGGGGTGTCAAACTGCCAGCCCACAGGCCAGATGCATCATAGCAAAACCACGCCCACCCCATTGCCGGCAATGGCAAAAAAGTCACAATATGTCACAACACGTCACGTGACATTGCAAGTTTGACACCCCTGACTTAGAATAAGAATCTGAAAGGCTCCAACTTTACCTCCATTGATGGTATTTTCTGACACATAGATAGATGTGACTGCTGTACAATTCTGGCCATTGAAAAGGAATAACATGAGAAAAACACTTATAGTCACCTCCTGGGTCTGTCGTACTAAGGGGTGCAACTTGAAAAACCAGACCCTTTTCTCTTTCTTCCAATATCACAAGAGATAAATAGCATCAAAATAAATGTAAAAACTCATATTTTTTGAATCTGCCTTTAGTCATGTGCAAAACATTCAGCGGCAAAGGAATAAAAAAAATTAGAGCTGTTCCAAACATAAGCAGCATCAGAGAAGAACCTCCAACAGCAAACTATACAGAGCAATAAAAAAAAACCCCTCTGAGCAGATCCCAAGGTGAAGCTGATCTGCTCCAGCTGAATAAAACACATAAAACACATTACAATTGTTTTGAAACAATAAACATTACTGCAAAACACGAGAAATGTATTGAGACCCTGCATTAGGCTGAAACATGCATTGTTAAATTAAAAGTGTTTCTCTTAATAAAAAGGAAAGGCATTTGCAAACTTGAGCCAGGGCATTCAGATGTAGATTGAAGTGAGTGAATGTGGATTGCAAAGAGATGCTTCTGGTTCTCAGAGGAAGGAAAGAGGAAGTTGCCTCCATATTCACTACAAATCCTTTTGTAGACTTAAAATGGTCTTTTGGGCAGCTTTTGACAGATACATTTGGGTGGTCCAAGAACTTTCCCCCTTTAGTCATTATCCATCTCTGTACATACAATTTCAGACAAATTGCTGCTTCCATCCCATACTGAGAGATTCCTGTCTATTCTCCAAATACTAACCATTAATGAATATGTTTAAAAGCTCCACTATCAACACAATTAAAGTCATCAGATTCTTGATTAACCGATTAATTTTGTTATATTGTAAAAAAAATGTTAATTTATGTTAATCTACCCTTTTATTTCATGCTCTTGAATCAACTGCAGTTTCTTTTTTTTTTTTTTTTTTTTTACCCCTCAACACCTTTTATTTGCGAGGCTGGCACCCCCTGCTCCTCCTCGGCAGCTTTGCTGGCATCCTCCCCCCCCTCCACGTTGCAGGTGGAAATCTGGCTTAGAATAATGTTGAAGTGGAGCAGGAAAAGAAATGGGGGGGAACGGACCCCGGGAGGGCAGCCAGCTGAGGGGCAGAGGCTCAAGGCCACAGCAGAGGGGGCAGAGGCCGGGTGGGGGGGGCCACCAAGGGCCGCCTGCCCTTCTCCCCCCAGCCCCCATCCAGCTGAAGGCTGGTTCAGTTCCAGACTTTCAGGAAGCTGTCCCAGGAGCCGGTGGCTACAGCCATGCCGTCGTCTGTCACGCCCAGGCAGCTGACCCGGTTGTCGTGGCCAGCGAGAACCCCTGCCCGGTCGCCCTTCATGGAGTCCCAAATGTTGCAGTTGAAGTCATCGTAGCCGGCCAGCAGGAGGCGTCCGCTGCGGGAGAAGGCCACCGAGGTGATGCCGCAAATGATGTTGTCATGCGAGTACAGCATCAGCTCCTGGTCGGCACGAAGGTCGAAGAGGCGACAGGTGGCATCATCGGAACCCGTGGTGAAGGCATTCCCGTTGGGGAAGAAACAGACAGCGTTGATGTCGGATTCGTGTCCTGTGAAGGTCTGCCGGCACATGCTATCTCGGATGTCCCACAGCTTGACCGAAGCATCGCAAGCGCCCGAGACGAAGGAGCGCATGTCGGGGGACAGCGAGAGGGACATGACATCCCCGCTGTGGCCTGTGAAGGTGGTGGTCTGTTGGCCCGTCTCGATGTCCCACAGGGCACAAGTGGTGTCTCCCGAACTGGTGATGATCTGGTTATCGGTCAGGAACCGGCAGCAGGAGAGGTACCCCGTGTGTCCTGGCAGCTCCCGACTGACCCGGACGTTCCCTTCGCGGGTTTTGAGGCTGTAGATGGAGCAAATGTTGTCCAGGCCTCCGCAGGCTACGTAGTTCCCGGAGGGCGCGTAGGCGCAGGTCATCACCCAGGACGACCGGAGCGGAATGGCGTGAACCTTGTTAGTGGTGTAGCTGTCCCAGATGATCAGCTTGCCGTCTTGAGAGGCACTAACCAAAAGTCTGGAGTCCGTCCCCCAATGCATGGCGTAGATCTTGGCCAGGTGGCCGCGCAGTGTCCGCCTCGTTCGCATATGGATCCGGCCCACTGGGTCGAGGCCAGCGGTGATCTGGGTCAGCGTGGAATCGCCACATGCTTTCCTGGCGTCCCGGATCTGGTTTCGCAGCTGTTCTGCTTCCTGCTTCAACTGCTCCAGTTCACTCATGGTGGCTGGGGGGGTTGGGGGGCCAGGGGCTTGGCCAGCAGCCCCTTTCACTTAGCCACGATCCTGCTGCTGCTCCTGCAGCGCCGCCGCCCAACTGCAGTTTCTATACAAACGTGCCTCTCTTTCATCTCCCTCTATTAAATGTTTAAGTCTGAAAGCAAGCTATTTATTAGATTTGCTCTGGTTACCTTTTTTACATTTCTAATAAACTTTGAATTCTCTCCCCCATCCCCGTTTGGTTAAGCAAGCATTTCTTTTGCAAAAGGCATGCTGATATTTCTTTGTCAAGGATTATTCTGCTATATGCTTCGTAATTTTTCTTTAATAATATTTTCTACCAACTTACCTAACATAAAGTTAAGAGTTCTGAGATAAACTGGGTCACATCCCCTATTTTAATTCCTTTTTATAAAAGAGAGGACATCTCAATGGCTACTTTTCAGTATGTTGATCATAATGTCTTTAATAGTAAACCTATTGAATTATTTTTTTCCACAAATCTTATTTTTAAAAAAATTGTGCTTTTTTCTGATATCTTCCATTTTCTGAAAGAAGTGTTCTATGCTTCATATTTTGCTTTGAAAAGCAGCATAATTTTTATTTTTAAAAATTTCTCTTTTGATGCTCTTCATTTCGAATGTAAAATATACGCGCTTTTAATATCTGTTTAAAATATATAATTGATAATTGGGAATATTTTGATGAATCAATTCAAAATTTATGAGCAAGAGAAATATAAGTGCAGTAAGCAGATGTTTTTTCAGCAACATTTAAGTATTAATAGATAGGCCCCGTTTTATGACTTTTCTTATCACAGTTGTTAAGGGAAACATCACAGTTGTTAAATTAGTAGCATGGTTGTTAAGTGAATTTGGCTTCTCCATTGACTTTGTTCCTCAGAAGGTCACAAAAGAAGAATGCATGACCCTGGGACACTGCATGGTCATAAATATAAACCAGTTGCCAAGCATCTGAATTCTGATCACGTGACCATGGGGATGCTGCAACGGTCATAAGTGTGAAAAATGGTGAGAAGTCACTTTTTTTAATACCGTTGTAACTTCAAATCCAGTCACTAAATGGATGTTTGTAAATCGAGGATTACCTGTAGGCACTCTTCCTTGGATTTCAGTGCATTCTTTCTTGTGGAATATGGAAATTAATAAAATGTGAATAACCTTCATTAGAGATCAGTCATATTTCTGTCCCTCCATTGAATTGTAGATAGTTCGCTTATTTGGGAGGTATTGGAAGAAAAGTCTTCATCATGGTTTATCCAAGCTGGGAATAAACATGGCAACTGCTTTGGGAAGAAGATTATAGTTTATTGGAGAGAAGAGCCAGACAGGAAGATGGTTCCGGCAGCAAGAAAAGTGAAAAAAGGACTGAGCACATGTAGGAAGAGGTTTTTTTTATACCCTCTGGAGCCTTTTGTTTGGAGTTATTTCCTGTTCCTGTTTTGAGGCTATTTCCTGTGTGATATATTCTGACTTGAGTTTGGGTGTGCTCTTTGGCCTTTGTGAGTTAATCCTACCATGTCCTGTCCCAGATGGGGTATACAGATTTTAGGTCTTTGTCTTCTTAATCTCCTAGCTCCCTGGATTTATATCTGCATCTCTATAGAGCTGGTTTCTGCTTGGGGGAGGCAGACTTGGGGCTATTAAGAAAAACTTTGCATGCTTTTCTGTCTCTTTAAAATCCTTGGAGGAAATATATTTTTCTGCCCTTTTTAATATTTCCTTCTCTGTGGGGCTGACTTCCGCAGAGGTAAAGAGAGTATAAATAAGCTGCCTAAATTTCTCACAAGTCAAGTGGAAAAGCAAGTTGCTAAAATAAGCTGCCTAACAGTGTGCATGCACATGTTTTTCAGATTTTATCATCATAGAAATAATAAGACGCTGAGGAGATTTATCAGCTGAATCAACATTAGATACCACAATACTCCCTCATTATGGTTGCAAAGGACCCACACAGCTATCTCTCTGGAAAGAGATTTATGTACTTAATGACACAAAAATTCATTCTTTCCTTTTATTCGGGGAGAGTAAGTATTCTTTTCTAGCAGGCCGAAACTGCAATTTGTTATTCTAAAGCCATGTTTTAGCTGTCAGAGCTTCATGAAAATGCTTCATTGGACCAAGAAAAACTAAAAGGCATCAGCATGAGAATTGGGACAATTGCCTTGCCAGTAGAATTAGCTGAGCTGAGAGCTCCTTGCATGTTTGAATAAGTTTGCCAGGCGATAACTATCCTGCCGTTTAGAAGAAAAGAATTACAGCAATATGATGGGCAGGTGCTTTGCTTGATGACATGTTCATTGAAGCAGAGTGAATCAAAATCAATAGCACATTATGGGAAAACATTTTGCCTAAAATTGATGTCTGTCTGATAAACAAATAGTGGATACATATATTTACAGATAATTTGTGTTTCCTGTACGTATAGTGACAATTTTTCTTAAGTGCAAAATTCCTCCAACATATTTAATTCTTTTTCAAGAGACCTAACTTCTGAATAAATTGCATAGGAAAGTTAATTCTCTGGAAGTCTATTGTAATTTAATTTGGCTTCTAATGCTTCAGTGATATTTTCTGCTCTGGATTTCTACTTTCATTTTCATTGAGTTATCTACATTAGTTCTTAGGAAAGAAATAAAAGGTAGGTGTGAGAAAGAATTACAGAATAACACGGTTGGAAAGGACCTGGGAGGTCTTCTAGTCCAACCCCCCGGTCAAGCAGGGGACCCTATACCAGTGGTGGTGAACCTATGGCACGTGTGCCAGAGGAGGCACTCAGAGCCCTCTCTGTGGGCACACGTACCATGCCCCAGAGATGGCAACCGTCCCTCTTCAACCAGCCGCTTGCCAACTCGCTGAGGTCCCACATGGCTGGATGCATCCCAGCACCCATGCGCTCGCTGGCCTCTATGTGCAGGGGCCGATGGTGTCAGGCAGCAGCCACCCCGGCCCCTGCCTTGCCTTGCCCTGTGACAATGACACTCCTGCCCTGCCCTGCCTTGCCTCGCCTCACCCCCCCCCCAGGACGAGCTTCCTGCCCACCGCCCCACCTGCCAGAGACCCCCTGGATCTCCCCCAACCCTCCTCAGCCCCCATAGGTGTCCCTCCCCATGAGCAACATTGAGGTGATCACACCCACTTTGGCCACACCCACCCAATCTGTCATGACCACCACAGCCACGTCCATCCAGTGGGCCACACCCACCTGGCACCCGGCAATAAATAAGTGGGTGTTGGGTTGCAGTTTGGGCACTCAGTCTCTAAAAGGTTCGCCATCACTGCCCTATACCATTTCAGACAAATGGCTGTCCAGTCTTTTCTTAAAAACCTCCAGTGATGGAGCATCCAACAACTTCTGGAGGCAAGCCATTCCACTGATTAATTGTTCTCACTGTCAAAAAATTTCTCCTTAATTCTAGGTTGGGACTCTCTTTGATAAGCTTCCATCCATTATGCCTTGTCCTGCCCTCAGGTGCTTTGGAGAATAAGTTGTCCCCCTCCTCTCTTCGACAGCCTCCCAAATATTGGAAGATGCTATCATGTCATCCCAATCCTTCTCTTTGTTAGATTAGATATATCTATAGATATATCTATTTCCTGCAACCATTCATTATACTCCAGCCCTCTAATCATCTTTGTTGCTCTTTTCTGTATTGTTTCCAGAGTCTTAACATCTTTTTTATAGTAACCAAAACTGGATGCAGTATTCCAAGTGTGGACTTATCAAAGAAGTACAAAGTGGCATGAACTGTAATATGATTTTGATTATATCCCTCTATTGATGTAAGCTACGACCTCATTGGCTTTTTTTTTTCCGGCAGCTGCTGGTTTATATTTAAGTTGGTGTCCACTAGGACTCCTAGCTCCCTCTCACAGTTACTGCTGTTGAGCTTGGTGCCACGTATTCTATACCTGTCCATTTGGTTATTCTTTTTTTAAAATTTTTTTTATTAAGTATATATTTGTAAATGTAAACAAAGGAAAAATTCAAGTTGAATGCTACTCAACTTAATACAATCATTTTAAACTTTTAAACATTCTTCACTCGGTATATTAAGATTTAACTATAAGCAAGATACATTTTCTTTGATTGATGTTTCTCTTGTATGTAGTCTATCCATTTTTCCCAGTCCAACATATATTTTTCATTCGAATGATCCTTCAAATATGCAGATATTTTAGCCATTTCTGCCATATTTATGACTTTCAAAGTTCATTCTTCAATAGATGGTAATTCTGGTTTCTTCCAGTATTGTCCCACCAACAGTCTCGCTGCTGTGATCAAGTTCAAAATTAAGTTCGTCATTTGGTTATTCTAGTCTAAGTGTAAAACGTTACTTTTCTTACCATTGAGTTGCATGTTGTTGGAGCATTTGCAGAATAAAAATCAGTGTAATCTTGCTTACTACATTTCTCATATGAGATATTCACACAAAGTATCATAAGGTTAAGAATTATTCCCTATTTCATTTCTCAGTAAAATGCAGTATGTTTTGCTTGGGATGTCATATCTTCTTCACATTCCTGGTGTACTATAATACTCCATAAATGTATTTATTTGTTTGTTTGTTTATAAAACTTATAGGCCGCCCATATTACCTCAAGGCAACTCTGGGCGGCTTACAATTATTTTTTGAGATTAGGTTTTTGAAATTATGTTATCTTCTGACAATGTTTGGCCTGATAGAATAGTGGGATTTGCTTACATTCATGGTCCTTTGTTATAAAAATATCTGAGGAATCATTGCAGGTCCCTATAATAAGGATTATAGCATCACATTGCACCATGATTTACCCACAAACGTGCCCTCATAAGTCACATAAGGACAGCAACAAACCAACCTTGGCTTGTCCAATTTCTAAAATGTTCACCCCTTATCGTCTTTGCAAACTGGAGGCTGTTTTTCCTTCCTACCTTAACAACAGAGGAAACACATGTTCAAGTGGGCCCATCCTTTATTTGGGAATGGTGACGTTCCCTTTATTGCAGAGGTTGACCATCAGAGAGCCTTCCCCACTCTTTTTTTTTAATATAAAATTCTTTTATTAAAACAATCAACATTGAACATAAAAACATATTGTGCAGCAATCATCATGGCACCTGATATACAATACTAAGTATTAGTCATTGAAAATGTCTGAGTTAGTAAGCCTTGTTCCACCCCTCGCGTCTAGCCTCAACTATACTCCTGTTACACTTTGTTTGATTGGTGTTTCTCTTATCTGGTTCCATATTAATGTGGTCAACATTAAACCAAAGATCCTATTGCTAAACAATCATCCTTTTTAATTGCTCTGGCTCAAAGCAATACCTTACTACTGGAGCCCTAAGCCTGCTCTTTTGAAATTCTGACTGCATTTGCTGCTGAGGACAAAACAAATCCAATGGCAATGCTAATCTGGTAGCAAAGGGGAGAAGATCCTCTCAGGTTCCTCTGTTAATATGCCTTTGCTAATACCGGTAGCTTCCAAAATCAATCTTCCCTTGCCCCGTCTCATTAAGAAATGCCACATTTCTTGCCAAATGCCACAAATACCAAATGCCACAAATACACTTGCCAAATGCCACAAATACCTGTGAAGCCATGGATGGGAGCAGCTAGAAGCATATTTGGTTTTTTCTCAGAAATAAGAGATGAGGGTTGTTTGATAATAGCGCTTAGCAATAGTACGTAGACTTATATACCGTTTCATAGTGCTTTACAGCCCTCTCTAAGTGTTTTACAAAAGTCAGCCTATTGCTCCCAACAATCTGGGTCCTCATTTTACCAACCTCAGAAGGATGGAAGGATGAGTCAACCTTGAGCCCTGTCAGGATCGAACTCCTGGCTATGGGCAGAGTTAGCCTTCAATATTGCATTCTAACCACTGTGCCACCACCAGAGCTCTTAATTCACAGAGCGCTGAAAGCTTTTAAGGTGCCGGGCAGATTATATATTTAGCAATTGACAAATTTAAAACAAGGAGAGCAAGGACTAATTGCTTTGCCCTCCATCCATGATTAGCTCTGGCTGAGTAATGAAGAGGTGAAGCTTTGAGCCCAGGGCTGCCATTGCCGTCTTGACTTTTTGGACTCCCATCCCACACATGTCCCTGCTCTCTTGGTAATGATAGGTGCCCTCTCCTTTGATATTTTTCTTTTAAAAAAATACTTTTAAGTAAAAATAGTTAAATAATATAAGAATTTGACATGCTGAAACATCCTGAGCTCCCATCATTACAGGTAGGGCTTGACTTACAATCACACATTTAGTGACCGTTCAAAGTCACTGAAAAAAGTGACGTCTGACCATTTTTTCACACTTACGACTGTTGCAATTGCCCCCATGGTTGGATGATCAAAATCTGGACGCTTGGCAATTGGCTCATATTTATGACGATTGCAGTGTCCCAGGGTCATGTGATCACTTTTTGCGACCTTCTGACGAGCCAAATCAATGGAGAAATCAGTTACTAACTCAACTACTGCAATAATTCATCTAACAACTGTGGCAAGAAAAGTCGTAAAATGGACCAAACCCACTTACAAATGTTTCACTTAGCAACAGTCATTTTAGGCTCAGCTGTGGCCATAAGTCAAGGACTACGTGTATGTTGGAGTACTGGGAGGCAGTCTCCACAACTGACTACTGCAGAGGCATCTCCCTGAGAGATCAAAACATTCAAAGATGGCATAATATTCGCAAATTATTAAAGACCCATCTTTGCCGACAGGCCTGGGGCAGTTAACACCTTGCCCCAGCCAGTGTATGTATGTTTGCATGTCTGTTTTGGGTGATTGGTTTTAATTAATGGGTTTTTTAATAATGTATTTTAATTTCTAGATTTCTACATGTTGTATCCATGTTGTGAACCGCCCTGAGTTCCTGGAATAGGGCGGCATAGAAATCTAATTAAATAAATAAATAATAAATAAATAAATGAGTGAAGTCAGGCCTCTTTACATCTTCTGGCAAATTAAACTTTTGTAATTGGCCACAGTAGCTATGGCAGTCATTTGTGACTCAGCCATCTTTCACGGCAGCTTTAAAAAATAAAAAAAATCTCTTTTTCAGATTAACATTGTTCCAGATTAGTCGTGGTTCCCAAGAGAATACAGTATATGGTATGGCTGGAAAGAAAGAAGACTTAAACAAAGAACTGACCTTCCAATTTTTATTGAGATATGAGATAGCCCTCCTTCTGGTTTGATTTTTAAAGCCCATTCATCTAGTCATTCATGAACTTACTTAGTCTTGCAAAGTCATGTATTGGAAGTGTGCAGAAAGATCCATCTTGCATACCTTACTGCCTCCTCTGCATATTTTATGCTTGTACACCTTTTCTGTACTTGCCCATTCATTCTCCATTTCCATAAAGAGTGATTGTAAAAAACCATTTGCATATCCTATAGTTTCAATTTGCAGAAGTCTGTGACATTGGAAGTTGTCCCTTGAAATTTTGAAACTTAGATCAGTGTCAGCTGAAGACTAGAATATCCAATGTAATTTAAAACACAGCAAAATCCTACTCAAAACAGCCAACTGAATTTAAATTACAATTTTCTGTCTGATGCGCTATGACAGATCGAGTTTAGAATTAGCAGACATCCATTGGGTAAGCCCTCTCTCATTTTCTCTTGCTTATTCTTTCTGCCAGACATGGCTTCTGGCATCTCTTCATCAGTATAAGCAGATGACACTAACTTTCTTCGACTTCATGATTCATGCTACTTTTACAAAGTCTCTGCTGTCTGTTACCCATTAATCCCTACTTGGAAATTTTTACCATGCACATGTTACTGACTTGCAAAACTGAGCTGGGTTTCCAGTTCTGAGCCTTGGTTTGCTTAACCATAGCCTGCAAACCATAATGGCTGGATTTACAGTTACCGTTGTGAGCTCCCCAGAGTTGTGTTTCATAAGATGGCTGGCTATATAAATCTAATAATTAAATGAGGTAAGCGAAAACCAAAGACATCAGATTGTGAGCTCCCCAGAGTTGTGTTTCATAAGATGGGTGGCTATATAAATCTAATAATTAAATGAGGTAAGCGAAAACCAAAGACATCAGATTATATTTTTGCAAATGGGTGAACGAAGTCTAATTGGAATGACTTGCGTCCAGAAGTTGTGGGTGCTCCAACACTGAAGATGTTTATTAGGAGACTGGACAGCCATTTGTCTGAAGTGGTATAGGTTTTCCTGCTTGAGCAGAGGGTTTGAGTAGAAGACCTCTAACTCAGAGTTGTCCCTTCCAACTCTGTTATTCTATTATTCTTTAGGTCTTTAGGTCTGCTGCTTATAGCATGAAAAAAAAATCATCTGAAGGCATTTTGATTGTGAAGGAAACATTTGAAGCAGAGGTTACTTTTCAATAGTATACTGAATGACATAGACAGGACTGTTACAGTCCTTACAAATCCTGTGTAATACTCAGCATAAAGCAGACATTATCTAAACACTGAAAAGTACTACATAATACCTTAAAATAATACCTGCTGTTATTAATTCATTGCCCTTCCTCTAGAGAATGGCAATGGCATTTGTAATTCAGCACTTGTCATATTCTAAAAATCAAAACAAGCAACAGATGAAATCTAAAAGCAATTAACCAGAGAAACTGGAGGATAACATTTGGGGATTATATATTAGGGCAGATGGATTCACCCTCCCCTTTTGATACCATAATATTATGTATAGCCAGAAAAGGGTGATAACATGTATTCTGGGCAGTCATTTGAGAATACTTGGAATATCTATATGTTGTGGTCATTCTTATAAAATGCAGAAGCAGCTTTCCTAATAGTTGGGGGAAGTTTAAAATGTATTTACTGAAGGCAAGCTAATTAATTTACCTCTGACAATCAGACTCACTTCCAATGAAAGAACTGAGCTGCACAAAGAAATATTGGAAAGAAATTGATCAGGATTCTGTCTGTTTTAACTATCTCTGTATAAAAACACTCCAGAAACAGAACAGACAAGACCAAATTACCTGGGGGAGGGGGGAAATGGGGAGAGAAACAAGGAAAAGAAAGAGTTTGAAAATGGGAAAGATCAAGCTGGAGGCTGCTGGAATTAAAAAAAAAATCCAGAAAAATTAGGAGTCCGAATTTTGGCTTTTACTCACTGAGCAAGTGACAGATGAGCCTTGAAAAGTCTTTGCACTGATGCATATGACCTGGTGCTTTACTGGATAGGGAGACCAGTCATATCTTAGATTACTACAGCACATTTCACATGGGCTACCCTTGAAGACCACACAAATGCACAAATACTTATGGATATATCCAATTTCACCCATTTAACATCTGTATTTCACAAGCTCCGCTGGTTACCAGTTAGCTTCTGGGTGCCACTGAAGATGTTCATTGTCATTAAAAGCCCTTCATTGTCTAGGACCTGGATACTTACTGAATCATCTTCTCTAGTTGTTTCTGGCCATCTGGTAAGGACTGGCTGGCTGACTCATGCCAGGT
Organism: Bothrops alternatus; assembly: GCA_034064705.1. Taxonomy (NCBI): domain Eukaryota; kingdom Metazoa; phylum Chordata; class Lepidosauria; order Squamata; family Viperidae; genus Bothrops; species Bothrops alternatus. Next base: position 1,744,843 of record JARGCV010000033.1, read on the forward strand.
CCCATCAATAAAACTGTATCATTTGGAGAAAAGCAATCTTGGCGGCTACGTCCGCCCTTGAAATAGCATTCCATCTGAAGTCCATGTGCCTCAATCTTGCTGTGCTTCCACAAAGCCTTAAAGTCTTTACTATTTCAAGTGGCCCCAGGATAGAGTGAGTTGTGATCCTGCTCCCTTCTTCCTGTCAACAGAGAGCAACAAACTGTACATACATACATACATACATACATACATACATACATACATACATACATACATACTGTTATGTCCTGGGTCTGTGATTAACAACTGTTATTACTGCTGCCTCGTCTCAATGCCTTACCAACGCTCAGAACAGAATACATACATACATACATGTATACATAAAGAATTGCTTCTCTTTTGTTTGAGTGTGTGTGTGTGTGTGTGTGTGAGAGAGAGAGAGAGAGAGAGAGAGATAGAGACCAGCAGAGTCAGGCATTTTCTGATCTTTTGATATCCTGGGCCCAAAAAGTTTCTCTTGTCTTACACCATAGTTTTTCCAGAGGTAACACAGACATACTCCAAACACAACACCTGGTGAGATCTGTCAGACAGATGATAGAATGATTGCGGAGTCTCATTGTTTATCTCATTTCACTGCTTGAGCCTTTATTTAATTGCTCCTTTTTCTTTTAATGAGTGACATTCTGTTATCGTTCTTCCTGTTTCTTGGGTAAAATGTTCTTTCCTAGATGGCTGATCTCTGTTCCCATCTTAAAGGCAACGGAAAGGAGATGGAGAAGTGGGATACAGCACATAGTGGTTGCTTCATTAAATAAGTAGAACTACTGGAATGCTTTGAACCCCTCAGTGGGAACATTGAGGCTATTTTCTTAAATCCTCTTGCCACTTAGGAAATACGATTGGGTTTTTTCTCTTTAGAAGGTATATATTGTACATCACAGAATCACAAATAGTTGTGATTTTTCTTGCTGAACTATCAGGATGGCTGTATTACACTTCTTTGGATGGCAGAGTTAATCTAATTATAGGGATGTCTCTGAAGGAGAAGGGAAGTGAGACAGCAAGAGAGAACATGTGTGGCATGAGTCTGCGTATGGGGAACTGAGAAGTTAAACTTCCAGATATTACTGAAAAATATCTATGCATGTAAAGAGAACAGTAAAGAGTAAAGAAGGGCGGAAGACAGAGGTCACCCAGTGTACAGTTGAACTCTGCCTTCTGTCTCAGAGGGCCGTTTTCTCCAAATCAGATGGAAATGCCTTTGAAAAGAGAGGAAAGAAGTAAAAAAAAAGGTACAATGCCTCCAGAATTTCAATTTCATTCCAATAAAAATTTAGTTTTATTGTCCAAGGTATATCTGTACATTTCTGGTGTACCAGCCCCTAGAAATTTACAAGGCCATGATACATTGTATTAAACAAAATTAATTTTAATGAAGTCAGCATGCAAAACATATTAATGTAATATGATGTAATGTAATACATAAGATCCAATCCATCCATCATAGAAAATCATTAAAAAGGGCTAAGATTAAAAACATGAAATCTTTGCTTAAATGTACAGTAGTATTTTTCTTAAAATCAACCAGTGAGGGCAAAGACCCACACTCTTGAGAGAGAAAAATTCCATAACACTGGTACAGTACTGCCATCCAGAAGGTCCTGGCTGGCTTGGTTCCAGCTAAAAAGTGCACTAGAGGGAGCCTTAAAAAGTGTCTGGGAGATCCTTAATTGTTGTCTTCCGCTGGATGGGCATTTTGTGACTGAACACACTCCCCGGGCTGGCACCTTATGAAGGGGCAAGCCCCCTAGAGTTGTGTGTGAAAGAGTATAATGATGTGATCCCCAAATGCCAACTGTATTCAGTAAAACAGAAGAAAAGCTATCCTTGAAGCTCAGAACTCAATCTACTTAGGGACAAAACACATTCCTTTTAATAATTTAAAAACCTCAACCACCTTAATATTATTAAGTCAGCAACAATGACACACTTATCCTTTTCAGTGATCCTGCATTATTGCTGCCATGTTCTTTGAAAACTTTAGTTCTTGCCATAACACTTACATGTCTTTCCTTCCTTCCTTCTTTCTTTCCTTCCTTCCTTCCTTCCCTCCTTCCTTCCTTCCTTCCTTCCTTCCTTCCTTCCTTCCTTCCACCCTCCCTCCCTCCCTCCCTCCCTTCCTATGAAGACTTTTCCTTCAACAATTTGTCACCCCAAATGGGACTCCAAGCTAACCTCTCCAATGGACTGAGACTGGTAAGCCCCACATTGCCGGCAGCAGACCCATTATTGAAGGAAAAGTCTTCCTTCCTTCCTTCCTTCCTTCCTTCCTTCCTTCCTTCCTTCTTTCCTTCCTTCCTTCCTTCCTTCCTTCCTTTCCTCACTCTCTTCCCCACCTCTCTCATGATGGACACAGCATGAAGAAAAGTTCTGAGAATGGTAAACATGACACATTTTATGCCTCTGGAAACAGTTCTCAAAAGATGTTCAAATGCACTTGACACACTGCTTTTTGTGCTTTTATTTAAAAATTAATTATCCTTACAAAACGGAGATAGTAATATAATTTCTGCTCTATTCACTATTTGCCTGGTCTATTGATATAGTTAGCAATGCACAGTAGGACAAAACCACCAATGTATTGGTTTGCATCAATTGCGATTACTCATTCAGCAGAAGATGTTTATATCTCCCTGTCTGAATGAATATCTTTGGGGAAAAGGCTATTTTATACAATTCCATGCTGAGCTATTTGCTGAGTCAAAACATTTTCAGGCACACGACTAATGAAAAGTGCTTCAACATGACAGCAAATTGTCTGAGGCTTTGAAAATCACGTTGTGTACAAATTTCATTTGCAATGAAAGATCAAATATTACCAGAGCCGGTATGGTCTAGGTCAGGGGTAGGCAACCTTGGCTCTTTTATGACTCGTGGACTTCAACTCCCAGAATTCCTGAGCCAGCATAGCTGGCTGAGGAATTCTGGGAGTTGAAGTCCACGAGTCATAAAAGAGCCAAGGTTGCCTACCCTGGTCTAGTGGTTAAGACACCAGGCTAGAAACCAAGAAGCCGTGAATTCAAGTCCTGCCTTAGCCACAAAAGCCAGCTGTGTTATCTTGGGCCAGGCACTCTCTCTCAGTCCAACTCATCTCACAATAAACTGACCTAGATATTTTTCAGTACTCCCTCCTGAATACTTTGTACTCCACATTCCTTATTTTTATTATTGTTACTTTTGAAGACCCCATATTTTAAAGTTGCCAAGTTTGAGAAACACTGTTTTAGATTGTTTAATGATGAGATTGGTATCTGGATTTTATTTTTGTTTTTGTCAAATGAATATTATAACTTAAATGAACAAGTAATAAACTGTTTTAGGGACTCTTTAAAATGTCTTTCCTCAAGTCTGTAGTTCAATTTTGAGAAAGGACAGGAAACATCTGAAATATTTTCTTCCGAATTTTCCAAAGGAACACTGTGGGAGAAGAGCAGGCAGAACTGAAGGGTGGAGTTAAATGCACCATCAGTTTAGAGTCCTTGTGTTATCACAAGAGATCCAAGTCCAGTTCCCTTTGAATTCTGTTGACCCTTCTCTAGCACCAGTTTAATACTGATTGTTAATTGACCAGGTTCTTGGATATAGGCTTGAATAAAACTTCTACGCTGCAACGTTACAAACGATTCTTTGCGCCTAATAAACACCTTATAACATTTGGAGTTTCTGCCAGATTGTTTGGGAATAAATTCAGAAAAATATTTCAAGCACTAATTGAAATGCCGGCCCTTTGGATAACTGCTGAATATGAAAATATTATTTTTGGCTTTTTCAGGAAAAATCTCTCCAGAAGATACTAAATTTCTTATCAAGCTCTTCTCGTGCGCCATTCCTTGAAGAATGCATTATTTGTTAAATACACCTTTCCACATAAACACCACTCTGAGAGCTATTCTGTCCCCTCCCCCCAATCTCTAACGACACCATCCCTTCACTATGAAATTATGTCAGATCGTGCCTAGCTGGAAACTGCCTTCAGGAAAGACATTGGCATGTAAACATCCAACATAGAGGCTGTTGTACCTTCTGTCCCTCTAGCTGCAAATGAGAATCTGCCCAATTCTCTCTGGCTACTGAAATGGCTTCTAAATCACAGATTTTCTTAAGCCATATTATGCTTTAGTTTGCATGTGAATGCGGCCATAGAAATCAGTCTTTTTACCTCACTCACTAAACAAGCTGTGAACTGCTTTTAAGCACAAGAGAAAGGAAAAGCAAGAGAAATATATACTGAAAAGGCTTGCTACAATTGATAGAGGTGATCATTGTTGTTGGGTTTTTTTTACGGAAACGCAAGAGAGAAATCTGGACAATGTCTCAAAATTCAAAGAGAAATAATGTATACTAATATGTAAATGTTGATTTCCCTCATATGCAGAAGTACAGGTTTTAGAAAGAAAAGCTATCTATATGTTTGACACTTTGCTAAGATGTGTTTGGAGCAGCCAATTTGCAACATCATTTTCTCCGCTTTCTCCCCCCCCCCCCGCCTTCTGGTAAACTCCTCCAGGATCTGGCATATGCTGGCTTGGATGGTTGTTAGAAGAAAATGAATGAGATTGAAATAGCTAATGAATGACTAATAAAGGAATGCATGGCATTCAAAAGTAATATTTGGCTTTGTTAGATGAGTGAATGGAATTGGGTCACTCATGGGAGAAGATGACTTCTCTTTCCTTGTTCCCATTCAGCTTAGTTTTTTTTTTCTGCCATCTCTTTTCCTTTGTCGTCCTGGGTCTTTTTAAAAAACGCACAATATGCGATAGACTAGATACAGTAGATAGACCATATATAGGAGAAACACCAATCAAACAAAATGTATTCGGAGTATACTTGAAGATGTAAGGGAGGAGGGAAGAATGTTTACTAAAACAGATGTTTACAAAGATTAATACCTAATGTTGTATGCTATGTTCTAGGATGATTGCTTAGCAATAGGATCTTATGCTTAATGTTGATCACATTAATATTGAAACGGATAGGGGAATCACCAATCAAAATAAAATGTAACAGGAGTATAGTTGAGGCTAGACACGAGGAGTGGGGGAAAAAGGCTTACTAACCCAGACGTTATCAAAGACTAATACTTAGTATTGTATACCAGGTGTCATGATGATTGCTGCACAATATGTTTTTATGTTCAATGTTAATTGTTTTAATAAAAGAATTTTTATAAAAAAAAATGTTCCTTGTTTTCAAGGAAACAGTGCAGAGAAAAGCAACAAAGATGATTAGGAGACTGGAGGCAAAAACACATTAAAAATGGTTGCTGGAATTGGGTAAGTCTAGTTTAATGAAAAGAAGGACTAGGTGTAAGATGATAGCAGTGTTCCAATATCTCAGGGGCTGCCACAAAGAAGAGGGAGTCAAGCATTCTCCAAAGCACCTGAGGGCAGGACAAGAAGCAATCAAAGGAGAGAAGCAACTGGAACTAAGAAGACATTTCCTGACAGAACAATTAACCAGTGGAACTATTATGTCCTGGGCCTGTGAGTGACAGAGCAGGTGCAGGAAGCTGGAGAGAGACCCGGGCAGACCACGTGGTTGCCCGGGCCAGACAGGCTGTTTCCAGCCTATTGCGCACGCGCAAGGCAGGAAAATACATTGCATTTACTGGCTGACGCTGTTCCCTGCAAAAGATATAAAAGGGATCCGTGCCTTTTTTGTGTTGGTTTTGTTGAAGCTTAAATAAAATAGTAATTGTTGTTACACCTGCCTCGTCTCAATGCCTTACCAACGCACAGAACTGAACAGGAACAACCTGCCTCCAGAAGTTGTGAATGCTCCAGCACTGGAAATATTTAAGAAGAGACTGGACAACCATTTGTCTGAAATAACAACAACAACAACAACAACAACAACAACAACAATAATAATAATAATAATAATAATAATAATAGGAAGGGACATTGGAGGTCATCTTCTAATCCAACCCCCTGCTCAGGCAGGAAACCCTATACCATTTCGGACAAATGGCTGTCCAGTCTCTTCTTAAAAACTTCCAGTGTTGGCGCATTCTGGAAGCAGGTTGTTCCACTGGTTAATTGTTCTAACTGTCAGGAAGTTTCTCCTTGGTTCTAGGTTGCTTGTCTCCTTGATTAGTTTCCATCCGTTGCTTCTTGTCCTGCCTTCAGGCGCTTTGTAGAATAGCTTGACTCCCTCTTCTTTGTGGCAGCCCCTGAGATATTGGAACATTGCTATTCTGACTCTGAGTTAAAAACGCCTTCTTTTAAATCAAGTCAGATAGATAACTCAATATAAATGATTTCATAACAAAATATATATTTTAATCAGAAAGAAGATTACTTGCATTCATCTGGCTGTTACTTCTGGAAAATACATCTTTTGTCCATTCCTATAGGTAAAAGGATGATGCTGTCTTCCATACCATCTTTATAATGGCTCAGGCTCATCGGGTGACATCTGATGGCCCATGCTTCTTTCAGACAAAGACATTCCAATCTGGCTTGTGTCCAGGAAGTCTCCCAATGCCCTTTAGAGACTCCTCCCACTGACCCATTAACAAATCAGCATTTAATCCAATAACTGCCAGATATTCTAACATACTGATACATGTTCTCTAGTTACATAGAGCTTTCGTCCTTCTCTTCATTAAACTAGGCATACCCAATTCCAGCGTTCTTTATATGTTTTAGCCTCCAGTTCCCTAATCATCTTTGTTGTTCTTCTCTGTACTCTTTCTAGAGTCTCAACATCTTTTTTACATCATGGTGACCAAAACTGGATGCAGTATCCCAAGTGTGGCCTTACCAAGGCATTGAAAAGTGGTACTAATACTTCACATGATCTTGATTCTATCCCTCTGTGCACTGTGTTGGCTTTTTGGCAGCTGCAGCACCCTGCTGGCTCATATTTAAGTAATTGTCCACTAGGACTCCAAGATCCCTCTCACAGTTATTGAGCATGGTATAGGGTTTCCTGCCTGAGCAGGGGGTTGGTCTAGAAGACCTCCAAGGTCCCTTCCAACTCTGTTATTCTAGTCTATTCAAATGTTTTTAACAATTTGTAAACTGCCCAAACCTCACTAGCAGTCAGGTAGCATATAAATTATTATTAATATTACTAAAAGAAGAAGAAGAAAACATTCACAGCCAGCTGAATTCACTCTGAATGGTGACAAGGGAAGATTTAATCAGGAACCTGCTGCCCAGTAAACAAAATCATTTTTATTCACTGACCATATCTCCGAGACAGGATAGCTGACATGCTGACCTCATAGGAACGGATAAATAATGAGAAGATCACCCAAATGGGTTTATCAAAAATCATTCCAATGTCATGTTGTCATTTATACTATGACTGCCTTTTCCTTTGTCTTGTCTTTGAAATGTAATAGGCCAAAGTTAAATAAGCTGCAGTTCTGCGTTTGCTCTGGGCTGCTCAGCAAACTGTCGGTGCTTTGCACTAATAAACTTATGTGTATCTTCAAGGTGATTTGGTTGCTGGATATGGGGAACTGTCTGGGAGCATGCTAGATGCTTGCTTAGGTGCAAACTAAACCAGAGATTACTCACAGTAATTTTCCAACAGTCAGGACTTCTGTTGATGGGCAAAGAGCTCAAAGGGCTTCTTCATTTCGAAGGGGCTAAAATTCAGAGGTAGATTGAATCAAATCAGGTTAGATTTTATGGAAATATTGATTCGTTTGGGAAAAGATACTATTGAGAATTTTGACAGTTTTCAAAAGCCATTCTGTTCTCACTGAGAACATTCCTCATTCAGATCAGCTATTTTAGTGAAAATAACCAGAACTATGCTTGACTTTAATTCAAAGGGAATGAGAAAAGCTTTACAAGATGCTGAATTCTAACTCTGAAATGCTTGCAAATCTTGGCCTTGGGGTTAATTGCTGACCCGACAGTTGCAAGAATGAGGCATAATTTGAAAATGGTTTTTGAATCTCTAGCCTTGGATATATAATTATGAAGTTTTAATTTTTAATCACTACAGAACAATTTTTTATTATTATTTCATCATGAATTTATAACCGTTGGCATTTACTAAAGAGAGATTTTTTTCAGCCAGAGCACACAGTACAGGGCAAGATGGAATACTGATCCAATCTACTAAGGGATTCCTTAAGAATAGTGAGGAAAAATTACTATCTGTCCTTTCATATTCCTTATGTTATTACTTAATACAATAAAAAATTGATACAGATAGGACTAAATGTGAGTGTATGAATAAAAATGAAGGAAGGCTGCAGTGACCAACATTGGCCCAAAAGGAGATAGGCCTGTATATATCAGCCTAGGCCAGAGGTCTTTAATTGGCCCTTTTATGACTTGTGGACTTTAATTCCCAGAATTTCTCAGTCAGCATGCCTGGCTGAGGAATTCTGGGAGTTGAAGTCCATAAGTGATAAAAGGGCCAAGTTTGAGGACCCCTGGCCTAGGCACTAACACCAGCTGTCTCTGTTATTATTTCTCTCATTTGCCACTTTCTGCACAGTTAAAGACTCATTTGGTCTTCCAATTAGCTCAAAGACCAATTACATCTGTGATCCTAACTCTCAATTTTACCTAGCAAAGGCTCATTTTTGAGTGCAAAGGTTAAATAATGCAGTGAACAGCTGAGCCTGTGGAGTGGAAGATGATCCTGCCGAGTCTTTGCAGAGTTTTGGAATATTGGCTTAATATTTTCTGGCTCAATAAAATGCTTTATATGGTGATACTTCTGTGAGAAAGGGGTCTTACCACTCATGTGTCTTTCTGACAATTTAAAGACAAAAAGGAGTCTATAATGCAGACGTTTGGCCATAAAGTCTAAGATATGTATGGATATAAGAGTCAGCTATTCTTTCCCATACACCTGAAAGCAGGTGAACAACCGCCTCTCTGGGTGGATGCCACTTCCGGAAGTCCATTCTGGGCCTGGGCAGCAAAAAATTAGCTACCGGTTCTGCCAAACTGATGCGAACTGGCTGAATCCCATCACTGCCTGAAAGTCATATTAATCTCACAAGAGATAAACAACATCAGACTTTTTTGGGGGGTGGGGGGGAATAATTTCCATTTATAACTTTAAATTTTAAAATGCATATATATTCCATGTTAGAAGATGCATTGTAGGATGTCCTATAGGACAAATTCTTGGAATTTAATCTGAAGGACTTAACTGCCACGAGTTTTAACAAAAAGCTCAGCAGAAGCAATCAAGAGCCTTGAATCAATAGATGTATTGGTCCCCCATTTGGGAGATCTGTCACGGCAACCTTACAATAAAGGTAGTATTAGCACTCATGGTTTTGGTTTCCCATCTGGATTACCTCAAAGGCTGACATCAACCTTGCTAGTTTAAAAGCACTTTCCCCCATCCCCTGCCTTGACTTTCCAGAGAACTAGGGAGAGTCCTGTCTAATATGCTTTCTGCACCCCCATTCTTGCTTTAGACTCTGACTTCTCTTATCAGATCATTGCCTAAGTTGCAGCTATTCATCCTGCCTCCCAAAGTTATTCTCCCAAACCATTACAGTAGACCCGCCTGAGGTTACAAAATGCTAATAACATAAGTGAAAGTGTTCATTACAAAAATGGTAACTACCTACAAGGACTGCATTAGACAGGTAGGAGCTGCTAAAATCTAGTGCTAGAAAACCAAGGTAATAGATGACAATCAAAGTAACAATTTGATTATGGATATTCAGGGTGTGCTTAAGAAGGAAAAGGATAATTTTATTGTATAGAGAAGGATGATTTCATTGTAACCACCCTTCGTTATTTTTAATAGAAAGAAAATATGAGCTATTAAGTGGCTATGAATATGCTGTAATTATAACTTAATGAATGAAACAGGAGCATTGATTTGTGTAATTCTATAAAGAGGGCTTGTAACCTCACTCCTTTTCGTTCATTGGACTCTGTTTACTGTAATCTATCAGTTCATGCTTCAATGTGATTGTGTCCTTGTCTCTGGTTCAAATGTACCCTGAGGGGGAAAAATTATGCTTCAGCCCTGACTTTGGAAATACAACACTGCAACTTAATTAAAAGAAAATAAGAAAAGCCCCAAAAGAAAGAAAATGTAATGTTTGATCATAAGATGCCCCTAGCCTGCTACAAATAACAAAAGCTCACTGCAAAAAGATTGGGGCAGGATTTAAATTATTATAGATCCCAAGAAGATTATAAATAAAATTAATATCTTTGTGCCCAACCTGAAGAAAGTATAAAGGCTGAAATTACAAAGTTTGTGAGGTGCCTCAAGGTTTGATGGTCTTGTCCTTCCTGTTTAACATCTAAATGGAATCACTAGGTGAGGTTACCCACTGACATAGATTAGTTATCATCAGTATTTTCATTATACTCAGTTAAGCTTGTTTTTTCCCCTCTCAAACTTCAGAATAGGTCGCTATGTTTAATAGTGTGTGGGAATGGCCTTGGGAGACAAGAGGAAGAATGGGAGATTGAACAACTGGTGAATTTCTCACTTGGGGAGCATTTCAGAAGGGGCCCTCTCTAGTTTTCCAGACAGTAAAAGGAAAGGAGGGAAGTTGTACTTTCAGTCTTGCAAGATTTTGCTAATGTAACCTTACAATAAAGATAGAGTTAGTACTCTTGCCTGTGCTTCTTCTCTGGACTACCTCAAAGAGCTAATATCATCACCCATTTATTGGCAAGTCCATCTTGATTAGACAATGTCTGCTTCCTGGTTATGCTTGCTGTCATACATAATTTCCTTTAGGCATCTGCTTGCATTGGGGGGGGTCTTATAAACCAAATAAATAAAAATTAGACTTTGAGACTTTGTTTAGCACCATGAAGAAATCAAATTACAGGTACTCCTCATGTGACCATTTGAAGTTAGAAGGGGGCTGAATGAAGGGACTTATGACCAGTGCCTTGAAGTTCCGGCCCTTGCAGTACCCCCAAAGTCACATAAACAAAATTCAGGCACTCGGCAACAAGCTTGAATTTATAACAAGTTGCGGCATCCCACAGTCATGTGATCTCCATTTGCAAGGTTCCCTGCCAGCTTCCCATAAGCAAAGTGAACAAGGAAGCTGGCAGGAAAGCTCACATGTTGCTCAGTTAAGTCTCTCCCACACATCACCGGCTTTTCTTCACTCATACAAACCACATCCTCCTTCCCACTTCGCTTGCAAGGACCCTGTGCCTTCCTTCCCCAGCTTCCCCAGACACACACATATGCATGCAGTCATCAGCCCCCTCCTTCCTGGCCTTGGGCCCTTTTTTGCTGGCTTCCCTGAACTTGCACTCACCCCTTGCTTTCTTTCTCCAGCCTATCTGTACTCATACCCTTGGCACGTACCCACCAGCACCCTCCTTCCCAGACCTCCTTGTGCTTGCCCGCACCCTGTGTCCTCCTTCCCCAGCCTACCTGAGCTTATACCACTTGTGCCACACTTGCAGCATCTCCAACCTGTGCATGGGCTGTGCTGAGCGTCCCAGGCTCTCCCTTCCCCTGCAGAATCCTCACCCATTCTGCTTCTTGCTTAATGTCCCACACATCTTTGATTACCATGGCAGCGAGGACTACTGGATTGCCATTGCTAAGTGATATGATTATAAATCACAATGTTGAGTGATATGATTATAAATCACAATGTTGAGTGAGCAGATCACTTAGCAATGGCAATCCCAATCCCCATAGCAGTTGTAACTTGAAGGTGACCTGTATTGTATGTCTGCTTCTCCCACAAGATCTAATGGTAAGAGCATGCTCTGGGTGTCTGCCATTAAGCGATGCCATTTAATAGGACCCAGGAAGCACAGTGCCTTCTCTATCATGGCTTCTGCCCATGAAACAGCCTTTCCCTTCCAAGATTCATATGGTCCTGACCTTGAGGCCTTCAATTAGACATTAAAAAACTGGCTCTTCCCCAAGCTTTGGGCCTGAGTTCTGAGTCCATTTAGCTTGGTGGATGTTGGTTTACCATGCTCTCTTAATATGCTTTAAATGGTTATTGTGGTTTTTTTTAATTGGTTGTTGGGCACCTAGAGTTACATGCTGATTGGGCAGCTGTATCCATCTATGTAATGACTTAATTAAACCAAATGTAGATTCTGGGCTAGAACATTTTGACTTATTCCTACAAAAATAAAATATTCTGAAGACAGATTTTTCCCTGTCTCCCCTCCCCCTTACAGCTCCTTGGCAATGCCCAAATCTCAGTCAATGGCTGTAGCGGATGATGTTAGTTCTCTGCTTTTTCTACAAATCTGCTCCTAGTTTTAAAATAGCCACTTTCTCCCCCATCCGGCCAAAGCTGAATTGGTGTACACAACAGAAAGAATCTCTCCCTCATGGGAATGTGGATTGAAATCTTAACCAAGAGTCTTCCCAACTGGTAAGATTGTGTTTGAATGGGGTCACTACAAACTGCCTAGGTAGGGAAGTTTGTATGATTGATTTCTTCTCAGGCATATGAAAAGTTAGATATTTGCAGTGGTGCAGTGGTTAGAATGCAGTATTACATACTAACTCTGCTGACTTCCAGGAGTTCAATCCTGACCAGGTAGACTCAATCTACCACCTTTCCAAGGTCGGTAAAATGAGGACCCAGATTGTTGGGATCAATATGCTGATTCTGTACATTGCTTAAAGAGGGCTCTAAAGCACTATGAAGTGGTATATAAGTCTAAGTACTATTTCTATCCTCTAAGTCTAAGTTTCTCCTTAATCTTCTATCTCTCTGATGAGAAATATTTTTCATGAAGCCATTAAGGGGTGTTCCATCTGGTATCTTCAGCTGACAACTTGGGCCACAGATGCTGCACTGTTTGACAGAAACACCAAGTGAAAGACACATGATCTTGTGGAACAATTCTTATCATGGTCATGAATAATATACCTAGTCTTGCTCTTTGAATCCAGCTTCTTATACTGCATCCTTTTATGTTGTTTTCTTTGCTTCCTATTGTTAGACAGAAATTCCAACTTACCCTGTGATTTTTCACATGGAGAAACAGGAGGATTAGAATAAAAAAAAAATCTTGAAGGCTGAAATGGGCCAACTTTCTGTTAGCCTTTCATGCTGAGGGCAAGTCACCCTTTGTAGACACCCCCTTGGCATATTTTATAAAAGTTTTGAAACCCATTTAAAATTAAATGGAATTCATTTAGTAGCAAAATGGAAAAACTTTTTTTCGTGTGTGGCTTTGTTCTAATGAAATAAGGAATTATTGCTGCTTCATTTGCATTCATCTTAACCTGCTGATATCTTGGAGGAAGAATTCAATGGTTACTCAAATTGATAGAGATTCAGAGAAGACATTTCAGGCTACGTGAACATAAACAGCTCTCCAAGTTGGTTTATGCAGCGTTACAGTGTGTAAGTAGCATTCTAGCCACAGATATTTATTTTCCACCCTTTAGAAAGTCTCACTTCAGCCATAGAAAACAACACAAGAAGCACAGCTCCATTTTTCCCATTTACCCACAAAAAAGATTTTATGTATTCCACCCTTTTATTTTAGCCGATGCTGGAATTTAATCGTATGCAGTAGGGATTGTTTTCTTTTCATATTGTTTAACAATACAACCAATTTACCTTGTTTCATTATAAATGCTGCTAGTTAATTGTAGTGTGTGAACATATTTAGAGCAAAAAATAGAAAGGAACTATCGCAAGCATGAATTGATGTCATACAACACGAAGAAAACTATAACTTTATCCAATTACAGTTCACTTTCCATAATTATTCATAGATGGACACCATAATTTTCATGTTAGTTCTTCCTAATATTTATTCCAGTCGCCCACCTATCCATTCCATCAAGGCTCTTTACTTCCCTTTATAATGGTCTTCTAGAACCTGACATCTTCCAAATGTGTTAGCTTGCAGTTCCAGGAATTTCCAGTAAGTATCTTGCTGGATATCCTTGGAATTGCACCAAATAGTTTGCAATTTGCAATTTGCAAATTAAATTTGCAATTTAATTTGTCTTGAACCTTCTTTTCTACATGTAGCTCTGATGCCTTTGAAGCTGTAGAAGGACAGCATAGGCACTCATTGCAAATTGTGCTGATGACAAAATGTGTATCCCAAGACAAAGCTCATTTTTTAGTACATGTGCTCAAACTTTGGGGTGTAAGTTGTCCAGTCACAGGGTTTACCACATGATGACATGATTCACATTTTGTCATTTGCCCCAAGGGTGCAGGAAAGGGTCAAAGAAGTCAAAGTGGTACTTCAGCATTTGTGTGATTCTAGCCACTGTGGTGTATAAACCACAGTTTGAGATATGTATCAGATATAAAGAGGAGTGGAGGCTTGGTTGCATGGTTGTGGCTTCCATTTTGATCTTTTCGACTCCATGTGGACACCGTGCTTGCTCTCCTGAATGCTTATGAAGGACAGATACAAGCTGAGACGGTAGTTATTTCTACTTCCCTTCTTCCACCTTTCATTGGCCACATCATGTTCATTTGCTTAGCAAAGCTTTTTGTGCCTGATTGGACTTGCTTATTGATGTCCTTAATAGTGCAGCTATTAGAGTTTGCTACAGAAGTCAGTATTTGCTTTTCTCAAACAGTGAACACAAATACCATCACACTCAGCATGGTTTTGTACTTAAAAGTGAACAGGCTCACTTCCAATAGAAGTCATGCATCAAGAAATCATCAGGATAGAAAACCTTTCCCTGTGGTGATAGTGAAATATTATTAGTAAAACAACATGGTGCATAGACTGCAGAGAGAAAAATATATCAAGTGGATTGGAAGAAGCAGCCCATTTAGATGTAATATGCTTCATATGTTCTTCTTCTTGCTCATGTGGTCTTTATATAGCTGATTTGGGAGCTATGCCTGAATCAGGAACAATTTTAAGGTAAGAGTCAAACAGACACAGGATAATACAAAAGATGTCAAGGGCTGTGACTTCCCAAAATGATACTTGGGAACTCTGCCATAGTTGCTCTATTGTGTACAATGTGTGCACACACAATGTTGCCATTTGTTTTCTTGTCAGTTTGTTAAAGGCTGACTTGCATAACAGCTGATCCATATGTGAGGATTGGTTTTCAAATGTATTTTGTATGAGCTCAAAAGGAGTTAATGCGATGGTGGAATGATGAATTATGAATTAATGTTCTGGGATATTACATACGGTCTTGGACAGGAATCTCCAACTTGGCAAATTTAAGACTTGTGTACTTCAACTCCCAGAATTCCCCAGCCAGCATGAGTTGAAGTCTACAAGTCTTAAAATTGACAAGTTTGGAGACCCCTGATCTAGGAGAACCTTGTTTAACTCCATCCAGGTGTGTGTGTGGGGGGGGAGGCAATGAGGAATCTTGGAAAATAACAATGACTAGCCCACACATACAGCCAATGGGCTGAAATTGTCTCTTGAATCTGATCAGCAAAGGAGCACTTCTAAAACAATATTGGCAGCTATGTTTGCATTCATTACTCCCAGAACACAGATCAGAATCATACCATGTTTTCTTAAATGAATGAAAATGGTGTGGATTCTTATTTTGAGCTAAGCCATAAACTAGGGATTTATAAGCCACAATGGTTAGATTCATACATATTAAGGCAAAACCAGACAAATTGTATAGGCAGGGCTTAGATTAGGGTACCTCACTGATAAGGGCACTTCAAATTTTTTAAAGTAATTTTAATTGAAAATGTTTAACAATAATGAAAGATAATACAAAATGAAGTTTTTTTTTAAAAGTGGAAAAATTGGAAGTGCCAAAAAGTAAAGGAGGAAAAAAATATTTAAAGATGTGACTTTGGATCTTCTTTGCAGCAGTTACAGACTTAGTATCACTCTTCCCCCTTTGAAATCATATTGCATAGAGATCACTTCCTATATCCAACATTTTTCAATTGGAAAATCCAAAAGTCATTAACTTAGTTCTACCCATTTTCAGCAAAAAGTCCATAAAGGGCTTCCAATATTTTATTTTATTATCCCTGATCGAACAAGTCAGTTTTGACATTAAGATGTCATAGTATCAGGTCTCCGTTCATATCTTTTTCCCCACAGCCTAATTTTTTAAGGCATCAAAACCATTCTCTTTACTGTTTTCACTAAGTTGTTTTATAAGGACTCTTGGTCTCTAACAAGATTCTTGCTCTTATAAATCTAGCAATAGTTCATTATCTATATCATTTCCAAAATTTACACCTTGACTGTAATTTGTTTCACCTCTGGTTTCAGTTGTCTTGCAGATTTTGTAGTTATTTTTCATCTATCTTTTATCTCTTCTTTTGAATCCCTATTAAAGGAGACATTCACATAAGCAGTTATTGGTGCTGTAGCTGTAACATTCTTTCCCAGTTCCTCAAAGATCCTTTGGAAGGTCTCAAGCACAGTACCTTTTTCTGTACATTTCAATACTTTTCTAGAAACAGCCATTTAAATCAAGAAAGGGAAATAAAAGTAAAAGAGCTTTTTCTTTTACATTTTTTTTCTTCTCCCCACCCCCATCTTTGGATCATTGTCTTTAGTCCCAGTGAACACTCCATAATTCTGTAGTCAGATGATCTTTAGCAATTTTCCCTTATATTTTGTTTTACAAAGTAACCAATCATTGTATTCAATTAATCCAAAGAGAACCCATGTGTGTGTGTGTGTGTGTGTGTGTGTGTGTGTGTTTTCTGAGGTTTTCGCGGGTGTTTGTATGTAGGTCTTTAGTTATTCGGGTTTTCTCCCACGTAAAATTTGAAGTGTGTTGGCGACATTTCGACGAAGTCCCATTCGTCATCTTCAGGCTGGTGCTTTCGGCTTTGTGCTTCTAGGAGCACCTAGAAGCACGAAGCCGAAAGCACCAGCCTAAAGATGACGAATGGGACTTCGTCGAAACGTCGCCAAGACACTCCAAATTTTATGCAGGAGAAAACCCGAATAACCAAAGACATACATATATATATATTTGTTTCAAAAATATTTTAAAGTCAATGATTCCAAATGTAACTGTCCCCTTAATTCATTTTAAACTTCCTTAGCCTAAACTTTTGCCATGCTTTTTTGCATTCAATTATTTTAAAATCTCTTAAATTGTTTCTGAGCTCTTATACTTAATCTGGGATGAAGGAACACTCACCGGATGACTTACTTGCTCTGCTGCTCCAAAGATCTCTTTAAGACCACTGTCTTCCAAATATCTTTAAGCAAACAGGATGCTTTACAAACCCTTATGTAGACTCCATTGCAACTGTGAGTTTGCTGACTTTTTCACAGCTCCTGGCTCTCAACTTCATGACACTCACAAACTCTTCTCAGGTCTTGTGGGTCTATATGTAAGAAGCAATTTTTCAGAGCACACATCTCCCAGCCTCACCTTGTCCAAAGAGATAATGTTGACTTGGGCTTAACTTCCAGCCACTGGTCTTCATCATAGTTTCATTTCCTCTGTTTGCAGAGGCGCATCACTTTGTTAATTTTTCTTTCACCTGGAAGCCAGCATTTAAAAATCTGACAAAATATGGTAAGGAATTTTTGCAACATGGCTGTTGGAGATTACCTAGAACACAGGTGTCAAACTTGCGATGTCACGTGATGTATTGTGACATATCGCGGCTTTTTCCCCATTGCCGGCAATGGGGTGGGCACATTTTTGGCGTGATGCATCCGGTCCACAGGCCAGCAGTTTGACACCCCTGACCCAGGATTATCCAGTAATCAGGAGGGGGGATATCCAATAACTTATTGGTCTTCTCTGACCAGCTGTGACT
Organism: Bothrops alternatus; assembly: GCA_034064705.1. Classification (NCBI taxonomy): domain Eukaryota; kingdom Metazoa; phylum Chordata; class Lepidosauria; order Squamata; family Viperidae; genus Bothrops; species Bothrops alternatus. Next base: position 1,762,562 of record JARGCV010000033.1, read on the forward strand.
TGCCCTACAACACTTATATGTGAGGATAAGAAACAGAAAAATTGTGTTTTAGAGCATGGCTTATTGGAGATTTTAAAAAAACAGTTCCTGAGACTTGCCTCACAAAGCGTAGCATGGTTCAGGGTGTAATTTGGCATAGCGCTCTCTTTAGTTGCAAAAATCTGAAAGAAAAACTGCATGCCTATCTAAAGCCAGAAAACAGCACTTTTGAACGATGTTTGGAGGCTGCCTCCCTATTAGGACAGGGATGAGCTGAGGGTGACATCAGCTTGCAATACGTGGACCATGTAGAGCAGGGGTCTTCAAACTTGGCCCTTTTATGACTTGTGGATTTCAACTCCCAGAATTCCTCAGCCAGCACGCCTGGCTGAGGAATTCTGGGAGTTGAAGTCTACAAGTCATAAAAGGGCCAAGTTTGAAGACCCCTGATGTAGAGGGACTTTTTGTGTGTCCAGGTCTGTGGGATTTGCATCTTTCTCAGCTGATGGATTGTCCCCTCTTAATCAAGCAAGTTTAAATAATATAGAAAAGTGAACTCTGGGAAATGGATTCAGAGTCATTCATTCAAATAAAATCAGAGACATGGTACAGGGAGGAGATAACATCAACTTGAAATATTTTCTTGAAAAGGTAAGCCTAACTATTGCATAAGAACTGAAACAAGAATTAAAAAAAAGATCCCTTAAATACTTGTTTTCTGTTTTCTCTGACCTGTAACATGCATGTCTTTCCCCTAATAATTCTGACAAATGTAGTACTTTATGGAAAAGATATATTGTTGGTTTTGCAAGGCTGGTTATTGACAAGTCAAGCTGTGAGAATCAGTTGAAAATGTGTGAGCTTCAGAAATAAAAGCCACTCAGCTTTTGATGAGGTCATGTCCCAAAGAGATTTTCTGCCATTTTTCTGCCATTTAAATCTCATGCTAGTTCTTCACAAATCTACTAAATGAACTCCTCACATTCTATATTCTATTTGTGGGCAACTACAGCAACCTTATAACCTATGGATTTCAACTCCCAGAATTCCTGAGCCAGACATGCTGGCTCAGGAATTCTGGGAGTTGAAGTCCACAGATCAAAAAGATGCTTTACTTACCCACCCCTGCTTATTCTAAACAATTTTGAAAGCAAAAATTAATATTGCCAACAATATTTCCTCCTCTATTTTATTTTATCAAAGATTCTTCTCCCCACTTGTATTAAATCATGTAATTACTTCTGCATTAGACCCGAAAGAATGTTCAGGCGAGAATCAGTGGATTAAATTGTTTACTTCAGATTTATTTATTTTTTAAAAAAGGTAAATCATGTTATTCCTCCATCGTTAGATTTAATAAGGTCAAAGATAAGAATACTTTTAATAACATTATTTTTCATTGCCTTCCTTATTTATGTACTATTCTAGTACTGTATTGCATTGTAATACTGCATTGTAATATTATGTAATATCCAGTACAGTAGAATTGGCATGGTTATGCTGTATAGAAATGAACAAAAGGAATAGAAAAATAGAAACACAAAGTACAAGAAAAATATGATTAGCAACAGACCTTGACTGGAATCAAGGTCAAAAGCGGAAAGAATAATAAGCAACAAAAGATGAAAACAATTTTAACTCATCTATTTTCTAGAGGTGAAATACTTTGCAACTTTAGAGCTAAATGAATGCCCAAAGCAATATGGTGAGACTGGTAATTTGAGGAGGTTGTTTTGAGAGTGATAGATAGATAGATAGATAGATAGATAGATAGATAGATAGATAGATAGATAGATAGATAGATAGATAGATAGATAGATAGGTAGGTAGGTAGGTAGGTAGGCAGGCAGGTAGGTAGGTAGGTAAGTCGGTAGGTAGGTAGGTAGGTAAGTAGGTGGATAGATAAGACAGACAGACAGAGAGAATGAAAAAAATCACAAATATGATTTGGCAATCTATGAATCCTCCTTGGTTGGCATCCTTAGTTTGGAAAACGTGTGGATTGAATGGGTTACTTCCTGCTGGTTCAAATCTATAAATGTGAACCTTGCTTTACCTCTCTATACAATTGTACTGGATTGTGAAACACACACACACTTGACCTGAGAACTGAATTTTAAGGTATGGCATCCTCCTAGCCCTTTGTTTTGAATATATGACTTTTTTTAAATAAGTCATTTATAGTCTTGAACAAGCTCACATTTTCTGTGCAATGGGTAATTGCTATCCTTCCAAAGATTGCTTTGTTTACTTCTGTACCTGGAATCTGTTCCTCTCACCTTCAAACACCAACTGCTCCAACCTCCCTTTTTAAAGGCAGGTTTCCTGGTGAGCTTTCTTTCACAGACAGGCTAAAAGATACTTCTAAAAGTTCCAGGGCCAAATTGCTCCCATTGGAAGTAGTGTGCCTGATTTGCCAGCTATAAGAGATTGTAACAGGTGGCAGAGGCCATACACCTGTTCTCTCTCAGCAGGACAGGGCCTTTGCCTTCAAAACCATTACCACATTCATATAATACATTTCCACAGTTCAGAGGCTTTATAATTGCAATGCTTTCAAGAGAACAGATTGCCAAGTTGACTAGACATAATTAGTTCCATCTTTAATTCAGCAGACTGACTCTCTACTGCCCACAACATTGCCAGACAGATCCAAATATGTGAGGGCTGAAAGATGAGATAGCCTGTCAAAGACTGGAAGGTATCAGGGATGAGTGGAAATCAAAGTTCTGTTGCCAGAAACAAGAGTGTCATGAACTTCCAAAAGGATTAGTCACCAAAATATAGCTGAAAATGTTCTCCAGGTATTTGTTGAGGATAGTGTCATCCTGACACTTCAGTGGCAGAGGGTTATTTTTGTTAATACATTTTACGAAGAAATTGTCAAGAGGTGGGGAGAAGGATTAATCAGCCTGGGCCATATTCCTCATTTCTCAACTGTGACTTTCTGAAGCACTATTGACCTTTCAAAACAGAGGATACAGGCCTCGGGATTTTATTGTATACTAGGCAACCCATGACCCATTGGGTCATCTTTCAAAGATATTTCCTTACCAAGACAAAAAAAAAAACAGACTAACAAGTGGTTTGTTATTGTCTGGGATTTAAAATTAAGCATGAAATCAAAATTTTATTAAAGAACAAAGATTCGTAGCGAGACAAATATTAATGCTTTTCTTTTAACCAAGGATGTTTTTGATGACAACATTTCTGGTTGATCTTCCATTCTTTAAGAATACTGTAACATTTTCACTTCTTTTTCTTGGCTTAAAGTGACATGCAGCTGACCATGCTGGAATACCAGTTTTGCCAGATAAGTCAGCCCATTCTCCATGGTTTCTCCTTCTGCTTTCTGTATAGTAAGACCAAAGCATGACTGTATTAGGAACTGTGACCACTGAAGAGGGGTATCTTCATATTCTGATAAATTGAGCATCATTCTAGAAATCATGACAGTGTTATTTTTGAATGCCACCATTTTAATGATGGATTTGCTCTTGAATAGTTACAGAAGGATTCCATCCATTCCTTGTTGGAAGAATTGAAGGACACCATTTGGAAGAGGTAGTTGTATTATCTGACGCTCTTCTTGAACTTGTTTGCAATTAGGTTCACCATTAGGTTCATTAGGTAGAGGTAGCAAATTGCCTATTTTGACCTTTTCCTTCATATAGCAGAAACTGGTTTCTCCAGGGAATATGAATGCATAACAGTGAGAGCAGACTTTGGCCATGGCACCAACTTCAGCAGAAATATAACACTGTGCAAGTCATGCATTTTGGCTTGCTGTTTCTGTATTTAGGTCTTGTTGTTGAAGGGGGGTATTATTGTATTGAGGAACTATCACAGTAATTAGTGTTTGCCCCATATTCTTAAGGTGATCCCTTTCCTTTTCCATCTTTTCTTGTCTCCTCATTCTGTACCTTTCCTTGAGATTCTGGAGATGTACAGCCATTTCATCCTCTGTTTCTACATCTCTCCACCTCCTTGCCTCATCCCAATGTTTGGTATAATTTCTTGACTGTGACATCCCCCCTCTTTTTCGACATGGCATAATTATGCTAATCATAATTTAATTATTTAATTTAATTTAATTATTTTTTTACCACAATGTTGTATGTTTCTATTCTCACTTTAGAACAGTTTAGAACCCTTGCTGGTTTCTCCACTGAGTTGTAAGAAACTGTCAGAGACATTTTAAAAATAGGATCACTTGATCACCTGAGATGTAAAGTGGGACCAGTCTACCTGATCTTCAGTGGCCAAAGGGGAGACCAGTCTACTTAGTTTCAGAGTAGGAAGCAGTTGAAAAATGAAACAGAATGGGAAAAGACTAAGATTTATTAGTTAATGTATTTGACTGACATCAGAGATATCCTTTTCTACTCTATCTGCAGTGACAGCAGCTCACCTGGTGACTTTCAGCTCAATTTACCTCACAGGGTTGTTTGTGAAGAAATATAGAAAGATGAAGTGCTACATATGTGCTTTGAGTTCTTGAAAAAAGATGCGATAAAGATACATGTGCCTGTTTGTGTGCCAGAGAAGGGACAAAAAAAAAAGCAATAAAAATATTTTGGCCTTTCTTCATGCACCTTATAGTTCTTGCTTCTATAATGAGTCAATTCCTTGCTGCAGGGTGGGGGAAGGAGTGAGATTGGCTGGGTAACTGTCACAGAATGTTGGAGATGAAAATCACATAATCGCAGCAACATCCTAACAGTGTAGCAATAGCCAGTAGCACTGAAGAAGCCACAGCTTCCCCAATTTTCATTCCCTTGGGGGTCATGGGTCCCACATTTTGGACACATTCTATAAGTTAGCCCACCTGAGGTACCTTAATTCAAAAATGTTGCTTTATGATGCCTTGTTTTACCCAGTTAAGGGTCTTGTTGACGAGAGTGTTAATGGTACATAGATAAACATATCACATTCAAATAACTGATAATTAATGTAGCCTCTTGCTGTAAGCTATATTTTGTGCTATGTTAGCTGCTAAGACATCATCAGTAATTCCAGAAAGGCAATCTGAAGAGAGCTGCAACTCATGAAAGCTTATGCCTTTTTATAAAATGTGTGTGAGGTTTAAAAAAGGTGCTACTATGCAAAGAAATATATGAAATCATAGTATCTTGCATTTTAGGATTTTAAAATCTTCTTACTGATAGTTCCTGAATTCTGCAACAGCTCCTTAGAATAAGAGCACTTGAAATATAGGCTGTCATCACAGCATTTGTTTTATTTACAAATATACAAGCAGGTTAGTTGAAAACCAATGAATGTAATCTGCCATCTAATTTTCATAGAAAGATCCCACACTTCACTAAGCTTGCCACTCATCTGTTTCTCAATGCAAATAGAAAATCTGCCTGGTTTGAGTTCAACTCTTTATAGATGAATTGCAGTTTTAGAGAGACAACCATCAAAAATATTAATGTTCTCAACCATAGCAACACATGCCAAATAACATGTTTTAGTTGCCATAACAAACTTTAGCTTTCTTGACCAAAGAGGTGGCAGCTGCTCCATGGGATTGACCAGAACAGTCAAGCTTCCATTGATTGTGTTTGGATAGCTGGCATGGTAGCATTTATGCCAAACCTCTGCCAATGTTCCTTAGAGGCTTTTCATTTTGGGGTTATTATTTTCAGCCAACTTTTTTCAAGTATACCACTCAGATTCTGGTGCCAGTGAATATAAAATCACAGAGTCCCAGATGGTATCATCAATGATTGCTAACTTTATACATTTTCTATCTGGTTTCTGTTCTGAACTTTCAGTCCTATAACTGTTACACACAGAAACATTAGGTGGCACTAGTTGTGTGCTGCAGTGCAATTCAGTTAAATAAAACAGTAGTAATGTCATGGTTCTGATAGATGAAACCCATCAAAAGAACTTTGAGGCAAAATTCTTCCTTAAAGAACCTGTATTCACTGTACACACATGATTGTGTATTGTCTGACCCATCCACTGTGATCATTAAGTTCACAGATGATACCATCGTATTGGGTCTTATTACAGGTGGAGATGAAACAGTACACAGGGAGGAGGTACAAAAACTATCTTCATGGTGTCCAGAAAACAACTTGTACCTGAACATCGGCAAGACAAAGGAGATGGTGTTAGACTTCTGGAAGAAAAGAGAGGAACCCGCCCCACTTTACGTAGGGGGGGGGCTGTATGGAGAGAGTTTCCTCCTTTAAATTCCTGGGAGTCTACCTCAGTGAAGATCTCACCTGGAGAATCAATACAACCCAGGTGGCCAGAAAGACTCCACTTCCTTAGGGTCTTGTGAAAGAACGAAGTGGAACAATGACTGATGACTTTTTTTTACCGGTCCACTATAGAAAGTGTCCTCTCACATTGCATTATGGTGTGGTATGCTGGCTTGACAGTCGTGCATAGAAAGACATTACAGAGGGTGGTGAGCACAGCACAAAACATTGTGGGCTGTCCCCCGACACCATTAGACAACATCGCTAGGGCCTGCTGCCTTAGAAGAGTGAGGAAAATCCTCAGGGACGACTCACACCCTGGTCAGCACTTTTTTATTCTCCTACTATTGGGCAGGAGATATAGAAGCATAACTAGCCGCACCAACAGGTTGAAGAACAGTTTCTACTCATGGGCTGTCAGACTCCTGAATGGGAAATAACTACATGTATGATAGACTTGTGGGGCCGGCGCGTTGTGCAATAAGTTCATGTGGTGTAATAAGATTGTGTGTTTGTTGTCAGTGTGAGCTATGTCGGGGGGATGCACGAAGGGAGGCTTAGCCAATCTGATTGTACACAAGTTGTACTTTGACAATAAAGGTTGATTTGATTTGATTTATTCGGGAAACAAAGTATCGACACTACATAGTTGAACCCAAACACTAAATTCCCTTCCCCTGGATACAAAGTACAATTCCCACCCCCATAAACTGTGTTATAACACATTCCCCAATTAGCTTCAAGCACTGGCTTTCTCCTCAGCTCCTCAGCTTGTCCTTGGGTTCCCAGAGCAGCATTATTATGGCTAGCTGAGCTTACATTCCGACCCCGCCCCCCTGCTGCACCTGAATTCTAAAAGCAACAAAAGCATGTTAAAGGAAAAGAGAAAATGGTTGCATTTTCATCAATTGTCAGAGCAGGAACATCCAATGTTAGCAGCATTTAAAGTTTAAAGGATGCTGCTTGCGTGTTAATTTGGAATCGTAGCTGCCAGACGTAAAAAAAATTATGCATATGTAAAGATCTGAATAATGTCAAAAATTATTTATTGGTATAAGAATTCTAGCTTGCTTGGGATATGATCTGAGACCTGTAAGCTATACTTGGTGTGGCTTACAAATCTCAAGTGAAATGGACTGTGAGTCAGTAGACTGGAAGACTTGAGAAGTCTTGTTGAGTTGGTGTTTCTACAATAGTGCACATATTGTTCTACATGGGATAATGTGTTGTAATCTACTTAGCATATCATGTTAACACATGGCTAGTTCAATAATGGTTTATTGAATAACCTATGGCTACCCTCCCCTCCCCCAAGTCCTGCTATGCTGCCTCATTGTGGGGAAGGGGGTATTCTTTGTTTATGCCAAGAGGGTGTTACTAGGAAATGCTGGAAGAATAGGCTGAGTATATCATGCCAGCAGGGCCACCCAAATTGTGAAGATTATCCCAGCTGTTCAGTTAAAGCTATCTGCCGCCTGTATCAGAGATATAGGAAGATACTATTGGCAGAAGATCATTTAAGTGACAATAACAAAAGCATTATTTAATCATTCAAGGGAGAAGACAAAGGATAAACCACTCCTGTATTTTACCAAGAAAGCCACATGGATAAATGACACTGTAAATGATTGACAATACAGTGCCAGATGGACCCATCAGGATGAATGGTGCTCAACTGGGAAAGAACTGAGGATCCTTCAGAGTATTAATAGTGGTTATGACATTGCTAGTTTAAAGCCTTCAGGACATCTAGTTGCCAGGAACTACGAATTTAAGGAGTCCAATGAGAAGATTCTAAACCAGTCAGTGGTGAATCTTTTGGGCTCGGTGTGTCAAAAATTCAGAAAATTCATACCTTAAGCTTGGTGGCATTTCACACAAACATGCAAACACACACACACACACACACACACACACACACGAGGCCTCTCCAGACTCTTCTCTCTTTTGAACTCTCTTCCTAGACCTTCTGGAAGTCATGTGAGAAGGTCCTGCTTTCACGGCACCGATGGAGCCTCAGCAAATCATGCAAGAACATTCACAGAGTTTTCAGATGCCTGAGAGGATGAATGAGAACAAGACCTTTTTGCTCAATATCCAGAGGGTCCAGAGGCCTGGCATATCCCCCAAAATGGCACAGCATGTGAGGGCCATGTAGGATGGATTTGTAATACTTGAAAAATAGGTTTTGTAGCATTGCTGCACTGATCGACTAACATGGCTTTTCTTGCATTTTAAAATTGCCTTTTTCAAATGTATCAAGCCTTACTTAATCTTCAAGAGTGTAGAAAGCCTTTCTTTTAGAAATCAGGATTGGCAGGAAAGCATTCAAGACATTGTAGGTAAAATAGTTCCATTTTCAGCTATGCTCAAGGCTCCTTGAACAAAGCCAGTATCTTACCCATTGCCATTCTGACATTTTTCTCTTGCAAATGTTTATTTTACTTTTATTGAGAATACAATGCTCTTTTCAACCCTAAATGCTCACATGTTATTGGATGTTTTAGTTTTTACGTGTAACTGGACAGATGATTTTTTCCTTACCCAATCAAAACATTCATTTGTACTTTTTTGTAGAATTATGCAAACTACAAAAAGGAAGGCGTGATTTCTCCCTTTGTTCTCCCTCCTGTGAAATCAATAAGAGAATCCTTTTTTAATTGAAATATAAATCAATTGATTTTCCTTGTCTCGGTATCATAATTGGGGTCTGACATTTGGCCAACCTGTGAAATTCATGTGATAGGTTTGCTATCACCTTTTCTAAAGTGAGTATCCAGCAATGCTAGGCTACACTTAATTTCATTCATTGCAGTGGCTAAAATTTTAGTCTTGATTTCCTAAATAAGCCATATTTGGCTCATACATGCTGTTAGGCAATAAAAATGATGCAAGTCTAAAATCAATCCATTAAATGAAGTTTTAGCATTACCTGTAAACCAGCCCATCCTTGTTTATTCAACAAGCCAACATTAAAATATTTTTTTTCTTGAGCACATTGTTTAAATCTAGCCAGTGTATCTCCGTTTTTAATTCAAATTATCAATGGAAGAATATTGGAGGAGGTAGTGGGGGAAGGGATGTGATCTGATTGTTACATACAAATTAAGTTCTGTACAATGTATATTTAAAACTCTCTGAAGAACCTGTTCTGTGATTATAATAAAGCTAAGGGTGACTTTCTAAGTTAGAGCATTGTTAGTCATCCTATTTTAATGTATAAATGAAATCTGAATAGATGGAACTGGTATCCTTCCAAAACCAAATTAGATACCAAATAATGAGGAAAAAATTCTAAATGAAAGAGCATATGTTGGAAAATAGATTCATCTCAATATTAGTATAAAAAATCTTAAGTTGTCATCTTGTAAATTAAATATTGTTTTACCAAGTATTCTCCATAATAAATTGGCCACAGTCCCTGAATATTGTGGAAAAGGAGAATCTATAGGAAGCATTATCTAACTTTCCTCCATTACAGTTTACTGTGTTTGCTACATTATTTTCATCATGACGAAAGTGTCCCATATTATCATTGACTTGTTCCTCAATAATATGTCTAATGTCCCATATGGCTGGTGTTGGCAGGTACACCTGTAGACAGCAAGTATCTGTAAGCGTGCTTTTGTAGCTTATGTTAGACCATCACACAGGATGAGTGGTCCCTGCTAAAACAGAGCTTTATCTACAATGTCACCCTCACAAGAACAATAAATCTTGAACTGCAATCAAAAAAGCAAATTGCATTTCTAGACACCCACTTATGTTTATGGTATAACCAATAGGTTAATACATTTTCTGTGCTGGAGCCTGATATTTATCAGTTGTTTGTCTTCTTCCAGTCAAAATGAATCCAACAGAAGGACTGAATTGATAGTTTAAGAAATCAGATGATGTTAGGCAAGCATTGTAATGAAAACTAATTTAGTACAAGTTAGGTTGGCATCTTAACAACAACTCCTCCTCCTCCTCCTCCTTCTGTCCTATAATTCCTTCTTATTATACTTGTTGAAGCTACACAACCCAGACTGAAAGAGAAAGACCCCATTGTATAGGAATTAACTTGTAACCTCTAAAATTACTCATTGACTTAGGAAGGATCCACCCCACAGCCATTCCAGAACAATTAAAATGAATTACATTTTTCTAGAGGACAATTCTCATGTGGTATAAAAATGATTAGAATATTAATGTTAAAATAATTAGAGACTTTAGACTGGAATTGGTTGAAATGCTTTCAAATCATTTAATTCATGGGCGCTATTTCTTATTTAATGAATTCTACCTGTCCAACAGATTCACATATTAACAAAATAAACCCCTCAGGATTATGATCAGAGTGACCAGGATGAAAAAGTAAGGCATTATCAAGTACCCAGAACTTGTCATTTAAGATTGGCCAGCTGGCGAAATGAAGCAACTTACCTTCAGGAAAAATTTCCTTTTTGCAATCCAGATCTGTTCTATAACTGAGATTGATTAAAATCTTGTGGTGTTCTATAATCTTTCATTAAAATCATCTAGCAATATGGTACTACACACACCTGTGCATGTGTGCGCACATGCATACACACACACACACACACACCACAAACATCTACTGTTTCTGTATTTTATTTCATCCTCTTAATAGAAAACAAATATGGGAGTGATATTTCACTAGGTTTCCAAACTTGTTTGTGGCTTTTTGATATGAAGCAGCCACAAAACTATTTATATTAATGGTCACAAAAACAGCTTATAGTTAAAACACTGATCAGTACAGAATTATGGGCCAAGTATTTTCCTTTTCCTTACTTTAATTTGACAAAAAACAAAAACAGCATGGTTTTTTTACTCCAGAATAAAATGTCAGCCTTCGTATTGATGAAATCGTAAGGAATGATAGTTCCAATTATATATGGATATCTTCTTCTAATACAAAATAACACTCTTTAAAGAATAAATGCCTTTTCTTGTTTCCATGGAAACTTGAAATGTATGAAATTGTCAAAAATATTCTATAACAGAGCTTTACTCTAAAGAAAATATTTTCAACAATAAACTCAGAGAGTCAAGTTATTTGTCAGCTGCTTACACAATAATCACATTTGGGAGGTTTCTCTTTCATTTATTCCATGATTCCCAAACATGCAGTGAAATCAAAAACTGCAAATATTCTTTCATGAATATTGAAATTTCTCTACACCGGGATGCACTACCATATATTAAGGCATCAATGACTGCTAGCTATTTTTCAATGTAGCTATGAAGGTGGGACTGTATCAGTATTCAACAAGTACAGTAAGTAACTTCACATAAAATTATTTACAATAAATGGCTAGTGTAAAAATGGAGAAGAGCTATGACATTAATACAAAGTTATAATGCAGTTCCTATCCTTTGTATACCTCTGTGGGTAATGTTTGTATGGACCTGATCCACAGAGTGCTCAGTTCTCTCTCTCTCTCTCTCTCTCTCTCTCTCTCTCTCTCTCTCTCTCTCTCTCTCTCTCTCTCTCTCTCTCTCTCTCTCTCTCTCTCTCTCTCTCTCTCTCTCTCTCTCTCTCTCTCTCTCTCACACACACACACACACACACACACACACACACACACACAGTCTCCCATTTGGCCTTTCTCTTGTATGTGGGAGGGAGATATGCTGCCAAGCAGATGCCAGCTTCCAGCATAATCTTCATCCCTAACTTGCTTTTGCTTCTACTATTTTATCATCGATGCTTGGGTTTCCTTCCCCATGCAACCCCCTCTGGCATTCTAATTCCAAGGCCTGAGCCTAAGGAAATACAAGAAGACCATCTTGCACTGGTATGAACTTCTGTAAGGACAAATTCCCTATATTACTGCATTGAAATCATGTCTGGGGTCAAGAAGAAGATGGCTTCCAAGGGGATGTGGCACACCACCACCCCTCTGACAGAATTTATTCCCAAATAACCACAGCTAGCTAGCAAAGTCTCTGGAGCTTTAAACATGGAGGAAGCCAAATTTGAGAGAGATTCTTTTTTTAAAAAAAAATAATAATTAAACATTATATTTTGTGTCAGGAAACCTTTCAAGGTACTTTTGTTCTGAAATAAAATGTCCACTTCTTCTCCAACATGCCCACCTGACCCTTAAGCAATTCCCAGAAAATTTCCTCTGCTTTAAAATAAATCTTGGAAATATGCCTCTGTTGAAACATTAGCCTACCAGCAATTTCAGTCCGATGTTCTACATCCTCATCTACTGGCGCTGAGGCAGCCTGCTAACCACTTGTGGAAGATAAGTTATAAAATTATAGAAGATAGATTCTGCCACAATGATGCTGTAGGAACACAATGTTTTTCATTGGAAAACATACAGCAACTATTTATGGGAATATTCTGATTCACCTGGAAGTGCAACCTGAGGAATATGGCGGCCTGCATGGCTCCAGATACTTTGCTGTGAGACCACCTTCTCCCATTTGGCTGTGGTACTCTCTACCTCCATGGCCATTTCTGCTTGGGCTGCTGGGAGAACAAAATCTCCCTGCCAACTAGGACTTTCTTTTTGCTCATCTTAGTAGGAATAGGATCTTGTGGAAATAATCCACAGGGTTGCTATTCCTAACAGCAACTCCTGCTTTTTGATTTGTCTCATCTTTAGTAAGTCTCTGCTTTTGCTGAAGAGGAAAAACTGGGTGAAGATCTTTTCACTCCTTTTCCCTGCACCTCCCATTACTTCCACACCTCCATCATAGCAACTTTTGGCAACCATAACCTAACCCTCATGGGAGGACAGCAATGTGGCTTCCTTTGTTTTGAAGTGCAGCAACAAGACTACTGGGGAAGCTGTAGTAGTTGGAATCACTCCTTCTCTTCTTTTCAGTTCTGGAAACAGGTAATGATTTAAATCAAGGGTGTCCAACCTTGGCAACTTTACGACTTGTGGACTTCAACTCCCAGAATTCCTCAGCCAGCATGGCTGCTTGGGGAATTCTGGAAGTTGAAGTCCACAGGTGTAAAGTTGCCAAGGTTGGATGCCCTACTTTAAGGGTTTCAGACACCTACATTGGCTGCAATTTTTAAAAAGCATTATGTGATGCCCAGGATATCTCTAGTCTAGCTAATATGGATTGGCTCTAACTCAGGAGATCCCGCCTCAGATGTTGTTTGATTTTCTAGTCATTTTCCTCATTCTCTTTCTTCCTATTTGTACTGTTTATGAAGCGTGGCCCAGCTTGTTATTAAGTGGTGAGACAATTATTGGTTATTTCAATGCAATCAACCAAGTCTATGATGCAGCCCTTTTAATGGCATTTAAAACCTTTTGGCCCAGCTATGGTTTGTTTGTTACCATAGATACCATGGTTGGTTTGCACTAGTTTACATCTCCAAGCGTTTTTGAATAGAATTATTAGATGCAATTACACAGAAGTGCATCTTTCTAAGATTAATCTTATACATTTAGGTTCTAGTTGGTATTTGCCTAATATGTGAATGCAACTTCTCTTTCCTTCCATTATGTAAATATTGTCATATATATATATATATATATATATATATATATATATATATATATATATATATATATATATATATATATATATATATATATATATATATATATATATATATATATATATATATATATATATATATATATATATATATATATATATATATATATATATATATATATATATATATATATATATATATATATATATATATATATATATATATATATATATATGCAGTTGCTGAGAATTCAAAGTACATCTTTGGTTTAATCAAAAAAGAAGTTGGTTTGTCACTTATCATGCACATCAAAAGACATTATTCTACTCAGTTAAAAATAGAATGGAAGTTACATTGTTATTTTCTGTCCTTAGATCATTGCATCCACATTACTTAAAGCAATCAATTTTTGTAATGTTATTTATTAGGCTTTATATATGATAGATTACCAAAGGGCCTGCATGCTCCATATTAAAAAATATGTATACAAATTTGTGTATTCATTTGAGGGGGTTGAATTCTTTGAATAATAATTATGCTGCAATTGTTTTCAGACATACACAAAACAATCTGTAGCATATATTTCTCAAAGTGACAAGATATTAGGAATGCTATAATGCCTAATTCAGTTGCTTAAACAATAATTGTTTAATTAACTTAATTAAAGACCCATCCTTTAAGTCTGATAATATACATATATATGCCACACTGCAACATATAATGTTCATTTTATTTAATGGTACATGTCAGAGAAAACCAGTTATCTTTTGCTTACAAAGCCAGCTGTGTAATGAGGTAGCTTACAAGGGTTTGACTCTCCAAGCATTTGCTAATTTAATTTATTTAAGATATTTATATGGCTGCCCAGTTTGTTTAAATGTGACTCTGAAAGAAACAAAAATACAATTCTAGTTAAAAATCACAACAACTGCTGTTAATAAATAATCAGAAACTCACAATATGCATTACTCTATTCAAAGGAGGAACGTCTATCATCCTGGCCCCGACATTCAGAATAAGTTTTTAATGTACTTCTAAAGGCCAAAAACATTAGGGACTGTGGGGAGGAAGATAATTCCTGAAGGCAGAATGCTACAGTGGAACAGGCACCCCACTTAGGTCTCTTCATGTAACATGCCCATCCTATTAGAAGCATGGAGAACAAGCAGATAGAGGTAGTCCTGCTGATAATTCAATCCTGGGCCATGTAATTTTCAAAGTAATGGTGCCACATGGGCATACCAAGATGCACTGTTAGGATATTTAATTGAGTAGCTGGGATAGTAAAATGTACAATGGGCCAGAACACATAGTTGTAGTTGATTGGTTGGAGAGTGCTGGCTCCTGCATTAGGCAATCTACGCTATGATTGGTTGCTGTGGGTATACTATAAAGCAGAAGTGTCAAACTCGCAATGTCATGTGATACCATGGTACTATAGTTCAGCCTGAATCCAAACTGAAAGGGGCAAGTGATCCACTTCCTATAGGACCCTTCGGAGTTGCAAGCCATTCACCTTCTCAACCACATTCCCTAAAAAGTGGAAGTAACAGATAGGATGAAAATTGTGGTGGATCCAGTAATGACTTCTTGGAGAGGAAGCCACCATTTCTCAAAGCTGGCAAAACCTTCCCTTCTCTAAGGATGTCCTTACTCACCTTCCTTCTCCCTGGGGATCCTGAGAAATGAGGAGGGCCATGGATCAAAAATGCAGATGGTTACAGCTCCATGGACTCTGTCCACTTCCTCAGGATTAACAGGGTTGACCCCCTCTCACATAATCAAAAATGTATCTTAGTTAGGAGACTTTCAGTTTACCATCGCAGCTGCTGCAGCCACTGGAAGGCAAGCTCCATCTTCCACATTTGATTTCATTCCGCTGGAGACCCTGGAAAGGGTCAAAAGTCACCCTGTAGGGGCAACAAGCAAGGAAGGGACCCCTGCTTGATCGAGGGAGGGCGTCAGCCCTTCCACTTGATCTGGGGCAGCCCTCCAAACCGGCGGAGGAAAGACTGGCCATAGCAATATGGCTCATCACTACACTGCAGACAGCCGAAGTCAAACTTACCATCAAGCACTTCTAAAGCAATGCGGATGAAACTGGGTGAGATCTGATCTTCTCTTTAAGATCCTAAGTATTTTCTTTTCCTGCAAAAGCTGCCCAAAGTATCTTTCCCCCTATGAGGACAGAGGGAAGGGAATTTCTGCCCCATCCTCTAAGAATAGCGGCGACTGACTACCCAGGGGAGTTAAAGCACTAAAAGAACAATTTTAATCTAATTGGATTTATATGTTTCTGAAACTTGGGGACCAAATGTTTTCTTATTTTTACTGCAGACTTTTGTTTTTACCTACAAAAAAGAAATAAAACTGGAAAAAGGATTATAAAAATTTTGGACTTAAAAAACTTTAAACAGCATCAATGATATCTTGTGGTGAAGTTTGGTATTACAACTTGTTATTGCCTAAAAGAGATTTGGCTTGAAGCCCAGACTTTCAGATAAAACTTGATAAATAGCACCTGTGAGAAACTCAGCTGTAAAGAGAACTTCTAGGTAGCATAACTGGCCTGCTTGAACTATGAATGTACTATGAATTAGTACCGTAAGCGGGAGGGGCAGATATGGTGGGAGCAGGGGGCCGTATCATAATAGGGGAGCGCGTACCCGCTGTTTACAAGTGGTCATGCGCTCCGACCCCCAAGGCTCTACCTGTTCTCGGGGTTATTCAGAACCACAGGGCCCGGGCTGTAGGCTGATGTTGTGCAATGCCAGGTCTGTGGTAAACAAGGCCCCCCTCATCCAAGATTTAATTTTAGAGGGGGGAGCAGACCTGGCAGGTATTACGGAGACCTGTTTAGGACCGGAGGGCGGTGTCCCTCTGGTGGAAATGTGCCCACCGGGTTTCCTTGCATTCCATCAGCCGAGAGCACAGGGCAGGGGTGGGGGAGTGGCGGTCGTGATTAGGGAAGATTACAGGCCGAGGGAGGTCACTGTTCCTCAGACGGCAGGCTGTGAATCTCTCCTGGTGAAGTGGGACCTTGGGGGTCTGAGGGCAGTGTTGATTACGTACCTGGCTCCCTGCCACGTGTCAACTGCCCTGCTCGAGTTCCTGGACGTTGTCGCCGCAGTGGCGGTTGAGATCCCCAGGCTAATAGTCATGGGTGACTTCAACCTGCCGTCTGTGGGCGGGAGCTCGAGAGTTCATGGCTTCCATGGCAGCCATGGACCTGACCCAGGTAATTCAAGGCCCCACACATACAGGGGGGAACATGCTTGACCTGGTTTTGGTCTCTGGACAGTGGCTGAGTGGTCAGAATATAGGGGATATAGCTATTGAGCCCCTGCCATGGTCTGACCACTCTCTCCTTCGCTTGGACTTTCTGACCGCTGCACCCCACCGCAGGGAGGCGGAACCAGTGAGATGGTACCGCCCCAGGTGGCTAATGGAACCCGAGCGGTTCCAGATGGAGCTTGGGCCAATTCCTGAGGCTCGGATACACGACTCGGTCGAAGAGTTGGCGGCAGCCTGGGATAGGGCTGCGGCCAGTGCTCTAGATCGGGTCGTGCCTTTGCGGCCTCTGATTCGACGTACGTCCCGATCGGCCCCTTGGTTCACTGAGGGGCTGAGAGAGATGAAACGCCGGAAAAGACGCCTAGAGAGCAGTTGGAGATCGAGCCGTGCCGAATCTGACCGAACACTAGTAAGAGACCATATTAGGTCCTACTTAGCGGCGATAAAAGCAGAGAAGCGTTCTTACCTCACTGCTCTTATCGCGTCATCAGATAACCACCCAGCCTCCTTGTTTAGGGTGACCGGCTCCCTCTTTCAGCAGGAGGTGAGGGGAGACCCCTTAGAGGGTAGAGCTGAGGATTTTGGAAAATATCTGTATGATAAAATCGCTCAGATACGGGAAGGCTTTGATTTCAACTGGGTATGTCCGGTGGGAGAGACGGAGTCTGGTCTTGAGACTGCTATCTGGGCTGAGTTTGACCCCGTGACTCCCGAGGACGTGGACAGGTTGTTTGGGGGACTTAGGGCGACCACTTGTTTATTGGACCCGTGCCCCTCCTGGCTGGTGTTGGCATCCCGGGAGGTGGTATGAGGCTGGTTCCAGGCAATTATTAATGCTTCGTTGAGTGAGGGTGTCTTCCCTGCCACCTTGAAAGAGGCGGTAGTGAGGCCCCTCCTCAAGAAGCCTATTCTGGATCCAGCCGTTTTATCAAATTATCGTCCTGTCTCCAACCTTTGCTTTCTTGCAAAGGTTGTCGAGAGTGTGGTTGCCCGACAGTTCCCGCGACACCTGGAGGAATCGCTATACTTGGATCCATACCAGTCGGGCTTCAGGCCTGGTTACAGCACGGAAACAGCATTGGTCGCGTTGGTGGATGATCTCTGGCGGGCCCGGGACAGAGGTTGTTCCTCTGCTCTGGTGCTATTGGACCTCTCGGCGGCTTTTGATACCATCGATCATGGTATCATGCTGCAACGGTTGGAGGGGTTAGGTATGGGGGGCACTGTTTTGCGGTGGTTCTCCTCCTTCCTCTCCGGCCGGATGCAGTCTGTGTTGACAGGGGGCCAGAGGTCGACCCCAAGACCCCTCGTATGTGGGGTACCTCAGGGGTCGGTCCTCTCGCCCCTACTGTTCAACATTTATGTAAAACCGCTGGGTGAGATCATCCGTGGTTTTGGTGTGGAGTACCATCTGTACGCTGATGATACTCAGCTGTACATTTCCACGCCGAACCACCCCAACGATGCTCTTGCCGTGCTGACCCGGTGCCTGGAGGCCGTCCGGGTTTGGATGGGGAAGAACGGACTCAAGCTCAACCCTTCCAAGACCGAGTGGCTGTGGCTACCGTCGTCCCAGTTTAGTCAATTGACTCCTTCGTTGTCCATTGGGGGCGAAACAGTGGCCCCCGTGGAAAGGGTTCGCAATTTGGGAGTCCTCCTGGATTCACGGCTGTCTTTAGAGGACCATTTGACGGCCGTGGCCGGGAGGATGTTCTATCAGGTTCGCCTGGTACGTCAGTTGCGTCCCTTCCTAGACCGGGACTCGCTATGCACAGTTACTCATGCCTTCGTCACTTCCAGGCTGGACTACTGTAATGCTCTCTACATGGGGCTCCCCTTGAGGTGCACCCGGAGGCTTCAGCTGGCCCAGAATGCGGCCGCACGGGTAGTGACCGGGGCGCCATGGCGTTCCCATGTAACATCGCTCCTGCGTGAGCTGCACTGGTTGCCGGTGGCCTTTCGGGTGCGTTTCAAGGTGTTAGTGACCATTTTTAAAACGCTCCATGGCATCGGACCCGGATATCTACAGGACCGCCTTCTGCCAGCAAATACCTCCCGCCGTCCGGTACGCTCCCACAGAGAGGGTCTCCTCGGGGTGCCGTCGGCCAAACAATGTCGGCTGGCGACCCCCAGGGGGAGGGCCTACTCTGTGGGAGCTCCAACGCTTTGGAACGAGCTCCCCCCCGAACTCCGTACGATGACGGAATTGCGTTCCTTCCGTCGAGAATTAAAAACATACTTATTCCGACAAGCCGGCCTGGGATGATAGCTCCAGCTCCAACAATGGCCATAACTGTTTTTAGGGGATTGTGTTTTTAGTTGGGTTTTTAAATATTAGGCCAAATTGTTTAATTTATTTTTAATAATTTTAATTTTTGTGTGTTGTTGTTTTAATTGGGCTGTACACCGCCCCGAGTCCTTCGGGAGGGGGGCAGTATAAAATTGTAAATAATAATAATAATAATAATAATAATAATAATAATAATAATAATAATAATAATAATAATAATAATAATAATAATAATAAACCTTTACTGACTTCCAGAGTTATATGTGGGGAATTGCTTTCCTATTTCTTTATCTGAGGAATGTTGGTTATTATATGAGATGATGAAATACCTTGCACTATAAAAATCTTACTTGACAAATGACTTCTACTATAAAGACTACCTATAAACACATGAAATAGAGGTCACCTACCTAGTTATAAAATTATTTTTAACATCTGATTTTAAAGTCCTCAATTTAACACATTAAGAGAATATGGATGAAGACAAAGAAAAGATCCCTTCCATGTTGAAAGCAATACATGAAGCCATTCTTTCAGCTTGTGACAAAATAAGACCCAACATAAAAGAACAAGATGCTAGCTTAGATATACAAACCCAAATTTTGACTACAACCAAAGAACTAACAACGCAGAAGATAACAGAAGAAGTGGAACAATCAAATACTAAGACAGAGAACTCTATTGACCAACAAATACAGTTAATGGAAAATCCAGAAAAGGGAGTGACAACACTGAAAATGGAAAAGACTTTCTGTATAAATCAGAAGACATTTGAGGAGAAAGAAGAAGAACAGATTGAATGAAAAATAAACATATCAGGACAATCATGGGGAACTGGAATAATAGGGAGACGATCTAATGAATACAAACGGGCTAGCGCTTCCAAAAATGGCAATTAAATGGTCTCTCTTATTTCAAATAATATATATAATAATAGAGGGAGATCTATTTGATGATTTAAAAGCACTGACATGGAAGGCTAGTTGACAAAGGAAGAAAGCCAGAATAAGGCTGAAGAAAATTAGGGTTTTGATTTATTAGGGGGGATTTCCTATTACTAATTAGAAGGTTAAAGGGAGAAGTTGAGAAAAAGGGAATTTTTGTCATTAAATTTAAAATATTTGGAAATTAGTTGAAAATAAGGATTCTATTTGTTTAATATTTAAAAATTAGACCCAAAAGAAAAAATATGAATATGTTTGATTTATTGATTAACCCAGACAATATATATAATGGTTTTGATTTATTAAAAGGGATACTGTATTATTATGATTTAATATGGTGGGAAATAGATAACTTTTAGGAAATAGAACAAGACTATACTCAAATAGATGTGTATTTTGAATATTAGATTCTGTTATGAATTGAGATAAGGGAAACTTTGGTTACCTAAAGCCTGGAAATTATAAATATCAAATGCTAAATTTGAATATTGATGGGAAACTAAAAATTGGGGAAAAAACAATAACAGGACATTGATTGTCTATAAAGATTGAATGTAATAATGATGTTTTTTACTTAGTTGATCTAGTAAGAACTGTATTAGCTTAAATACGAGATAGTAGATATTAAGGGGAAAAGAGAGGAAATATTTGATGTTGTAACTTGAGATTTGTACTAAAGATTTTTGTATGTTATTGAACTATTGATTAATCCAGTCACCATGTTGCTTTTTAAATACCTAAATGTAAAATTAGAAAATTAATAAAATATTATTTTAAAAAATGTATCTTGGTCAGCTCTATATAATCTTCGTATTGAGTCCAATACAAAGTGAACGAGTGAGTTTATCAAGTGCCACAAACGGTCCTCATTGCACCTCTTCTGATGTTATCCATGAGGAGCAGGAGACATCAAATTAGTCCTGCCTGAAACTTTATATGAGAAACAGAGAGTAACAGTTTGGGTGTTTGGACCTATTGAATAAGTCACAATTGTGGGGTCCTTGATGCTCTCTGAGCTTGGTTATTTCTTGCAGACATTTCATTACCAAACTAGGTAACATCATCAGTGCTAATAGACTGTGGGGAACTTGATCTCATTTTATATACTAGTGGGTTGCCATGTTCATGGGGGTGGTCTTAGTGGTTCCTTGATTGGTTTATTGCTAGCTTGTTTGTCTGTGTTGGTAATTCCTTGATTGGGGTTAAGTGAGTTTTGTCCATTTTATGGCTTTTCTTGCATAGTTGTTAGGTGAATCACTGCAGTTAAACTAATAACACAGTCCTTAAGTGAACCTGGCTGCTTCATTGACTTTGCTGGTCAGAAGGTCACAAAAATTGCTCACATGACCCCAGGACACAGCAATAGTCATAAATGTCAGTTGCTAAGTGTCTGAATTTTGATCACATGACCACAGGGATGCTGCACGTTATTTCTTTATCTATCCCTGTGCAAGGCACTATTTTGAGCAGTAAAAAACAGGTGATCAAAAAAGATGGCAAAAAAATATATGGGTGCCGAGAACAAGCCAATCTGACTCCTTTCTTCTCAAATCCAGTTTGTGGAGTTTGTGCTACTGTGGAAGAGCAGGTAGCTTCCTCTCTGAGGAAGAACACCAGCTGATTAGAGATGTCTCTTCCCACTACAGAGACCAGAAATAGCGTTGGCTGTAGCCTTCAGAGTCCTTCAAATGTTATCATCAAGCAGTAATTGTTATTGTGATGAAAAGTACATGGAGAGTAATCATATTAGCTGTATTAGTTTAATTTACATGTAAATTGCATTTTCTGTCCTGGCCTTGTTTTAAGTTTTGGAGGGCAGTTCTCTGCATGCTAGCCAAACAGCCAAGAGTAACCCTCAATCTGAGCCAAGCTGTGCAACTCTGTATAGATTCCCAGCTGCTCTTTATAACCCTGTTTCTCTCCATCATCCCGTCTGAATTGCTGTATTGGCTCTATACTCACAGAATTGAGCTCACCATGATTACATATCAAGTCGGTGTTATATTTAGGGATATACAGTCCTATAGCAATCATTTATACTTCAAAGCAGGGTTTGAATGCTAGCTGCAATACAATATTACTTTAACAAAGTCAAGAAAAGCTAACACATTTATCAACAAAGCATCTGGTCAGCATATCTTCACCAATAATGGTCTTTATTGATAAATTACCTCTCATCCCCGCACAATATGCTGTACCAGATAAACTTCAGTGCAGCCATTTCTTCCCTTGCAGACTTGCCACTTGTCCAAGATAGGAGATTTTTTTTTAGGAGGAAAATTTCAGGAGGAGAAAAACAAGTCATATTTATAAAACTGACGGGGAAAAAAATTAAAAATAAAACCTCTTGCCACCAGGGAGAACAAAAGAAACTGATTTATGTATTGTCCAGTTAACCCAGTATTGTCTGTCCTGTTGGTCTATGACTGTCCAGTATCTCAGGCTAAGAGGGGCATCTGAGTGTTTTAAACTGGATATATTGTAGTATGATTAAGCTTAGGAAACCTGGAAACCACCTGAAAATCATGAAATCTAGATGCCACCTATACCGTACATTCGATTAAGATTACGGCAGAGTACCTAAGTCACAATTAGTGCCCATTGTTGTTATATCTATAATTGACACTTCCTTTGGACCTCCTTATTTGGAACCAAGAAACAAGGACTACCAAATGTGGCCATCACAACTAAAACACTTTTATACATACCATTCAATACTATATATGCTATACAGTTCAACATGGGCTATTTTCAAGTCAGATACATCTCTGAACATCTCCCTAAATTTTTAAGTACTTTTCATTGGAAAAGGCAGTGCCTCAGAAACTCTGCCATTCTAGAACACATAGAGGAATCTGGTAAGAAAATACAGTATCTCTGAAATAATGACCCAACTGGGCATTGGTTGTCTAGTTATTAATAATTAGTTTCAGGAAATTAAGGAGCAGAAAATTGTCATTAAACAGAAGGGAAAATAAGATTCCTAAACACTACTGCCAATCATATTTTGGCTACATGTCATAATATTCATTTCTTCTTATACATCAGAAAACAATTCAATAGAAAAATAATATTTATGAAAATAGTAACAGTAATTGGGAAGCCATCTGTCTATTTATTTTTTGTTTAAATTTTCTGCTCAATCATATTTTTTGTCTGAATATTCTGCCCAATTATAGTTGCTATGCAAGATTTGATAAATCCATGTTTCAGAAGCATAGAAGATGTGATATTGCCAAATCATTCAATTCCTTAGAAGGGAAGAGTAGAAAGGGGTTCGTCACTTTTACTGCAAAGGGATGATACCGAAATGGCATTTCAGTGATAAATTTTCCTTGTTATAAGATTTATCAGCATTGTTTCCAGTTCATTCAAAATGAGCGCTAACTGCTTCATACTATATTCCACTCTATTAACTGCCTCTGATGGAGAAATATTTTAATTGATGTCGTGACATGAGGAAAATGTTTCAGAATATAAGAACAGGAATATAGAAAAATAATCTAGACTATACTGCACCTGAGAATTCTTATCCCAAAAGAACAGTTAACACATTCAAAGTATTCTGGATTATTTTAATCACTCATTGTCTGCTTTACAGATAGTCCTTGACTTACAAGCACAACTGAGACTAGAATTTCAGTCACTAAGTAATGTGGTTGTTAAGTGACTTATCATGTGACCAGACCTGATTTTATGACTATTTTTACTGTGGTTATTAACTGAATCCAGCTTCCCCCATAGATTTTGTTTGTCAAAGGCCAGTTGGGATGGTTGCACAACTGCAAGGGTGGTCCAATGGTCATAACTTCCAGGACACATCGTATATCACCTTTTCAGCACAATTATAACTTTGAACCATCATTAAAACAATGGTTGAGGTAGATCTGTATTTGTATCATATGGAATTCAAAGGAACAGAATCTTCAGCCAAAGCAATCGGAGATATTTGACTTACTCTTTATAATAGTTTAGGGTAAAATATTGTTTGGCAATTATTGAATGATCGTTCAATATTTGTGATGAAGTT
Organism: Bothrops alternatus; assembly: GCA_034064705.1. NCBI lineage: Eukaryota > Metazoa > Chordata > Lepidosauria > Squamata > Viperidae > Bothrops > Bothrops alternatus. The sequence continues at coordinate 1,786,797 of JARGCV010000033.1, forward strand.
CATTGCTTCACATGTTTTTCATTCCTGCAGAGCAGAGGAACAGAGAGGGACTTTTTGGAAGGGAAGCCCACAGTTAAGTAATAAAATGCTACATTCAGAATGGAGACTCAAAAGTGCACATATCTATTCCTTTACTGCTACAGTCTTACTAGGATTAAATATCTGCAAGTCCGATTAGCAGTGAAAATCTTTGTAAATAACAGTTAAATTAAGCATTGCTATTTGGCTAAAACTTCCTGTCAGTTTTAAAATAGTAAAAAAAAATGGTCATAACAAGAAAGAAAGAAAGAAAGAAAGAAAGAAAGAAAGAAAGAAAGAAAGAAAGAAAGAAAGAAAGAAAGAAAGAAAGAAAGAAAGAAAGAAAGAAAGAAGAAAGAACAAAAGAAAGAAAGAAAGAAAGAAAGAAAGAAAGAAAGAAAGAAAGAAAGAAAGAAAGAAAGAAAGAAAGAAATGTAACCACTCCTACAATGTAATAATTGTGCCAGAGACAGATGTAGACTCAACAAGACTAGGATATAAATATTCATTCATTTTTGACATGAATATTTTATTCCTAGGGTTCAGATAAAGTGCTTAAAACATTTCAAATTTTTAAACAGAAAACAGAAGATGACCTCTGAGTATTACAGAAATGGGACAAATTATAAACATAAAGAAATTACAGTGAATTTCTGCTGAAAGATTGCACATGTTTTTGATAGTTCTGTGGGATTGTCGAAGTGTGTGAACTGTGCTATGAGCAGAAAGGAGACAGGATGGTGATGATGAGAAGGACAATAATGATAATCATTCAGATTCCTGCTTCTAAGCTAAACTGAGTTACTATAGCCCTTATGCATTTTTTTTTCTTTTTGTAACTCTTCATGGTTTATCAAACACGCCTTGGCTTGGCGTTTTAGTATCTTAGGAGAAGTAATTTACATGATCTTGATTAAATTTCACTCTGTCAAGACTTGATATATTGAATTTCTCCAGTTTGTTCCAAATGCATTGTGTTCCGCTCCTACCCTTCATGGGATCTCTCATCATTGCTAGCTTTTTATCACTTTATTTTTGGATCCATGTAATTCTTCTCTTCACCCTCCACGTTGTTAATGAATCAGTGATCCTTGATATTCTTTTCAGAAGCCCATTTGACATTTCTCAACTAGTCAGTGAACAATACGTAATTATACTGTTTAATTTTAATCCCATTTTGTATCAATTTGACAGCAGCTCCATCAAATATGAATATTATTAGCTGTCCCAGGAGAACTGCAATATTCAATATTAAATGCATTACAAACCTTTATGCTACACCATCTTATCAAAGAACAAAGTATTAACTGAGCCTTGTATAATTAATCATGCAGAAAATTATTTTGGCAGTTATCCTTATTTCTATAGATACTTGTGAACTGATAGTTTATTAAAGCTGAAATAAGCAAACCATGTAGTTTAAATCAGTATGATTCTCTTAAGATGTATTACAATTGAATTCATCACTAGTAGTCCTTGGGTTATGCCCACTCATTCAGCAAATGTTTAAAATTACATCAATGCCGAACAACTTACAACTAGCCCTCACAGTTCCAACCATCATAGCATCACTGCAGTTACATGACACTCAGTGCTTGGCTTGCAATTATTGTGTGGTCATCAGGTCATCACAATTTCCAATGTTCTCTGCCAGCTTCCCACAAGTACAGGTAGTCCTTGACTTACAATCACAACTGAGACTGGAACTTCCATTGCTAGACAAGCGGCTGCTAAGTGAGGTGCATCCAATTTTATGAGCTTATTTTGTCACAGTTGTTAAGTGAATCATACCAGTCGTTAAGTGAATCACTTGGTCGTTAAATGAATCTGGCTTTTCCCCCATTGCCTTTGCTTGTCGGAAGCCACCTGGGAAGGACACAAATGGAGATCTTGTGACCCTGGGATACTGCAATTGTCACATACACAAGTCAGTTACCAAGTGCCCAAATTTGATCATGTGACTGTGGGGATGTTGTGATGATTGTAAGGGTGAGGACAGGATGTAAGTCACTTTTTACAGCACTATTGTAACTTTGAACAGTTTCTAAATGAAGTTAAGGATTGCCTGTAAAGTCAATGGGGAAGACTGCAGGAAGTCAGAAACCACTGTTGCTCCTTTTTTGGCCACCCATGTTCGGTAATGCTTTCCCAGAAAACTCCCCACAATACTCACTCACCTGTGCTCTGTAGCACTTGCCTGCACACCTGTCAGCCTGCTGGCCTGGTACTCCCACGACTTTTCACTTAATGACCTGCATGGTTGTAAGATAAAAACAGCCACTGAGACTGGCGGGATCACCATCGCTAAGCAATGTGACCACGTGACATTGTAATTTATGACTGCTTTGTTTAGAGATGGAAATTCTGTCCTCGATTGCCATCATAACCCAAAGACTATTTGTAGCTTAGCAATTGTTCAAGAATTCACGTGCTTTTATAATCGTTGTGAGGAACCTAGGACAATTTTAAACAATTGTGAGAATTGTCACACACAGAGACACAGATACACACAAAGAGAATGCCACTGACTATATTACTTCTACAATTACATTCATTTTTGTTTTAAGTTGTATTTTTAACTAATGGTTTGATTAATTTAAATACATTAATCTTTGTATATTAATTAGCAATAGTGACAAGTAAATCTAACTGCTAACACAAAACAATGCAACTTCATTTACAGTATAAACATGTGCATGTAATGTATACAAATGCATATAAGCAAGAATAAAAACCTGAAAATAATGCAAGGTAAAAAAAAAAATCCACACTCATTATATAGTACTTCAGAACAAATAAAGGATTCAATAGAATAGAATAAGTTGCTTTAATTCTCTAGGTCATCTAAGGGTACAATCATATGGCTTCTGTTAAAATGCTGTCATTTGGCCTGTGCACTGGCAGAAAATTGTGCCAGTTTTGTGCCAATTGTGCTGCCCTCTTTGCCAATACCTCTTTTATCTCAGTAATGAAACTACTAGGTGGTTCCATTCTTTTTTTTGTTAATTTATTTATTCCTTTTTCACTATACAACAAAAATAAAAACACATTTTTTCCTTAACAGTACTGTGTTATACATCTCATATATATTATTTACAATTATTTACATTAGTAATCATCTTTTTGTTTCTCTGTTCTAGCCAATCATAACACTTATTCCATATCTCGTAGAATTCTGTTACCTCGTCTTTTAGTTCTAGCGTAAGTTTGTTCATTTCTGCGCATTCTAGTATTTTATATATAATCATCATTTGTAGGTATGTTTTCACCTTTCCAACACTGGGCATATACTATGCAGGCTGCTGTTAATATATGTACAATGATGTATTGGAGTTGTTTTTCCATCTTTAAATTTATTATACCCAAAAGAAATAGTTTAGTTTTGAGTTCAATTTGCACCTCTGTTATCTCCTGCATCCAGTTCCTTATCTGTTCCCAATAGATCTTTGCTTTAGGGCACAGCCACCACATATGATAGAATGTTCCCTCCTTATTTTTGCATTTCCAGCATTCTGAATTCATATTTTTGTACATTTTAGCCAATCTCGCCGGTGGTAAATGCCATCTATAGAACATTTTATATTGATTTTCCCTATATGCAGTTGACAATGTCAGTTTACAATTTCTGTTCCATAATCTTTCCCATTCTTCCAGTTTTATATTTCGGGCCACATTTTGTGCCCATGCTATCATTGGCCCTTTCACTATTTCTTCCTCCAAATCTACCTCTAATAAATATTTATAAGTTTTTGTTAGAAATTTTCCTTCCTTACCTGTTAAAATTTTATCCAATTGCTGTGGGGTCTGGTTTATTCCGTACTCTTCCATATCCTTACTATGTTTAGATTGGATCTGTCATCTTCCCATCAAAGTGGTACTTATTTATCTACTCACATTTGAATGCTTTCGAACTGCTAGGTTGGCAAGAGCTGGGGCAAATAATAGGAGCTCACCCCTTCATTCATCACTCAGGTCTCAAACCCAGACAGTAAGCTTTGTGACCGACAATCTCCGCATCTTTAACCGCTGGGTCATCGTGCTCCATAGAGAATTTTGGTAGTCCATGCATTGTCTGACCTGGCCTGCCTCAAGGGCTGACAAATATAACTAAGCAGATCGCAATTCCAATTCATATTATAAACAAAGCACGCTAGATTGTGTCGACAACAAAAATTGCATAAGACAATTATAAAAACTGTGTTTTATAATTGGTACAGCTGAAAACTTTAATCTGACTCAGTTGTGGGCTAGAGATGAGAAAATGACAATTTAATATGACAATATTAATCATATTAAAACATTGAATTCATGCAATGGTTTGGGTGGCATCTGGGGGAACCTGAAGACAAACATGAATGGTATTCCAACAGCCTGAGCCCAGCCATCAGAAAGGATATGTCAAGATCAAGATCAAATTTATTTTGTTTTCTATTTCTTAAAAACAAAGACTGGAACCAGACAACCTCAGTTACCCTAAAGGAAAATGAAGTGGGGGTTTTTTCTTCAAAAAATTATTTTGGGGGGAAAAGGGTAATTTTACCTTAGAACCGAACCAAAAAAAAGGACAAGAACACAAGCGTTGAAAATTTAGGAATTAGTACAGGGTGCAAATGGTTGCAGATACTGCAAAATCTGAATACTTAGATAGTATTCCTGCCCCCAACAATAAGCCACATTCCTTACAAGGACATTCCCTGGAGTAGCCATTGTCTTTTCTTTCTACTTTCCATTTTTCCAATACAGCCACTCTGTCCAACTTATTTGTTTGCAGCACATGCCCAATGTATATGAGTTTCTACTTGCTGATCATTATCTCAAGGGAACAGTCAGCCAGTTTTATTTGGTCCAGGGCTGACTGATTCTTCTTGCAATCCATGGTAGTCTCAATCAGTATCTCAAATTCATAATCTATCTAAAGTAGATAATCTAAAGACATCTACTATCTTTCTTTCATTCTTTTTCAATGTCCATCTTTTACAACCAGATGGTACCATTGGAAAGATCAGTGCTTTAAACATTGTGTGTCACCAATTAAACATTTGTTAATTAAACATTGTGTGTCACCAATTAAACATTATCTTGTCTGTGGTTGCATTCCTCTTCAAGGAATTATTTCTCTTTACTTTTCTAGTACACTGTCCATTTTTTTAAATATTCTTGACTCACCAAAAATAAAATTTGTCTAACATCTTCATTTCCTCACTGTCAACTGTGAATTGGCTAAGCTTGCTGACTGACATTACATTTTCACCTTAATTTTTAATATCTCAGTGTTTCACTTTTCATTGTTTCCACAATGAGCTCTTCTAATTCTTCTTTATTTTCAACTAACAAGGTGATGTCATCTGTGTATTGCCAATAATTAGTTTTTTGATCTCTAATTTCGAACCAAGTTGTCACCTCTTCTAAACTTGTGATTGTGTTTACCGTATAAGGTCATCCAATGTGGAAACAACATACATCCTTCTTTGTTTTGAACCACTTATTTTTTTTTAAAAAAAACCCGTTCTTATAGTAGTTTATCATTTTTTGTGAGTGGTATTCCACATTTTGGTTTAATATACCAGTAGGGCTCTGCACACTGACTATATATATGTTCCCATACCCCTTTTAATTTAACCCAAGTATTTGACATTAGTAAGTTTCGGTCTATTCCACAATCTGCCCCTGGAGATATCTTGCAGAATGAACTGAATCTCTCCATTTGTTTCTTTTATATATCCATTTTGATTCTAATGTTGTCCTTACTTTCTGCATTGTTGCATTGGCTCTATCCAAATGTTTATGTGACTACAAATTCTCCTATTATTCCGATATTTGCCTTTAATTAACTATTATAATACAGCATCCTTCCTTGATGTTGTATTTAATATCTCTTGCAATTGTGTACTGGGTTATAACACATATTAGAAAGCCAGCTTTGTGTAGTGTTTAAGGCAAACTGTAAAGCTAGAAATCAGGAGATCACGAATTCTAATCCTGCCTTAAACACAAAGCCAATTGAGTGATCTTGAGCCATTTATTCTCTTTCAGCCCTAGGAAAGTGGCAATGGTAAACCACTCCTGAAAAACCTTGCCAAGAAAACTACATAGATTAGTCCCTGCAGTTATTCAGAGTAAAAAAAAAAACCCTGACTCAAAGGAGCCCATCTTTTTTAGAAAACAACATACAGTACTTAACAATGTATTTATTGCCTCCCTATTCCTTCATATGGATATAATTTTTATCATACAATCATCCATTTCTTACCACTGTGTGTGCATCCTTGCTTATTTCTTTATTTACTTGTGTTTCTATAGCAATGGATTCAACAAAAATGACTCCTAGTATTGGTGGTTCACAACATAAAGGCCAATAAAAACGCAAGCATCACTAAAATAATGGTCATTTATTTTCCAAAAACTTCTGGGACATCTCTTTCTTTAACAGATTCCACAAGACCAACAGTAAATAACCAAATGTAACTTAAAGGTCTTATTTGATTCATAGTCAGTCTGACTTTACAAAAGCTTCTTAATAACTTCTCAAATTGTTCCTAAGCATCAGAAACCAGATATTCCTTCTCAGATTTAATTTTATTCTTTAGCACTTAAAGAACTGGTAATTTATACAAACGATATCTAGTAACTGAACAGATCAAGTGAAAGAATTGTAACTGTATTGTAATATTTTAATTTTTTTATTGCCTCCAGCAAGGCAAATATTATCTGCATGGATAGTTTCCCTCCCTCCCTCCCTCCCTCCTTCCTCTCTCCCTCCTTTCCAGATTCAAGTCTCCCAGAAGAGGCTTGCAAGGTTGGCACCTAAATAGTTCTTTCTACCTACAGAAAAAAGATATCCAAATTATCCTATTTTTCTTGGTATATCCTCCCAGAGACACAGCGCTGCATCCTTAGTCCTGAATTGTTCCTTTGTCTAAGGTTTCATCTACACAGGAGAACAGAAGATAGAGAAGCCAAAGCAAGGATAGATATTTACTGAATTGTACAAAGAGAATAGAGATTAAGGTCTGATTAGTATCTCATTGCTCTGCACTTACAAAATATTTCAGCCCTGTTTGTCTAGGTCAGGGGTAGGCAACCTTGGCTCTTTTATGACTCGTGGACTTCAACTCCCAGAATTCCTGAGCCAGCCACGAGTCATAAAAGAGCCAAGGTTGCCTACTCCTGGTCTAGGTAAAATTCTTGCAGATCTCCATCGAGGTCATCTTCCCTACTGTCTAGTTTGCCTATATAGACTCTAGGCAACATGAGCAGTAGTGAAGCTGATATTCGTAGCTGATTTGAGGATTTCTTAGTGCGCAGTCTGCCACCATCATGCCAGATAAAACGTTATCTGCTTTCTGTGTTTTAACAGGCATTTCAGCACCTGCTTACTAAATAGTTTGACATCTGGTGACTTCATGGGCATGCCCATGAAAGCAGGGGAGGGTCTTGGGATTTGTTGATAGTCTCCCATTCAAATATCAATATAGTCCTATCTTGCTCAATTTCTTAAAATACCATTTTGACTCGTCAGCTATTTTGAACCCAACAACATCATAAAGATGCTGAATTTCTGCATTCTTCCTAGAGTGCCATTTCCCTTTATTCTATGGATGACTATGCTTGAGAAGAAAAATCTGCATATTGGAACAGACTCAAAACAACAACAACAAAAACGCCACCAGTTTCTGTAATGAATTGTTATTGCTACTGAAGGAATATAGTGGGCAGTTACAGCAGGCCATTCATTAAAAGGCAATATTTGGAAGCCATGCAGAGCTCGGGTTTAACAACAAACTCCGCTTTCCAAGAATGAAGACGCACCTGTTGATCTCCCACCCACCGAGTTAGAGGTAAACGCGCGAAGAGCCCTGCCAATAAAAGCGCTCCTGCCGTCTTTTTGCCACCAAAGTTGAGCCATCTGCATTTCAGTTCCCAATATCTCCACCCAGCAGCCGCCCCCGCCCCCCCCCAAAAACACACCTCGACTGCCTGAGGGATCAAGTGTCCCACTCGGCGCCCTTGTGCTCCCCTCTGCGCAGGATCAGCGGGGCTTTCCCTAGAAGTCAGTGAGATTCAAGCCGGCTATGGAGGGGGGGGGTAGAGAAGCCAGCGAGTTGAGGGTCCGCCGGGTGTTGCAACACCTCCTTCCCGTCCTCCCTCCCCTCCTCTTCGGGCTCTCCAAGGCTTGTCAGAGGCCTACGGCCCCAACCTCAAGGCAGCCGCGACGAGGGGCGGCGAGCGGGGGGAGAGAAGTTCTAGAGGCGGGCACGTGCGTCGCCAAACTCGCCGCGCACCTCCGCGACTTGCTCGGCGGCCAAACGCTCCGTTCGGCTTCCCCCCCTTCAGGCAGCACCTGCCGCCGCCGCCGCCGCTGCTGTTCCTGCTGCAGCGGCCAAGGGTGGGCCGGCTTCAGTATTTCCTGTGGAAATCCCGGAGCATTCAGCTCCTCCTCTCGATTCCTCCCCACCCCCGCGCGTGTTTGCGGGTTGGGGACTGAGGAAGGAAGGAGCAGAGCTGTTGGCTTGTTGTCGCTGCTCCCTTCTGCGTCTGACCGCCGCCGCCCCCCCCCCGTCCCCGACCTCCTTGTGGCTTTCTGCCGCTTGGCTGTGGCGTCCCGGCGCGACCACCCCCGGCCTCCAGGACCAGCGTTCTTCCGAGCCCGCTTCTCGACCGGCCGATCTCCCCCACCCCACCACCCTCCCCGCGCGCGCCCCCCCCCTTTGCGTCTCCGGAGGGGAGGAAAGAGTGGGCAGCGGGGAGGGGGGGGGGTCGCCGAGCTCCCGCAGTGCTTCTCCGATGGGCAGTTTGCTGAGCGGAGTCAGCTTCAAGGAGCCCACCACGGTGGAGGACTGTGACTCGACCTGGGAGACGGATTCGGAGCCGGAGCTGCAGGACACCGGCGGGGAAGAAGAAGGGCCACCCCTGGAGCAGGCGGGCGGCGGCGAGGGCGACGACGACCCAGCGGCTGACCGGCAGCGGCGGCGGCTGCCGCCAGAGGAACCACTCCCTGCGACAGGCGGCCGGCCGGAAGCCGCCGAGAACCGCGAAGGGGCTGCCGTGGAAGAGCAGAAGGAGGAGGTGGAGAAGGAGGAGGAAAAGGCAGGAGGAGACGGGGTGGCCGAAGAAGACGAAGCCGAGGGCAGGGAGCAGGGAGAGACCGAAGCCCCCGGGCCCGAACAGGTAACCCAGGACCCCTGCAAACTTCTGCCGGGGGTTGGCGGGCGGAGGGGCGCGCTGGAGCTCTTCCTCGCCGCTTCCTGGACGGGGCCATTGGCGCTCACCTTGGAAAGCGCCGGGGGTCTCTCCAAGGTTGGCCGTCGCTTCCCTGGGCGGGCTTTGCCACGGGTGGCGGGGCGCGGAAGCCAAGGTTACAAGGCTCCCCGTGTGATTTCTGACTCCCTTTTCTCCCGCACCCTTGCTTTTCTCCTTCGCTGCCTCCCTCCCCAGCCCTGGAAATATTTGCATGCTTTGTGACTTGGAAGCTAGGCGTGCCTACGGCATTCCCCCCACCCCCCACCCCCGGTGTTAGAAAATGGGCTCGACGGGTAGGCGAGGTTGAGGGAAATGCCCCGAGCGTGGGGTGAGTTTGCCATCTCTTGCCCCAGCCTGGCCATTCCGTCTGGGTTTGGTTTTTCCTTCCTGTTGCGCCCCGCGCCGTGGTGTGGAAAGGGGAGCTGTTGTGGAGGGAGGTTGGGGTTTGTTTCATTCCCTCCTTGGCAGACTGAACGAACCGGCCTGGGTGTCCTCTGTTGAAAAGGCTCTGATGATTTTAACGTTTAAGAATCACAAGACATGCCTAAATCCAAGTTGCTTTTCCTCTGCAACCTCTACTTCAGAGAATCGTGTGGGTGAAGACAAAAGGCAGTTTCAGAACTGGATTTGCTCGAGGGTCTGACGGTGGAGGGCAACCATCTCTAGGCTTTAACCTATGAGATACGAGTTTCACTGTCTAGAACTAAAATAACGAATAAAAGAGTCTTCAAGAGAGAGAATATATGGGTGTTCTCTCCGGCTTTTATCAAATTCTCTGATGGTTTCTTTTCTTTTCTTTTTTAAAAAAAAACCTCAAAATGGATATATTTTTATTTTTATACTCTTCTGGCCGGAGGTTAGTTTTCAATTGTGTTTTCAATTCACAATCTTAACAGCATGTTAAAAGAAAAAGTAATCACGTGACTATTTGAATATAGAATGTTAGAATGACTACTGTAAAGTATAGCAGTATAGGAACCTGCCAAATTTCAGAGAACTTTACATTCAAGTTTCTCATAGGCACATACATACATAGGGATATATAGGGATGTGTGTGTGTCTGGGTGTGTGTTCTGGTTGCACATTGGAAACATCTGTCTGGATTTGTTTCCTGAAATCATTCCAATAAGTGCTTTGCAGTGCAATCCTGTATAGGTCTCAACAGGAAGTCCCACTAAATTTAATGGACATACACATCAATGATGTCTTTTGGATAGAGATATATTTTTAATTAAAAAATTTCTGGAATTTAGCAAAGGACAAAAATATATAATAAGAAATCTGTATCGTTTTGTGTGTTGATAGAATTCAGATATTAGCATTTTTTCTTAAAATGTGGAAAGAAAACATTCTATAAAAAGGCTGTACTGTAAACTTTTCACTATTTATATTTAATAATTATTTTCCAGCAGTTCTGCTTCTGTATACATCTACTTTGGTTTTTGTTTTATTAAACTTGAAAATTATAACAGTATTGCAGTTTTCAAACTATAGTGTAGTTTTTAAATTTGAATTTTAGGTGTAAGAAAACTTAATTTTGAAAATATAACTTCTACACTGAATTACAAGTTCCTGTGCAACTACTACTCTTCGCTCTACTTGACAACATCAGTGCATTTAAATTATTGCATCCTTTTTAAAAAAAACATTATAGATACTTTAAATAGTTCACCTTTTGATCATGGGTAGAAAAGCAGGATATGTATCGATGTACACAGTTGCTATTGAGAAATCTTCATAGATGAGTCCACAAAATATTCAAAATTTGAATTCAACTTGGATTTCACTTGAGTTGACTGTACCAAATAATCTGTGGAACTGTATTTGCATTAGGCTTGAGGACGTTGGGATTATTCAGGCAAAAGACTGGCATTATAAACTTGCTACCTTTTTTCTGGCATGCACTTCTATTTCAGTAATCATTTTAAATCCACTTGCATAATGTTAATGGTACTAGAATCATTTTGTAATCTTCACTCATTTCTTTCATTTACCACATACTAGTTTGTAAGGGGCTAGATGCTAGTCGAAACCTAGCCACTGAAAGTAACCACTGCCCAGAAAACTGAGCGAACAAAACACAATTTATAGCTAAAGATTGGTATTAACTATGTCTTTGGTAATAGCTATATATTTATTAAAAGATGCATCCCCAGGAAACACATGCACAAAACAGTCTTCATTCCAAGGTGTCTGCAATAGGTAGATATTTTAATTCAACATTGCCCAATTCCCAGCTACTCTAGATAATGAGAAAAATAATTAGTGTTACTTTAATTGTAAAAGAAACTAATAAAACTGTTACAGAAATAATAAGATTATAATGGAGTACAATACACAATACAGTAATAATGCAGTTGTATTAGTTTGCCTGGGCATCTTCTTATGTAGTTGGTAAAGTTCCTGACTAGTTCAATATTGTTGAGATGCAGAGATGCAAATCTCTCTCTCAGATTTATTCTGGATCTCTGGGAGGCTCCAGTCTGTAAAAATGATGGATAATGATTAACGTGCTTTATCTAATACAATGTGGTTAAGAATAGAAGTATGACTAATGAAAAGAAGAGCCACTAAAACAGAATGGATGCCAGCCTATGTGCACTTACGTGGGAGTAAGCCTTCTTGAAAACAATGTGACTGATTTCTGAATAGATATACTGTATGGCAGCATTGCACTATAAGGGTGCTTATTATTTCCTAATCCACAGCTCTGAACCAAACCCCAGCTAAAGTCTGTGTGAATGTTGCTAACATCAGAAAACATCAAGCCTGATTCTGGATATGCAGTTGCATATTCTTTCTTAACCCTCCATAAATAGTTTAAAGTCTTCATTCAAGCGTTTTTAATATTTACAGATATTTCAATCTTACTGTTTCTTGCACTAGTGTCAGTTTAGGGCACCAGGCAATATACATGCACATCTTATTTAATGTCTTGATGCCCATCAGAATAGCTAATAAGGTAGTCTTTGACTTACGACTACACTTGAGCCCAAAATTTCTTGTTGCTAAGTGTGATGGTTGTTGAAAGAGTTTTGCCTCATTTTAGAACCTTTCTTGACACAGCTGTTAAGTGAATCACTGCAGTTGAGTTAGTAACACAGTTGTTAAGTGAATCTGGCTTCCCTCATTGACTTTGCTTGTCAGGATGTTGCAAAAGGTGACCCTGCAATACTGCAACTGTCTTAATATGAACTATTTGCCAAGCCTCTGAATTTTGACCATGCAACCACGGATATGCTGCAACGGTCGTAAGTGTGAAAAATGGTCTTAAGTCGCTTTTTTCAGTGCCGTTGTAATTTCATACTGTCACTAAATGAATGGTTGTAAGTCAAGGACAACCTGTAGTTTAGAAAACCTAATTTGTTTGTGTCATCATCAGTCCCACTTTCTCTGTATGAAAGATAAACAAGGATATGGGATCAATCACTAGAGCATTTATGGTATGTTATTTTGTTTAGGGAGATTTTCCTGTTGTTGGATAAAATACATGCAACATGATGTTAAAAGGAAAAGTTACTTTGAACCAAATTTCATTGGTGAGTTCATAGACACATTAATATAATTTTCTTGGCAACTGTACATAACTTGGTTCCCATTGGTTTCTTCTGGGATTGATTTTTAATTTTTGCAATCTAGCCCAGGGGTGCTCAATCGCCGGTCTGTAGACCGGTACCGGGCCTTAGCATGCCAGCAACCGGGACACACAAACAAGCAAAGCCCTGTCCGCGGGATGCAGGCAGCACACAAAACCACGCCGCCTCCGGTCTGCGGAAAAACTTCTTGTCATGTAACCTGTCCCTGGTGCCCAAAAGGTTGGGAACCTCAGATCTAGCCTACAACCTTGCTATTTCCTTGTGACCAATTTTTTGCCTAAATCAGCCAAGGGCAGAAAATGGCAGTGGCATCAAATAAGTTCTCAAGAATACAAAAAAGACACCTATTTTTAAAGTATTTATCTTCTATAGATATCGTCAGGAAAATATTTGGTGATTATAAGCACATAATTACAAAAATTCATGTGGCCTTACACTTAATTGACTCTGTGTGTGTGTGTGTGTGTGTGTGTGTGTGTGTGTAAATGGAGTAGGAAATGAATGGTGCAAAAATGTTGAACAAATTGAGTTGGTTTGGAATTGCTGTAGTTAATGTTTTGATCCAGTGTCTCAGCCCTACACCCACAACTTACTGCCCATGTTAAAATGAGGTCCACAGTATAATAAGAAAATGAAATACTCCTTTGTGAACATGCTTGTTTGTACCTGTTGTTTTATGCTGTTTATTCAAGTTAGCTTTGAGTAGGGGAACAGGTGCACCAAGGTATATTGCAGTTCTGTGTTTTCAAGGTTCATGCAATAGATTCCTCTCTTAAATGGCATTCACCCTTTTCCAGATACAGTGTGTGTTTCAAGCTTCGACTTGGGAATATTCAACTTTACACTGCTATTTTAAAGTTTATTGTGTTGAATTTTGTGAAGCTTTCTCCAGTGGAAGCCTGTCTCCTTCAGTGTGCAGAAAAAGATTTAGGAGTTGTTTTCATAATAGTTCTCTGCATGTGAACAGTTCCAATGTTTTAAAAATATTTCTCAGACTATGAGGCATGATTACTGACAAACAGTAATGGCAAACAGTGACATTCCAAAGATTGCTCTGAGATTTCACAGCCAATTCTGTATATCTGAATATTGTTTTACAAAAGTCTAACTGTACTCTAGCTGTTGCCTGGCACAAAACTCTTACCTCCTACAGCTTTCACATTGATCTTAATGTTATCTATTTTTTAAACTGAGATACAATTTTGCAAACTTAGCTTTTTAGTTAAGTTTATTCCAATACGATGTAATGGGACCGTCTGCTGCCTCATGAAACCCAGCGGTCGGTTAGGGCCCACAGAGTCGGCCTTCTCTGGGTCCCGTCAGCCAGACAGAGTCGCCTGGTGGGGCCTAGGGGAAGAGCCTTCTCTGTTGCGGCCCCGGCCCTCTGGAATCAACTCCCCCCCCGGAGATCCGTATTGCTCCCACCCTTTCCGCCTTTTGCAAATTATTAAAGACCCACCTTTGCCGGCAGGCCTGGGGCAGTTAACTCCTTGCCCTGCCAGTGTATGTATGTTCGTATGTCTGTTTTTGGATGATTGGTTGTTTTTAATTAAAGGGTTTTATATGTATTTTAATATTAGATTTCTTATGTTTGTATTCATGTTGTGAGCCGCCCTGAGTTCTTGGAATAGGGCGGCATAGAAATCTAATAAATGAATGAATGAATGAATGAACTGTACAATACGATTTCTGCTCCCGATCTCTTTATAACTCACCTTATACTTTATGAGATTTGTTCTGAAGCATCTCCAAACCTCCAGAACAGAGAAAGAGTAGCTTGTTCTATTGACACAAACCAACATCAGTAGCACAAAAATTCACTGAATCCTTCACCTCTGGTGAGATGGACAGCATACTGGATGGATAGATGATAGATGATAGATAGATAGATAGATAGATAGATAGATAGATAGATAGATAGATAGATAGATAGATAGTTACATTTTATAAGCTATTAGTGTATGATTTTTTCCATGGATGATAATTATTTTCAGTTGGTTCAGGTAGTCCTCAACTTATGACCACAATTGAGCCCAAAATTTCTGTTTCTAAGCGGGACAGTTGTTAAGTGAGATTTGCTGCATTTTATGATCTTTCTTGCCACAATTGTTAAGTGAATCACTGCAGTTGTTAGGTTAGCAACACGGTTGTTAAGTGAATCTGGCTTCCTCATTTACTTTGCTTGTCAGAAAGTCACAAAAGGTGATCACATGAACACAGAACATTACAACTGTCATAAATGCGAGTCAGTTGCTCAGCATCTGGCTTTCGATCACATGACCATGAGAATTCTGAAACGGTGTGAAAAACCTTCATAAATCACTTTTTTTCAATGCTGTTGTAACTTTGAATGGTCGTCGAATGAACTTGTTGGAATATTCATGAGCAGGAAGAGTCATGTGGTAACACAGTCAGCCAATGTGAAGAAAGTGCTACTGAGTCTGTGCAAAAGGTATTGCGTTAGGAGCTGGATTTCCAGTCTCAGATTTGTCTCTGTATCTCTCTGTAAGAAGTCTTCATTGAGCTATGTTGCTGTAAAGAAGAATGTATGGTATTGTAAATATTTTGATATGAATATGAAAAGGTTATTTTGAATCAGCTAAATGCAGTCAACTGTGAGAGCTTCTGATTTATTTTTCACCAACAGAGAAATTAAAATTCTCTAACAGGTTATGGGCCCAGAGCTTACTAAGGACTGCATTGTAATTTAAAGCTGGAAGAAATTGCCTGTGTTTAGAAAGTATAAGAACAAGGCAGAATTAGCAGAATGGCTGCAATAGAATTTAAGGAAAGCTCTGTGCCTCGTTTGGGCCAGAAGAATTACATTGTGTGGGCTGCAAAAATGGAATGTTTCCTCAAAGCAAAAGAGCTGTGGTATATCGTAGAAAATCCACCACAAGTGTTCGCAGCTGCTGATCAGAAAAGTCATGATCAAGCAATGGCTTATCTCATTTTGAATTTAGATGATGAACAATTTCTAAATGTTGCAAATTTAAAGACTGCAAAGGAGATTTGGTTGAAGTTGAGAGCTGTGCACGTGAATGTTTCTGCATGCAATATAGTGCAATTGTCAAGAAAACTTTACAGGGCCTGTTTGCAACCAGGTGAATCTGTGGAACAGCATTTAAATAAAATGCAAAGTTTATTTTTGGACTTAGAACAACGTGGGATTAAATTCCCTGAGTCCCAGAAGGTTTTATTGGTGTTGAACAGTTTAGAAAAAACCTGGGACACAGTTTCTGCGATATTTGAGTGTAAAGAAGAGCAAGACTTAAATGTTGAGGCTTTAAAGGCATGTTTGCTTAATGAAGAAGAAAAGCAACATTTTAGGAAGAGCCAGGAGGAGGTGAAATTCCTGAGGAGGGGGTCCAGACTGCAAGTCTCCGGAGAAGAAACAAGCAGATGGGACCAAGTTGCATCAAAAGAGAGATTTTGCAAGCAGAGGGCTCAGCAAGAAAAGAATTGCTACATTTGTGGAGCAAACACACATCTGAAAAGGAACTGTTTGCAGAGGAACAATTTACAGCGAAGGACATTTGTGCAAGCAAAAAAGACTGATTTGCAAAAGGAACATTTTGGTGTTGCAAAAGTTTGCTATAGCAACAACAGAGACAAGTGGCTAATAGATAGTGGGGCAAGTCAAACAATTGTTAATGACTCTGAATTATTTTGCAGGTTTGTTCCAGTAGCAGAAGAAGCTGTGGCTTTGGCAAATGGCCAGAAAGCAAACGTCATCGGAAGAGGCGATGTAAAAATTCCATATTTGGAATCAAAGTTTACCAGTGTGTTTTGTGTACCTGAGATGGAACATAATTTGTTAAGTGTGTCTAATTTAGACAAACAAGGTTTTGAGATCATTTTTGTAAATGGGAAGTGTCTCATCAAAAGGAATGGGAATATTTGTGCAGAAGGCATAAAGGAAGATAATCTATATGTATTGCAGGGACAAAAGGTTCAATGTTCCCATATATTTAAGAATGTTGCAGAGCATGATTCATGTCTTCATCTTCTACATAGAAGACTTGGCCATGCAAGCTTCAGAGTTTGCAGAAGGGCTAAATCTGAAGGGATGCAAAACATATTTGGATTATGCAGTATGCAAAGCATCGAAGTCAAAGGCATTCCCAGTTAGTAAAACAAAACAAACAAAAAGAGCTCTAGAGCTGGTCCATGCAGATCTGGTGGGACCTATGCAAGCCGGTTTGGGAGGAGCAAAATATGCACTGGTAATTATTGATGATTATAGCAGGTATAGTTTTTGCTACTTGCTTAGAGGTAAGACAGAGGTGCTACAACAATTCAAACAGTGGGTAAGTTTTGTAGAGAGAAGGTACAGACAACAAGTGTGTCAGTTGCAAACTGACAGAGGTACTGAATTTATATCGACTAAATTCCAACAATGGTTGGGGCAGTTGGGGATAAGACACAGACGTACAAATCCTTACACAGCAGCAGAGAACAGTGTAGCTGAAAGAAGGAATGGTGTTTTGCAAACAATGAAAGATTCATTATTAGAGGATTCTGGTATGAGCAGGTCATATTGGGGAGAAGCCATATTGACTACCAATTATATAGTTAACAGGCTGTGGAGTTCCTCCATTAATAATACCATATGCCATTCTATATGGGAGAAAGCCATCACTGGCACATTTGAGAATTTTTGGAAGTACTGCATGGGTACATATGCCGAAAGCAATCAGAAGAAAGGGACAGCAAAAGGCAAGAAAGGTCAGGTTTGTGGGCTATGAGCCAGGGTCAAAAGGATATTGCTTTAGCGATGGAAGTAAAAGAATTGTAATTTCAGGGTCTGCTAATATTGCAGAACAAAATTGGGACAGACTTAATGCAAATTCTGGGTATGTCTCACTTAATGACGGTGATCTATTTAACGACAATAACTCATCTAATGATTAAAAATGATTATTGAAGATGTCAGTGTTCAGGGAGGAGAGGCTGAAAAAGACATGAAGCCAGATAGACTTGAGACACAGGAGCAGTTAATACCACGTAGGTCAGAGCGATGTAATAAAGGAATTCTGCCTGACAGGTATTCTGCCAGCAAGGTAAAGGTTTGCAATGTGTGGTATGAGCCAAGAAGTTATAAAGAAGTGTTGGCATTACCAAAAGCTGAACAAGAAAGATGGAAGGAGGCCATGGATAAAGAGATGAAATCCATGGGAGACCATGAAGTATTTAAATCGGTGACTTTGCCACAGGGAACCAAAGCTGTGGGTTGTAAGTGGGTGTATAAGAAAAAGGTATTGCCAAATAATGATGTACAGTATAAGGCCAGGTTAGTGGCACAAGGTTTTTCACAATTAACCAATGTTCACTGCAATGAAGTATTTGCGCCAACTGTGAAAAGTGAGAGTATAAATAAGATTAGCACTGGCGTTGGCAGCGGCATATAAGCATAAAATCTGGCACTTTGATATCACAACTGCATTCCTCAATGCTGAGTTAGAGGAGAAAGTTATATGATCCAAACACCAGGATATGAAATTGCAAAACCTAACATGGTGTATAAATTAAACAAGGCTATTTATGGGCTGAAGCAGTCAGCCAGAAACTGGAATATCTGTTTAGATACTGCTTTAAAGGGTCTTGGATTTAAAAGTTGCAAAGCTGATAATTGTATATATACTGGACAGTTACAAGAAGGGAATTATCTACTATTATCATTTGTGGATGATCTTTGCTTCATCGCAAAGGATGCATCACAAGTCAAGGGATTTGCTGATAAATTAGGAAAGAAATTTGAATTAAAGAATTGGGAGAAATAAAAAATTATCTCAGTTTAGAGATACAGAAAAATGAAAAAGGTGGTTATATTCTCAGTCAAAGGAGAAAAAATGAGCAGTTATTGGAAAAATATAATATGAAAGATTGCAATACTGCTCCCACACCCATGAGTACGGATTTTTATAATAGTTTAAGTGCAGACAAAGGTGAAACCTGTGGTCCAGAGATATATCACTCAGCAACAGGGAGTTTGTTATATCTATCACAGTGGTCCAGACCAGACATAGCTTGTGCAGTAAGCATTTTGAGTCGTTTTACTGCTGCACCTACAAAGTTACATTGGATAGGTGTAAAAAGGGTTCTCAGATATTTAAAGGGAACTATAAATTTGGGTCTTCAAATACAGATTACTGAGGAATTGAAATTAAAGTGTTATGTCGATAGTAACTATGCAAATGACATAAACACAAGGAAATCAAATTCTGGGATTATAATATTGTTTGGAGGAATCTGATTGGATGGAAATCCAGAAAACAAACAACTGTTGCTATTTCAACAGTGGAAGCAGAGTTTATTGCTTTATCTGAATTGTGTTCTGAAGTAACATAATATGTACAGTGGTTGCAAGATTTAAATATTAATGTAAAAGAATCTGTAAAGGTAGTTGAAGACAATGCTGCCTGTATAAAAATGGTAATTGGTGACAGGGTGAAGAACAGAAATAAACATGTAGACATTAAGGATTGTAATGTCAGGGAAGCT
Source organism: Bothrops alternatus (assembly GCA_034064705.1). NCBI lineage: Eukaryota > Metazoa > Chordata > Lepidosauria > Squamata > Viperidae > Bothrops > Bothrops alternatus. Next base: position 1,806,155 of record JARGCV010000033.1, read on the forward strand.
GTAAAAGGAAAATTGATTAGTTTACATCATTGTTCTTCTGAGGATAATTTGGCAGACATAATGACTAAACCATTGGGTGGTGTTCACTATGGAGAATGTATTAAGTCAATAGGTCTGATGTCTCTTCCTGTCATGAAGGGAGGAGTGTTGGAATATTCATGAGCAGGAAAAGTCATGTGGTAACTCAGTCAGCCAATGTGAAGAAAGTGCTACTGAGTCTGTGCAAAAGGTATTGCGTTAGGAGCTGGATTTCCAGTCTCAGGTTTGTCTCTGTATCTCTCTGTAAGAAGTCTTCATTGAGCTATGTTGCTGTAAAGAAGAATGTATGGTATTGTAAATATTTTGATATGAATATGAAAAGGTTATTTTGAATCAGCTAAATGCAGTCAACTGTGAGAGCTTCTGATTTATTTTTCACCAACAGAGAAATTAAAATTCTCTAACAGAACTGTTATAAGTCGAGGACTACCTGTATTCCATTTGATGGCATCAGTTCTGTCATATTTCCATGTTATGAGATACTTAGAGTGTCTAAAATACCTTAGTTATGGGAAGGTATTGAATGACACCATTTGGACTCGCACAGATCACAAAGCTCCTTTAAATTGATGTAAGTTGTAGCATTTGGCTATTCATGAACAATTACTTTAGTTAGCTTTATTATGCTGCTTCAGGACCAGAAATTGTCACTTCATTCATTCATTCGGTCGGTCGGTCGGTCAGTCGGTCGGTCGGTCGGTCGGTCGTTCAATTTCTATAGCTGCTCATCTCAGTCAATGGCTCTGGGTGGCTTACAATTCAAAAAATATTATGATAAAAATACTAAAAACATTTTAAAACAATAAAAAATTTAAAAAACAAAAACATCCAAAATAAATACACAGGCAGCTGAGATACTTGGCCAGTTAGCAATAAAGCTAGGAAAAGCTGGGGGGGGGCATTCAGCACCTCAGGCTCGGGAACGTAGGCAGGTTATTAGGGCCTTAACAAAAGGCTGACAGGGTTGGGGCCATTCTAATCTCTAAAGCAGAGGTCTCCAACCTTTCCAGGCTTGTGGCCCAGAGGGAAGGAGACCAGGTTTTAAATTGGTGCACATGCAAGCACATGCACAAACAGTGCCATGTGCACTGGCGTGGCACTAACAGGCCCATTCATGCATTAGCAAATGGGCTGGGCACACTCGCCCGGCACTAGCCCCATTCGTGCCCATTTGCATGTGCAAATGGGGCCATGGACGCTAGCATGAGTGGTAGGGAGTGCGCGCGCACGTGTGCATGCACCAGCCAGCCATTCCCATAGGTTGGGGACCCCTGCTGTAAAGGAAGGATGTTTCAAACAACAGAGCCACTGTAAGAAAAACTCACCTTGTTGTCCCCACCAGTCGACACTCTTTGGCTGATGGGATATGCAGCAGGCTCATTTGGGTAGATTGATTTGGATGGAAAAGGTGTCCCCATGGATAACTCCATTAATAGTCCCCCCCGGATAACCTCATTAATATTCCCCCCATCCCAATTGAAGAAAAAATATTAGTAACCAGCAGATTATAGACAAGCATTCTAAGTATTTTAATATTCTAGAAGAGTTGAGAAAAAAAAGAAATTTATCAAATATTTTAAAAGCTGTATCTAGAACTAAGATCATAATAATGCAACATAATTATTACATGTTTTTTAAATTTGTTAATAAAGAAATATGTCACGTTAATTTGTAATAAAGAACAGTTTCATTCTTTTAATATAACTGCTCAGTGATTGCTCAAACGTTGGTGCTTAGTTGTACTGACTTAATCTTTCCAGGATTTTGCAGGACTGCCTGTAAAGTCACAGTTATATGAAAATTATATGACAATGAATATGTGATAGTTCCTACATTAATTAGATACATACAGGTCTTCTGATTTCCATAATGACAGTGGTTTCAAAAAGTAGGAATACCACAATAAAATCTATAATATTTACATCTTGGTTTATATAAAAACTGGGTTCGTTTCAGGTACATACAACCAGACCCTCATGTGTGACTGTCTAGCTATTTTATTGTTCTATGCCTAATTCATTGGAATCTCTCCAGACTGACAGCTTTCACCTGGGAAAGACTAGATAAGTTTCAAATGCATTGGAGATGGGGGTCAGATCTTGCCCTCTTGTGTTTACATAATGAGCCCAGATTAATTCCCTGCTGGAATTGGGATAGTTGCTCTCGAATAACTATTTATTCAATTTCTTCAACCACTCTCTTACACTGTTTAGCTTAGTATGTTACAATCTGGATTATAAGCATTGTATGCGATTTAGCACAATGTATGAACTTAACCCAAACTAGTTTGCTCAAGTAACTTTTTTGAGAGGGAACCAGACTGAATAGTGCCGTTGCTTGTTATCAAAGCCATAGAATGGGAAACATCAAATCTTAGTCTTGAAGACAAATAAGATTCCATGAAAAAGCTCACTGGTACACATGGTTGTAAAACTTCCAGGTTGCCTACTTGTGGTGTTCATTAACATTTTGTTGGAGCAGTCATACCTGGAACTGGTAGAGATCAAGTAGAGTTCTTTTGGAAGATCCTCCAAGCTGCAGGAGATCTGGGGTGGAGGATATAAGAATCATGGTTGGAGAGGATCTCAGAAACAAAAGAAAAAGAACCAGGGTGGGAAAATGGAAGGGTGGAGATGTATAAATAATTCAAGTGGTGATGTAGAAATAATATTAAGTTTGTGCTGCCAAATGTTCCATATACAGGTAGTCCTTGACTTACAACCATTTATTTAGTGATTGTGTGAAATTACAATGGCACTGAAAAAAAGTAATTTATGACCGATTCTTGCTCTTAGGCTTGCTATAGTACAGTGATGGCGAACCTTTTAGAGACCAAGTGCCCCAAAACTGGCCCTGCCCCTGCCCCACCCCCTGCCCTGCCCCCGCTCTGCCCCCCACCCCCAACTGCCCACAGGACCACTCACCGCCTCCAGGGCCCGCCACAGATCACCCAGGCAGCCTAGCAGCGCTATGGTGGCCACACCCTCTGCCCACGCATCAACTGCATGATGGGGTGTGAGGGCAGAGTCTTGTCTACACTGCCTGGCTTGTATGTCTTTGGCTGCGCTGCTCCGTGTGAGCCACGCTCGAGGGCGACTCCTTCAGGGGGGCTGCTGGAGAGGAGGGGGTCACCAGGGGAGTCAAGGCTGGGGCAATAGCTCTGAGTGCTGCCTCTGGCACCCCTGCCATAGGTTCGCCACCACTGCCATTCCCCACTGTCACGTGATCAAAATTCAGACTCCTGACAATTGGTATGTATTTATGATGATTGCAGTGTTCCAGGGACACATTTGTGATCTTCCCAGCTAGCTTCCAACAACGAGTCACCATGTGATTCACTTAACAACTGCAGCATTTTGCTTAACAAGCATGGCAAAAAAGGTCATAAAATCAGGCTCGACTCATTTAACAACCATCTTCTTAGCAATGGAAATTCTAGTCCCAATTGTCGTAAATCGAGGATTACCGGTGTGAGGATTTACCTTAAATGGTTATGCTCATTCTGCTGCTTCTCACTAAGATTTTTTTTCTCTTTCAGGGGGATGATTCAGTTGATGTGACGGCTAAACCAAAGAGAAGTTTTTATGCTGCAAGAGACTTGTATAAATATCGTCATCAATATCCAGTAAGAACATTTTGTATTCTGGGAGCTTTTATTAAAATAAAGACTTTTGCAGTTCCAGTGGAAACCCTTATTTTTTAGAAAAAAAATATAGTGGCCTTGAAAGATGGATAATGGGAGATATTGGTGAACTCTACCAGCCCCCATGATTGCCATTTTGATGGGGGTTATTAAAATATAACTATATTTTATTTCAAATGTTTATTGGTTAATTGTTTTTCTTAATGACATCTGTATAGAGAACTCAACAGCAAATGAACTGTATAACACAACTTAATGACACCTGTATAGAGAAGTCAACAGCAAATGAACTATATAACACAACTCTTACAGTGCAATTACTAATTTGCCTCTGTTACATATCACATGGAAATAAAAAAATGACAAACTAAAAAAGAAACTGAAATGAAAAGAGTTTGTAATCACTTTACCACTGATTTTATGTATCAGCTATTTGAGATATATGCTTACTTGAAAGCAAGATTTTTTTAAAACTTCAGTGGTTTTCTTTATTTTGTGAACATGTTTTAGATCCATTGATTGATTATGTGTCATCAAATTGGTTTCAACTCCCGGCAAACAAATAGATACACTCTATGTTTCTGAGATTGTTTAAGAGATTTTACTTAAAGCTAAATAGGGCAATTCTACACTGTAAGTAACTATTCAAAAATCAGTCTTGCTCAATTCAGTGAGACTCACTTCTAAATAAGAGACTATAGGATGGTAGCCTAAGTATATACCAAAATTAATACTAGACCAACAATCAAGCAGTAAAGAATACCCTGATCAAAGAACCATCAAGAGCATAACGCACCAACACGGACAGGAGATGCAATGAGTATAAAAATAGAGAGCAAGTCCTTGTCTCTTCTAGCACTGATGATGTTACGTAGTTGGGTAATTAAATGTCCGCAAGAAAACAAGCTCAGAGAGCACCAAAGAACCCACAGTTCAACCCTGAGCTACAAATATTCTCTTCTATTAGTAACTCAAATTATACATTTACAATTATTATATATTTTTTGGCTTATCTATGATATCTATGTGATATCAAATTGCCTAAAAAGTTTAATCCGTCTATTCTGTTACATTTTATCCATCTGTCTTGTTTCTAGACTAGTCTAGCAAAATTGTACTTTGGATTACATAAAAACACACCTGTAATAATTTTGGTTACAGACTATTTCTTATGGAGTATTTTTGCATTTGTCTTCCTTTCTGCTCAGCAGAACTTTAAAGAATTGAGATACCAAAATGATTTGTGCAACCTCCGCTTTTACAAGAACAAAATTCCCTTTAAACCTGATGGTAAGTAACTGGTACCTAGTTCAATTTCAGATGTATATAAATCAGAGATGACCCAAACTAGTTCTATTTTGCATTTGACTTTATAGATCTGTATTTGTGCATATTGAGATGGAAATAAGACATGTTGAGTTTATTTCTCCTTCACCTTGTTTTTGCAAGGGTTCTCATCCTGACTTTACCCCCAAAATATGTCTTTGAGGCATTAGCATGAGTTTAAGACTCAGAACATCAATGTGTGTGACTGCAATGAGGATTTGCTGTCCTACATGAGGGAGGAAAGAAGTGATTCAGCTGTGATTCAGCTTAGGTTTCTAGAAGTTTCAGGAAATCTCATGCCCTTTTGAAGGTCTTTGAGGCACCATGATTCTGAAGTTAGCTTTGCATCACTGATGGAAGGGACCTTGGAGATCTTCAACAGGTGAAGAAGGGTAAAGGACATTGTTTGATCTTTGTCAGTAGTTAATCCCATATATTTCCTTGTCCTTCAACCATTGAAAGAATATTAATGTGTTCATTTTAACAATAAGTAGTAAAACAATTAAGTACTAAACAATAAGTACTAAAACTAATCTAAAAAAATGGTTTTTTTTAGATTTTTACTTGTACTTACATTTACACTGAATTCCTGAATGGTATTTAGAAGGTTATGTTGCTTGGTATATTTATAGGGGTTTATATTGAAGAGGTCCTGAATAAATGGAAAGGAGATTATGAAAAGTTGGAACACAATCACACTTACATACAATGGTTGGTATCTTTTACTTTTTAATTTCTTTTTAATAAATTGGTTAAAGTCATTTCGGTTTCAGAAAAACTTGTAAATCTGTTTTAAATGTAGGCTGTTTCCACTCAGAGAGCAAGGACTGAATTTCTATGCAAAAGAATTAACAACCTGTGAAATTGAGGTAAAGCATCTAATTCATAGTGTAATGCTAATATTTAATCATTTGAACTAGAATAACTTTGTATATTTAATGCTCTTGGTGTTTCTGCGTTCTTGCAAAAAAAATCTGTTACAGGAATTCAAAAAAACGAAAGAAGCGATCCGAAGATTCCTGTTAGCTTACAAGATGATGCTGGAGTTTTTTGGGATAAAATTAATCGATAAAACTGGGAATGTGGCACGAGCTGCTAACTGGCAAGAAAGATTTCAGCACTTGAATGAGTAAGTAAGGTCTTCAGAAGATGCTTGATTCTCTCCAGATTTGTTTTTCTAAGCAGTTGTTACACTTTTCTTCCCCTCTTGGTCGTAAGTTGTGATGGTTGTAAAATAGAGTGATCATTAAGCAAATCAGTGGTTCACTATTTTTCAGTTTTGCTGAAAAACAGATGTACAGTAAGTGCCATTTTTTTTGGCAAAAATGTAGTTATGTGACTGTGGAACGCTACAAACGGACATAAATGTGGACATGTTGCCAAGTGCCCAAAGTTTGGTCACATGACCATGGGAGGAACACAACCGTTCAGACTTCAAATCCAGGTCGTAAGTAGTCCCAAGGTAGATCCGTTAGAACTGTGAGTGGGCATAAGTCAAGGAGTACATGTATGAAGATACTCAATGATATTAAAGGCAGAGGAAGTAGGCAAGATCTATCTTGTTTCCTCACCTTTTTTTCTGAATCCAAGCCAGACACACTTTTATTCTCTTCTTTTCATATAGTAACATTCTCTCCCACATTAAAAAAAATAGAAAGAGATGCAGCTGTAGTATCAGTTTTATTAAGATGTAGAATACAATGAATACATATTCTATATCTATATGAGATTAGAAAAGCACTTCTGGGAAACATGGGACTGTTTCCATAATGGAGTCCCTGAATACTTGTCCCTCATTTGTTGATAATGATATTTGGCTTGAACAGTGATATTGTTACCATAATCTTTGCTTGTCTATGGATCATTGGCTGTTCCTAGGATAAGCAAATGTTGGGAGGCAGGTTTTCAAGAGGTTATACCTTTCAGACAGAATGCAGTTAGCAGTGGTGCTAATTTTCTCCAAAGTCTTTTAGGAAGAATAAATTCAAGTGTTGTCCTTGACTTGACAGCAGCATAAAAGTTAGAAAGATTAAACTATTTCTCAGCTAAATGTTACAGATCTAACCTGATCTGAATACTATCTGTTCAGGGACCAGGATGTTCTCCAGAAGCATCTGGTTCAACTGCTTCTAACTATACACTTTGTTGTTTTAACTTCTATATTCATGCCATAGTCATGGCCTTTGCTGAGCTAGATTTTTGTCCTCCATCAATTTCCATTCTTACAAGAATCAATCATACAGATCATGCAGCCGTCCCATTTATGACACATACCGGCTCTATAGATGCTTAGCAGCACTGATGATCTTCTGCTTTAGGAAATCTCTTGAAATTAACTAGTCAAAAATAGGTTTTGGTCTCAACTAAGTAGAAAATTAATAATAGGGGATTTTGTCCAAATTAAGGACTTGGTATTTTACTATTTAATCATTCATTTCTAACTTTCTGCTGTTGGAATAATCAATTATATGAATGCTGTATAAGAGCCCCCCAGTGGGATACTTAAATATACAAACCGTCAAATCAATAATTGCATTCTTGCAGCCATTAAATTATATAAAACCAAGATTGTGGGCTTGCTGATATATGGTGCCCAGGTATAGGTTTACCCCCCTCCCTTGGAAGCTATTCAGTCTAGACTTCTAAAAACTGTTCTTCATGTTCTTCTCTCAACCTTAAAAGCCGTTACATGGTATGTATGGCTGTATCTTACCTGAGGCCTGCCTAAGAATATGTCATGTCAGTTTCTCATTGAAAATAATGTTCTGGAGAGCATCTGTAGGCAGGCAAACTGACTCTGATTTGGTACGTTGTGGCTATATCATTCTTTGGACCCCCAAAGCTTTGATTATGGAGGATTTGGCATTTAGGTCTTCAAAATGACAAGAGCTGAATTTACTCATTTTCATTATCATGCAATTGCTGATCCCTCTTGGACAATCCTTAGACATTTTTATAACATTTTGCATGTTCCTCACAGGAGGGTTCTTTTTTTACATTGGCCTAAATTGACATATTTCCTATTAGGATGACAATAGGCAGATACATTAGTCTTCCGTATGATAACCACATTGGTGTATGTTCAAACACGGAGGATGAGTCACTGAGTTATATTCTGTTAAATTGCTATTCACTCACTCATAACATTTGGCAAAAACCCGATTGTCGGAAATCTTAGTCATTTGACTAATAGGTTTCTGATTTCTCTCTGCAAAACCAATATGGCAACTGCTAAAAAGGTTGCCAAGTTTTTAACAACTCTAGCTTGCAGAAATTCACCTGATACCCCTTTTTTAGTACCAATTGTTTCAAATCCAGTTTATCATAAGGTTCTAAGTTCTCTTTTCATTGTTTATCGGTCTCTGACATCGGTCAATCAAGAAAAGAGGGAGGTTCAAGATAGGAATGCTGCTTTTGTCAGCTTTTATATTCCATAACATGTATAAACAGATGATAGAAATTTATCTATCAGGGTGAGACTTTTCTTTTGATACTTGATATTTAGTCCGTCTTTTGTCAAGGGTACCAGCAGTGACGATTTTTCAGCTATATTTTTTCTTCCTCAGATTTTTTTTTCCAAACTGTCATTTTGAATCCGGTTTATCTTTCTTTGCAGATCCCAACATAATTACCTGAGAATCACCCGGATTCTGAAGAGCCTCGGTGAACTTGGTTATGAGAGTTTCAAGCCTCCTCTTGTGAAATTGATTCTTCACGAGGCTCTGGTGGAAGAAACCATCCCCAATATTAAACAGAGTGCTCTGGAATATTTTGTGTACACCATTAGAGATCGAAGAGAGAGGAGAAAGCTCCTACGGTTTGCCCAACAGCACTACACACCTTCTGACCATTTCATATGGGGGCCACCGAGGAAACAGAAGCCGGAAGGAAGCAAACCAAGTAAAAAGCTGGCTTCACCCGTGTCCCTTCGTAACAGCTCTACTTGTAAACATAAAAAGACAAAAGATCTTAAGAACGTATCTGAAATTTGTAACTCAAGGAATAAAACCAATGACGAGAAAAAGACAGAGCATATTAAAAATGGTACAGATTGTGATCAGAGTAAGAAAACCTGCTCCCCTGAAGTTGTTAAGCAGGGCAGTATGGTAAAAAATAGTAGTGCTGAGTGTCAGAACTCTAAAATGGACATTGTCGAGCCTTTGAATCAGAAGGAGACTATTTCTCATTTAAAAAAACATAAAGGCAAAAACAAGGAAAACGTTAGCCACGACTGCAAACATTTGGAAGATACAGAAAAAGATTCATGTGAGACTAAAAACAGTTCAACAAATATGTCATCAGATATGCAAGACAATATATGTAAGGATAAAAACCTGGCAAGCTCATCTGTAAGAAATAAAGAGTGAAATCTTCTACTGCTTGTGACAAAATGGTTTTTCACTTGTAGACAATTGTTAAGGAACGAGAGGTCTTTGATATTGGATCCAGTTCTGGCTACATCAGCTTAGCCTCTGTGGGGCTGTGGCTTCTTTAATTTGTTCACAGTTTGTACTTCTCCCAGCTGTGTAATAAGCTTACAAATTGCATATTGCTTAAGTCCAAGAAAAAAAACTTCCTTCAAATCTGTTTCCTGTGCATAAAAATTTAACGTTTATTTTTATTGTGTATTTTATTTAAACTCTTTTAATTAACTCTAAGGTTTTGTTTTCAAAATAAGGATGCAAGATAAGACTTCCAAGGAGCCAAAGTTAGTGTCTCTTCAGCAGATAACTATGCTAATTTTTAGAGTGCCTACCACTGCTTAAAAATTGGAATTTAGCCGTATTCTTATTTAACACAGAAAGTGGACCTCAGAGATTTGAGCTAAAGTCAAGCACAGCCTTGAATCACACCGGGCAAACTATATTAATTCAGCTCCTTTTCAAGCTTGACTATTAGAACTCGTAATTAATTTCCCTAGGTTATTAATGAGAAAATACAGCAAAGTAGCAAATTGCCACCATTTGCATACCAGCCTCCCGACATACACTTACAGTTTGTTATTGAGGTGTTATTGCCATTTCTCTTGATATCTCCTTTTAGCACAATGCACTGAATGAAGTGTTGGAAAAATAGGATTCAGAGCTGTTAACGAGAATACGGTATACGGTATTTAAATGTTTTAAAATAATAGCACCTTGCTCAGGTATGATATTCCAAATGAAAACTTGGGAAGGGAATACTCATTTATCCTGATGACACATCAGCAAAGTTCCTGTTAATATAAAATGGGGTAAAATGTATTCTGCTTGCATGTTTTCTGCTTTCCATTATTTATTATCTCACTTCATCCCCCTCCCTTTTTGTTGTCATTCTTTGCATGGAGTTGCACACCTCTGAGAATGAAGGTAAGCATTTCGTCCATGTTTACTTCAGTATCTGGAGCAATCACTGGTAGGAGGGGATCATTCCCCTTGAGGGGTTTCATTCCTGTGGATAAAGGCTTTCGTATAAAACAGGAAAATTTAAACGTTGCAAAGACCCCAAAAAAATTGTGTATCCAGCTTTTCTAGGACAGAAAAACACTATTTTAAATATGACCCCCCTGGAATTTCAGAACGGATTTAAAAAGCCCTTTACAGACAGGAGCTTTCATCTTATTTTTCTGCCAGCCTTCCTGAAAATTCCTACCAATAATTTCACTGTTGGAGTTTACTGCAGGAAATCCTTCTCAGCATGTTGATATTTGCACAAGGCATCTCACTGTTCTCTTGCTTGCTTCTCCCTCTCTTCACCTCTGATCCAGGAAGTATTCCCAGGGAAAGAGTTACATTTCTAAAAGTTGAAGTCTGTTAATGCGAAAGACGTTGCCAGAGCTAGGAAGATTCTTTTTCAAAGTCACAGGGCCTCCTAGTGAGTCAACATAGCTCTCTATCAAAGTCATAATTATAACACTCTTAATATATACAGTTTAATTATCCTTCCTCAAATAAAAAAAAACTTGTAGATGAAAAGAGGAGACATTTAATAAAATGGTAATCTACATGATTGGGCTTATTTGTGATATTAGTTTGGGTTAAGAACAGGAAAGAACTTGTGTGTATGTGTTAGTGCTTTTGTCCTACAAGACTGTTTGCATGACATGCTAAACTACAGGCAATTCTCAACTTACAACCATTTGTTTAGAAATCATTTGAAGCTAAAAAAGCACCACATAAAGCGATTTACAATTGCTCCTCGTACTTAACAACTGTTACAGCATTCCCCTGGTCTTGTAATCAAAATTTGGGTGCTTAGCAATTGGTTTGCATTTGCAGTGGTTCAGCGTCCCATGATCAGGTGAACTCCATTTGCAACCTTCCCAGCCAGCTTCCAACAAGCAAAGCCAATCGGGAAAGCTGTGTTCGCTTAATGTCCCCATGATTCACTTAGCAGCCATGGCCAAAAAAAAATAATAATAATAAGGCATGACTCACATAAAAACCCATCTTACTTAACAATGGAATTCTGATCCCAATTCTGAACATAAATCGAGAACTAGCTGTGAAGTAAGAGGGGAAGGGGTGGTAATACTGGTGCTGGTGGAGAGATAAATAATACATCCTAACCCACTTATCCTGTGGTGGTTGTGTCTTAAACCAGGTATTCCAAGTCAGCCCTGTAGTGTGGCCGTGGAAAAGAGGGTTAAACATGTCTCCATGCTGGCTGCACTGTCAGGGCACATTCTAGGTACTTCTTCCTGATTATTTTTCTTGTTTTTACTTTCTCTGCCCCTAATGTTTAGATTGCAGCCATGTAGGATAAAATGGACATAAAAAGCAGGAAGTGATGGTCACTTATTGAGGTGAGACTGCCTGACTGGTAGTCTGCTGCTGGCTTATAGACGTTCAGAGAGGGTAGCATTAGGCTGGGTTAATTGTGCAACGCCAACGTAGCTCATCAGTCCAGAAACCCACAATCTAGTAGAAATAGTAAATAGGCTCCCAGGTAATAGGAACGTACTGTTAAGCTCTATTTTTCCTTCACTCCAGAAAATTCTGCTTTTGGCACCATCTTCTGTTAAAAGAATTCTAATTTGGCTTTTAGAAAACGTGACTCCCAACTGTCCAGGGCATTGTCAATTACTGGAATTCAGCGAGTAGCAGCACGCACCAACAAAGATTTTGTGGGCCTGTGCTGAGAATACTTGCATATCTTTCATTGTTCCTCCCACCTGTGGGATGCACAGAAACAAAAAAATAATTGCAAATAAAGCTTTTGTGTATTATTTGTTTTTCCCATCTTACCAGCACTGACTGTTGTATGCCAACTGTGATGGGTTAGTCCTCTGTCTGCAAGCTCACAGGATACATGGATTAAAGTACAACAGTATTGGAACCCCGGGGGTGGCAGTTGTTTCTAAGATTTTCCTTAAATATAAGTAATGCTGCCTTTTTGAAATGTGCAAATTTTTAAAAAACGTACAGATTCAATTTTGTCTTGTTAATGTCAAAGGTATAATTAAATTGTATTCCTGTCTTTCGATCTGGCTTAGTAGATGTTTTTCAAGCATATGGCATGGAGGTGGGGAATTGGTACAAATTCTGCTTTGATAATGATCCGTTTAGATGATATACATGTGGCTGGGGCGCTTGCCATGCATGTATACCACGAAGCAGCTTGCAGATTTTTTTTTTCTTGGTAAAACCAAGGAACTCTTTATGAATGCTTCATAGCCTGTCACTTGGCTGCCTTTCAGTGTTGGCATGCAGCAATCTCTAGCAACAGCAAGCATCTAAAATGGCAGCACAATACAATGTTCCTTGAATGAAGGAATATTAGAAGTTATTTTGTAATAAAACATTACATCTCCCGCTTTCTGTTACACATACCCACATTCCTACACATTCGCCCCCCAAAATGATGCAATTTCATTTTCAATATTTGCTGGCTCAGTTTTGTGATTCAAACACAGGATTCAAATGTTGACTTTTAAGCTTTTTGAAAATCATAGCTGTTTTCCCTTATTCCTGGAGGCAGGTTTCTTCTACCTAGTTCACTCATCACTTAAGATCAGACCAGTTTGTGATTCTAATGGTGGTGGTGCTGTTGCAACAGGCAGAAACTGGTTTTCTTGATGGTGATTGCACCTAAGCTTCTGCATGTTGTATCTGAATGACATGCCTAAATCTGGGCATAGGGATGGAAAGAGTGCAAAGCCTTTATTCTCATTAAATGCTGCTTTGATTTCTTTTGTGTTTGATATTGAGAATTCAGTATGTTTACATTTTGTATTTAAGTAAGCTTTGTTTTGTGGATTTGCAACAACCACTTTGTTGTTAAAGAAGAGAGGTTTAAACAGAGATGAAAGTTAATTGGGGGAAATGCAACTGGTTACAGTAGAGATATCTGCATTCAAAATAACTGCGCCCACAACATGAGCTTGTCTGACCCCTTGGTTTAAATGCAATGTCCAGAACACAATTTCCCAATTTTTTAAATCAAGAAGTATTTCTGTGCTCAGGTGGGTACATTTTCTACTGCCAGCATCTCATATACCTCCTAGTGAACATTGAGACTTTGGCAGGGTTCAAAAATCAGAAAATCCCCAAGGAGGAGCATGATGCTTCAAGGGCATAATGATTTTCTTTTAGTATGGGAATACTCTGGGCTTTTTTTTCTCATAGAACACCCAAAATGGAGTTCCGGCACCTTTTTTGGATGGAACCTTGTAGGGTAGGCAAGGCAGGTTGTATGACGTGTGTGAGTTCCGGCACCTTTTTTTTTTTTTTTTTTTTTTTTTGAAAAAAAGCATTGGGAATACTCAAGTTTCAACTACTATATATGCATTTTGTCATTTAATAATAATAGTGTTCAGTATGTAATAGGTAGATGTGTGCATCGCAAAACACACACACACACAAAGAGCTTTGTTTTCAATTCTTTAGTATTTGGGGAGATTTGCCAAATGGTTCTTGGTGAAATGTGGTTTGGGATAACCAAAACTCAGAACATTTTGATTCTTCCAGGTTTTAGTCAGAAACAATCTGGAGGGTACTTATGAGGCGAATCGGGTAAAATTAGTGAACCCCACCTTCCTCCCTCTCTTCCTCCCTCTCTCTCTTTGTCTTCTGCATTGCCTATACGCTGGACCACTGCTGATCTTCCCAGCACTTTCCTTTCCTTACCTCCCTTTACCTACGGTCAATGGCCTGGGATCTTTCCTGTCTCCTTCCCCCAAAGTGATCCACCTGCAACTGGCTATTCCACGTTGGACCAAGTCACACGTTCCTAGTTATGAGTCACAACTCCTACTATGGTACGGTGAACTACCATTATAAAAGCACTGCTTTTATTGAAACTGAGGGTATGCTTTGTTCATAGAAAAGAAGCAGATTCTTTGGTTTAAATTAATTTGGTCCAAATAATGTAAGGTAATAACAGTTTGACAACTTTAGAAATATATTTTAAGGTTTGGGTTTTGGACTCCTGCCCTATACATTATACAACATGTTGCAGTCAACAGACATGTCCACAGATGTGTTTTGCCACACATATGCTAGAGACAAAATCCCACTGACAACAGAAAGACTTAGTTCAAGATTTGGGGATCACGTTTAGCTCAAAATCTTATGCTTAGAAACAAAGAAAGCCTAGTGTTATTGGTGTTGTGGTGTTCTCTCTTATCCAGCTCATATATTTGTTTTCTTTTTTTAAAAAGGTTGCTGTCTTTTGAGTTTTATCTCCTGTGGTTTTGCTATATCTGCTGTACAATGTTCAGGATTCAAGTAATGTCCCAGTCTCCTGCGTTTTATTTGTGTAAAGCTGAAGTCCTCCCTGTATAAACGATATAACACAATCGTGTTCTGTAGAAAAAATATCATGCTATCAATAACACCACTGAGTACTTTTTGGTTTGTACAAAAATGATTCCTCTTCACCATCTTTAGGGTTTTAATAAAATTCATTTTATATTGAATTTACTTTAGACCATTTTTGAACTTCCTTACCCCATAAATTTGAATTCCAAATGCACTTTATACAGATTTAGGGATTTTTATTTGAGCAATTCTGATTTAAGGATTTTGTATCAATCCCAAAGGAGATTGAAACTACAACACATTTTAATGAAGGTCAATGATAGCTTTACGGACACACACATTTTAATACTGTATTTGATGCCTATTAGGTTTACCACAATAAGATAATCTGATAAAGGCAGAGCTCTGTTTATTCTAAATTCAGCATGTGAAAATGAACTGAAATTTGCTTTAAACAGTGTTTTGCATCAATTACATATTCATGTGCTCACTTAAAGCATTAAATACTGTTCCCTTGATTGCTAGTCTATTTATCTAGAAGTATTTTGCAGGCCTTTAATGTGTGGCCCTTGCTCATACATGGGGTTCCTTGCACGTGACCACCCTGAGGGAAATGTCCTTATGGGAGTGCAGTGTGTGAATGCAACTTCATACACACAAATTGTCTCCCCGTCACCCTGCATGTGGCATTTCTTCTGTCTTTTCCAGACACTTGTTTACTTAAGGGATCAAATACTACATAGCAAAATGGAACATGTGCACCAACGTCAGGCTGTGAATCAGAAATCTCTGGCATGTTCTGATTGTTAAGAAAAATACTCATAGAAATCTAATATTATATACTATTCCTACAACGGAACTCTTTGAGGCACTTGTGCTAAAATTGTAATTATTCTGAACGAGACCTAATATTACAAAAAGAATTAACACTGTTTTACTGTATGTACTGTAATTCAACTAACTTTAATTAAATAAGATCATTTTAATAATCTGTGGGTATTTTTTTCATTACATACGAAGAAACAGCCACGGCTTATACTACAGAATTCATTTGAGTCTCTGACAGATGCCCATCCAACTTCTGTTCAAGATCTCTTACAAAAGAAAGCTCCAGCTAATGTGGCAATTTATAAATTTGTTGACAGCTAATACAATCAAGAATTTATTTCTGACACCTGATCTAGGGTTTCCCACTCTTCCTGGTGTGTTCTTCCAAGCCACTGAATCTGACCCATCTTCCTTTGGAATATGTCAGAAGCTGTTCTTCTGTATGCCACTCCTCAGTTTCTCCACTGATATCATGAATTCAAGGACAAAACTTCCCCCACCATCCCCAAGATGCCAAAAAGGTATTTTTCAACCATCTCCTCCTTGATGATGAGGGGTTAATTCAGGATGGCAGACACCAGCCTCCCCCTTGTTTTTTTTTTCCACTTTCTGACAAATTATCAGCAAGAGAGGACAAAAATGAGTTGGACATCTCACTTGGCAGATTCAGACTTTCAGTGGATATCGAGATAATGAAAATTGCCCTCTGCTAGTGTGTGTGTTGGAGAAAATGAGAAAGGAGAATTCCACAAGCAAAAGTCGCAAATAAGAACAAAACACAAGAGTCCCAGAGAGGATCTAATTTAATGGATGGGTGGAACTAGAGCTTGTAAATAATGGGCAAATGGAGGCACAGAATGATTAGAAGTGGCTTGTTTGTGCAAACAGTTGCAAACTGAGCAGAGAGGCAGAGCCCTGAAGCCATGCTAACTTCTAAAGGAACAGCAACAACCTTGTAACAAATAAACTTCTTCTGCTTCAGGCTGAAACTAGGAGATGCCAAAAGTCTCCATAGCAGCTCAGGCTAGAGCCAAGGGACACTTGCAAAACATCTAGAAAACACCAGCCAGCAATACAAGTAATCCCCGAGTTACGAGCGTTCACTTAACACTTGTTCAAAGTTACACAATAAGCGCCTCCTAGTGCTTACGAGCAAGTCCCAAAATTAAAAATATTGCAGAACCACGGCAGTCATTCGCCCTTATGAGCAACTGCAGAGGCTCTGCAACATTCACCCTAGTTATTCCCTCCCTTCTCACCCCCCACCCCTGGTTTCTCTAGGCACTAGGCCTTAAATACTCACCCTCTGAAGCTCGAGATCCTTCGCTTTCTTGGTTGCTCCTGGCCTTTGATGCATTTGCAGAGAATGAAGGTGTCATGCCTCCATTGGAGCCTGAATCTGTGGAGGAAAATGAGCTGGAACGGGACCCTATGGAGGTCGAGGGAGAGGTGTCTGTGGTTTCAGAGGAATGTGGGGAAGAGCAGGCCGAGGCAGGCCAGGGCCCTTGAGGATGGGACAGGATGAACAGGAGAGACAGAGTTCCAGCGATGAGAAAGGGCCATCTCCACCTGATCCTAGAGCACGGAGAGTGGAGAGAAGGAGGAAACAACACAGGCAGGCTCAACTATTCAGGAGTAGAGCATCCCACCCCTCTCCACAAGGCACACCTGGAGACTGAGATTTAAGGAGACGCTGTGGGAAAAGGCATTTGTCAGGAACAAACACTGATTCCTTGGAGTTTTGTATGTGTTGTTGCTGATCTCTTGTTCTGTGACTTCTGCTTGGAAACCCGGAAACTCTGACCATTGGACTAGCTGACAACATTGCTTGGATGTTCAAAGATCTTGGACTGTATTTTGGCTTCCCTTTTGAAACTGCTCAGGCATGTATTCACACAGACTCGTTAGGTTTATGATGTATGTGTCATTCCTTATTATCTCTGCGGCCTTGAGTAAATTCCTCTCCTAATCAGACTGTATGTGAAACTACTTGCAGCCAGAGGCAGCTAAAGGTGTTTGTGTGTTCCTTTGTTTGGAGGCTTGCCAGAAACATGGGAGCATTTGGGGAAAATTTGGAGCAATTAAAGGACGGTTTGAATTGCCAGCTGATTGCATTGCCTCTGTGCTGTGCCCTGGGTCATCACAGGAGGCCTAAAGTAACGCAAGGTCATGGGAGATCAGTGCGGTGAGATCTCACGATACTGATCACGTGGTACTTTAGGCCTCTGCAACAAAAAACAGAACCAGGGGATGCTTTTGCATGCCTCCAGAAGCTGGATCAGGATGTTGGAGGCCTTTTCCAGGCTGCTGCCGCTTGGATCTGAGGCCAGGGGACACTTCTGTGGCCCTCTGGAGGTCTGATCTGGGTGCCAGTGGCCTTTTCCAAGTTGCCACCCGGATTTGAGGCTGGGGAAATACTTCCACAGCCTTCCAGCAGCCCATTTCCAGGTGGCAGCGACTTGGAGAAGTTGCATTCCTTTGAAGTTGCATTTCCCCTGCCAGCAAACCTTTTTTTGTTCTTGTTTGCTCACTTTCTAGAAACTGGGTTCCTTATACATACCTCGATGAGCTACCTCAGCTAAGTCAACAAGAGCATTACATCAACCAGACTATTAGGAAATGATCAGCAGTCAGTCAGCCGCACTCAAGGAAATGTCAGCAGCAGCTAGCAGCTTGCTTAACTTTTTGTGCTACTGACTGTAAAAAGTTTCTTTCTGGCCTATAAAAGTCAATATATGCACTGAGTTAAGTACCACTGCAGAATTAGTTTGTCTTTCAATGGCTGGTTTTATGTTTTGTTCTTTATATGGAACGATATATTTGTTTGTTTTTAAAACCCTGTCAGTTCTTTATTTGAATCAATGGAAACCAAGTGGGAAAGTCTGGAAAAAAAAACAGCTTTATTCCAGTAAAATTCTTTAAAATGTTTCTTTTTGTGCACATTTGGGAAAATACAACAGAAGGGTTGCACCCAGTTGTTCCTTCTGCTTCTGGAAACTTTGTGGGTCCAGCGGTGGTTTCCTTGGGAGAAAGAAGGTAAGATATTTTTGGCTGATTCTTCTATAACTCCTCTGAAGCCTCCTCCTTAGGAGCCCCAAAACCAGTGTGGGAGCTTGGGTGGAAGTGGGATTCTCTCTGGTATAAATGCAGGATGTCAAGTAGTTTAGGCAAAATACATCTTTTCCCTTCTATACCTTTGCTGGGCCTCCCTGGTATCGTTTTCTGTTTTCATTTCTTGAAAAGTCACAAATAAAATGCATCACAGGGTGTGTGTTTTTTTTGTCCTGATGAATTGATTTTCTATTTGTGTGTGTTCCCTGTTTCTTATGTACTATAATAAAACCCAATGCAATGCTTGAAAAAATAGTAGGATAAGTGCAAAACATTTCAAATTCAAAATAGGTTGAGACTTAAATACTCTGAAACAATCGAGCAATTTCATTGATTTTATATTTAGAGCCAACCTAATACAGCATGCTAGTCCTGCCTTAGATATACCTTTATTAATAACTGAGTAGGCACGCATAGAATACACTTCATAGCCATTTACATTAATTTCTGCTAGGTTCCATGCTTCTTGAAAACATATCCATACATCAATAAAATATATTAACTCCCAAACTTTCTTCTTCTTATTCCAGCCAGCTATATCCCATGGCAGCAATTTCAAACTTTGGCATTTGTCACACTTTAAAGGATACAACCTCTCCATGTGGATCCCTAGAATCTGATGGGGTGTTTCTGGTATTAGGGCTCCTTGAATTTCAAGACCATAATGTTAGCAGTTCATTGCTAGGAACCCACAACTGTGTTCATAATATCTCCTTAAGAAGGATGTTTCCCTTGCTGTTGAGTCTATAGAAGTTAAGTTGGCAGAATAGCCCTTCCTGCTGTTATCTGATGTTGGATATTTATCTAGTACTTCTCCTCTCCCCTCCCAAGTCCAACAAATTAGAAA
This sequence comes from Bothrops alternatus, assembly GCA_034064705.1. NCBI lineage: Eukaryota > Metazoa > Chordata > Lepidosauria > Squamata > Viperidae > Bothrops > Bothrops alternatus. The sequence goes on from JARGCV010000033.1 coordinate 1,825,689, forward strand.
TGAGATGACAAATTTCTTGTTTTTTTCAGGTTCCACAAATCCCTGTTTAGATTATCCAGGATAACAGGGACTGAGTCAGGAAAGATAAGATCTGGGAGATGATTATTCATCTCCTTTTCTGACTGGATAGTTATAATTCTTGGTCTGCCTTATCGGGTTAATATAGGAAACAAATGGTTTCCTAACATTAAGGTGACCAACTGTCCTCCTTTAGGGAGGACAGTCCTCCTTTTGTAAGTTCTGCCCTCCCTTTAAAAGTGTCCTTCTACATGTCCTCCTTTTCGATCTTTGAAGACTAATCTGCAGGGCTTTTTTTCCCCCCCTCATAGAATGCTCAGAATGGCGTTCCGGCACCTTTTTTGATGGTTTTTAAAAAAACTTTTGCATGAGCTGTGCTACTCCCCCTATTGGCTTTCAAAAGCCAATAGGAATTGCTGCTGAGCGCACCAAAACACCTGGCCAGCAAACTTTGCACATGTAAGTTGTCTGCAGTGAAGGTGAATTGGCAGAAACTTTGCACCCCTCCCTGCTACCCAACTACACCATCACCTAGTTAGTCCCGAAGATACCTGGAGGAGACTGGAGCGGCGACGCCACAGTAACTTTCTCTTGATCTTTGGCCCTGCTAGGGCAATAATGGCTGCGGGAGCAAGAGGCAGGGGCAGCGGGGCTGCTGCGGGCAGGGCAGGGGTGTGAGGGGTGGCGGTGGCCGGCTGCTCCCGTGCTGTGGGAGCCGTGGGGCCTGCTCTACATGGGGCTGCGCAGGGTGGGCGGTGGTGCTGGCGGGGCGGCTGCAGGCAGGGTGTGTCAATGGCGGGCTGCCCCCCGGGGCCGGAGCCGAAGCTGGTGCAGCTGGTGTTTTGGGAGCTGCAGGGCCTGCTCTACACAGCGGGGCAGCAATGCTGACGGGGCAGCTGCGGGCGGGGGCGCAGCATGGAAGCATAATTACAATATAAAATGTTATTGTTACAAATGTTTTTATTATGCATTTATCATATTATAGTGTATTCTGTATTATTGTTGCAATGAATAAAATGTTTCTTTTATTTACGATATTTTTTTCTTCAATTTATTTGTGTCCTCCTTTTCATTGTAAAAAAGCTGGTCACCTTACTAACATAGAAATCAATATAACAGGGAAACAGTGGAGTTATAATAAACTCAATCCTCTTTTCATTTCTCAAAATAATTTGACCCTCTGCAAATGTCATGTTGGATTTGGGTTGCCCAAATTGAAGTTAAAGTAAATGATTTAAATACTTTATACACAAATGTTTACAGGTTTCTGTCCTGCTATTTTCCCAGCCTACAATTGTCCAAATAATTGTATTAGAAACTGAATGAAATGTTGATCAGATCTATTAATCACATCTAAAATCCTGCTTCATATTCTTCATATTACGGGAGTCTGCTACAACAGCAGTTTCCATAGAGATACATGAAGAGTAGGAATGGAAGAAGGGTTAGCAAATTTTTGAGAAATCTGTAATCCTTCCTGTTTCTTTTAGAGAATGGGCAGAACCCACAGCAAGATGAAAAATGTTTGGGATGCACCTGCTATTTGGGTAGTAGAGTCAGCATTTTCAACATTCCTTCTCAGTGTATTTTGAGAGTTATCTTGAAGAACAGGAGAATCACTGGAGGGGAAAACTCCTAACTTTGCAAGAGGTCGCAAGTTGCTTTACCTTTAGCAAATGTCCGACATCCTTGCTTGCTTTTGGATGTCCGTTCGGTGACACTATAGATTTGAAGGAGAGCACGTGTAAATGGCATTTTGGGGGTGGGGTAGGAAAGGGCATTAAGATATTTTAAAGAGCAAATACAGCTCTTAGTAACTTTATGTGAAGGAAGTGTTACTGTTGTACAGTTTTGATTATTTTAAGAAGAAGATAATCCGCTGTTGTTTTGTTCCTGAAGGAGACAGCCAATGAGGACAAAGAATTGATAAGGTGGAGGAAATGAACTTTGGGGTCAAACTGGATAGCTGCTTGGCTTCGAAAAATTAAAGAACCCTAGCTTATTTGTGAAGTTGTGAATGTCAAACAAAAGTATTGCCTTCTGTAAAGAGAGAAAGCACTGTAATTGGCAAGAGCCACATTAGGGCTATGTAATGAATTTTTCAGGTGTTTCTTTTTTTTGTGATTCTCTCAAGGCTGCTCAAGATATTACCAATTGCAGGTGTCTTATAATAAACAATAATAATAATAAACTTTATTACGGTCGTAGACCAGCAATAGCCATCACTTTTTACACTATATTAAATAATAATAATAAAAATAGTACAAACATTAATAGTAAATAATAACATCCCTGTTAAGAAAATACATGTTCTCAAAATGTTAGGGTCACTCCCTAATTTACGTGAATGGATAGCCGATTAATATGTGAGTAAATATAATGTTCCAAACATAATTAAAGATATCTCCCAAAAATTGGCACAAGTTGACGACTATAAATCTGTAACCAATTTTTTTCTTGTGGACATTGCCGCAACACAGTATTTTGCCACTGCATGTGTGATAGAAGGGTTTGAGTCTTGGAGAAGAAAGCCTACATAAAAATTGTCTGCCTTCCCTGGCAATCTCTCTAATAAAGGGAGAATATACGCTGTCCTATAAACTTGGTATAACTCACAGTACAATAAAACATGTGAGATATCTTCGACTTCTCCTTTACCACATATACATACCCGTTCTGCTATTGGTGTTCTCTTATACCTGCCCTGTAGGAGTGCTGAGGGAAGAATGTTAAATCTGGCTCTGAAAAAAGCTATTCTTTCTTTTGGGAAGGTCAGATTATTCAAATATCTTGCCGCTTCCCACACACCCTGTTTGATTCTATCCCTACTGTGGCTAGGCAACCTATTTAGTTCTTCTTGGAACTCCATGTCCTTTATTCTATTGGATATTACTTGCTTTGCTTGGTCAAAGCCTAGGGACATTAAGAATATTGAAGAGAACCCATAAGAGCCCAGTTTATGATCTATCGCCTGCTTCCAGGGGGAAGGAAAGTTGTCAGTCAGCACTAACGGGGACAATCCCTCTGGAAAGAAATGCATTTTAAGCCAGTGAATGATCATCATCTTCCAGGCTCTTACCTGGATTTGGGGCATGCCTGTCTCAATTCTTAATTGGGCATTTGGGGTTCCTTTGGGTGCAGCTAAGATGGCTCGCAGGAATTTGGTTTGTATGGTTTCCAGCAAGTTTTTCATTGCAAGGGTTCCTGTTTGTGCCCCATATAGAATTTCCGCCAATGTTTTGACCTCAAAATGTTTTAAGGCAGCAGGTACTAATTGACCTCCGCCTGTGTAAAAGTAATGTTTGATTGCATTTAAGGACCTATTGGCTGCTTGCAATGTGTGATCCAGGTGTGCCTTCCATCTCCCTTGCGAGTGGAAAACCACCCCAAGGTATCTAAATGTTCTAACCTGTTCCAAACTATGTCCTTCTATTTTCCAGGAGTATTGGCTGGGTCTCTTATCAAAAACTAAAATTTTTGATTTATCAAAGTTAAGGACCAACTTATTCTGTCTGCAATAGCCAAGTGTTGCCCTAATGGCTCTATTCAGTCCTATAGGAGTTTGCAAAATAATGACCGCATCGTCGGCATATAGAAGAATTGGGATTTTGCGATGTGCTAGGTTGGGCGGATGCAGATCGGGGTTCTGTAAGAGATCGATCAGGGGGTTGATATAGAAGTTAAAAAGGGCGGGAGACAGGATGCAACCCTGCCGTACCCCTTTTTGTACCCTTATTAAGCTGGTTAAAGTCCCTTGGGGATTACACCTCACTTTCAAGGTGGAATTCGCATACAATTTTTGTATGAGGAAAAGGAGGCGTTTATCAATAGTGCCTTCTAATTTCTCCCATAGGGTGTTCCTAGATATTGAGTCGAAGGCCTGTTTAAAATCTAGGAAGGCCACAGAGGATTTTTTTTTATGTGTGTATTTTTGTACTACAGATGGTGAAGTACCAAGATATGATCCACTGTTGATCTTCCTTCTCTAAAACCGGCTTGTTCATCCTGAAGTTTATAGCTTAGATGTTTGGCATACATTTTACTAATAACACTCAGAAGACTAATGGGTCTATAATTTCCTGGGTCATTTCTACTACCTTTTTTATAGATTGGTATGATAATTGCTAATCCCCAATCTCTTGGCATATGACCTGTTCTATCTATAAAAGTAAACAGAGATGCTAAAAGTGGGGCCCACCAACTGGAATTATTTTTTATTATTTCTGGCAGGACATTGTCAGCACCGGGTGCCTTATTAGCCTTGAGGGCTCCAATCAATCAGGATATCTCACCTGGTGTAACAGGGGGCCAATAAGGGGTTTGGTCCAAATTAATTTGGCTCTCATTAGTTACATAGTCAGGGTCTGCATATAGCTCTCTAAAATATACTTCCCAGGCATAACTCGGTACCTGATTAGTTGGCGGTAGGGGGGATTTCCCCAATCCTCTGGTAATGTGCCAAAAAAGGGATGTATTTTTTGTCCTGACTGATGCAATTAGTCTATGCCAAGACTCCTTCAGAGCCGCCCTTTTCTTTTCTTTTAGAAGAGTCTTATATTGTGCCTTCAACTGTTTTAAGCAGTGAGTGTGATCCTCAGAAGGGGCATTTTTACTTTTTCTGTATTCCTTGTTATATTTTTGTTTAGTTGCACACAATCCCTATCAAACCATCTTTTATTCTTTAAAACCGGCTTTTGGGGGTGAATTAATATTCTATTAATGAGAACCGATTTCAAATTTAAAATTAAAGTTTCAAACCCCTCTAAGTATGATCCTTCAAACTTATTCCTTAATAGAGATGTATGTAATTCTATGGCTTCTGGGGCTAACATCCATTCATTAACTTCCTTTGCATTTTTCTCTGACCATTTAATTTTTATCTGGATATTTTGGTTCTCTAACCTAGATAGGTTGAGCCAGCCCTTAGCAGTTTCTGGTGTAATGTAAAAGTAAGGATTAGTGGATCATGATCGCTTTCCAGTCGCGAGTCTACCTCCATCTTCTGCAGGAACTTCAGGAGGCCGTATGATGTTATCCAATAATCAACTGTGGATGTTCTTCCTGCTCCCCGATAGGTATAATCTGCTGGGTAGTCATCCCATGTGGAGCCATTAAGGATACAAAGGTCCAAGCATACAGTCATCTGTCTTACAAACAGACCTGCCCGATTTGCCTTGGTGTCTTTAAATTGTCTGGCAAGCAGGGTTCTCCTGGTACATTCTCATCATAATGGAGTTTAAATTAATTAAATAATGCTTGATTGTTTGGGCCCATCCTAGCGTTTAAGTCCCCCCCCCAATAATTATTGCTGCTGTGGGATATTTATCTAAGCAGCCCAGGATAAAATCTTCTATATCCTCCCAGATCTTATTGATCAGATTATTTTTGTTGAATGGGGGAATATAGATATTGAAAAGCGAGATCTCCAGCTGTTTAAATAAAAGTAGGGTAGTCACAACCCATGGCTGAAGAGGTGGCAACAGTATACATTTAAAATGTAAAGATGTATTCACTAATGTCACAATACCCCCTTTAGCTCTCCCACCCACCTTACTTGGAACTGCTGGGATATAGTTACCCCAGTAACCATCTAGCTGTATTTCTGTAGGGGCCCAGGTTTCCTGTAAAAAGAGAATGTCAAATTGTGATATATATAGTCCAAAAAATGTTGGTCTTTTGATGGCACAGAACAACCCGCTATATTCCAGGTTATAATGGAGAGGGGGTCATTTTTTGCAGCTCGTCAGGAGATTTGCTTTATACAAAGGGAAGTTGTAGGGTTGTTGCAATGGCTTGAGGTTTGATCCTGCATGAAATTGGCCTTCTCTAGATGGAGGGGAGCCCCATCAAAATTCTGTGTAGACTCCTGGGAAATTTGTTTGAGGTATGAAGATTTAGCACCGGCTAACAAGGCTTGCCATTCTGGAACCTCTTTACTAGGTGTAGAGCAGGGGGTTATTAGGTCATGCTCCATTCGGCTTTGCAATGATGGCACTGACAGGGGCCCTCTCTTGAGAAATTGATATGTTGCAGAAGGTATCATCGGAAAGTCACGTAAGGATGCTAGCATCTCCTTCTCTTTTGGGGCCTCTACTGGCCCCTGTGTATCTTGGCTTTTGCTTTCCATGCACTCATATTCTTGCAAACTGATGCCCCATGGGGGGGAAGTAAGAGGTTCAATTATAGGGGAAACCAAATCAATAAGCGGTTCAGCTGTATCAATTGTGACCAATAAGGATTTCTTTAGATTTTCTAACTTGAATAGTATATTATCTTGTTCACTCCTTGGGAGAGCACCAAAGGCATTAATGAGCCCAGTTTCTGTGCTATTATGTACATCTTCTGTAAGTGCTGGCTTACTCCCACTTTCTCCCTCTCCCTTTCTCTGGGTTGAGGATGTGGAAGAGACAGCAACCTTGGGAGCTCCCCTGTTAACAATTAAAGGTTTAACTCTTTCCTTGTGGAAAACTCTGGTGGGAGAGATTTGAAAGGAGGCTAAATAATCCTTCATCTTAAATAGCATCAGTGGTATGGTGGGCTGTTTAAAGGAGAGAAGTATCCGCTTCCAGTTAGGGGGCTCAGGGAGCCACTCCGCAGTATATAAATCAATCTGCCCCCAGTGACAGTGCAGAAGCTGGCTTAGGGAATTTAGTATAGCATTCTTGGAGTTCCAGCGACCATGATTAACCCTGTTCATGTGGATTCTCAGCACCACCTGATGTGTTTGTAATGAACAATGTGGTTGATGTGATTGATGTAATTGTAAATGGGATGCTTTATTATTGTCTTCCCATGAAATTTCTCTATTGATGCCTCCTCCTCTTGTTGCCTTAGCTGGAGACGGACTGTTTTTCCGAGTGGGCTGCCACCTTCTAGCAGGCTCTTTATCTGTCCCCCAGGATCTGTGCTCATTTTCCTCCCCTCTTTCTTCCTTCTCCTGATTACTCGATCTACCCATGTCTGCTGCAAAGACTTCAGTGGAAGTGCCTGTAGTCCAATACTGCACCTGGAGCAGAACAGCTATATCTTTTTTCAGTGTCTCTATATCATGTTGAATGGTTATTAGCTGTTCAAATACTGAAACTACAGTTTGTGCTGTGAGAAGACATTGCTTTGCCATAAACTCTGTTGTATTCTCTCACAGTAAGCACTCCCCACTTTGAGTTAGATTGTTGTTGTCAGCCTTCTTAGTCTTTATCTTAGGCTCCATGCCGGTTGTATCTAGACTCGTTATTTGTGAAAATAGCTGGCTGTCATTTTGCTCCCCTCCCCCCAGATTGGGAAGGTCCAGTAACTGCTGTTTAGTCAGATCTCTTTGCAGGTCCCGTTCTAGGCTCTCTGGCTTGTTGGAAATGGAGGGGGGGGAAAATAGTTTTACTTACAAGTCTCTTGCCAACAAAGTGCTCCTCAATTTTTGGTTGTTTTGCATTCTTCGCTGGTAGGAGAGATCCCGGGCTGGTGCCATGACGTTTCCTTCTTTTACCCATGACTCCGTCCTCTTCCGGTAGCTTCTGATTCCAATATATACTGGCCTCTTTGGTATATATACTTTATAAAAAGTCTTTGACTATTATAAAAAGGTCAAACCAGGTTTAAAAAGGGTTTAAAATAGGTTAAAAAGGGTTAAAAATAGGTTAAAATAGGATAAAAATAGGTAGGTTAAAATGCAATGTTGAAAGGGATTAAAAAGTTAAAAGTTAAAAATTAAAGGTTAAAATAAAAATAAAAGAAAATAATAATAATAAAGCTTTTGCTTTTGGAGGAGCTCTTTACAGCCTTTGCTGCCTGCCCACCATCTTGGCTCCACCCAAATCTGAAAACAATCGCAGGTGTCTTATCTTTTTAATCACTCTGGGACCTCTGGATCAGGTCTTGACTTTTAAGACTGCTGATTGGTCTCTCAGCATCTTTATTCCCACAACTGTGGTGGCCTTTTTCAGACTCACTTTCTCTGTCAAGAATATTTGCTAATTTCTTGAGGTTTATCTTCCCCTCTGGCTTCACAATCCTTAATAATGTTTGCTTTAAAAAAAAAAACTTAGGGATGTTTCCCATTAGTTTCTTTGTAGGTACTTATGCCTTCTTGACATTTGAGCTTCCTCGCTATTGCAGGGGTTCTCAACCTTGGCAACTTTAAGACTTGTGGACTTCAACTCCCAGAATTCCTCAGCCAGCTTTGCTTTGCTGGCTGAGGAATTCTGGGAGTTGAAGTCCACAAGTCTTAAAGTTGCCAAGGTTGAGAACCCCTGAGTAGAGTAATATTGATTTTAGCTGGCATCTTTGTCCCATGCCTTTTATATGATGGACTCTTTTTTATAACCATTTCGGTTACACCTGTTAGCATGGCTCTATATTCTGCCCCAAAGCACTTTATCAATATGATTTCTAAGATCTGTACTGAAACAACTTTGTCATATTTTTAAATATGTTTTTATTAAGAATGTTAATTACATTAGTAAATGAACACAAATGAAACTTAGAATAAATGAAAGAATGAAATGAAAGAATAGTGAAAAAATAAAGTGAAAGAAAGAAAAGAATAAAAAGTGCAAAAGAAGGAAGGAAATGAAAAGAATATAATAAAGAAAAAGAAAACTATATAAAGTGCCGTAAGGCCAGCCGTATGGCCCTGAGTTCCAGCCAGTTGATGTTGTTTTTCATGTCCTCTTGGGCTCACCGACCTTGAACCCAGTGAGACTATAGATGGGCTCCCCAGCTGAAAAGGCTGGTGTCTGTGGTCAGGGTAATTCTGGCTGGTTCCCTGAACACTGTTCCCCTTGACATTGCTGGAGAGGCCCACCATCAAAGGGAGTTCAACGCCGAACGCGGAACTCAAACCCTCTGTTTGGAAGCGCTGATGTGTAGCCTCTGGAATGGAAGTAGAAGCCACTACAGCTCCCTGGCATGAAGACGTGCCCATGGGATGATTTGTATATAGGACACCATCTTCCCCAGTAGTTGTGACAATAAGGCTAGGGTGACCACCCTCTCCCTCCAGATCCGCTGAACCAGGGCCCTTATGCTGTCCCTGCGACAGATAGACCGTGCAACTGTTCATGTCTATGACTGCCCCTAGATGCAGGAGATGGGTTGATGGTACTGTATGGCTTTTCTGAAAGTTGACAGAAAACCCGTGCTCCTGAAAGGTCCTGACAGCGAGGGCGAGATCCGATTGAGCTATCTAGATGGAAGGGGACTGTATTAATATGTCATCCAGATAGCACTGAACCCGGATTGGGATCTGTCTCAGGTGGGCAGCCATCTTCGTAAACACTCTGGGCACTGAGGAGAGGCCGAATGGAAGGGCCCTGTACTGATAGTGTTGGTGGGCATAACAAAATCTCAGAAATTTGCGATGCCCCAGGAGAATAGGGATATGCAAGTATGCCTCTGTCAAGTCTATTGATGTCAGGAAGTCCCCTTTTCTGATGCTGGCCAAGATTGATTGTAGGGACTGCATCTTGAACTTCCTGTACATCAGATAGTAATTTAGACCTTTTAAATCTAAAATTGCCCTCCAGCCCCCCGAGGACTTCAGAACGACAAAAAGAGTGGAGTAAAAACCCCGTCCCTTTGGTCTTCCAGTACTGGCTCTATGGCCTATATCTGCGACAAGTGGGAAATGGCCTCTGACATGAGGTCTGCTCTGTTTTTGTTCATGGGGGTGGGACAAGACCGGAAATGTTCCGGTGGGCTGGCCCAAAATTCCAGCATTAGACCCTGAGCTATGGTGTTCAATACCCATGAGTCTGTGGTGGTGGCTGCCCATACATCAGAGTAAAGGGACAGTCGACCTCCTATGAGTGGAGTGCCCTTGGAGTCACTTAGCTCTTTTGAAAGGACGCCACCTGCACCCCGAAAGGGCCACTTGGACTGGAATTGCGGCCTGGGTCTGGATGCGGGACAGTCCTGCTGGTGCTCCGGTCTCTGGTAGAAAGGACAAGAGGTCTGGGGCCAGGCCCAGTTTGAGGCTGCCCGAAAGGACTGCCTACGAAAATAATTCTGTGAAGCCCAGCCACCTGGTCGCTTATTCCCCTTCTTACTGGTGTTAATAAGGGTCTTGCGTTTGTCCTTGCTGTCCACCAAGTAAGGGTTGAGGGCTTCGCCAAAGAGGTGTCCCCCAGCGTAAGGCTTAGTAGCCAGGCGCCACTTAGCTTTTAGGTCTGCCCGCCAGTTCTTGAGCCACAAAAGTCTACAGGCAGAAACATCTGCCGCTATGGCTCGCGAAGAGCATCTAGTGGCATGGAGAGAGGCATCAGCCATGTACTGGGATGTGGCCACCAACTTACACAGGTTCTGGTGTACACAAACCTGGTCAGGAGGGATCATGTCCTGGAGTTCACAGAGCCACAGTATGAAAGCCCGAGCAAAGAAGACCATGGATATGGAGACCTTGATTGCCCAGGCCAATGCCTGATGTGATCTGTGCAAAGCAGCCTCAAATTTTTTGTCCTCCACCTTAAGCGCCTCAGCCGTGTCTCCTGGAATGCTAGTGTTGGAAAAGAGAGAATTAAATGGTTCATCAATTTGATGAACCTCCAGCAAAGAGGCGAAGGAGGGAGCCACATTAAACAAACTTTTCTCTGAAATTCCTAGATTGGGGATAGACCCAGGTTACCCCACTGCTTCTGCACTGCATTGCGGAAGAAGGGGGGACAGGGAACATGTTTCTGTGGTACCACCGGTTCAGCATAAAGCAGATTGGGGTCCTTAGATGTAGACGGAGTTGGCTGGGCCTCTTGCTCTGGTGTGATGTTGGCTGTCGTGCAAGCCTTGAGCAGCAAAGAACTGAAAAGGGACTGATCAAAAAGGCCAGCGGGAGGAGTCGGTTCCGGAGCTGAGACGTCCTCGTCATCTGACAGGAGTAGGCCTGAAGGGTTGAAGTCCATGGAATCTGATTCTGAGGAACCTTCTTGTGTGAAGTCTGGCATTTCAGGATGAAGAAGCGACCGTGGAAGTGCTGTGGAAGCTTGTGGAAGTTGCTGGGAGGCTGATGAGGCCATGAACTGAGTGACAGCCTGGGTTATCATAGCCAGAAGCTGTTCAGGCCCTAATCCCAGTGGTTCAGGGAGGCGAAGCCCTGCTGCAGTGTGTGTAAAGGTTGCCTGCAGCCCAGATGTGCCCCTAAGCACCTCTAGATCTATCCCTGAAATGACAGATTCTACTTGTGTCACCTCCCTGGGGGGAGACCAGGCCCCTGGGGCTAAATTACAGTGAGCTGACTGGGGCTCAAATAGAGATCCCCCAGGTGGAGTAGCGTTATGCGCTTCCCCTGGAGCCAGTGGCCTTGCCCTGGAGCTTTCCCCTTCTAAGGCCTGATGATACCAGTTGGCCTCCCTGCTTTTTGGAGGGCTGGGCCTTGGCCTTTGATGTGATCCTCCCTGCCGCCTCCATAGTAGAGGCCTTGTGTTTCTTTTTGGCGGGGGTTTCAGTAATGTCCTGTGAACCATGAGGGAAGGAATTATCTGCCATCTTAACAGGCAAATTCCCCTTTTAATATGATCCTTGGATGAAGGGATCTTTCTAGCTAAGGCTAGCAGTGCAAGCTGAAACAATTCCAGTACTGTAGCGCCCCCTCCCAAGCGTTGTAGGAGTCCCAATTCCGAGGGCAGCAAGGTAGGTGGTGGTGAGGGTGGTAGGGGGGTTAACAGGGGTCAATAATAAGGCAATGAGTCCTTGTAGGGATGAGCTTGCCCTCCCCAAGTCTCAAGTAGAAAGGCAAAGCTGTTAAAGTTGATGATTGATAGGCACAGCTGTCAAAATGGTGGCCACGACTCGAGCGTGCCAAAAGAAACTGTCACTAGGGCTCCGAGGCTGAGATAAGCCTAGCTGCTGAGTCTCACCCAAAATGGCGGCCGCACCTTGCTTTTGACAAATTAGGCCCTCAGGGAAGCCCCTGAAGCTGCAACAAGCAAAATGGCGGCCACGCGATTTTCATGCCGAAAATGCCATCTGAAGTGCCTGGGACCTTGTCCCAACTGCTGAACTGCGTTTCGCGCCAATCCACTGGCTGGCGCTCCCACGGAAGCCTCCGGATCTCCTCCTCCCTGCTGAGTCCCAGCTAGGTCAGTAAAATCAACTGTCAATTTAGGGAGGCATCTGGCGGTGCCATGCTGAATCCCCTCAGCCTAGCTCCAAATCCAGCCTGGTATGCCAAGAATTTCAGTTATGTTAATTGAGGGAAGAATAGCTCACTGGAGGGAGAGCAGTCCCTGTTAGAGCAGGCAGCTGCCTGCAGGGAATCCCTACAAGTGGGGCTTTCCTGGCAGTGGAAAATTGCCAGTCAAAGGATTTCCCTTCTGATTTGATTAAGTAACTGGGATAAACTAAAGTCCAGGATGATGGGGAAAGAAAATCCACAAATGAGTTATACAACCTGCTAGTAGATCTGAGTAACCAAAAAACCGCGTCTGTTGAGCATGAAACTAAGTCTAAAAACTGGGGTGCTCTTACACAGCAGAGGCATAGCTACACTTCAGACTTAGTCTTATTGGAGCAGAAAGATTAAGACAACCCATTTGTGGATTCTCCATCCAATCATGCTGGAGAACGTTCCAGATTTCAAACATAATCTTGTTAGATGTTGATGTGCTTTTTCTTCAATATCCTGTGTATGCTGATTATGGAGATCTTTGCTTTTATTGGTATTATCCTACTTTGAATTACATCATTCTTGTATTTTAATTTAGTTTCTGTTGTTTTTTTAGGAGTTTTTCTTTATGATTTTCCAAAAGCAGACTCTATTTATTTTTCCTGAGGTAATGATTCGATGTTTTTCTTCTCCCACAGTTTGTTTTATCTGCAATAGTTCTCTACCACCTCTGTTTCTGGTAGGTATGATCTGAAAGTGTCACTTCAGATGTAGTGCATGATGGATAGTCATTAATTTCCTTGTTTTCCAATTAAGATTGTCCAGTTTGGCTTGAGTCCAGTCCTTGCTGATGATGACTTTGCTTATTTTGTGAAATGCTTCATTACACTTATTTTTTGCAGCCTCAGCTATTGGCTAAACTACCACTGTTTATGTAGAAAGGTGACTTCCTAGTAACACAAAACTTTCTGGGTCAATGTCAGCCTCTTGAGTCAGTCCAGGTCAAAAAAGCAGGCACTTCAGGGATTGTAGGAATGCTCTTTCTTAGAATAACAGACTCTTGAAAGCCTGACAAATTTTGTTCTGCCTGCCTTATATTAACAAAATTAAGGTGGGGACATCTTTCCTTTTTCTCAGGACTCTGTGACCTTTTATGATTGCCGCCATCCATCTCTCGCCTCTTAATGGCTCCTTCATTTCTTCCATATCTCCAAAGCCAGTCCAACATCCTTCATATCACTTAGCATTCACATCTGCTAGAGAGACGACCTTGCTGGCAGAAAAGAGACCCAGTAGGACTCAGAAATACAGGAGATGCATCAGAGTTTCCTCTTGGTCCCACCCATTGGCATCTCTCCTTCCCTGGACTCTGATTCTACCCCTTGAGTCATAACAGACAGACCACCAATCTACCCAGCCAGCAGACAATCAGAAAGCTGTGGCAGTGTAAAGTTGATGAATATGAGCTGGTGAGACTTGATTTGTATAACGAGGAGTCAGATTCTAACCCAAGAACACACTGGGAGTCACAAGCGATCAACACTTCTTGAAAGATCAGCAATACTTCTAATCAAACCATGGCAGCAAATGGGTCTATTCAGTGGTGGGATTCAAATATGTGAACAGCTGGTTCTCTGTGTGGATGCCACTTCCGGAAGTCCATTCTGGGCCTGGGCAATTAAAAGTTAGCTACCGGTTCTGCCAAACTGGTGCAAACTGGCTGAATCCCACCACTGGGTCTATTTAAGAGGCCCCAGCCCTCTGTTGAAAGCAACTTTAGGTCTTGGTTCCTATCGCCCTTGTTGCATTTGCACCAGCTTGTGGAATTCTCTCACCCCCAAATCATGGACTGTTATGGGCAACTTTTCTGGTTGCGCCTTTCTTTTGCTTGACCCCAAAGCTCAAGTTATAAGGCAAGTCACGGACTCGTTGAACTTTCTAAGTCTTAAATTCTGAAGATGTGCCATCACAAGTTGGTACTGACTCTTAGCAACCACACAGACAGATTTTCTCCAACAAAGTTTTAAGTGTTGTCTGGCTGATGACTTACGTGTATCCCAGCTATGACAACTCATAGATAAAGCCTTTCAAAGTTGTATTTGCTTGGCTTTCTGTTTTGCATTGGCTGCCACAAGATATGGGATGGCCTTGAATTACAGGTAGAGATATTAAATCATACATTTGGAAAGTGGTGGATGGGATATTCTTGTGGTGGAATTAGAAAGCAGACAGAGTCAGACTTATTTTCAGTGAAGATTCAATTCCTCGGCTCAGTCAGTCAACATTTCAACTTTGCCAACTTCATAGTATGGGTGAGAATTGTATGCTCCTGACTGACTTTTTGTGGGGAAAGATAGAATATGCATCTGCCTGTCACAACAGCATGAGATTACAATGCATTGAAGCAGTGGAGGCTGAAAAATCAAGTCTGAAAAGTCTCTTCCAGGCTGTTTAAAATAGCCCTGAGCTGCATACAAAGCAGATGCATTTGGAAGTCTATTTTATAATCTCCAGAAAGTCATAAGGAATAACAGGCAACAGCTAGATGTGTCTGTGAGTAGGATTCTGTCACACAGAGATGCCACCAAATTTATGTGACTGCCATCAGCAAAGCAAAACTCTCCCTCTTTTGATGTAGGCTATCGTGGATTGATGTGTAGAAGACGACAAATAGAGTACATTTGCTTCCAATACCAGATTTGCCTTCATTTGTAGATTTGATTATCAGGTCTTTACCACAACAGTGCAGTCAGTGTCTATGTGAATGTGAAATGGTTAAATCTCTTTTTCTCCACAGAGTCCAGTACAATGTGCCCATTTCCTCTAGGCTGTCACTCTGCAGCTGGAAAGCCAAGACAATCTTTCTGGATCAAGGGACTCTGTTATAGATAGTGACAAATGGAGTGGAACAGAAGACAACTCTGATTCTGAATTATCAACAGAAGCTTGGAATAAGTCTCTCCTTTCAAAGATAATGCCATGTACTATCTTGGGGAACAGACATATTTATCACTGCTCAACCAAGGCTACCTGCTCCAGTGCCCAAACACATTAAGCTTAATGACAACTGATGGCAGGGATGAAAATTGAGAAGTCTCTGATCTGATAGGGAAAGAGAAGATAAGGCATTTGGTTCCTGGTTTTTGTCTGCAATGTAGGAAGGCAGTAAAAGATCTACCAATAGGCAACTTGCAGCAAAGCTTTTAGCTCAAATATATAATAAATGGCCCACATTCACTTGAATCAAATTATTTGCATTGTTTACTACTACTACTACTTCTCTGCAATAATCATATATGCAACTAAATATTTCCCATTCCATTCCATTGCTCTCACATTCACTATCCACACACGTCTATTTGGAAAATAATTACTTTTCCAAATAGACATGTGTGTGGATAGTGAATTTTAGCACTGTGTTTTAAAATAGTCCGTGCATTTAAATAATATTCTCAAATCTTGCTGCAGCAAGATATATTTATATATATATAAAACCAAGCATCATGTGATCTGAGCATTCTTTGACAGGGACATTTATTCTACTAAAGCAGATAGATTAGATAGATAGATAGATAGATAGATAGATAGATAGATAGATAGATAGATAGATAGATAGATAGATAGATAGATAGATAGATAGATAGATAGATAGATAGATAGATAGATAATTAATTATTTCATTATTATTTAACAGTATTTATTGATAACCCCAATCTGGCTAAGTTTGACCAATGAAAACATTAGAAACCTATTTTAGGGTTAAGCAACAAATCCAGTCTAAAAGAAAGGGCAAAGAAAAGTCATGCAGTGCCTAAAGCACCGAGCACATTAGTGAGTTTGCAAGCCACAAAGGAAACTTTATAGGAACAACTATAGAATAAAACATGTTTTTCCACAAGCGCTTGGAGTATGAACTTCATTACACTGAGTTCAAGTAGCACAATAAAACACAGTTAATCACATAAATCATAATGGCAGAGTTCATTCAACAACTCTTACATGCCTTTGTTCCCAAGTTATCTGCAGGACCTCCTAATCTGGTATATAATCTTCTCTGCACTCTCAGATATTCAAGACACCTTTTTAATACATTCAGATGAGTAGATAAATCTATTTTTTCACTGTTAAGCTCACATTGGGGACCAAACTATGCTTAGAGATGAGACTTGTCATCAGTTTATTACATTCCAAGAGAGGTTTTTTTATGTTTCTTTTACTAAGGGGTTTCATTCTTTATTGTGCTGACTGTATATTTTTTAAGACTTATGTATGTTTTGGTAGGCCATCAAGAACCATTCAGGAATTGGTAATGCATCTATCTGTAAAACAATAAACAAGCTGTCAAACAGTAATACAGAGTCAAAATCAAAGAAGTGATATTATGGTTTAGTGTGATCAGCAAATCCAGCTGCACAATATATTATCTTACAGGTCTATGAGTATATGATAAAAGATATATGAACTTCCCAATCAGATGTCATTGCACTTTTTAATAGGGCTAGGCACTCGTTAGGATTCAAACTTCAAAAAGTGCTTCTGACTATATATGACAGGGGTGTCAAACTGGCAGCCTGCAGGCCGGACGCATCATCCGGAAGCCGGGCCGATTTTGCCGGCAATGGCAAAATCGGCCCAATACGTTGCACGATGCCACGTGACGTTGCGAGTTTGACATGTCTGATATAGGAGTACAATGAACGTAGCACATATCTGCAACCTTTTATAGTAGCCTCATCTTTCCCCAGGATCATGCAGTTCTAAGAAAAGATGCAGGTACTTTAAGATGCTATAGTCAGATGCTATATTTATACTTCTGAATACTCTGAAACATCTTTTGGCGGATGAATGCAAAGTGCTACATAGCCCCACAGTTTAATATGGCTCCTCAGAGTTTCTTCAAAAGAGGTCCTTTTGAAGCATAAGATGAAGCAACCTAACACTCAAATGTTTGAAAAACACATATTCAAGCAAACACACTGAGCACTGCATTGGGATATGTGTCAGTTTTCAGCTCTAGAAAAGTAAGAAAGATGGGTTTTGATGGAAAGCACTCCTGGCTACCTCTGCAATATGTTGCTCCAGGCACCATAAATTACATGCTCAAGAAAGGCTTAATTTTATGAATGATTGTGCTTAACCATTAACCTTGTCAAGATTTAACTTATTTAGGGCCTATGTTTCATTATAATACTGATACAATTAACCTTCACCACCTTCTGGAAATTTTCTGCTAGCAATAGAAATACCACAAGGAATATCCAGTGTGTTCATGACCAATGAAGGCAGGAAAATCAAATCCAAATAGACAGAAATAGGTTCAGCATCCAGTACTTCATGCTGTGTGCCTCTGAGCTACAAGAATTTTGTCAATAAAATAGTTGGAAAATTCATCAGAACATTGGATAATAATCTCACAGTAAAAACATCAAAGAGGCATCTGATTGAAACCACTTTATAAATTCAATAAAGCTTCAAATAACATATGAGCATCTTTTCCATTGAAACAAAATATTATGGTGGTTTTTCTCAACCTTGGCAAGTTTCTGATGTGTGGACTTCAGCTTTGTGGAGTTCTGAAAGTTGAAATCCACACATTGAAACTTGCCCAAATTGAGAAACACTCCATTAGGAAGTATCCTTCAGAAGCTCTTTACAGGAATTGCACTAGCCATGATAGAACACCTGGTTTGCTTGCCAACACTTTCTTAGAATCAGAGTTGGAAGATACCATTCAGAGCCCAGAGCCCAAGTCCTGCTCTTTGCAAGAATCAGAATTAAAGCATTCCTCGTGTGTCTGTCATCTTTCCTTGAACACATCAAGTGAAGGAAAGCCACTGCCAAACTGTTCTTACTGTTGTAGAAATACTTTCTAACATTCCTTTAAGCTAAATCCATTATTCCAGCCTTGCATGCCGAAGTAACAGAAAACATATCTTGGTCTTCTTCCAGATAAGATGCTATTGAACCTAACTCATCCAATTCTTCATCCCATCTTCTTAAGGCTAAACATTCTCTTTGACTGCCGGATTTTTTTGTAGAACTTGGATCAAGTCCTTTGATAGTCTTTGTACCTTTCCCAGTTTACCCATATTCACCATTATGTTTGGCAAACATCCTTCTAAGGCCCTGGGAGGGCTATTGCCAAGCACAATTAAGAGAAAGACTCAATTTAATGTAGCTTCAGTCAACCAGGCAGCCTGAAGAAAAACATTAAAGTAGTTAATACACAGCATATATATGATCCAAACTCATGCCTAGAGATTATGGGTCTGGTAGCCAGTTTGTTTTCAGACAGTGGGCTAATTGTCCTCTTTTCATGACTGAATCTTCAACAGCTGTTCAGACAGATTGAATTCTTTTCAGATGTTCAGTTCCTGACATGCAGAAGGAGACTGGAGCTAGCCAATAGAATGATATTCACTTAAGAGAAGGCAAGCTGGGGAGGTGTTGGCTGTGGAATTCTGGGAGTTGAAGTCCACATGCCTTAAAATTGTCAAGGTTGAGAAACACTGGGTTAGACCTTTCTTTCTTCAAACAATGCTCCTGGAAAGAAAACAGTATATTTTGACTTACCTGTGGCATTTGAAGTTTCTATTCTTGGTTAAGCAAGCAATGAGCAGATAGCAGCACTTCTGCTACTGGCTTCTCATTAGCTTAATTAAAAGTAAGCAAAAATCAGAACTCCTTTGAATCAAAGGGAGAAGAATCCCTACCACACTTCTGAAGAGAATCCTGCACATGATGGATACTGAATGAGGCTTAATTAGAGGGAAGTGCTGATATGATAGATGACATAAGCAGTATTTAAGAGGAATCAATTTTACAGCAAGACCTGCCTGAGTGGAAATTCATTTAATGGAAGAAAAATTGGTTTGAATGATCTGATGGTGAAATATAAATTAACTGAAAACATGAATTTGGAGTGATTTGTATAAGAAATTGCTTGCTTCCTGTGACTTATTTCAAAGTTCTATACCCAATATGAGATATAGTGTATTTTATGCAATTACATGTCATTTTTAATATGGTGCAAAATGTTTTTGGTGTGTGTGTGCGGGGGGGGAGAGATCTAAGTAGCCTCTTTACTCAGATGCATCTTAAAGTCCTGTTAATTGGTTGTAAAGCTTCTAAGAATTTAGAAGGTTAAACTAAAGGCTTTTCTGTAATACTTTTACTAACCTGTTCTGATTAGTTGCTGTAGTGGTTCAGTAGTCCGTCTCCAATGCACACCAACAAGATTGAATGGTGTGTTTTGTAGGTGGTCCTTCCCCCCCCCCCCGCCCAAAAATTATCTTACTACTTGAATGAGTAACATCTGCAGCAATCTGCAGTAATGCCAAACTTTAATTGTGGGAATGCCATTACTTTTGTACTTGCATCAGGATATCAGTATGAAAGATGCAGCATTTGCACAGTTGTATCTTCATATAGACATTTCTTCCCCCTTATCCCCTATGGCAGTGATGGCGAATCTTTTAGAGACTGAGTGCCCAAACTGCAACCCAAAACCCACTTATGCATCGTTGAGTGCCGGGTGGGTGTGGCCAATTGGGTGGGCGTGGCCGCGGTGGTAACGGCAGACTGGGTGGGACTAAAAAGTTCAATCAATCAATTCCAACTTTGCAAGATCTTTTTTTTTTTCTGCAAGAAGTTGAAATTGACTGATTGAACCTTTCTGGTTTTTTGCACACGGTGGAGGAGGCCTAAAGCGAAAAGATTTTATAAAACCCAGCTAAAGGGCTAGGACTGGGGTGACGGCATGCGCGCCCACAGAGAGGGCTCTGAGTGCTGCCTCTGGCATCCGTGCCATAGGTTCACCACCACTGCCCTATGGACAGTGAACACCCATCAATTTAATAGTCCCCACAGTAATCAACAGTCACATTTGATTTGAGGGCATTTTCATTTCATTTGCCCCAGGATAAACAAACTTTATAATGGCTATGTAAGCCAAAACTGCACCCAAGACTGTTTTTAAATAGTCCTTATAGACAGACTTACAGTAATTTTACACAATGCCATTGAAATACCCTGATCTTGCTTGGGAATTACAAGAGTTACACTTCAAGCTAAACTGAACTTCCCATTGAGTAGATGGGTTTTGGAATCTCAAGGGAATTTGGTTTGGCTAGCAGCAGTTCAACCAAGATTTTATTTATATATATTTTTATTAAATGTATATGCCACCCAACTCACTGTCAAGCAACTCCCAAGATCTGTCAAGATCCTGGTGGGAGGGAAACGCTCAAACCCTTCTGTAATGATCTAGTTCTTATCACTTTGGGGACTTCTGTTACTTCTTCTCATAAAGTCACAAAATGTCTTTGAATAAAATCCAGCGTGCATAATTTACATTGACCAGTGCATGAATGAAAACAATATCAAAGCATATATGTATTGCAGCAAATGCAGTGGGCTCAAAGATCTGAATATTTCGAAATAGTCAAGGTACTCAAAATGTATGTGAACATGCATATTTCAAAGATCATGCAGAAGCAACATCTTTGTTCATTTAAAAGTTTTTTTTAAAAAAATGGAAAGGGATGCTTCTATTTATCTTTTAAATTGGGCTAGTAGAACTCAGCCTAACATATCAAGGTCAGAACAAGTCTCAAATGTAAAAAAACGTATGTCGATAAATTAAAACATTTAATGTGTTCCTTTATTCTCTGAGGTGCTTGAAAGAAGTACACACATTTCATTATTTGAGAGTTTTAGAATGGCTTGTTGATACCGAATTCCCAGGAGCTTAGCAGATGGGATCTCAAAAACCCCACTTACTGAGAACAACTGATCAAAAATTACTTGAGACTGAAACTTAAAATGGCACTTGCACAAATTGCCTGGAAGTCGTAGTTTAAAATCTTGATGACCTTCTGGTAGTAAAAACAAAAAGACCATCCAATCTATTTATTTATTTATTTATTTATTTATTTATTTATTTATTTATTTATTTATTTGACTTCTATGCCGCCCAATTCCAGAGAACTCAGGGCGGCTCACAACATAATAGAAATCAACAATTAGAAATACATATATATAAAAACCCCTAATTTAAAAGAAAAACCAATTATTCAACATACACACAGACATACACTGGCTAGGGGCAAGATGTTAGAGGGTTGGGGTCGACACCTGTTCATAACATATCCTAGCAGTGTTTCAAAGAGATCTTTCAGCAGTAAACGGTACAGAATCTTAGTTATGATAATTTTATGATAGGCACTAATTGTATATACTTCCCAGCCACTTCAAAAGCAAACCTTTGTCTGCTGTCTCCATATATACAGAGAGACCTTATTCCAAATCAGTATTCATTCTCACTTCTTTTTGTTCCGAGATCCGCAGAAGTTCTGAAAGCAGTTCATTCAACACCTTCCAACGAACAGTATTACTACTTACAGTCTCTTTAAGTTTGCAGTTGTCACTTCCTTTCAGAGGCATGAATGGGCTAGTAAAAAAAAAAAAAACAACCCCACACAAAACAAAACCCTGTAATAGCAGATCTTTGGGCTGGAGAGATTCCATTGTATTGCTCACAATGGGATTTGAGCAGAGCAGGTAAGATGTCCTTAGAAATACTGCATGATTTTAAGGAAACCTTTTCAAAACAAAATCTTTTCAGGAGTACTTGGAAGTAGAAGCTCACAGAAGTGGGATCCAAAGGTAGTATCAGGCAAAATGAAATACATAAGAGGACAGAAGGGTGTAGCTAGAAGAAATGATATTTGACAGGGAACATTTATACTTGCTACTCTGAGATTGTATTCCAAATCAACTAGCATACCCTCTCAGATTGTACGGATCTCATCATCTTCCTATGCCAAAATACTCTGGGGTAGCTTACAACATATTAAAATATACAATTAAACCAGTTTGAAACATAACAATAGAACATACTGTAACAGCTCATACACAGCCACAGCAATAAAAAAAATACAATGGATTAACCCCGAGCCTTAGAACAAAGCCAGATCTTAAGGGTTTCTGGAACCTTAAGAGAGTGGGTGCCATAAAAATCTTGGGGAAGGGACCTTTTTCAGAAGTCAAGGCTATGACATAACTAAGGCATACTTCTTTGTTTCCACAAGAAGGCAACAGTTAATTGAGACGATTTTGAGTGCATCCACTCTGCCCAGACATACTGAGTGAACAGAAACAATTAGAGTCAGGTCGTTCTGCAGATAGCTAGGCTCTATGCCACGATGGGCTTCATAGGTGATGGCTAGCATCTTGAATTACACCTAGAAAAAACAACTGGAAACCAATGAGGCTTGGACGTAACAAGTACCTGTTACTGCTGCATTTTAGACCAGCTACTGTATGCCCTCTAGTCTTCAAAAGCAGCCCTGTGTAGAACACTTTGCAATAGAGTAATTGCAAAGTAACAGGTCACGAATGAAGATCTGAAGGGTTGGGGAAAGGGTGAAAATACTTCCAATCCAGGGAGCCTAAGCAGCCACAGCCACTCAGGATTGAACTGAAATTTATTTCTCTTCATCCAGGCATAAACAGCCTTTAGGCATTGGCTTAGTACATTAGTACTTTTCTCTGCTCAACCTGGAGTTGAGCTGTACAGTTGGGTCTCATCTGCGTACTGATGATACCAACCTCAAACTGACAGATGACCTCACCCAAAGTTTTATGTAGATGCTAAACAGGAGTGGGGAGAGCATCAAGACCTGAAGCATCCACAGATGAGGGGCTGCAGATGTGATCCCTTCCCTCCTGTCAGCAACAACTGGAAATGACCACTGAGGAAGGAAGAAAACCACTGCAACATTGCCCCCACTGCCAGCTCATGCCGCTAGTCTAGAAGGATATAATGATCAATTGTATCAAAAGTTACTGAGAAATCAAAAAGTAGAAAGAAGAATGCCCCATCCCCATCTTGGTTCCACCAAGGGTCATCAATAAGCATGACTAATGCTGTCACCACATTATGCCCTGATCTGAAACTCGACTACAATCTGTTCTGGTAATCCGTTTCATCCAAGGCGCTCTTGTACTTGCCATCAGATCAGTTTTTCCACAATCTTCTCCAGAAAGGGAAGACTGAAAACTGGACAGTAATTTTCTAGAATGGAGGGGTCTGTAATGGCCTCTTGAGAAGAGGGCACATCACCTCCTCCTTCAAGGCCAGAGGGACCACCTCCTTCCACAAAAGGATAGACCCTCAAATAGATCTTGGTCACTAGAATTCTAGAGATGCTTTAACAACTCAAAAGAGGTCAATATCTAATAAACAGGTAGCCAAATTTTGGAGGACCTTATCTAATTCCTCAGGAGTCATAGACTCATACTCAGTTCAGACAATCTTACAAGACTGTGTCCTGGGCAACCCATTTAGACCTGCTTAATTAGGGTCCAACTCTAAGCAAATCCAGGCACCTTTATCTGCCAGATAGCATGAATACTCCTCATAGTGGCCCATGCACTTGGGCACCCTAGTCCCTAGCTCCTTAGCCTTGATCTAAGGGTAGTTCAAAAACATCCAACCTAACCATCCCTACCACAGGTCTACAGGAACATGTATCTGTATCTTGTACACATTCCTTCATAGGGTTCTATGTCCTATCCCAAATTATTCCTTAACAAGAACATCATTGCAGTAAAGAATCTGTCACTCCTTACCATTTCCCCATAGCCAAGTGTTAGCTTTTTAAGGTGAGGATAAACTATGGATAATTGTTTCTTCCAGAACTGGAGCCAGATTGTGCCTTTTGTACCACAGTTTTGATTCTTTAGTTATCAAGAGTAAGGTAAATTTTTGTAGGTTGCAACGAAGCAATCCTGTCAATTGTGCAAGTGTAATAAAATAAAATGTTCATACATAGAGGACTGGGAGTACTCCCCTTAATTCTGTGCAGTAAATTTGTTCAGCATCTAAGACATTATTAATGTTTAATGATTCTTAAATACTAGCTTTTTATGTGTTCAGCCTGTCTTATATGTCTTAAGGCAGCCAACTAGAACATAGCCCATGAAAAGAATAATTCTCCCACTATCTTCAACTGCTGGGCATCATAATAGCTCACAAACCAGCAAAATCCCTTCAAAGCCTCTTAAGCAAACTCAATCGTCCAACAGCTAAAGAAAACAGAAAAGGAATTGCTCTGTCTTTGAATTTCATCTCCCATCTGTCACAGAGTGCAAAGGCCATGAAGGAGAAAAGGAAAGTTATGTAATATAGAAGAAAGTCCACTTCTGGGAGCTTCTTTGGAGACAATCTGAGATAACAGGACTTTTTGTGGCTCCTTAGAGTCTTGAGACAACTTCCAGAGTTCACCCCCAAATTATAATCCAATGCTAATCTTTATGTATTTATTTAACCAAGTTTGTATAGCTACCCATCTCAACAGAAAGTGACTTTGGGTAACATACAATATAATAAAAAATAATACATATAAAATAGTCAGGAGGTGAATCAGCACAATCCTGTGCCACATATTTACAATCCCCTAAATTGACTGAGAAGGATACATGGTTGATAATGAAAGCCACAGAAAGGTCAAGTAAGGCAAGGATGGATGCACAGTTCCCATCTCATCTCACATGAGATTAACCAAAAGTGAAACCAAAACTATTTCTGCTGCTAATGCAGTCCTGAATCCTGACTGAAAGTGATTCAGATAATCCATTTCATCCAAAGTCCTCTGAACCTACTACACAACCACCTTCTCAACCACCTTCCCCAAAACACGGATATAAGGTATTAGATGGAAATTGTCTAGTGTGGGGTCCAGCAATTGAGGGCGGAATGAACCAAAGCCTTCTTAAGATGTGAACGAAGAATCCCTCACTCAAGGAAGCAATAACCAATTAATCAATGGAACGGCTTGCCTCCAGAAGTTGTGGGTGCTCCAGCATCGGAGATCTTTAAAAAGAGATTGAACAAACATTTGTCTGAAATGGTAAAGGGTCCCCTGCTTCAGCAGGAGATTGGACTAGAAGAGCTCCAAGATCCAACTCTATTATTTTGTTTCCTGTAACCACTTTTAGAACCTCCTTACACAACATCCCCATAAGCAGCTTTAACTAGCTAGCCCATAACCAGCTAGCTCAGCAGATGACTGAGCTCACAGCCTTCTGCACTTCCTCAGGTCCAACAGATTCAAACCATTCTCAGATAATGGGGCAAGACCCCTCTCTAGTTATCTCCTCTGACCTGCAAAAAAAGCCAGTGTCCAACTGAGAAAGAATCTGAGTGACTTTTGTCTGACAAGTGTTGAGAAATTTCCTCTGCACAGTTCTGAGATTTTCCAAGTCCTCCATGCCAAAGAAGGCTCCTGTCACTTGAAGCAATGTCACAGGGCAGTTATCTGTGGATGCAATAAGAGTGGAGAAATGAAGATGTTTCTCTATCCCTACTGTCATATAATTTATTATCATTTAATTTTTCGTTCAATAGAGCAAGAAAATTATTAAATATGCCATCAATAATTATACTATCTGTGCTGAGAGTTAGTTAACATCAAACTAAATTAAATTTCATTTTCTTCATGGTCTCACCCACATCTTGCAGTGGTACACATGGTTTTCCTTTTAGTCCATATCATTCTGAGTCATCAGACTGGAAGGGACCTTTGAAGTCATCAAGTTCACACGAACTTGATGACTTGCCCTACATGGCATCGGACCAGGTTACTTACGGGACCGTCTGCTGCCCCATGAAACCCAGCGACCAGTTAGGGCCCACAGAGTCGGCCTTCTCCAGGTCCCGTCAGCCAGACAGTGACGCCTGGCGGGGCCTAGGGGAAGAGCCTTCTCTGTTGCGGCCCCGGCCCTCTGGAATCAACTCCCCCTGGAGATCCGTATTGCCCCCACCCTCTCCGCCTTTCGCAAATTGCTAAAGACACATCTTTGCCGACAGGCCTGGGGCAGTTAACATCTTGCCCCTAGCCAGTGTATGTTTGTGTGCATGTTTGTTTGGATGATTGATTTTTTAATTAAAGGGTTTTTCTTATAAAGTATTTTAATGTTAGATTTCTATCTATGTTGTGAGCCGCCCTGAGTTCCTGGAATAGGGCGGCATAGAAATCCAATAAATAAATAAATAAATAAATAAAATAACTGCTTTGCAGAATCCAGATTACAACATTCCTGACTGACAACTGTTGAAAACATCAAGCAAACAGCCCCATCTCTGTGGTTTTATGGTTCCATGGCTGAATGCCTCTTATTTGCAACTTAAACCAATTATTCCAATCCTGTACACTGGTGTAATAAATGCCAGGTCTTGATCTTTTCTATGGGACCCCACTTTAGCGTCTGCCTTCTGGAATACCATTTTCTCTGATCTCTAGGCAACCCTCCACTCTGCTGGCATTCCAGAAAGTCTTAAAGATCTAGCTGCTCTCACTAATGTACCTTGGATTAGGGTGCATCTGTGGGTGTGGTTAGTCAGATCTGCCATCGTTATTGTTATTTTTTCATAGTTATTGTATTATATTGCTTTTAATGCTGTTGATTTTATTGTATGCCACCCAGAAGCTATTGGGAGTTGGGTAGTGCCTAAATTAAATAAATTACATTAAATTTGAACAGATGTTTCTGAAAGCAAAACATATCATTTCCTTAATCCCTTCTCATATGATTTAGTTTCTTGCTTCCTGTTTCTTGTTTACTCTAAAACCACTTCTGGTTTGTGGTATGGAATACAATATGTAAAAAAAAAAAAACAGAATGAAATGATGCTCTGATGATTCTTGTGATAGATTTTTTTTTAAAAAAGAACAAAAACACAGGAAAAATAGGGCCAAAATAAACGTTCCCAAATCCATTCACTCTTGCCACCACAAAAATTCTACTGTTAAATAATTAATTAAAAATGAACCACAACCATTTTATGTATCATCCATAGAACAGAGAAGTTGTTCTTCAGTACCCTTGTTAGCGAGCCAAAAATCCCCCCAAAGTTATTGCTTTCAAGGTAAAGTTAACATCACCGCTAAACAGAAATGTATCATAAATTGCTGAAATATATGACAGTTGTATGCTGTATGTTTAACAAAAGTCACAGAAGCATTTTAATCCATCAAATGCCAATACAAAAATGCCTTCTTTCCTTCCTCCCTCCCTCCCTCCCTCTCTCTTTCTCTCTCCCTCCAACAGGAAGTTAAGTGGTTACTGCTGGGTGGGGGAAGGACTGAGGGATTGTGCAAGTGGCTGAGAAACTGTCATGGAATATTTAAAGTTAGCATTATGGGACCAACGTAGCAACCCAGCAGACGTGAAACACATCAGCCCAGCAGCAGTAAAGCAGCCCCAACTTTCACAAAGTCATTGATCCCAAATTTTGCACACATTGTGTAAGTTAACCCCCTTGAGATACCATGGTTCAAAAATGAGTTTTAGTAGTATATAGATTGTGACTGTTTATTGGCACAGTGACATGATTTTTTTTCTTGTCATGCTTCCTTCACTTTTTGTTTAAAGCACTTTTTATGTGTTGTTTTTTTTTCCTTCTCTGATAACGTATGGTCTCCAACACTTATTTATTTATTTATTTATTTTATTTTATTTGGGTTTGTATGCCGCTCCTCTCCAGGGGAGTCGGAGCGGCTAACAACATATACATAACAAAAAATACAATATAAAAAACCCAAACAGAATATCTAAAAACCAATAAACACACATTCAATACAACAATCAACCACAATCATCCCCAGGCTTGCCGGCAAAGATGAGTCTTTAGGTTTTTCCGGAAGGCCGGGAGAGTTGGAGAAATGCGGACTTCAGGAGGCAGTTGGTTCCAGAGGGTGGGCGCCACAACAGAGAAAGCCCTCCCCCTAGGGCCCGCCAGACGACATTGTTTCGCTGACGGGACCCGGAGGAGGCCGACCCTGTGCGCTCTCACCGGTCGTAGAGAAGTATGTGGCAGAAGGCGGTCCCGTAAGAATCCTGGTCCCATGCCATGTTTTGTTCCTTTTTTTTCTTTGTTAGGAAGAAAGATTAAAAAGAAAATTAAAAAATGATGGTGATGGGGAATTCCTGGCCACATCTTCCTTTTGTCATGCTTTCATATTTTCTTCCATCTTACTACTCAAAACCGTAAGGTAGAATAGTTTAATAAATACACCAAATGTAGAGAGATAGGATTTAAACCAATACTATGGCAACACACACATTTTAAAGGCATGGCAGCAATTTTAATGTAACAAGCAAGAATTGCAATTAGAAACATGTAAAAATGCTTGCCTTTAGAATTTCACTATTTCTGGCAATAATTATATTACAAAAAATGTTTAGAAATATACATGCAAAAGTTTTGGGAAGGAATCAGCAGGCAACACCAGCTGTTCCAAGAAGAATGTGGGCATCAGCGGAATGCACATGGACCAAGATTAGAAAGTTTGAATCAGCAACTAAAAATACTAGCCTGCCAGCATTTTTACCATATTTGATACACAAAAATGCACATTGCATGGAAGTAGCAGCTTTCAGGACTTCAATCTGAAAGCAATTCCTTTCCATGGACGAAAGACTTAGCAGTAAACAACCCATTCATGGACCTTCATGACACACAGCCAAGACACTTCTTATAACTTACCACCAAGCCAGTTCCTTCCAGAAGTATAGAGGTTATAACTGCAAGAATTCCCCACCAAAGATCCTGCTGGTTGGAAGTCTGGGAGCTTCCCTCCCAATAACATTGGAAGGTGTCATGGAGAGCTAATCACTCTACCTGCTGTATTCTACAAGAATCTGTTTTTGGTTCGTGTAAAAAAAAAAAACCTATCCTGGAGAAAAAACAGGGAAGGTTAGGCCTGAAGGGTGGAAGGGGACAACTTACTGTGGCCAACTCACCACAGCCAATTCGCCATGACCAACTCGCTATAGCCAACTTGCCAGGGGACAACTCGTCATGGCCAACTCACCATGAGACAACTTGCCACAGGATAATTCAACGATTCAATTACTTAATATAATTTAAAAATTATTTTATTTTTTGTCATTCATGTTTCGTTCTGTTGCTCCTTTGGCATCCTTTCTTTAATGATTCTATTCCACCATTTCTTTGATATTGATGTAACTCTTGTCCTGTGGCGAGCTGGTCTGGGGGGGGTTGGGCCAAGTTGAGGTAGCCGTAGAGGGTTGAGTCAAGAGATCATGTAATCCAAACCCAATCAAGCCTGCAATCCACTACTAATGCAGGTGCCTCTTTTGGAGAAGGAGGTCACCAATTCCCAAAGAAAGAAACCCATCCTTACAGCAATATTAGGAAATGTTTCCTGATGTTCAACAAAAAAAATGACTTCGTTGTAATTTAAACCATTGCTTCTTGTCATGCCTTTTAAAAAAACTCTATTCAATTTTACTCCCTCTTCTATACGACAGCCTTTAGATATTGTCTCACTGAAGGTTCCTTTTCTCCATGCTCGCCATATCATGTGACTCCCACGGTTTCTTTTAAGTTTCTCCTTCCAGGGATTTTATAATTTTTATTGTTCTCTAAATCATGCTCCTGTTCATCAACGTCTTTCCAAAATCTATTTGTCCATACTGGATGCAATGTGGTCTCACCAATGCAGAATAGAGAGGAGCATTGACTTCAAGAAACACTGTGTTTGATGCTATACTTCTGCTGATGTAGCTTCATTTGCTGCTTGGTTGGTTTTGCAGCATCACCTTAGTATTTATATCTACTTGTGACCCACCAAAATACCCAGATGTTTTGTCAGAATCCAATTATATTTCATCTCTAGTTATCGGCTATGGAAAATCCCATTTCTGCCCTCTCTGGATTTTGTCATACTACGAAGGGGAAGGGGGATGAGCAAAGGGGTTTTATGGCTCTCACTTCCTTCCTTACAACTTCAAAGGGACTGAATGTGGATATTACCAAAAGGACTAACCATAACAATAGGGCCCATCACCTTTCATGTACTCCTCTCTGAAGTCTCCCTTCTGCCGGCCTGTGAGGAAAAAGGGGGTGGAAATGTAACACCTGGGATTGTCGCTGGAAGGACGGTGGGGTGGGGGGGGCTGCTTGGGACCACTTAAAATCTTGAATTGGAGGACTTGGGCCCCAGGTCCTGTCTAGAATGCCTGCAACCATTTTCTCTTAATAAAGATGCCTGTTGGAAGAAATATTCCAAGAGTTCTGTCTTCTTAAGATGCAAAGTGGGGTGGGTCCTTACATGCTTATTACTTATTGCTTGCCTAGCATAGTTCCAGGCCATCACATCACAGGAAATATTTTATGGAAGTTTTGTATTACGTCATGAACTATTTTACAGTATGGTAATTTTTATGTTATAAAATGTTTTATAAAATTTGCCAAGTTTTGATTTCACAGGAGTCATGGGTTCTGGATTTAGGATGCATTCTGTAAGTTAACTTATCTGAGATACCTTGGTTCAAAAATTGTTGTCCTATGATGCACCATTTCACCTAATTAAAGGTTACAAGAACCAGAATTTACTAGTATATAATTTATACACCATTCAAAGGAGACAATAAAATAGCTAAGAAGAAAACAAAAAGGACCAGAACACATTCTAATCAGCAGCACCATATGGGGAAGGGAAAGACATATTTAAGTTATAACAGCCTGCTCTATATGTAAAAGCAAAACTTTTATCTAGATACGATGATGCACTAACTCTGAAATCCGGCTACCGCACATACAAATCAATTAAGCCCTTTGCACGCAATTCTGATTGCATATTCTGTTCAGCCCAGGGTGGAACTCTACAGCATTCTAAAGAAACCTCAGCCCATATCAGAGGGAACCTCCCTCAATGGCCTCATACAGATATTTAAGGGTTAAGTCCTGTGCCCCCCTGCAGCAGGGTGCTTGAAGACTGGACTTCTTCCAACTTCATCCCATGTGATGGAAAACCACATAGAAGAAGAACCACCACAAAGCAACATCCTGCACTGTCATCATTGCAGAGATGTCCATCAGGGCTGAACCCTCCAGTCCCAGATCTGCAACAGGCCATCGGCTAGTACAGCCGATGCAACCTCTTTTGCATACACCTGCCTAAATGCCAAATGAACTGAAGTCCAAAACAGATTTGTTCAACCCAATCCTATTTGACCTTCAGCCACTGTCTCAAACTTGTTAAAAGTGAATGCAGAACATTTAATTAGTTAATTTAGATAGCTAACCTGTCAATGTACCACATAAGGCAGCACACTATTAAAACAACTTTTAAGACTATTTAAAAAAACTATCAAAATATAGTGAGGCAAACAGCAAATTATGCCATTAAGCAATTCAGCAATGAACGGTAAACAATCTATGGGGGCTTCAGAAGGCCACTGATCCAGTGTCTGTGAAAACCAGGTCTTCAAAGGCTTACAGGTAGGATTGGGGCCATCTGGATCTCAGGCACAATACTATTCCGTAGGGTAGACACAGGGACAAAGATTTAGAGGTAACATCCCATCATTTTTTCCGCGGAGCTGTCTCCGAATGGCAGGGAAATTAAGGAATTTTCATCCGTGCCTAAAAACGGCCACAAAATGGCGGCCGTGACTATTCCCAGCCGTCTGGGAGAAGGCCGACGATCTGGAGTCCAAGGACTCCCAGCCCTGCTGCCTGGAATCAAGTTCCAGGCCTCAATGGAAAAGGGGGGGGGAGAAGAAGAAAGGTCTGGGGAAAGTTCCACGCAGACCCTGCCTGGAATCTTTTCCCCAGAGCCCTGGGGAAGGGAACGCAGAAAAGCTGCAAGACTTCCCCCCCTTCCACCCCTACACCTTAATTAATAAGATTGAACACTGAGCCCAGTGTTTGAGTTTTGTTAAAAAATTTTGAAAGGGGAATGCCAATTGTATTTAATCTAATGTTTGAAGATGAGAATTCACCAATGAATAGTTTTCCTAACCTGCTTACTGCTGAGAGCCAAACCTGAGACGTCTGCAAGAGCTGAGATCAAGTTAAGACTGGATCTCCTAGCAGAGGGGTCGTGTCAAGTTTGGCTACTTGGTCTCAAGAGCAGGCAGACAGAGAAAACCCATTGGTGGATTCTCCATCTCCTGTACTGGAGAATGCTACCTTTACAGCTTATAATGTCTAATATTTTTTTTAAAAAGTACAAAAAGTGTTTTTCAGTGTTTTGGTTTCTTGCCATTGTGTGGAATCTGTTTCTGAGACTGCATGTTAGTTACCTAGGCAACCATAGATAAGTTAAGAACTGAAGAGGTCGTGCTGTCTAAAGAAGTCAATGCCATCAACAGGCACAGGAGATGACACAACTACAAAAACTGACAGAATCTTTTCATTATATATATTTTTTCCAAACACAAGACTGATTTGAACCTATTGCCAATAGAAGAGTTTCTCTCCTATAAATGTATATTTAACATTTAACATGTACAAATTCTGGATTTGTACAGAAGACAAATGAAAAAGTAGTAGTTGTGATAAACCAGTATTAACTTAGGCATAATATACAGTAATTTCACACTCAACTATATTTACCTGCTCCCAATGGCCAATCCTGTCTGTTACTTCTGCAGCTAGGGTGGGCAGTTATTGTTTTTATTGTTTGTTATATTGGGTTTTTATTTTTGTAAGCCGCCCAGAGTTATTCATTCATTTATTTATTTATTTATTTATTTATTTTATCAAATTTGTATGCCGCCCCTCTCCCGAGACTCGGGGCAGCTCACAACAACAATATGGGTACACATAAAATTTTTTAATAACAATAACAACATACAAACCAAGGATCCATACATACAACATTCAAACACACAATCAAGGATGGAAGCACATTCCTTGGCCCGGGGGTAGAACACAGTTCATACCCCCCAAGCCTGCCGGCACAAATGGGTCTTCAAAAGCTTCTGGAAAGCTAGGAGGGAGGAGACAGTACGAACCTCCGAGGGGAGCTGGTTCCAGAGGGCTGGGGCAGCAACGGAGAAGGCCCTTAGATGAATGAATGAATGAATAAATAAATAAATAAATAAATAAAGCTACATCTTTTCTGTATATTGAGTTTTAAATGTACATTGTGTGCATTGATGGGAGAAATTATAAAAGGAACAATACAAGGAGAGAGAAAAAAGGGGGAAAAAAGACAAGGTTGAACTGTGGCAAAGTTAAATCTAAGCATACAGTCCACTTTTGTAGCATTTGTAACACCATTTTTTTCCCCGATAGCTTCAGAGACCAATTTTGCCATCTTATAGGTAATGTCTGGGCTTAAATCTAATAAAAGGAGTACATAAAAGGTGTTGGGTCTGCCTACACATTTGTCTAGAAGAGGTGCTATGAATAAACATCAGGAGTCCCCGTAGAAAGAGTAGTACAATAGCACATGTACCCACTGACTTAACAGATTCAGAAAGGCATGGATAGGCTAAAGAATGACTCAGTGTTGAATGGATGTAGACTGAATACATAAATGAGTATTCGCTTAGGAATATTCATAAGTAACCAATGTGAAAGAAATTCACTGAGATGGTTTAGCTATGTAGAGAGAACAAATGATCCAATTGCAAAACTGAAATAAGAAGAGTGTGTAACCAGACTGAAGGGAAGGGAAAGAAAAAATTGTGTTTCAGTAGAGTTGGTGAGAACCTGAAAAAGAGTACACAAGAAGTTTAAACAACAAAAGATGCTGATACCCTAAAAAGAGTGCAGAGAACAGCAACAAAGATAATTAGGGGATAAAACATACAAAGGACAGTTGCAGGAACTGAGTATATCTAGTCTAGTGAAAAGAAGAACTAAGGGTGAGATGATAGCAGTGTTCCAATATTTAAGGGGCTGCCACAAAGAAGAGGGAGTCAAGCTATTCTCCAAAGCACCTGAAGGCAGGATAAGAAGCAATGGATAGAAACTAACCAAGAAGAGAGCCAACCTAGAACTAAGGAGAAAGTTCCTAATATGAGAACAATTAACCAGTGGAACAGCTTGCCTCCAGAAATTGTGAGTGCTCCATCACTAGAGGTTCTTGAGACTGGGCAGCCATTTGTCTGAAATGGTATAGGGCAGTGGTGGCGAACCTATAGCACACGTGCCAGAGGCGGCACTCATTGCCCCAGTCCTGCCTCTCCCCCTCACCAACAGCCCCCCAGAGGAGAATCGACCCCCAGCGCTTCCCACGCAGAACAGCACAGCCAAGCACATGGCAGCTGAGACAAGACTCTGCCCTTGCACTCCATTGTGCGCAGATGATGCATGGCTACCATGGTGCTGCAGGACCACCTGGGCAATCTGCGGCAGGCCGTGGAGGTGGTGGGTGGCCCTGCGGGCGGGTTGAGTGGCGGCAGAAGGGGTGGAGCGGGCAAGCGGCCGGAGCAGGGGCAGGGCGGGTTTTGGGCACTCGGTCTCTAAAAGATTCACCATCACTGGTATAGGGTCTCCTGCTTGAGCAGGGGGTTGGACTAGAAGACCTCTGAGGTTCTTTCAACTCTATTATTATGTTTTTTAAAAGGCAATGTATAAAGTACAGGATGGGCAGGATGGAAGCAAGGGCATTTGGTAAGGATAGAAAAGCAAGGAGCCTTTTTCTTTTTTTTTTCTCTCATACACTTGATTTCTTTGGCTTATTATTTTTAGTGACTTTTCTGCACTCTGTTGCTTATCCAAAAAGAGAATAGTGTGATAATAATATAGGACAACTTAAGGAAAGCAACCTGGCTTTGTTTCTTCTTACCACCACAACTATCCCCGTAGTGGAAAAACCACCATCTGTTGCTCTCTTCAATGTGTATGGAGGCAGACCTTGGCAAATACGCATGGCTGAAAGGTGAGTTGAACTGTCTACTCACCAAGTTGTCTAACAGGCTGTTCGGCTACTGTTGAACACAAGCTTAACACTAGGAAAAGTTCTGTGTTCAGAAATATACCAGCTGATAGGTCACAGGCCCAGAGGGGGCATGGAGGTATCTTCCATGCACTGGAATAATTGCCTCCTACATCTCCAGGACTGTGGTGGTCAGCCAAGCTATTTTTCAGGTGTGGCTGTATTGCTCTTTCAAAATTAGGGTGGGCTTATTTTCAGAAATACCCCAACTGACAGCTCACAGTTGCCCAGGAGAGTTTCTGAAGGGTCCTGCGGCGCTCCCACCTCTTGCCCTGGGATTCTGCTCCTAGTCCATTGTAGTCAATCAACTGTCTCACAGATGTAACAGGACAAAATAAGTAGCCATGGCTGGAAGTATCAGGAAATTGCTTTGGAGTAGGCAGGGTGGTGGAGGAATGGGTCAAATGGCATTGCCCTCAACCAGAGTAATAAAAATGGAAGAAATCCATGAAGTGGGGAAACTGCAATGCACAAAATTGGTAAACACTAGAAGCACCTGGCTCTCTTTTTGGATTTAAATCAAAAAGATTTGGTGCAGCAACCTTAGTTTTTTAATCACAAATCTAGCTCTGTTTCAAAAGAATGCTAAATTCTTATTTAAGAGCAGGTCTACTGCTCTTTCGAAAGACTGCATCCCAGGGGTGCCCACAAGAGAGATCAATGACATCAAAACAGTGGCCATGACCAAGGCATTTGAAGCCCCACCCTTTTTTGCAGTTAGGTAGTACATGTAAAAAGATGAGGCCTTGAAAACAAGCAGGATCTAAGAAGACCTAGTTTCCCCTTCTGCAAATTGCACTTCATGCGTGGTCTAAGAACAAATACTCTGGTACCTGTTTGGTTGATGTGATTTTTCTTCTCCATTAAGTGCAACATGTTGGAAGTTTAGCAGTGACATCACAATAAGGCATCAAAGTAAAATTCTTCATTAGAATATTGTGATGTATTTCCTGTATCTCATTCTACATGCTAGTTTTAAATGGATTTGTCTTCTGTTCTTTATCCTGAGCTATCTACTTAATAATCTCTATGAAGCTACTATAAAGTAGTGCCTGAAGACAGCGGTCTCAGTCTGGGAAAAGAAAGAATTCAGAACAACAACAAAAAATGAGATGCGTTCCCGTATTATACGACAGTTGACCAGGGTGGCAAAAATATATGCTTTTGGTGGTCGCAAACTTTTAATAGTCAACACAATTAGCTCTGGAGTCTTACTAGGAGTTGCAGATATAATACAGCAGTCTTTGGAGCAAAGGAAAAAGCAAAAACAGTGGGATATTGATCGTACATTTCACATGTTAGTCACTGGATGTAGCACGGGACCACTCCTGCATTACTGGTATTTATGGATAGACAAAATAAGCCCAAGAAAAGGAGTTCAACAACTTCAGGTTGTCATCACGAAGGTAGCAATCGACCAGACCTTTGCTCCATTTTTCGGAGGTTGGTATTTCATAATCATGGCACTGCTTCAAGGCCATAGTTTGGCAGATGGCATTGATGAATTTAGAGATAAATTCTGGGACTATTATTTGGCAGAGCTAGCTGTTTGGCCAGCAGCTCAAACGTTTAATTTTCTATATCTTCCCTCAAAATACCGAGTATTGTTTGTGAACGTAGTGACATTGGGATGGAATGTCTACCTTTCGTATCTGAAACATCGAAGTTGAGGACCGGAAAGGCTTGGAAGCAAAAGAGCCAAAGAGGAAACTGCTTTCTTAAAGACGATTGCACTAGCTAAAAATATACTACATTCAGATTTGAAGCATTCTCAATGGAATTGTATTCTTTTGTTCCTTAACTGGATAATGTTTTATGCTAGTTGTCCTGAATAAACTTTTTTTTTAATGGTTGAGGAGTTGTTGCACATTATTACATTCAATTTATTTAAAGTACATGTATATCATTTTCCAATGATAAGTTGTCTCTAAAAATCCTTAAAAGTGATACAGTTTAAGACAGGTCTGATGCAAACAAATTTGGTCTGTTTGCAGATTGACCTCCACTTGACTTGGAAACATTTCATCTGAATATATTATGTGTTTTCCAGTTTTTTGTTCGCTCACAGTTCTATTGCTAGCTCTGGGATTTTCCTGTCATTAGGTGATGTGAAACAAAAATAAAATAAAATCATGATATCAAAAGACAATTATACAATTATTTAATTTATTAATCTGATTTTACATAGTTCTGCCTTAGATCATCTGTCTATTGTTGCTTAGCATTTGTTCTGTGTTACGAAGGCCTCACAGCAGTTTGCCTTGTTCTCTGCTTCTGTTCAATAGTAATTGCCCAAGAGAAATTATTGCTTGATTACTCTAACAAACTGAAGTTTTAGTTACTTTTGGTAAGCTAAGGAATGGCATGTGTAGATTTGCAAAATACAAATAGTGTACATATTTTAAACACAATACTGCAATACACCACAACAAGTCAACTGAGAGGGTAGAGGAAAAAGTTGAATATATGTAATCAACATGTAGAAGCAACTTTCATTGGATCACCATCTTCCACTGGGTTGCCAGGAAAGGGGACCTGATTCTCTCAAGATTGTTACAAGATGGCGGAGACATGAAAATGGTTACTTCAGCGCATAACTCTAAACGGTATGAACCACAGATATCACTGCCAATATTGGCACCAACTGTGCATCTGTATAATATTCACATAGTAACCCGCATCTGCCTCAAACTTCCTTTGTTTAAGGACAGATTTTCTGTATGCAGTAGCACTCAGTAGCAAAAGTATAGTTTCCCACACTGTAACAACTAACTGCTGGGAATATATGGTTTATTGATGTCAGCTTGTCTTGATATTAAGTAGCTGATTTAGATAATTTCTGCCCAATCAGTAGGAATTCCAAAAACACCTGTAACAGATTTAACAGCTATCCAAACATCAGTATGAGATTATAATAAAAACGGTAGCGAAAATCCAATGATTAAGACATACTCTCTTGTGCTATGGTTAAATAGACATTGCTATGCAAACTTTGTAACTGAAAGAACTGTTAGTCTTGAAGTAAAGTTCTTATTTAAAACATCAATCCTATATGTGCCGGTTTCAATTAGTTTAATATGATATCATCACAGTAAACGGAAAGATATACCTGTTTCTAGTGTTGTCATCTTTTTCATATTTTAGGTTATTGCTTATCTTTACCCTCTGAATAAATTGCTTTTCCATTCGTCTTCTATAATAAATCAGATATATAAGGCAGTGAAGTAGTGATTTTGATCACATATTGCCCTAAGTTATAACATGGCTTCAGTAGTGGAATACAAATATATGAACAACAGGTTCTCTATGTGGATGCTGCTTCCAGAAGTCCATTCTGGGCATGGGCAACAAAAAAATTAGTTACCGGTTCTGCCGAAGTGGTGCGAACTGGCTGAATCCCATCACTGCATGGCTTGTTTCCAGCTTAGTCAATATGCTGTCTGGACCAAGCCAATGTGATCTGTGAAGCATGGTTTATGACCTAGAACACTGTCCAAACTCAATTAAGAATTTATTTATTCAATAAACTGTCATTAAACCATAATTACCGAAGCATGAACCTGGTTGAGGACTTGTTGCACAGAAATCTAAAATCTATCCTAAATCTCTCTGATCCAAATTCAACACTCTAGAGCAGTGGTGGTGAACTAGGGCACGCGTGCCAGAGGGGGCACTCAGAGCCTTCTCTGTGGGCACGCACACATGCCGTCGCCCCAGCCCCACTTCCCCCTGCAGCCCCCTCCTCACCAGCAGCCCCCCAGAGAGTTGCCCCCAGGCATGCCCCATGTGGAGCAGCACAGACAAAGATATGGCAGCCAGGCAACAGGGACAAGACTGCCCTCGCACCCTATCATGCGCAGTTGATGCTGTGGGGCGCGAGTGGAGGGCGTGGCCGCCATGGTGCTGCAGGACCGCCTGGGCGATCTGCAGCGGGCTGTGGAGGTGGTGGGTGGCCCTGCGGACAGGTGGGGTGGGGTGACGGGCAAGGCAGGAGGACAGAGTGGGGGCAGTTTTTGGGTACTCGGTTTCTAAAAGTTCCCCATCACTGCTCTAGAGTAGACTAAAAATTCTTCTGCAAAGAGACGTTTTGCCATTCCTTCCACAATTCAGCAAGAATCTTGCTATGCCTCTGCTGGGCTTCTCTTTTCAGCAGGAAGAGATGGATTCACCGCTGCCTAAAGTTGTTGGGAGTCAGACAACATACAGAATTTAATAAATAAATAGGGGCATTTAGGGATAACAATACTGGAAGTGTGTGTGTTGGGGGAGGCGGATTTCAGCAGTGTTGAAGCCAATCAGCCCACTCTGGCTAAGGCAGCTCCAGTAGCCTCCAGAACTCCCTGTCTGAACTCAGTGGTAGCAACTCAAACCTTGAAGTTCAAGCAAAGGTCTGCTTGAAAGATAGAACAGCCAGACGGTCTGCTCAAAAGCAGGCCAGCAGAAGTCCAGGTAGTAACACGCCTCAGCTATGCAGTTGAGAAGCTCATCTTATTTAGATTTTCATTCCACATTTATTTTTTTTAAATAACTCATAGTGAAGAATATACCTAATATTCTTCCTGTTCCTACTTTCTCTGAAGGTGGGTTGGACTGAGTGAGTGACTGGATCAAGATCACCCAGCTGGCTTTGTGTCTAGGCAGGACTAGATCTCAGTGTCTCCTGATTTCTAGCCTGGTGCCTTAATCACTAGAGCAAACTGGCTCTCATTTTGGAGAACGTTTGACCCTGTATGTCTCCCATTGAACCTGTTCAGCTCCAAAGCCTTATACAATAGATCTAAAAATCAGTAAGATCCCTTGGGAAACATGAAGGGTAATAGAGCAGATTGTATAAATTCATAGGTGACTACTCAAAAAGTATCAGTTACAGGAGTTGAATTATCTCTTTTCCATTATGGTCTACATGGGTGAGTAGCAAATTTCATACCTGGAGCAAGGCCACGTCTCATAACATGATCAAAGAGAAGTAGGCCTAAGGATCTGTGCCCCCCCAAAAGACTCTGTCTGTACTACTAGAGGGAATTAGCAGGTTGTGCCCATGTAGCTGTCTGGTACATCCATTCTACTAGTATGGAATATCTCAGAGGAAGATTGCTGTGTGGAGTAAGCATGGACACTGGAATAAGGAAAGGCATCTCTTTTCTTTCAACATGGCATGAAGCTAATGTTATAGAAGCTGGATTGGCCCAGGAGACTCTTGAGGACTTCAGCAAAACTCAAAAGCATTGGAATTAAGACTTCTGTAAGTTGAGTTAAGTAAGACACAGCTACATCACAAGAGGTCCTCTTATTATTAAGATGATTGTTGAATCTCCAGGTCAAGAAATATTTCCAAGTTGAGCACTGGTTCATGATATCCAAGGAAGTCTGAATAAACATGAAAGATATAAATGGTGGATCAGGTAGGGAATTTAGGAAAGAAAGCCTTGCAGTGACCAACATGAGCTCTTTTTTCCGTGAGGGAGCTGAGTGGCCTCAGCTCAACAAAAAATTGATGGTAAACGAGGAGCAGGCTTGGGCTTCACCAAACCAGCAGCAAAGCAGAAATGAGCAGCAGAGCCCAGCAGCAACACCGAGAAGCTACAGCCAGTCAGGAGTTGGTGTAAAGTACCTTTTTTTTTCTTACTCCAGAATAGACTTGAGAAACTGCAAAATTCAATGCTTCAACAGCAATTCAGAATAGCAGCTATCAGCATCAGAAGACAATTTGAAGATGGCTACATGGTGACCAAGACTTTGGTGTAAGCTCAAGCAACAAGAAAACAGATTGTTGTAGACTGTTTAGAATAAGTGTAGGATAACATAGCATAGGCTTAGTAGCAGGTGTTCAGATAGAACAGGGGTCTTCAAACTTGGCTCTTTTATGACTTGTGGACTTCAACTCCCAGAATTCTGAGGAATTCTGGGAGTTGAAGTCCACAAGTCATAAAAGAGCCAAGTTTGAAGACCCCTGAGACAGAAGGTAGGAAATAAGTTTGTTAAATTTTATATAATAAACATCTCCCTGGAAACATAGAAGATTTAAAAAAACAATGTTTGCTGCTACCCTATACCATTCCCCCAAAGAACCCACACCCAGGGATGAATAGAATGGGGCTCATCCACAAATTCTGAGACTTGAGGGGGGGAAAATGACACTGTGAAAGAGGCCAAGCTAGGCTGAAACTCAAATCTGAATTCTCCCTTGAAGCAGCATTTGGGAGGAGAAACAAGTCCTAAGGACAAGAAAACAATACAATTATAATTGTAAAAGAGGCTGACCATCTCAAAGCAGAGTAGGCTGGCAGAGGCTGAGAAAGCATGGTGTGAAAACGCAGCCTGTATGCAACCTGTTCACCTTTTGAGCACTCCAGAGAATGTGAATGGCTTGATGCTGAGATAATCAACAATCCATCTAAAAGACTGGGATGGATTGGAAAAGAGAGCGGCATCCTTGAGAAGAGGGTGGGCATGAATGACCCAATGATTTTGAGGAAGCTGGAGGGAAAGATATACGTTTTGATTGGGTAGGAGGGCAGTCCAAAGTAGATCTTAAGGGAGAGCTCTGATATTTCCATTTCTAAGATTCATCCTGGAAGGGAGGCCAGAAAAGATTGGACAGTATGAAGAATCCATCAACTGTAGTATTGGAGCTGAAAAAAGGCTATTACGGGGAGGAGGTTGAGGCTGCAAGAACCAGAATGAGGAAGGAAACTCAATCCCTTTTCATTTGCTTTTTGTCTACGAATAAAGGGGGGAGAAGCTTTGATTCCTTAATGGGCAATTTTCTCAGTGCTGACAATGGCAAAGACCTCAGAATCTACTACAGGGAATAGAGAGCCCAGCCACTTTCTTCTAAGCAATTTCTGGCTTACGGTAGATGACTTGGGTATGTAGCAAACAGCAGATTTGGAGTCTGTCATCCTTAAAATTTACTCTCAGAGTAAATTTTGCAGATTACAATGATCACAACAAGCTGGTTTAATAAATGCCTGGCAGTACTTACACACATCATGGCATTCACCAAGGCACAGTTTATGCCCATCCAAGCAGAAGCTTGCTTCTGCAACGCTGGCACTTGTGAAAGGTTATAAGGCTATAGATGAGATCCTGTGATGAGAAGAGAAAGAATCTGGGCAAATTACTCTGGAATAACTAACTCTGGAAAAAAAACAGGAGAAAGAGAATGAGAGTTATGGCACCAGCTGCCAATGCCACCATGGCAGATAAAAACAAACTAAAATGGTTCAGCAGAAGCCAGCGCTGGCTGCATGATATTGGAAGGAAAGGGCGAGTGAGACTCTCCAGAAATAAGTCTGTACTTTTTAGAAGGAATTGGACAGAAATCAGAGACCATGATAAAAGAACAAGCAAGCCATATTGTAGTAGTCTGATGTGTTTTTTCATTAATGCTGAAAGCAAGCCATCAGATCAATTTGGTGTAGTGGTTAAGATGCTGGCTTAGAAACCAGAAGAGATGAGTTCTAGTTTAGGCATGAGCGTTGGCTGAGTGACACTGGGCCACTCTCTCTCTCAGCCCAACCTACCTCTCAGGGTTGTTGTGGGGAAAATAGGACGAGGGAGGAGTATTACATATGTTTGCTGCCTTAAATAAACAAACATCTTTGGATGGATATTGTAAGAAAAGTATTAGGAAAGCTTGTCCATTTAAAAAAAAATGTATAAACATTTTAAAAGTCCTATTTTGAGCCAGGATTTCCATCTATCCCTTCCAACATGAAAGCTGGTAGAGAGCGCTGCAAACTTTCTTTTTTAAAGTCAACTGTGTGAAGCTTCAAAACTGTGATGAATTTTTAATAGTTGACACTACATCTCCAGCAGAAGTGCCTAATTCCAAATCCCACACGTCTGTAAGTCAGGCTTATGTGCTATGAATTCACAATCAGCTTCTCCCTCATATGTTGATAACATACTTGAAAGCACAATATCTATAGAGGCTTCATTCTATAAACTTTCTGTTTTCCTGTGTTCAATTTTGATTAAGTTTGTGAAAGAACCACAGTGCCCTCTGGTGGTATATTTAAACATGAGTGAGGGAATTGTTTAGAATTTTGCTAACAGAAAAAAATATTACATTAGTAGGTAACTTAGCATTTATTTTTGATTATTTTAAAATAAGTCAATAGTTATTTAACAAATTGCTAATCAATAAAATGGGTAAGATATATACAAAATACATACCAAGCAACTAGAGCAACTCTAAGCAGTCAGAAACATTTAAATTACCACTAGTGCTTTCATCTGTTATATTACTTAGTAATGGAGGCATGGTAATTTCTGATAAATGGGTTTTTATTGAAATGTATTGTGGACTCTGGGCAAAAACATCTTTCCTCTCTACAGTTAAACCATATAAAGAGTTTTAGAACAAAAGTCTAATGTGTTCAGAGAGGAATTCACCTCCTGGAGCAGACCTGGGGAGCCTTCTCAACAGTGATACTGATTGCAGGAGCTGTATCAGGTTTTGTGAATCTTGTCCAATATTCCAAGAAAAGCTCAGAATAGCCCAGTTTAAAAGGACTAAGCAATCTCTGTTAAAAGGGGAACCAGACACCTGTGAACTGCTCCAATTTACAAGGATAGTTTACCACTTAAGTCTTCAAAGAGTTTAGCAAGAAACGGATAGCCAACGTTTTGAGAAGCAAACCAAGATCCATCAGCAAGTTTGTGTAATCATTACTAATTATATAATATAATGTATTTTGATCCAGTTACTAGTTACAACTTGGGGGTGAGGGTGACAAACTTATAGTTGGTCAGTCCAAATCACGTATTTTTGGAGAAAGAGAAAATATACAAATGACCAAAAAACAATAGGGAACAAGGCGGGAGAAATGACTATAGTGCCAATATGAATTTGCTTCTGGCAAAAATGAAACACAGATCAACACTGCACCTTTTCAAGTGTAGGTGGCAGTACCAAATCATCTATGCGCAGTTCATTTTCTTTGCAATATTCAATGCTTTTGAAGTGAAGATAGAGCAAAGGATCTCATTTTAGCTGCCCCAAATGCCAGCTAGTAAGCAAAGGGACTTGATCTGAATCGCTCAGTTACACATCACAAAGCATAAAGAATGAGTTTGCAAATGCACCACCAACACCACCAATGAGCACAGAAATTGTTTTTAAAAGCAATAAACAAACAAGTGAAGGAAATATTTATTTAATGTGTGTTTATATCCAACGGATATATATCACTAGCTTTTAACAGGGCTGTACGTGCAACAGTAGGTGGTAATGTTTATCAAAATAAACCACATAAAAAACAAACATCTGTAGACTCTGTGATCTCTATAACCTGTAAAATCAAAGTTAAAAATGTTACTGCTCCCTGTTCCATGTTTCAAAGGATTTAATTTTTCTGCCAATGGTGGAAAGCAAAACACAATTATGAAACATTATTCTTTTACAATGAAGAGCCTGTAAGCTGCTCAGATATGCAACTTTTATCTACTACGTTGTGGATCAATTTTTAATAGATTTCCAGGCAAAGGCCTCTCTTGTGAACTGGATTAGTCTCTTCTGTTGCCAGGACTCTTCAAGAAATAATTACCAGCAAACCAGCAATGAAACTAGACACGAGGACATAAAATCACTCTGCTATCCATTCAGATTTTTAAAATAATTTCTTTCTGAGCTTTAACCAAAAAGATTTCATTCAATTTCTCTGGGACACTCGAGATTAACAAGCCAAGCATCAATTTTAATTTGCCTTTAACATTATTCCCTTTGAATTCCCCTCCCCTCCCAGGATGGACTGTACACATTACAAGAAAAATAAACTAGGTCAAAATGTTTCCCTCCTGTCTTAATGCATAAATAGTATTTTTAAAAATCTCAGCAACTCCCATTTCCTTTCTGCAGAGAGGGAGCTACAACAAAGACTCCAGGAAACACCAAGTTCAAAACA
This sequence comes from Bothrops alternatus, assembly GCA_034064705.1. NCBI lineage: Eukaryota > Metazoa > Chordata > Lepidosauria > Squamata > Viperidae > Bothrops > Bothrops alternatus. The sequence continues at coordinate 1,870,478 of JARGCV010000033.1, forward strand.
CAACACTGTGCCAAGGCTCTCCTTAACAGCTTCTAGAACAGAAGTGGTTGTGAATATTTCACAAAGCCGTATCAATGAAATAGATACACCGTTAAATATATTTGGTGTGTACATTGCAGGCAGAATAATCTGGAGTGAACTTTGGCTTCAAAAAGTGATAGGAATCTTTAAAAGTTGCTCAAATCACATAGGTTCAGGATCTAGAGAATCTATCAAGTGCAAGTTTCATAATATAAAGTCTAATTTCTTGGAAGCTTCCTACATTTTGAGTCACAAAATACAAACTCTGATGTAATTAACCTAAATAAAGCTACAAAACTAAGCTCATACACAACTAATATAAACACGAACTGTTTATATAAAAATGGTGTGATAGGATATCTAAAGATATACAGTAGTGGCCAAAATTGTAGAAACCTTTTGGGAAAAGTGTATTTTTGAGGTTTGATGGCTAATAACACTACTTCTTTTTTGGAGTAGTACCGTAACATTATATATCAATGGAAAGATAATTTAATCAAGAATGTAATGCAACAAAGTTTGTTCAATTATTTGTACTGTATTCTATGAAAGGTTACAGCCAAATAACCAGAAAAAGGAAGCATAACTTGCTTAGGTTGGTATCAGGTAGCTTTCCTTCATCTGATTGTAGACAATGAGCATGAGTGTTTAGAGAGCCAATTAGGTGTCATCTTGTTTTGGCAATGAGCCAATCAGATCACAATAGGATTCAGTTATTGATGTCATGTATTGAAGCTGAGGACATTTGTCAGTGTGTTATGTCAGGGCTTTTCAACCTTTTCACCCATTGTACCACTTTTAGGATATGGCAACATCTGAGTACCACCAGTCACCTAGCAAGGTGTCAAAAACTTGATGCCCCCCCAAAAAGTGATAAAGTACAGGTAGTCCTCGACTTACAACAGTTCCCTTAGTGACTGTTCAAAGTTACAATGGCACTGAAAAAAGTGCCCCCCAAGCCACAGCCGCGCAAGACACCTGCCCACTCAACGGCACTCTTCCTCCTTTCCGAGGTTTTCATTGTTATGAGCATTTCTGTTGAGGATTGGCAGCGAGGGTGGGGTGGGGTGTGTGTTTGGTTTTTATTCCCCTCATCGGATGGGTGGTTGCAGCAGGTTTTGGTCACTTCACATGACCCTGGGACACTGTGACCGTCATAAATATGAATCAGTTGCCAAGCATCTGAATGTAAATCACAAGACCCTGGAGATGCTGCAACATTCCAGCTGATCGGTGCTTCTTCAGGGCTCAGCAGAAGTGCCAGGATCAGTGCTGCTTTCCAGCTGATTGGTGCTTCTTCAGGGCTCAGCAGAAGCACCAGGATCAGCGCCGAGCTCCAGCTGGAGCCTGGCGCTGGTCCTGGCACTTCCACTGAGCTGACAGCCCCAAAGAAGCACCGATCAGCTGGAAAGCAGCACTGATCCTGGCGCTTCCGCTGATCCCTGACAGCCCTGCAGCTCCAGCCATCTTTCACTCAGGCCTGTGCGGTGCTGCCACCGGTTCAGCTCATTCCCCTCCCCCGCTACTTTTCTAGGATGGTCGTGTACCACCTGCCAGGTACCAATGTACCACAGGTGGTACCTGTAACCACTGGTTGAAAAGTCTTGTGTTATGTGATCGTTATCAAGTTGGTTGGGGTTTTTTTCTTTCATTTAGTGAGCTTGTAAAATGTAATAAAATTAAAGTAATGGTGCAAAGAGTTGACTGGTTGCCCAGAAAGCTATGTAAAATAGTATTAAGTGAACAAGGCTACAGTTATAAAGAAATTAGAAGAAAAATTGGTGGAAACTTAACCAAAGGTGGCATTTCTACTGTGTTTTTTCCAAAAGGTTTCCACAATTTTGGTCACTACTGTACTCTCTGTGCACGTGGCGATGGGTATGAAGATTTAGGCAACCGGAAAAGTCAAAGATACATCAGTAATAACTTTAGCTGGTGTGGGGTACTCAAAGTCAGGAGGAAAAAAAGACATGCTACAATAGAATCATTGTAGGTAAAAAATATTTAATGCTAGGATTCTCTAATTATTTGGGAAATAAGTTACTTGGAATCAGTTAACACCAATATTTACATCCAGGTTTCATAGGCAAATTTGAGGAGCAGGGGTGCAGATTCTTGGGCTTGTACACACATAGCAGGACCACTGACTGAATCATTCACATGATAACCAGACAGGCTAGACATCAGCTTCTCCAGGCAAATTGGAGAGGAGAGCCTGGATCAATCGGATAAATCTGCAGCATTGCCTTGACACACTGCAGCTGTTTAGTGTAGCAAATCAGGAAGCAAAGCCCAGCTCAAAAAGCAGCCTGATGACTGATACAGGCAAGGCTGAATTGCTGCCAGCACTCAACTCTTGCTCATCCTTTCCATTAAAAAAGGGGGGAGGGGTGTCTTAAATGTATTGTTTCCAATGGAAATATTAAAGTAACAAGATTCTATTGCCATATTATTTGATAGATTAAAGTGTTATTAAAACTGGCATCTTTTTTCTTGGCCAGCCCAAATCCCAATGAAATTACGAGTTTTATTTGGCGTAAGGGGATACACCCAAACTCCTTTCAAACTTCTGAAGCTTGAGAACCCCTGGATTAAGAAAGGAAATCGATCAGTGAAAAGCATTAGCCAGCTAGAGCAGCAGTCCCCAACCATTCTGGCATGGTGGACTGGCAGGGGAGGAGGGGATGGTTCCGTGTGAGCAGGGGCTCATGCATGCAAGTGGGTGCAACTCCACTTGCGCATGAAAATGGGCACAACTCCATTTGCGCACGCCTGCCCGCCGCCCACGCAGCCTGGTTCCAAACAGGTCACAGTCTAGTAGTGGCCTGTGGCCCAGAGGTTGGGGACCCTTGAGCTAGAGTAAAGGACACAAGACATGATCATGGCGGCTTTGGCAGAAAGGACAGCATACACTTTGACTGATTTGAAGATACTTGCTAAACAGCAGACTAACTGAAGTGTCACATGACTGGAAAAAAAAGGGATATTCAAAGGTATATAAAGGAATTCCAACGTATTTTTTAAGATTAGTTATGTAAAGTTGTTTTTTAAACTTTTGCTTAACCTTTCAACCTTTCAGAAAAATATTAACTGATTCCAAGTAATTTATTTCCCAAATAATGATGCTATATTTGAGAGTGAATAAAGAATGGGTCAGATAAATGCAGACATGTCACATATGGCCTAAAGATTGCCTATACTGGGCATAACAGAATTTCCTATTTTTTAATCAAGCCAATTTTTTCATCAAAATCCTTGTATGAAAATTGGTGCCTACTTTGAATAAACACACATTTCTTTACACTTTTATATAGAGCCATTTCAGAGAAAATAGTGCTTTGTTATGCATTTATATATCACATTTATAATCGGTCCTGTAGAATGCAGCCTCTTGGCATTTGCATAACATGAAGACATTTTTAAAAAATTGAAACACTAATGAAAAGCTGAAGTCTTATTTTTCATGAATTGCATGGAAGTATGCATAAACCAATCTTTCATGATCAACTGCACTGTATGCAAAGGAAATCACAATTTCTAATTATTCAAACTGCATCTAACATGCAAATTCATGCAAAACAGACCAACGGCAGCTCTATTTTTAATATGAAATATATATATATATATATATATATATAGGCATTAGGAGGAGACAAGTGGTCATCAAATGTCATTTAATACTTTTCTTCCTTTTTTCCTTAAATCTTCATGTAACACAGTACTGGAATTGTTTCAATCTCATTTATGAAAGTGTTTCATAAAATTTCTACAGAAACAAATGCAGGGCTATCTACTCCTCAATTTTTCACTCAAATTTATTTTTCATGTTTCTAAAATTCATTATATATAATGCTAGCCTTATATATAAAATTGGGGGTTTCCAATTGTTATATATGTAAATTGACAGTAATGTGGAGTTTCTTGCCCAGTTTTAGTCTACATATAACCTAAGCACATTTTAAAATAATCTAAAGTCTCAAGCAAACACTTTATGTTCTTGACAACTACAAACCAGTGTTATAAACCCAACTGTCAGATCCAACTCTGAATAGCATGTCTGTAATTGTTAAATGGAGGATCAGAACATGTTTTTTTTGTTAAAAGTTCTTCTCTAGATACTGCAGTTGTACTTCACTGGAGACATATGAGTCAGACTAGAACCAAGAAGTAATACACTCAATGATGACAATTCACTGTTAGGTTTCCAGGGCATGTGAGAGCGTTTTTTTTACCATCTTACGGGTCAGAAATTCTATATTTTGATTCCAATTTACAGAAGGCATTACACAATTCATTATACTCAACATTGCTAAGATCATGGTTATGCTATTAACACTTGTAGACAATGATGCCTTTCATATTTTTTCCACTAGCCTAACTTGGGATGTAACCCAGGAATAGCAGATGTTCTTATCAAAGCTTCCTTTTCATTTTGCTTCCCAAATGGGCATGGGCACTGCTCCTGAGGTTAGTCCTGGCACAGGGCAATAGTTAACCAGATAGCCTGTGTGAAGAAGAATGGACCAGGGGCTGCTGATTCCATATACAAAGCGAGTCACATTCTTCCTTCTAGTAAGCAGGCCAGAAACACTTTCAGTACCTGAAAGGATGATTATCCAGTTGTAACAAAATAGAGATGAGTTACTAAAGCTAGAATAATTAAAAGTTATGAATGAGCACTGGGGGAGGCCTTTTTAAAAGCCTACTGTATTTAAACAGACTTAGTAGACATTAGCAGATTCCTCCTATGAAATTTCCCAATTTTTAAACGAACAATTACTTTTCTCCCAAGGGTACCTTTACAAACTGGAGCTCATAATATTAATTTTTCAAACCTCTTTTTTGGGCAACATCAATGAAAACTATAGGTATTACACAACTTTTTTTTTGGCAACAAATCAGCCATTGTCATGAACATGACCTTAGCATTTAAAAGTTGCATACCAGTGCTAATCTTTCTTCCAGTTTACTGTTTACATATACAGTCATGTGAAAAAGTACACCTCATTGCAAATTTTGACTTTTTCAATAGAGAGTTGATCTTCATTTCAATACTGATAAAGGGAATACAACAAATATTACACACCATTTACATTTTGCAGCCCATTGTGTCATTTAAATAAATGCAAATGCAAATTACGCATGCGCTTATCACTACCTCAATACCTAAAATTAGAATCAGGTGTACCATACCAGGTGCAAACAATTAGAACATTGTTTGTTGGAGAGGATTTGAGAGAAACCTGTCTTACTTAAACCTAATTTGGTTTGATGTGCTCTGTTGTTTGTTGAACCGCCTGGAATCACCATGCTGAGATTGAAAGAGCTCTCTGAGGCCTTCAGAAAGGTTATAGATGCCAAGGAATATGAGATTTTAAAAGATCACCAAACAATTGGTCATCAATCATTCCACTGCGTGGAAAATAATCTACTAGTGAAGATTTTAAACAACTGTCAACTGGCCTAGGCCAGGCCATCACAGCAGGTTCATCCCAAAACAGCTTCATAAGATACTGAAAGAAATCTCCAAAACACCCCCCTCCCGAATTTCATCATATAACCCACAGAGAATTCTTGCCACTACCCATATCAAAGTCCTTGAGTTTACCATTAGAAAAAAGCTGCACAAATTAGATTTACCTAGATGTGCTAGGAGAAAATTTTTGCTGTCCAGAAAGAACATCAGGGCAAGACTAAACCCATGAAACCCAGCGACCGGTTAGGGCCCACAGAGTCAGCCTTCTCCAGGTCCCGTCAGCCAGACAGTGTCGCCTGGCGGGGCCTAGGGGAAGAGCCTTCTCTGTTGCGGCCCCGGCCCTCTGGAACCAACTCCCCACAGAGATCCGTATAGCCCCCACCCTCTCCGCCTTTCGCAAATTATTGAAGACCCATCTTTGCCGACAGGCCTGGGGCAGTTAACACCTTGCCCCAGCCAGTGTATGTATGTTTGTATGTCTGTCTTTGGATGATTGGTTTTTAATTAATGGGTTGTACAATGTATTTTAATACCAGATTTCTTCATGTTAGTATCCATGTTGTGAGCCGCCCTGAGTTCTTGGAATAGGGCGGCATAGAAATCTAAATAAATAAATAAATAAATAAATAAATAAATAAATAAATAAATAAATAAATAAATAAATAAATAAATAAATAAATAAATAAATAAATAAATAAATAAATAAATAAATAAATAAATAAATAAATAAATAAATAAATAAAGTTTGTTCTTGAGCATCTGAGCAAAGACCAGATGTTTTGGAACAATGTGTTCAGGACAAATGCAGCAAAGATAATTTCGCTACAGTACTAGAAGATGCGTTTTGTGAAAACCAAAGGCAGCATTTCACCAAAAGAACCTGACAGCAACAATAAAACATGGTGGTGGAAATGTTATGGTTTGCTGCTGCTTTGTTGGATCAAAGCCTGGACACCTTCACCATCGTAGATCTCACTAGGAATTCTTAATTGTACCAGGTGCTTTTGAGAATTAACATCTGTCAGAAGACTGAAGCTTAATTGAAAGTGCACCTCGCTATATGTGACTCTAAACATTCCTTCAAAGGGGAAAAAAAGAAAAAAGAAACGGAAGGTTCTGGAATGGCCAAGTCAAGCCAGGATCGAGATTTGAAAAACGACATTCATACTAGAAACATCCCAAGGCTAAAAAAAATTTGCAGAGTAGGAAAAAACTGCTCCCGCTCAATGTCAGAGAATGGTAGACAGTTTTTAAAAAATGCCTCCATGAAGATTTTTCTGCCAAAGCGGGTAATATTAGATATTAGAGTCAGAGGTTTACATATGTTTTGTTTTTGTGTCTGTGTGCAATATATGATTGCAAAGTCTATTTTTCACAGGTTTGTTTTGTTGTCAAATTACAACACCTTTATCTTTATGCATTGTTTGGATGAAGACAAGGTATTGATATATCCACTTACGTTAAAAAAATCTTTACATGGGATGTATTTTTTCACATGAGTATATTATCCCAAGCATTTCAATGATAGAAACATGAAGATCATCTGTGGAAGAAAATATTCTACCTGTTACAATCTGACTAATTTTATGTCACATAATACTAGCAAAAGACAAGGATATGGGATTAACACATGTATGCCACAAACGCAGAACAAATCACTGCTTCAGTTTACAAAAAGGCCTCTGAATTCTTGAAAAAAAATTCTCTGTAAGTATACACACACCAACCTTTTATGTTAAGAAAACATGAATTATAAATTTGCACTTATCTAATTTCTGAAATAATTTTTATTTTTTCAGAGATTTTTTCCCCGGATTTATTCTACAATAGTTGAACCAAACTGATGGTCTTTGCAGATTCAATATGAATTTCCAAACTTTTTGAAGATTAAGAGAGCATTTAGCTTTAAAATAGCACTATCACACAACTGCATTTTGATCTTTTAATAGAACCAACGGGAGAAAGTAGCCAAGAAACCTCTTATTTATAATTAAATCCTTCTTAGGAAGTGCCGATTCATATTTAGAATGATAGTTCTAGTTGGTAAATCAGATTTTAAATGTAACTGTTTCAAGAATACAGAATTTTAACCCAGAAGGACAAAAACAATATCTGTATTTCTTATTGATGTTCTTCTTTCTCATTTTAATACATTTTTATTGATCATACCGACCCAAACTGAAAATAGTAAAACTTTAAAATCATATGACTATCATATTTAATCAATTACTTATAAAATTTTATTAAGAACTCTATCCATACTCACATTTGTAAGCAATTTATTCTAAGTCAATTTAAAAAAAGTCTTCTATAATATATAATCAAAGAAAACAGGTGCACTGTATTTCTCATTCACATCTTTTTAATCGAAGTCATGTTTGATTCCATTTCAGAAAGCAAATCCCAAAAATAAAAGTGACTTACTTATATGTCCTTTGATAACAATGCTTATATCACTTGTTTATGAAAATAATAATTATTTTAGGAATGTATTTATGGCAGTATAAAATTATGCCACATATGTATATGTATGTATGTATGTATGTATGTATGTATGTATGTATGTATGTATATAATAAATGCAAGTTTCACACATTAATTCTGTTCAAGTAAAGTTGTGCTCAAGATTTATACAAGCCGGTATCAACAAAAATATATAACTCCACAATAAAAATGCAAAAAACGTGGAAGAGAATTTAGAAAACCTTTGTGGATTCTGCGTTTTCCCACCTTCAGCTGTTTTCCAATGCAAAGAGAGTAAACAGCCTTCTCCCAGCTTTCTTGTTTTCCACACAGCTGAGAGTGTAGGATGTTTACACTCTCTACCACTTGGATTTATTCTGGATCAATTGCAGTGGAAGTGTTAACCTTCATAAGCAGCTAAAAGGGAAAAAGTATTACCAGCACTAAAAAAAAAAAAAACTAGATACATTTCCCAGAAAAAAAATCTCTTAAAGCAGAAAGACAAAGTTTTGAGACGTTTGTCATACCAAAAGTGTCCAATATGTCCAAGTGAACAATAAATCCAGTATGTTTTTATTACATCCGTGTCTCCAAGCTTCAAACCATTCCAGTTCAAAATATTTTCAAGAATCCTGAGAGTGACGAGTCTCCCTGCAAATCAAAGGATCAGATTCTCTTTGGTGCAGAGTTTGGATAGACAGTTGTCAGGAATACTCTAATGGATTTCGGCACTGGGAGGCTATTGGACTACAGGTTCCCCAAAGCCCTTTCAAACTTTCACGTTCTATGACTCTATGAAATATTAGTACCCTGAGATTGCCAGTGAGTGACAATGAGTTGACATGCTGCATGTCTCCTATATCACTCTACTTGAAAAGAAAAAATTCAGCATTTTATTTTTAAAAAACAAAGTAAAAATAGTTATTGCAAAGAAAGTCTCTTAGAATTCATATTCCCCTGATATGTTCTTCGAAAATGAAAACTGTCTTTAGGGCGGCTGGGCACATTTTCAAAGTTAAACTGAGGAACTGGCAAAGCTACAAAAGATGACAAGGAGCAGCTTCACCATTTTCTTTCTGACTGAGGATTAGCTCCGTGCATAGCTCTTTCCATAGTTCTTTTGAGACTCTAGGAAATGCTTTCGAAAAGTTAACATGTTTCCACTCATCTAAAACACTGAGGATCCGTTTTTATCTCCATCACCAGCATCATTTGAAAAAAAAAATATGGTACCCAGATGGCCAAAATGTTATCTGCACAGCTTTGTAAATCTATTTAACCAATTCTTTAGTGCAGGGGTCCCCAGCCCCCAGTCCGCAGACCAGTACTGGTCCATGGCCTGTTAGGAACTGGGCCACTCAAGCAACAGGCATGTGAAGCTCCACTTTCACACACAAAACCATCTCCTTCCCCTGTCCCCACCGCCTGCCCTCGTTGCTTTAGTGCAGGGGTAGGCAACCTCGGCTCTTTTATGACTCATGGACTTCAGCTATGCTGACTCAGGAATTCTGGGAGTTGAAGTCCATGAGTCATAAAAGAGCCGAGGTTGCCTACCCCTGCTTTAGTGCAAGTAGAAATACTGACATAATATAGATTATTCGTCCCCAATAATTTTTAAAGAAGTTGATTTCATTGCAGAGAAGCAGTTAAAATTATCTTAAAACATTCCAATAAAATTGAATTTTTCTCAGCCAGATCCCTGGCAGGGGTTTGCCATTTGTGATCAGGACCCCTTGGAAATTCACAAGCAATGTAGGAATCACAAGTAAAAACCACCACCACTGATCAAGCTTCAGCAGGTGAAAGGTGCTCTGGCCTTGGCTTATTTGCTTTCACAAACCCAGCTTGCAAAAACTGAAATTTTGCACTGACATTTAATTATGAAAAATGGCACATTTATTTCTTACCCGACTCTAACACCAATACGATCATTAGTTTATTGGGAGGAGGGAGGGGGAGAACACAGTACCCCATAGTAGAAGAACTAACATAAAGCCATGCTCTCCCACAGTCTTTGTTCCATTTCCTCTTCTCCCTCTGCACGGGATAACAGAATGACTGCCTTCTCTAGGCAGCATGAAGCAGGAGGCAATGTGGAAAAGGTGAAATGCAACTTACTCTTTCCATTGTCCTACATGGGAAAAGGTGCATTGTTACTAAGAACCACGGAGCTTTCCATGTGGCTAAAGTGGGAGAGGGTCTTCAGGAAAAAGGGTGCCCATAAGTGACCTTTTGTGGCATACATCTGGGCTACGAGTCTCAATTTCTTAATTCTCTCTGCAGGATGTGCCATTTCTTTAGAACAGGGATCTCCAACCTTGGCAACTTTAAGACCTGTGGACATCAATTCCCAGAATTCCTTAGCCAGCTTTGCTGGCTGAAGAATTCTGGGAGTTGAAGTCCACAAATCTTAAAAGTTGCCAAGGTTGGAGACCACTGCTTTAGAAGATAAATTCTCAAACACTAATTACTGTAAGACTATTAATCCTCTCAATCTTCAGGCTGCTGAGACTTAGTGGCAACATGTCTTGTTTTTTCAAAACCAATTTTCTTTCTGGGCAACCCATCTTAAATACACACATCATATTAAGCCATAGATTAGTAGTCTACAAGTGTATGTAAACACGTAAATAAATCTCAATCTTGTTCAGGAAACACAAGAATTAAACCAGACATATCTATCACTTTATTTAAAAGAAGTCATCCCCTTCTTGAATGTCATTCAAACACGGCAATATTATTTGAACAACATATCCATTACCAGTTTTATTTTAAGGAACTGAAACACCAAAAACCCTAGGCTGCTTAGTTGAAAAATGTTTGACCTAAGCTTTCAGAGTTAAGTTTAATTTAAACCTTGTTCAACACTTTATCAGTTGCCAAAATGCTTGCTTTCTAACCCAAAACAAGAGTAAATGATGAAAGTGGGTAATATTTAGCTAGGTATGAATAAATACTGATTTAAATGAAACATTAGGAAATTTAACGTTAGGAAATACTGCAACATGGCAAAAACAAACCAAATTTCAAACAATCTAATTTCTTTAATCACATTATTGATAGGCAAAAATTGTTATCTTACTCTAATTTATAAAAATAAATCATACTGACAGAATAAATCTATAAAATATTAATTTTTCAGGATACCTCCAAGAAACATACAAATACAGAAGACTAAAACTTGAAAACAAAAAGGCCTATGTCATAGCAAATGTACTAATTAAATTTGGTTTGTCATTTCACAGAAGATTTTCATTTGATTTTCATCTAATGGCCAATATAAAAGCACAGAAAGGGATAAATCTTGCTTTTTCTAATAAAGACTGGAAAGTTGGGTTTGCTCTTTAATAAACTGGATGTTCTTTACCTAAGTTTACCCTTCCTAAAAGGTTTCTGCCTTACTTTTTGGAAAATGTCCATTGTATACACAGGAACAATGACAAAGGAAAACTAACAAGAGCTAAAAATAGATGGAGTGGTGACAGACAAGAAGTGATATCGGGAAGGCTTAGAGAACTGGAATAGCAAGTTAAAAGTTTCTTTCCAACTTTCAATGCCCCTTCTAGGCTTCAAACAACTCAGCTGTGTTTAACATGAATTCAGCATAGTTTTTATCCGTATAGGTTTTATAAATCCAATCTGGGAATAAAATAACCCCCAAGGGATCTTACCTAGAACTGCTTAAAGAAGAAACAGGGTACTAACATTTAGATGCTATACTTTAGTTAATAGTTGGCTGAACTTTCTCTTTTCATATACAAAGTAGACTCCCATTTATACTATACCAGCAATCAACTCATCACCTATCCCCAGGTATTTTGTAACAGAAGAACAAAAGGGGGGAAAAAGAAATATGTGTATGAAAACAGAAGGAGACAGCAGATAGGCATAAAAAGCGATTAGAAGAACATTTTGAAAAATTAAAAAAGGGAGCAAGAAAACGAAGGGGAAAAACCCCATCTTTATATGTATGTGGAGTAAAAGAATGAGCTTATTAAGAAGCAAAGATTGCTTTTCTATCCCAACATGAGGTTGAGTCCTATGGCTCCTCCCTCCTCAAAGAGCATAACAGAAAGGATGAGTATTCTATCCCCTTCAAGTAGAAGTAAATAACTATGCCTGGCAAATCAATATTTTTTCCCTAAAAATATGCCAAAAAAATCCATTTATATTGTTATGGTATCTTAGAAAATAGAAATTACTCACTAAATCTCATGGTATTACTTGATCTAAGCAACCAGTAAATCGGATCATTCAAAATAAGGGAATATATTTTCTGGTCATGGATGGAAGGTTCCTCAATGTGGACAATCTGTGAAGTAACAGACAAAAATATTCATTTCCTTTTCTGGAATTCTAGTATTGAATCATCAAGGCTGATTTTGAAGATGTACAATTATTTGGTCAAGGAAACTGGATACACATTCCAGCAACTTGCAAAACTTAGCACATTTTTTTTCAACATCACATCTCAAGACACTGCAGAATTGCAACAACTGCAATCTCCTCACCCTTTCTATATCTTTGAGGTCAAATACTCCCTCTGACACTCCCTCGTCTTCTACTTAAGAATCTCCTATGAGGAGGAAGCATGCACATTTTTTCCATTCCTTCATGATAATAAGTTTTTCCTTATGTCCTTTCAAGCTGATTTGTGGTTTTAACAACATACCAAAAACAGAACATAGAGATGGGACCACTTTCCTCAAAGTAGAAATTGACTATTTTAATACAAACTGACATTTTTATCCCTGGAAAAAAATAATATTTTGTGGGCAAGTCAAATCTCCTCTCAAATCAGGCTCAATACCCCCATGAGCTTCATGGATACATCCTTGTATATTTCTAAACAGCAACAGGGAAATAGACTACTATTCCCTTCCATGATTTTTTTTCTGACTTCCTAGTCTAATCTACAGCTTGTAAATTTCTGTTGATCTGTCTTCCACATACTAACCAGGTTGCTAGTCAATTGATGATACTAAGGTTTTCAAACCTGCTTAGATGCTGCCATCATTAATATATAAATAAGCAGTCATTTATAAAATAGGATCTTAGGGCATTAGTTATGGGGTAATACATTATTAGAGCATAGAGCCAATCATACAGTAAGAGCATACATGCTTTAAATAGTATATTTATGGAGACTTTCAAGCTAAATCATTCACATAGCTCAATATACATGGCAACTCTGAAAGAAAAAGGATTTATAACATAAACAGTGTCATGTGATAGAAGACAGCATGGAAAATTCATATAAATCTTTTCTGTGTATTTTTTATAGAACCATACAAAGTTTATGCCTATATTTCAGCAGTTCAATAGAAGTTAATATATCTGACTTGTAATTAAATCTTGTAATTCATTAACTATACAGGGAATGTAAAATGAAAAGAAAATATTCATTTTCAATTTCTCTTTCTTTTAAGTATTCTTTTTTTTTAAAAAAAAAAACCTTATTAAATTCCACCTTTATATGAAGGAAATGTGAGGGAAAAACTAGGAGAAAGGGAACTTTGCAAATACCTGTCCAAAAAAGCCCCTAAAAATACTGAAGCAGCATAAATGTTTAGTCGCTCCATAGAGTAACTCTTTTATGTCTAGTTTATTTTTCACTTCTAAAATTCAGTTTCAAAATGGCCTTAAAGGCTATCTATATAAAGTGCTATTATTTGATTTTCAAATATTAGCTCACAAATCATATCTAATTTTTGCAGCTCTATCACTTGCACACTCACATCTTTAAAACGGTATTTGCTATTTGCAACATAATTCTCTAACTTGCTACTGAACAATTTTAGTTGTCAAAGCACCCAAGATTCTGGACAAAAAGATGTCAACTCTTTAAAAATTGCACTTAGCAACTATTCAGGATACTTTCTATAGATAAAAGATTCTGGCAGTGTTTTAAGACAAAAGGTACTAAAAAAATCTCGCAAGAAATAAGTCATATCTAATTTTAAAGGCTTTTGATAAGACAGAACTTTTTGTACATTGGGAGACAGTGCTTGCAAATCTCTGGCAAGGAGCTTCCATAATTTTCTCTATTGTAAATGAAATTACTCTGTAAAAACTTTTCCACATTAAAATCCTGGCCTTAACTTATTCAGTGCTTTACTTGTGAAATCACTGAATTATTATCAGCAGCTCATATGTCAAGACTATATAGCTTTTGGAAGGCATTCTCACTTGAACTCACACACTATACAATTCAACAAAAACAGTTCTTGCAGCTTTTTTACCTTCCTTTGAATATCAAGTTGGATAAGACTATATTTTTTAACCTCAGAAAAGATTTTAATTTTTTTCATTAATATATTTACATGTTATTTTAAACTAAATTCAATTCTCATAAGACCAATCCAAAAAAATAGGGCAGGAAGTTCCTTGAACGATGTTTTAGAATAATGTTTACTTATTTATTCATCACATTTCTATACCACTAATCTCATCTAAGTGGCTCTGGGAAGCTTACAATAAAAACATCATAGTATAAAAACATAAATAAGAATAATTTTAAAAACATTTAAAAGTATTACAAGTTAAAAATGTAATAAGGTGGAGGGAACAGAGTTGGATATTACTCTTTGAATCCCATGCCAATTGGCAAAACCATGTTTTAACACACTTTATGAAGGCCAGAAGAGTGGGGAACCACCTCGCCTCTGGTAGAGGGGTAAGATGTTCCAGAGGGTGGAAGGCAACAGCAGAGAAGTGTCTTTTCCTAATCTTTTATAATTTGAGAATGGATGTGTTCTAAGAATAGTTTCGGAATAACAAAACTGCACACAACTTTTGTTCCCATGATATGCAACTGTAGCCCGAGCTAACTTCACAATAATACTTCCATGTGTTCTTCACTCTGAACCATCCTCAAAAATGCACACATATAGAGAGTGAGGAACTCTGTAGATGGACTGGGCTGCTTTTATTAAAAATAGAAGAAAATCATTAGTTAGTTGTTGTCTAAGAGTCAGGAAGCCTCTTTCCCATATAAGGAATAAATACTGTGCTCCCATTGACTAGAAACTTTGAGAAAGTTTTCTTTTCTTCTATAGCACAGATGTAGGTTATAGGTCAGTCACATTTTTTCCACTGCGTTAATTTCATTAATTGCTATATGCCCCTGACATTGTTGTACCCATTAGATTATACTGATATAGGATTAAAATAAAAATGACAGAAAGGCAGATCATTTTTTTTATCTAAGCATTACAAATTAATTAGTAATAGTATGATAAATAATCTCATCAGCAAATTTCTCAGCTCCTCAAAATCATAAGATCAAACTGTAAATATATAGAAAATATAAACATGTTAAATAGTTCACAAAAAGTACATAAGCTGGTAAAAGTGAATCCATCTAAAGATAATTTTTATTCTATGAATTGTAAAAAACACATACACACAAACCAGGAAACATTAAAAGAGACTTATTTTTCAAGCTAGGTTTTATCCCTTCTTTGGATCCTAATGCAAATGTTTTGTTGTTTCTTCTGCATTTAATCTGTAATAAAATATTACACAGGCAATTAATAACAGATCAATCCAATTATTCTGTCTCTCAGTTTTACTAAGTTAGTTGCTAATTGAAAAGAATTGAATTGCCTTCTCTTCCTTTCAAACACAATGAAGATTTTATGATAACAATTTCCATTCCCTTCTTCAGCTTATTGGCTATGTGCAAACTGGAGTAAATGTGAATTCATCAACTCACTTCCTTTGCTGGAAGAAAATAGCTGAGCTAGTTCTCCAAGGGTACATTCGGAAGCCGCTAGGCACCCCTATATTACTGACAAAGATCCCAGTCTCGCTGATGTGTAAAGAACTGATACGTGTAAATACTTGTAAACTGATACTTGTAGAGCCAAATCATGCACGATGCATATTTGGGCATTGGCTTTCATCACTAAATGGAACAAATGAAAGTAGCAAATCATTTTACATCCATAATTCTTCCTTCTTTTGTTTCCCTCAAGCCAATGTAAGAGAAATGCACTGCTTTATTTAAAAATAAAGATAAATAAAAAGAAAGATGCAAAAGAATGATCAAAATCTGTTCTTGGTTCTTGGAAAGAACACATACCTCTATAATGCATGCATAAGAAACACTGTCAAATTTACATTTGTAATATTTACAGCATTCAGAACGTTTTTTTGCAATATATTATTCTAATATGTTATTTTTCTGTTGATTAAAATAGTAGGCATAGTATTTGTATTGGTTGATGTGTAACTTTTATTCAGCACATACAGTACATAAACAAGGTGTTATTTTTAGTAAGAGCACTCACCCTGGTGACTGAATTCACTCACTGTAGGAAGCCGTAGTTTATTCATTATTTGCGTCCCGGTCACATGATCTTTGCATTTACTTCCGAATTGTCACAAAACTGGCCCATAGCGAATCATGGGTTCACTCAACATCTGTGGTGCTCACTTAATGACTGCTACAAAAATGAATGTCAAATCAGGTTGGTCACATGACTGACTCACTTCATGACCATTACAAGTTAAAATCATGATGGGCAGGCTCCATTACAGTCATAACTCAAGGATTACCTTTATAATTATGATACAACAATTAGAGAAAAAAAACATGGACTGGTTCCAGATGTAATCTTTCTTAAAAGTGGATCTATTCAACTCAAAGTATACAAAAATAGACTTAAGTAATCTTGGTTCAAATGATTCCTTAAGTCTACTCTACGCATGATATTGACTATTATAGAAGACTTCATTATAATACTTGCAAGCTACCTAAACTTAACTGCTATGTGTTAATTATGTCTCTGGGCACAGTAATTCTATGGCGTTACTGAAATAACCTTTGTAAGAGTCCTATAAATAATCTGTCCCTAAGAGGCTGACTGAAAATGTTAATATTCAAAGCAAGGAAGGAAAAAACATTCATTACCTTCGTGTTTCAGCGGTTGTAACTTCCTAACTCATGTAGCTCCCAATGTTTTGTTTCCAGTGTAAACATCAATTTCTATGGGGTTATTGTTCCTCATAGTAAGAAAAGATATTCTAATTCAGACATGTCAAACTCGCGACATCATGTGACATCACACGACGTATCGGAGCTTTTCCCCCATTGCCGGCAATGGGGTGGGCGCTGTTTCCTTGTGACACGTCTGGCCCATGGGCCAGCAGTTTGACACCCCTGTTCTCATTGTTTTATTGCTTTTTTCTGTATCTTTTAAGCAAACTTTTGTTCAGTAATGCAGAAAACCATGGATAATGTTGCAATCACCTCCTATTCTGATTCTGTGACTGTGCTTCTACTATAGTACATGAAAAAGTTAGCCAAATTTCCTTCTGCAAAGTTGCACACCTACAAAATAGCTTAAGTGTCATGCACTTAGCACATGATTTGTTTATATTAAGTTGTATGATTAGCATGAAGTGGAACTTGTAACCACACAACACACTTACTTCTCAACAGCCTATAGATAGTTGGTTTATAGATGTAGTTGTCTTGGAGGGAGGGATACAGCAGATTCAATCAGGACCCTTTTGTGCTAATCACTTGCCTCTGGTTTATCAATTTATAGAAACAATCTTGCCTGGTGGTGCAATGGTTAGAATGCAATTTGCAGGCAAACTCTGCCCACAACCTGGAGTTTGATTCTCTTGGGGCTCAAGGTTGACTCAGCCTTGCATCCTTCCGAGGTTGGTAAAATGAGGATCCAGATTGTTGGAGACAAATGCTGGCTCTGTAAACCGCTTAGAGAGGTCTGTAAAGCACTTTGGGTTTTATGTAAGCCTAAGTACTATTGCTACTGCTATTATACAAGAAAAGGATAACAAATATTGCCTGTCATTGTAGCCACATTATTGGATAGAGAACTGTTGAGAATAGTCTCAAATGAAATTATTTACAGGTCAAGATAAACAACAATTTGGACTCATTGGCCCTGTTTTCCAAAATAAGGCTACAAAAATTGAAACGTGAGAAAATTGTAATTTCCTAACAGATTTTCCTGTTTCAGTAGATATCTTCGTACAAAAAGAAAATTCCCAAACTCAGTCACTGAATGAAAATCAATCTTTTCAGGCATCAACTGAATTTTGAAAAGTAAAATAAAGAGTAACAGAGAGACCTATCTCAATAGTTTTACACAGTACTTTAGCTGTGTACAGCAGTTTATATGACTGCTAACACGACTGCTAACATCTTCACAAAGCATATGTTTTATAACCTTAGATAATCATGATCTAGGCTGTGCATGGATAAGAAGACAAGCCTAAACTGTATGAAGGAAATAAAATCTGCTGAAATAAAGCATTGAAAGGCAGACTGTAAAGTTACAATTTTTTCAATACTAGTTTGTTTATCTGAGCAATTCCATATATGATTCACACATACACCATTTTTTTTGTTCTTAGAAAGATGCTGTAAGGTCAATTAATTTTTAACAAGTGGATTTCAGTTCTAGGATACCCAAAACTGCAAGAAACTCAAACAAGATAATCTGCATAAATCTAACTAATCTTCTGAACAGAAAGTCAACATTCACATTCTGTAGGCATCACATATTCTCAGTCTCTGTTGCAGCTTACTTTAAGGGGAATCTCCCTACTTAAGAATTGTTGAGAAGACTTCCGGTTTGCCATCGCAGCTGCCGCGGATGCTGGAATGCGAGCTCCGTCTTTCACGTTCGGTTTTGTTCTGCTGGGGGACCCTGGAAAGGGTTGAAAGTTGCCCTGTAGAGGCAACAAGCAAGGAGGGGACCCCCACTTGATTGTGGGAGGGCGGTAGCCCTTCCGCTCGATCTGGGGCAGCCCTCCAAACCGGTGGATGAAAGACTGGCCATAGAAATATGGCTCGTCACTAGGCTGCAGATAGCCAAAGTCAAAGTTACCACCAGGCACTTCTAAAGCAGTGCGGATGAGACTGGGTGAGATCTGAACCTCTCTTCAATCCTAAGTATTTTCTTCTCCTGTAAAAGCTGCCCAAAGTATCTTCCCCCCTGTGAGGAGAGAGGGAAGGGAACTTCTATCCCACCCTCTAAGAATAGCGGCGATTGACTATCCAGGGGAGTTAAAACACTGAACAAATCACCTTAATCTAACTGGATTTATATGCTTCTAAAATTTGGGGACCAAAAGATTTCTTATCTTTACTGAAGACTTTGGTTTTTATTTACACAAAAGAAATAAAATTGGAAAAAGGATTATAAAACTTTTGGACTTAAAAAACCTTAAACAGCATTGGTGACATCTTGTGGCCAAGTTTGATATTACAACTTGTTATTTTCTAAAGGAGACTTGGCTTGAAGCCCAGACTACAGATAATACTTTTTCAATCTTGACAAATATCAGCTGTGAGAAGTTCAGCTGTGTTCTATGCTCAGTTATAAAATTATTTTCATTCTCTGAGTTTAAAGCCCTCAATTTAACACATCATTAAGAGAATATGGATGAAAACCAGGAACAGATTCTTTTTATGTTGAAAGCAATACATAAAACCATTATTTCAGCTTGTGATGAAATAATATGCTACAGAAAAGTACAAGATGTCAGCCTAGATATATGAACCCAAATTTTGACTGCGCAGAAGGTAACAAAAGAAGTGGAACAGTTAAATACTATGATAGAAAATTCAACTGACCAACAAATACAGTAAATGGAAAATCCAGAAAAGGGACTGACAACACTGAAAATGGAAAAGACTTTCTATATAAATCAGAAGAAACTTGAGGAGCAAGATGAACAGACCGAAGGACAACTACGGGGATCTGGAATAATAGAGAGACGATTCGTTAGCTCTTCCAAAAAAATGGCGACTGGATGGTCTCTTTTATTTCAAATAATATATATAACAACAGTGACAGGTCTATTTGATTACTTACAAGCACTGACATGGAAGGCGATCTGGCAAAGAAAAAAAGCCAGAATAAGGTTGAATAAAATTGGAGTTTGATTTGTTAGAGAGGATTTTATATTACTAATTAAAATAGAATGTACTCAAATAGACAAGATTTTTTTGAATACTAGATTTTGTTATGCATTGAGATAAAAAAAATTTTGGTCACTTAAAACTTGGAAGTATAAATATTAAAAGTTAAATCTGAATATTGATGAGAAACTAAAAATTGGGAAATACTAACAACAGGACATTGATTGTCTATAAAGATTGAATGTTAAAGCAACTAGGATATGTATAAGCTAAAAATTTACTGATAAATGTAACAATGCTATTTTTACTTAATTGATATAATAAGAACTCTATTAGTTTAAATATGAGACAGTAGATATTAAGGGAAAAAGAAAGGAAATATTTGATGTGGTAGCTTGAGATTTGTACTAAAGATTTTTGTATGTTATTAACCCAGCCACCATGTTGCTTTTTAAATACTTAAATGTAAAATTAGAAAATCAATACAATATTTTTTTTAAAAAAATTGTTGAGAACTTTTAAACATTATTTTTGAATTTTTGCAAAGTTTGGTATTGCTATGAATATATATCTTATATCACAGTGGTTTCATTTTTTTCTATTATCAGAGGATTTTGCTGAGTAGGAAACTTCAACATCAGTTTTAAAGTCCTGTGGTCCAATTAATAGTATATGGCTTACTGTATTTCATACTCATTACCAATGTAAATTAGTTTCATATTACAGGATATGAGAGATTGGTTTAAGCCATTGAGTAACATTAAGTAATGGTTAAATGCAGTATGTAAACTAAGTCATTTAGACCAAAGCCCAATAAACAAGCTAACCACAAATCAGGAACTCTACAGCAATTCTATAAAATATTTAAACTATTATGATTATATGTAAACCATGTGGTTACACATACAGTATTGTCCACTCATTGAGGGGAGCAAAACTTACCAAAACACACATCATTATTACTCACTGTATACAGGAAAAGTTTTGCCTAGCTTCAGGCTAAAGATAGAACTTCACAACTATCAATCCTCTAGAGAGCTGAATAGCCTATTGTGGTCTAGATTAACACTTGTTTAGTATATGACTATAAATGAGTAAGTTTCATCCTTTAATCCACTATTTCAGGTTTAACTGTTTGCATGGCTATCTTAAAAATTTCTGGCCTTCATTCAAAACAATTTCTTCCTGTCAAATCAGATTGCAACATACAATTTTGAATAGCATTCCAACAGTTGCATTTTAAAAGTTGATGGGAGCAAAGAAAAGGCAAGGCACCAGAGAGGGAAAAGTAAAAAGAGAAATCCCAGCCAAATATTAATTTTGAACCATATTTGTAACATGCTTAAATTCAAGTGGCAGCATGTTGGAATGCAATCTTAATCCAGAGTAGCACAATTGCACAATACCTATTAACTTTAGTAGTATCCAAAATAGTCTCAGTAGGTTAATAGAAGCCAGGCAAAGACGGGGAGAGGGGGAGCGAGCATAAAACTAAGCTCTCCTTGCTTCTTTAAAATCACAATAAATATAACTGGAATTCAAACATGTGAATAGACATTTATATGATATTTGCCAGATTTCATTGGTAAACTGCATTCTGCTGGCGATTGTGGAAAAGACCAATTGATCTCAGGTGCACTGGGTATAGGGTATCCCATTGTGTTTTAAATCATTGGCAGGCAACTAATTTTCAACAAAAAAAAGACAAGGCAGAGACATTAGAATTTACCTTTCTCTAAAAAACACATTTTTAATCCCAGGGCGTACTACATCCATGGCTCTCTCCAGCTTGAAGATCAAGCTCTGTTAAGTACAGGCATCTGTATCTCACAATAATTTAGAAGGAGGAAATCCTAAGTACAACTATCTATGCAAACCTAGAGATAATATTGATGTAGTCACCTCCTCCAGGGCTCACACAGTAGCCAATCCTAGTGGATACAAAAAGAGCAACCTCTCAGTCATTTTGTTGCCAGATACCATAGGTTTCAGCCATACCTTACTGCTTAACTTCTAGATCAGGGGTCTTCAAACTTGGCCCTTTTATAACTTGTGAACTTCAACTCCCAGAAGTCCTTAGCCAGGCATGCTGGCTGAGGAATTCTGGGAGTTGAAGTCCACAAGTCATAAAAGGGCCAAGTTTGAAGACCCCTGATCTAGATGAAACCTTTGGGAGAAGTCATCCCTTGTCTACGAGGAGAAACAGGATTAGAATTTTACAGAGTGGCTACGAATTCAAAGTTTGACAGTTCAGACACAGTCAATTCTTTAGTCTGAATGGGGCAATGCTTCCCCATATGGAGTTAGCCCACAATTATGGGGTCCTTCTCTGGAACAGAAGGTGGAGGCTATTGTCCTAAGAGCCTCTGGATAATTACGTCTTGTGCAGGAGCTCCACTGGCTGCCACTTTGCTTGTAAGTGTAGTTTAAGATGCTTGGATGCATTCACAGCCTAGATATCATGGATTATCTTCTCCAGGTTGAATCTGCATAAGTTGAATCCACATACACTCTAAGCTCAGCCTTCTCACTGATGCCTCTCCCACCCGAACTGTTTATTCCTGGATATCTAGGCCACACCCTCCTTACTACTTTTTTTTCCAGAGAGGTATTAAAACAGACTTTTCACCTGGACATGAGTAATATTATTCTACTATTAATGGTGGCCCATTGAAATGATTGGTTATAATTGATTTTTGCTTTTATTCACCCAATATTAATACCATAAGCCACTCAAAGACTCCAGAAATAAAACATGTAAGTTGAATAAATGAATGAAAGAAGTCACAAAATGATGCATTCTAGGAAAGGGAGGAAGATGGGGAAAGGTATCCCTCCTCCAGTTTTTTTAAAAAAAGCAACTGCAACACAAAATGAATACAAACTTTGCAACTAATGTCACAGACCTAACAGCAAGCTCTTACCAGCAAGATGAAATATGTGAATATCAAAAAGCACAGATTTTTCAACTCACCCTGGGTTGAAAAATCTGTGCTTTTTAAAAGTCATAAATTTCATACCATCTCTGTATTTTAATAAATAAAGCCAAAAGTTAAGTAAACAGGATCAACCATGTCAAAATCTGCCTAGGACAGTATAAAAACATTCAAGGGGGAAAAAGCAACCTAAGATTTTCCCTTAGAAAGGAGAAAACAGCTTTGGTACAAAACAACGTTAAGATACTGTTGAGTTCTAAAGCTACATGAGGGTCAGCTGGGGGGGGGAGAAAACAGCAACCCCCTGCATTTCTTACTTTTGGTTCTGTAATCCTGACATTCACCCTGCTCTCTCAAAGCGTTATTTCTACACATAAGCATTTTAGGCCTGCAGAAACTAGACAATTTTGCATTTTATAAAAGACCAGTTTACTTCCTTTTTAGGAACATGTTAAAAGATTTCTGAAAGTTTGGTGCCCATGGCAGTTGGCAGCTGCAAACATCCGACTGAAAGCCCCCGTCTGCTGCTTCACAGCTTCCAGTCGAGGGTGTTTACAATCGCTCACTGTCAACAGCAATATTCATTCCTTGGTTGTTGTTTTCTCATTAACCTACAACTAGATCCAGGCAGGTTGACTTAAGAGAATCCTCATCATCACCTCTGCCTCAGGTTGTCATACCACTGGAGCGGTTTCCGAAATTTCCATCTGCAGAAATCTACGTAATCAATACGATGCAACAAGCAAGTATCCCAAGTATAGGATTCCTATTGAGTTAAAAGATGCAATGAGTAATATATTCAGCTACTCCTTAAGATTAGCCTGCTTCAAGAAAAACAGTATTCACTCTACCCAACCTGGACCAATAGTTCCAAAAATATCTAATGAGCTAACAGATACTGTAACATCTCCATTAATTTTTAAATATATTTTATACTCGCAGAAGCTTTGCCATAACTCTAATGTATATTCAGAATATTAAACCTGGATTACTGTGAACAATCCTAATTCTCCTTTTGAAGTCAACGGTAAGCACTGCTTAAAGACTGCTTTGTAAGTATTTACTGTTGTAACAATTACAATGAACAAGAGTGTTAAAATAAAGGCATTTGAAAGATACTGAGCCATTCTCCTCCATCGGTAAAATATTCACAGTGAAAGCTGATACACAAAAATGTTTTAGTTATTTGAAATGCATAGACTTACAGGGTTATTTGCTTCAACTGATAAATGTAAAGGATCCCCATAAATCACCCCTTGGAAAAGACAAGGTTAGATTTCTCTGCACCAAGGTTAAGAAAACTTGTCCTTCAAGAGCAGATGAAAACAAGCTAAATTGCACTAGAAATTGATTCCTTTTATTCACCACTAAAGTCAAAGCTATTAAAGCCTCCCAGGGAAAGCACATTTTCTCAATGAATCAAGTTGCTAAGGGAAACAAAGCAAACCTCCAGTGCTATGCATTCCAGGCGTTCTTAGTTCTTGGCATCCTGGAAAAGGATCAACTTTCTATCTTAGAACTGATTTCAAACTAGTTTTGGGATTCTAGTTGTAGTATCCAATTTGGTGTTAACAATCTACACAGAATATGGAGGACACATCTCATTCTGTGTTATAAGCCTGAAAAACACCCAGAAGTTTTAAAAGCATTAAAGGAGATGAGATAAATAAATAAAATGCTATGCTGTAAGGAATACCATCAGCAGGTTTTTCTACTTTATATTTCCTCACAAAGATTAGCCTTTGTTCCTACAAGCATATCATTTCTAAATCGCTGGGCGGGGGGGGGAGGGAATCACCATTAGAACTCATTAGCTGAAGATCACGTTGTCCACAATGCCCCATTTCATTTTCTACATATATGGTTCCTCTCTGACGTCAAACAGATTATATCTGTACCAAAGTCAGTAAAAGGTTATGTCTACAGTGTTTCAGTTTTCAGCATATAATTGGAGTTCCATTATGCAGGACCACGGTATAATAATATGCAATGTTTTCCTGCACTGTTGACTTTAATCAATGAACTTTGTTGTTTTTGTTAAAGTTTGTAAATGCTGTCTCAGCATTTCAGTATTTTAGACAAACAAAAGTATTCATTTTGGAGATGGCTGTCAAAGAGTTCCACCCTCAGCTATGACTTATATAGCAAGCAATTCAGGTATAAAAAATTAATGGCTCAGAAAAGAAAGCAAATAAATTATTTGTCAAATGAATGGGAGGGCAATTCTAATAAAGAAATTATAATGCAATACAAACTGCTTTCATACAGATGAATTCAATTGCTACCACAATCAAACACTCCTGATCAAAATACGTCTTTTTCCAAATTTTCATTTAAATTAATCTATGGAGGCTAATCCATGGCCAGAATCCAAAGACTAAATAAATCAAACTGATGTTTGGACTAATTTTCATTCAGAGCCTTGTATCATGTAGACAGCTGATTTTGAAACATAGGTAAGCTTCAACAACTTCCTTTTTAACATACAAGAACATTTCTAATCCTGATCAATATGACCAGAGCAGAATTAAGAGATTATTTTTTTTAAAAATTGCAATGAAGGGGTAACACTTTCAAAGCTTTAATAAAGGTCCCTATGAGTTGAGTTTAATTTCATTAACTCTTAGGGACTTCACAGACACATCCAAATGGTTACTTGGGCAACAATTCAGAAGAGATTTACAACTGCTTTTTTCCAGCGTGTCTTTTCAATGCCCCAATCTAACCTACAATATCTCTGGTATGCCTGGTATCTCTGTAGATCAAGATACTAACTAGGGCCAGCCCTGCTTAGTTTCCCAGTCCAAACTAGGCCATTCAACAATTATGCCATTTGCTGAGACCTTCCCAAATACCAGAGGCATTAAACTGTATCATGTCCTTGCTCTAAATATTTTGGAGAAGTTTTTTAAACCTAAAGGAGAGAGAATGATTTTCCCAAAAGCTGTCAGTTTACATTCTAGCAGATCACTTTTTTTCTGTCTCAACAGATGGTTGCACCAAGCTGACTTTGTCTGGGCTAGGAAGCTAAAAAAAGGTCAGGCTGTTTTAAAGCTGGACAGGACACCACCACAGAATTCCACAACTCTATGCTAAACTGGTCAAGTCAGAAGATACTCCAACAGAAGGCAATAAATAACAAACAACTTATATAATGTAACTTTAAAAAATTGTATGCCATGTCCACATAATTATTGGGAATCAAGCACCACCTAGGTAAAACCCAGAATTTTTACACTTTTCTGATTTTGATAAATATTACTGTTGGGAAAAAACAACTTTCCCAAAACAGTCATATAGATTATTACAATCAACTGGATTATCAGTGTCCTTTCATAGAAAATATTTCATTCCTTTCATATAAATGCTCCCCAGTTAAAAATGTTTTTCATACTGGCAAGTTCATCACTGGGAGACTAATTCTATGTTTTGTTTTAATATTCCTCAAACTATTCAGTATTTTCCACTGAAAGATTTCTGGAAATGGGAATAATACTGTCCATGATCAATATATGCCATACAGTAACTTAATTAACTATGCATTTGCACTCTTCAATTCTTATTTTCTGAAATTAATTCCATAATGTTCACAGGCAGATATTCCAAAATAGAACACAGAGTGTGGGACATGGGAAACATGGAGCAACACCTGTTTTGTTGAGTGCTGGAACATTAATTAAACCCCACAATAATCTAAATGAGCAAAATATATTAGTTTACCTGGCTGAATTATCTAGTTGTTAAAAAAATGGAATTCTTACTTACAAAAATCCAATCTTCTCATTTGAACACCTAAGACACCTCATACATTTTTAGGATCACTGTTCTTGTCAGCCAACCTAAAAATCAAATTAAGAATAGTGAAATATTCATTACTCTATGCTTTCATGAGATTCAGAATCTTGCAGCATTATTGAATTAAGTTTTCCTAAGAAAGCAAAGAAAATAGTAATGGACAAGAGAACAATGTTTTCTAAATGTAGTGAAAATAAATGTACTCCCAACATTACTTGTGTTAAACAATCTTAACTAGCTAGCCTTAGTTTTGTAATTTAGAAATTACAAAATAAGTCAAAAAGCTATATTTAGACATTGAGTTAAACCATGAAATAAGTTTGCATGATTTTTTTTTTCAGGTTAAGTTGTAATAAGGGGCTACATGAGGGCTAAAATTTCAATTTCAATCTTAAATTTATTATATTATATTATATTAAATCAAACTCTCTGGATTACAAATAAACCATATGTAAAATAAATCATAGCTTTGCATGCTGTGTTATATGAACCTAGGCCTTATACAGGTAGCCCTTAATATAGGAACACAATTGAGCCCAAATTTTCTGTTGCTTAGCAAGGCAATTAAGTTAATTTTGTCCCATGTTATAACCTTTTTGCCACACTTGTTAAGTCAATCACTGACTGCACTTGTTAACTGAATCGTGTAGTCAAGTAAATCTGGCTTGACTTTGCTTGTCAGAGACAGCTGGGGAGGTTGCAAATGATAATCACATGACCCCAGGATGCAACTGTAATAAGTACATGCCAGTTGTCAAATGTCTGAATTTTGATCATGTGATCATGGGGATCCTGCAATAATGAAGTGTGAAAAACAGTTATAAGTCATTTTTTTTCAGTGTCGCTCTAACTTCAGTCATTAAATGAATGGCTGTAAGTCAAGGACTACCTGTACAAACTTGATTACATGCAATTTAATGTCATGATATCAAATCCATAAGTGGCTAAAAATGCCAAATCCAGTCTAGACATCTGGCTGTGTGACAAATTATTATAACTGGCACTTTTAACACCATCAAACACTGGTCTATCTATCCCAGGTCTAAATATCTGGCTGACTATGTGACAAGCCATAGTAGCTATTGTCTTAGTAAACCAAGTCAATATTTATCATTACAGTCATTATCAGGTTTGTTTGTTTTTTTAAAAAATGGAATGTTTATGTTTTTGGAATATTTTGTAACTTATGCAGGAAGACATACTGGATAGGGAAAAAATACTCCTCACTGAAGAATATTCTAAGGTGGAGTATTTATTGTAAACCCCTTTAACAGAAAAGACTCCTCTTAGTTGCAATTTTGCACACTATAGAGAAAAGCTTCAGGAGAAACATGAGCCTATAGCTAACAGCCTAGACATTTTAATAGTTCATTAACTAAACCCCCATTTTGAAGCACTGACAATATATCTGCAAGGTCACGTACAGTATTTCAAATTCTGTTAATATATTACATCTTTATTCTGGTGCACCTGCAAGTTAACTCTTACTAGAAGCTACATTATTAGCATGTGGGAAATGTTTTAAACAAACTAAAAGCATTCATATACAAAATCTTGCATGAGAGGAAAAGTAACACAGGAATTATTTTTTAGGTCCTGTTACACAATAACTGAAATGCACATTGTGGTACAATTTGCAGCTTTAAAATCTGTAGAAGCTTTACTATGTAATTACACCAGGATGCTGTAGTATCTACAGAATTCTGATTGCTGTTCCCACATGCCACGTTTTGTAGCTGTGAACTGTACTGGAGCATAAGCATTCACCTTAAAAGCAAACAAACATTTCCAAGTTATCCATTTCATAGTCTTCAACCAAGACTATAAAATGTCGTTTAAAGTGTTTATTTTTAACAGATGAAAATGAAAATGACAGAATGGGATGTGTTTAAATTAGTCAGCTTTCTTGATTGGTATACTTTTCTCTGGAGGGTAGAATATAAAATATATCCAGATTCTCCCTCCAAAGGCAAAAAACCTACTTTAAGCTGTCAGGTTTTAAAAGAGTTGGGCTTAATTCATTTACTTACACTTCTGCTGAATTCACATACCTTGCCAAGCTATATTATTTGCTTAGTTTTGATTCACTTTTGCAAAATTTAGCTGCTATAATTTTAAACTATGATGTATGGCTTAGCATATAGTCAACAAGGAGGCACTTGTAAAATTATTTATAATATCCATAAGTCTCAAAACTCAAAAACCAATTAAAATGGTCAGCATAGTACAACTTAGCTGAATCTTGTAAGTTTTCATAACTCCTCACTTTTTTTAAGTTTCCAAAATGACTACAAATAATGTATACATGCAATTTTGAAAGTAACTTAGTTCATTAGTCAGAGAAACAATCTATTCTACAACCATGAAACTATGAACTCATAATGCTAACCTCCAAAAGTCTATTGGAAAATCCCATCGTGTTCTAGAGGTTTTATTTATACCAAGATTTAGCTTCTTTTGCTTTTCAAGCAAAACACAACAAAAGTTCCCATGTCTTAAAGTCAAAGCATTGAAGTAAATATTACAATCTATCCTTCAATTTTACTGATCACAGCAGCCAATAAGTAACATATACATTTTGAGGGACCAATGACCTACTTCACAACTAGGACCAACCAATGAATGCTCTTACTTATGCATTTATATGATGAGCACTGTATTGTGGGATGAGATTTTAAGTATATATCTCTAGTTTTGGTGTCTTAAGTATCTATGTTTACCATATTAAGGCAAGGATAAAGCTCTAATCATGCCAAACATAACTAGAATTTTGGGAGAAAATCTCCAAAATCTCTATAGTTTACTTATACTGGCTAAATAAATGTAGAAACCCAGTATCTCTTACCCAAAATGTCTTATTTTCAATTATACTGGCAAATTAACATGAATGAGAAGCACAAGCAATAAGCACCTTAATAATTTAACCACTGGCATTCTATTACAAATAAAAAGGATACAAAATATAGTTATTCAAAAACAATTACGTCCCACAGTGAGAAAGAGGCAAGTTCCAGATGCACACAGCCGAGACAAAAAGTTCTGCCGATTACCATAACTACTACCGCAATTAACTGTCCTTCCCAATAGGGTAGTTTATGTATGTTCATATACATTATTTTTGGAAAGCCAACTGTACATAAAAAGCATCCTTGATATGAATGTTTTGGAACTGAGGAAAGTAGATGAATATTCTTGTAATATTTTCAGCTCTGTACGAATATTTGAAATAAAGGGTAGCATTTAGCATAATTGTTTTCCTATGTTTCTGTAGTATTTTAACCTAACTTGTTTCAAAATATAAAACTAGGTGTGCCAAGAAAATAAATGCAAAGAATTATAGATCAAGAAATGTTTTAAGAATATGTTCTCCGCTGTACAAGACAGTACATTCAAGGTTATCCATCTAACTATTGGAAACCGCTTCAGGAAACATAAAAAGCTGTTTAATCAGAAAAGAATTTCCACCCTTTTCCTAAGTAGAAGCCACACCCTCCAACTAATGACAGAAAAGCATTTTGAATTAGAACTCTACAAGTGCCTTGCCTCAGGCAAAGCAAGTCTCTCCTATTTTCAGAAAAGAAAAGAAACTCTTGCTCAGTAAGTAGCAATTAGGCTGCAGGATTTATATGCTGAACACGGTCAAATGGAAGAACACCAGATCAGTGGACCATAGCTTTAGTGCACTGAGTATGATTAACAGAATGAGCCTTCAAAGGTCAATTAAATGTCACCACTTTTGAGGGGGAAAGTCTTCTGAAATTTGGTCAGGGTGTAGTACTGTGGTACAGGCAAACATCTTAATTTTAGTATTTCATATAAGTTATGTGAACCCCAATATCTGTATGTACACACATAATGGATATCTATTTCCTGAAAAAGAATGGGTATTTATATGAGTGGGCAGAATGGTGTTAGTGCTATTAGTTATGTTTAATCAAGTAAAGCAAGGTATTTTTCCCTAGTTTAGAACAGCTTCAATGGGATTAAATATTTCTTTCCCGAGGTTTTTAACAGAATATTATGGGATGAAGTTGCGATGATAAATTTCTTGAGAATCCTGATGGGGGGGGCACAGAAAATACTGTGGAACTTTCAACTTCATTTGAAAAATGAAAAGTTTCTGCAAAACATTTTGGTCTTAGTCAAACAATTTTGCAAAGTTTTAAACTTATTCCAGAGGTATTATTATAGCCCAATATTTCCAATACCCCCAAACAGTAGAGATAATATTTACAATATGCTATAAGTAATGAAATACAAAATCTCTCACACATGCACACACTTGCAAAAGCTGAAAAAAATCTGCAAGAACTGCAGGAAGAACTGCAAGTTGAATTATAGTAGCACATCAGAAAAAAAATGTTAGGAGAAATCTTTTAAACAGTCTGCAGTTCTTACAACATACCTTGTCAAGATGGATAAATGATTCAGAAGAATGTTTTTATACTTTTCCCAAGGACAGATGATGAACCTTCACTATGAATAATGAATCTGTATGGCCTCTGTTCGGAAACCCATTAGAAATGACTTACAAGGTCAGCTAATACATAAAGTGATATTAATGGTCTTACTAACATTGAGTGTTAAAAAGATTAATAGATAACATTGATCTCTGGGAGTTTGGGAGAAAGAGCCAAGAAACATAAGTTACATTTTAAAATTGAGAACCTATCCTTTTTACAAGTACAAGAAAGATATCTCTATTAGATCCATCAACAATTTAAATCTTCAAATACAGTATAATTAAAACCTGAAGTAGATTAAGGTTGGAATCATACTAAGCAATGGCCTGTTGAAGATAAAAACATATTGACATAGTAAGGCAGAGAAGATAAAATATACCGGTAGTACAACTTAGCAGACCACGTGAAGTCAAAAAGATTTCAAGCACATTTAGACCAGAGAAATGCACTTTTAATCTACTAAAATGCGATGTTTAATATTAAATGGACAGTTAATTCAGCTTCATCTGCACTTTCGGCCATTTTTTTCAATTCTTCACTCACATAACCTCATCAACCATAGATCAGAGTTCACAAGTTATCCTTCAGTTTCAATCCGAAGTACACCCTCAGTACTTGTAAGTAAACTGGGGCTTCCCTTAACAATAAACAAACACCAGAGCGGAGCGCACAGCTACACTCCCAGCGCAACTGGAGCAACTTGATCTGTAACTCAGTCCACTCAGCCATGAAAGATACCTGTTGCTGCACCTGCAGAACTGGCTCCATTAAGTCACCAACGCCAGAGCTTGTAAAGGACTGTACATTTGCCCCTGCAACAAAACTAAACAAAACCAAACCAGCCGGCTCGACTTTTTCCGCTTCGATTTGTCGTCACTCTGGAACCAGGCGTCCCTTTTCCTTATTATTGGTTTTGCTGTTATTGTTATTCCCACATCTGTCTCTCTCTCTCTCCAGATATCCCACCCAGCCACTCTTCCGGGCCCTCGACAAGCTCTTTTTAACACAAGGCAAAGCGATTCAAGGAAGGAAGGAAGGAATGAGGAGCCTACTCCAAGCCTAATCCATGTTGTTATGCTTTTAAAGGGGGAAGGAAGCCGAGGACTAATTCCCGCCACACCTCGCCGTCCCACATGAGCTTTATAAAATTTTTCAGCGGCTCCACAACGTTGCTACTCCGGTGGCGGGACGTGGATTAACAAAAGTGTGTGCTGGAAAACGAGGCAGATCCATTTTTCCGTCCGATTTTTTTTTTTTTGTTTGCCCCGCAGATTATAGGGCAACGGCAAGGAGAAAAGCCCAAATCCCCGGAGCGACGACTCTCCCGCCTCTGAAGCAATAAACGTGGAAGGCGGGCGGCGGCGGCGGCAACAGCCTTCCACCTGTGGCGAAGTTCTTGGCGGGAGCCCTTCTCCCGGCGCCTCCCCGAACTTGAGCAGCGCAACAGCCAGAGCCCACCTAGTCAGGCGGTCCGCCAAGTTTTCTCCCGTCTCCGCCCGCTCGCACGTAATTTCCACCCACAGCCTCCGCCCGAGAAGAGTGGCAGTGCCGCCGCCGCCGCCTTTCGGCTCCGTCTCAGCGGAGACCCCAGCGCCAAGTGGGAAAAGGAGCGTGGCTATCCCATGACGCCCCTCCTCCGGCCAAGGAGAAGCAGCCGCTCAACTTCACAGTGACGTGACGCGTTTTGCGTCACGTGGAGTTTGGCCCCAAAGAGCACAACTAAGTGGCCCAAGGAAACTCCGTCCGCCATCCTCCCGCTCGCCGCTTTCCCTCCTTCAGGAGCGCGGCCGGCTTGGCATTGTCCGCCCGCCCCTCTCAACTGTCCTGTGTCCTTCCTTCCTGGCTCCCCGAGGGGGCGTGGGGGGGGCAGCGTCCCTTCAGACTCCACCTCTTCTCTTTGCTTGCAGTGTCTTGCCTTGTTCTTTGTTTCTCCAGCTTCTCCCTCCTCCGCCCCCACTGCTTTCCCTTGACAGCTGCGGTTCCTTCCCCATTCAGCCGCACTATTCCCCCCCCCCAACCCCTTAAGGGACAGCCCAGCGCGGCCGAAAGAAAGAAAAGTAAAGACTTTCCCCACCACCACCACCACCCCGTCGCTGCCCTCCCGGCCTTCCCTGCCCTGCCAGCGCCAGAGAGCGTGCGCGCCCCCGCGGCTCAGCGCCTCGCTTGCAGGTGGAAAGCGGGGAATGAATTCTCCACCCTAGGGCTGCTTCTGCTTTGAAACCCCTCCTCCGGGGTTCCATCTTCTCCACGCTCAAGCTCCTCCAATTAGCTGCAGGGGACGGCAGAGACTTGAGCCAATGAACTGACGGCAGTCCGGAGTGTCCCGTCAGCGTGAGCCAATTAGGAGGAGAATGGACTCTTTCCTCGACTCCCTCCTTCTTTCTCATTCTCCTCCCGGCTTCTTCAACCCGGTCGGGATTCTGGCAGGCGCGTGGTGGGTCTACTATGGTCGAACAGCTGGAAAGGGTCGGCGAGAGAGACAACCGCAGCCCTCGCCGCTACTACTGTTACCGTAGTAGCATTAGGAAACGCTTTCGGGGAAAAGGTGGGTGAACGTCAATAAGGATTCTCCGATTGGAACACGAAGATCGGCAAGAACGTCTGCTCAGCGCCCTGTTGAGCCTGTATCATCTTATTTACATTCAGACGATGGCAGCCTTTGATCTCACTGCGTAGCAGAAGTAGCTAAGGTTGAGATAATGAAGGCTGGCAAAATGTGGAGTAAAAATTGTAGGTCAGGTGTTGAGCATCGCATGCATCACCCGCACAACCCAGAAAAGAAAGCTTTTTGACTGATTTATGATGTTCTCTTCGTGTGATGTTCCATGTTTTTACCCGTATGCATGCTATTGTCCAACTTGACTGTTGTTCTAATGCACATATCTTTTCGCAACCGGCTGTTAGTCTCTAACTTAGGAAAAATGTATTAATGGATTTGGCTTATCAAAGAAATGTAAAATAGAAGTAGTAGATTAATGTATGAACATTGGCAAAGGATTAATTTCTGACCTTTTAGTTTAGGAACGGATTGCTTCGTGAGAAATAGGTGATGGGAAAAAAATTGAACACAATATCATACAATACAATACAGCTTTTTCTGATAAGGATTTGGGTAGTGAAGACTATCTTTAATATTTGAAAAAGTTGTGAAAACTTGATGAGCATCTTATTTCAACCAATTATACCTTTGTTACAGTATGGATTTTTTTTCCATGACCGAATATAGTTGTTGTCTGCATTCCTTTTTACTCTCTTATATTATGTTTGCTTTTTAAAATAATGAGCAATGTCAGTTTGAGAAAAAAATGGGTGCAATTTTTTTTCTATAAAAATACTAATGTAATACAAGTAAGTCACATGCAAGACCTTTGAGGATCTGAACTAATCTCCAAGTCAGCCTCTCCCAATCCCACCTTCCAGATGTGCAGAACAATCACTTCCATAATTTGCTGGTTGAGGAGTTGTAGTTTTAACATAGCTAGAGGGCACCAGCTTGGAAAAATGCTAAATATGCATTGGTGACCCTTGTCAATATTCATATTTTGTTTTTATTAAACTATTTTTAAAAAAAACAAATGGTTTCATGATTTTTTTTATTTGAAATGCTAGTACTTACTTTTAAGATGTGTAGAAGAACCAGTAGTATTTCATGGATTGCCCCTGCCATCCATTTAAGGGAAAATATTGATATCTCCCTGTAGTTGCTGAAGATCTGGTCACAGTGTTTATTTTCATACTGTCTCTTAGCTTAGGAGGATAAAATACTCCATAGTGAAACCAGCTGCATTTTAGCCTAGCACATTATATACAAATCCATTCATGAGAATACAGTTCAGCCATTGGGTTCACATTACACATTAGCCTAAATATGTATTTAATGTATCACGAGAATACAGCCAATATAAGTCAGTTTGTCAGTGTGTCACATGAACCCAGAAAAATAAACCATGATTCGGTGTGTTAAATAAATACGCTAACAGAAATCACTCTTGAAAGCTGCTTGGAAGCTTTGGTTAATAAGATACTTTGCAAGCCAGAATTTTTTTTCAGGAATAAAGATTTACAACCTTCATATAACTTCACTTCTCATTTCCATGTATAATTCAAAATGCTGAACTGGGACCACAGTTATTATAGGTCCTGTGACTTACTATATAGAGAGTGGCTACAGTTGTCAACAGGAACCTGAGTAAGGACCTGATTGTTAGCTGCTTCTGACTACAGTATTGACTTTGTCTCAGAGATAGGTGAGATTGTCTTCTCCTATATTTGGCTTCAGATCGGCAGTCAGCATTTTTCTCTTATTAAGAGTGCTGTGCTCAAATTTATTTTACAGCAAGATTTTTGATCCCGTTTCTTCTTTTTATTATGCTCAACAGTTTATAAGAATTTAATTGTGTGCTGTCCTAACATAGCGGATATGGTTTATTAATTAATTGTGAATAAAAGCCCCCATAATTTCTGCTAGTTTTTATTCATCTTTGACTATGTTCAATCCCACAGTAGTTAGTAGTCTATATTAAATGAATATGCATTTACCTATAGGTAGTCCTTGGGATAAAATGGCTACTGGGATTGAAATTGCTAAGTGATGCAGTTGTAAAACATGAAGCCATATGACTACATTGTTTAGTGCTGGCACTTCTGGAGTCCCAGTTGCCATTGTTAAATGAGAATGTGAGTCATCAACAAGCACTCATTTAACTATGACTTTCAATTTCCTGCTGGCTTCCCCAATGATTTTGCTTGTGGGAAGCTGGCAGGGAACATTGGGAATCATGATCACGTGATTTCAGAGATACTGTGATGATTGGAACTGTAAGGACCAATTATAATTACAACTCCGTCTATCATTGTAAATTTGAATAGTCACTGATCGAGTGGTCGTAATCTGAGGATCACCCATAAATCTAATTACTTTTTTTTTAAAAAAATCAGGCTACAGACATCTGACATATATGTAACTAACTTAATGGAGGACAAGATCAAACTAGCAAGATATCTCATAATGTAGATATCAAAATTCAAAATCCATGTATGATTTTTTTAAATGAAAAGTGAGTATGAGTCATGTTTTCCGTTTTTAAATTAAATGTGGGCTGAAAGAATAATTTTCCAGTTACTAGTGTTTATTTTGGAGACAAATGCTGTAAAACACTAATCAGTGTGTTTTTATAACTGAGGATATATGTATAAATCCCTGCGCTTAAAATGTCTTATGTAAGGTGACTTGGCATAACCCTCTCGCTCTGTGTTTTCAGTGCTGAAGATGAATTGGAAAAGTTCCCTTTTGGGAAGCAGTATTAATTTTATTTTGTTCTAATCAAGTATATGATTCTGGAAATCTAACAAGTATAAATTCTGTGCAATGTATTTTTAAAAACAATAACTTTGGCAAAAAGTATATAAGTTATTCTAACCAGAATTGACCTGCTTTATCCTGTTTTTGTGAAGAAACAGCATCAGTCTGAATGAAAACATTTATTGATTATTTCAATTTATACAGCTGCCAATCTCAAATTCATGATTTTGGGTCGTAATTAAAAATAGCATAAGAACATAAAGTAAGAAAGAAATAACAGTATGCATTTAATCTGCACCCAAGGTTAAAAAAAAAAACCATAACACTAATCAGCATAACCATTGCATGAACTGAGACTTATACTTGGATTCTCAGATTTTGGGAAACGTTGTCCACAGATATTAGACCAAGAGTTATCAACTAGGGATCATGAGGCCTCTAGATCAGGGGTCCCCAACCCCAGGTCCCTGGACCAGTACCAGGCCGCGGCATGCCAGCAATTGGGCCACACAAGCAAGCAAAGCCTCATCCGTGAGACGCAGGCAGAACACAAAACCACACCCCTTCCGGTCCGCGAAAAACCTCTCTCCACAGAACCGGTCCCTGGTGCCCAAAAGGTTGGGGACCTTTGCTCTAGATAGTCCAATAGACTTCCTTTTAAAAAAAAAAACTAAAAATGGCCCAAATCCTATATTTTGTTTTCTTATGAGAGTTAGCTATTTTTAATGTTGTAAAGTTAATTTCTTAATTTTTTAAAAAAATTGTCCGTGTGCTATGCTCTTCATGCAATGTAGGAAAAATATATTCAATACAGCTAGTCCTCAATTTACAACAGTTCATTTAGTGACTCTTCCAAGTTACAAGCAGCACTGGAAAAAGTGACTTATGACCATTTTTCACTTATAACTTTTGCAGCGTTCCCGTGATCATAATTCAGACACTTGGCAACTGACTCATATTTATGATGGTTGCAATGTCCTTGGGTCATGTGATTAATTTTTAGGACCTTCTGACAAGCAAAGTCAATGGGGTAGCCAAATTCACTTAACAATTGTGTTACTAGTTGATTTATTTAATAACTGTGGCAAGAAAGATCGTAAAATGGAGAAAAACTAAAATATCTCACTTAGCTACAATGAGATCAATTGTGGTCATAGGACTACCTGTAGGAGGGTTGCATGTAAAAGTAATAGCTGGAGGTGCATGAAGGTGATGTGTAGTAACTGAAGAAGCCAGAACAATAGAGAAAAAGATATTGAATGACATATCTTATGTTCAAACTATGCATGTAAAGTTTTAGGCCTTTAATGTGATGAAAGCTGTGAGCATCCTTTATAAATCTTTTAGTGCAGCTCTGCAAACCAGCTGTTGATTGAAAGTACAGGAGAGCAAATGATTGTGATGCATCTGAGTGTTTTGGTACTGCAAAAGATTCTAGAACTTGTAATGTAGCAAAATTAATAAAAGTGTGCTGCCTTTTAAATAGCATAGCAGAGAACTTTCTGTGTCATGGGTACCTCTTCTATAGAGGTAAGAAATTAGCAATCTTTTTCTAAAACAGCACAGAGAAGATTAGATATTTTTTCTCATACTAGAGGTGATATAAATAAATAATTCATGAAATTATATTTTTTTCCTTGAAACAAGGTGCAAGTAGTGATTATTAATACCATCATTGAATTCAATTCAGCTTGCAGTTGTTCCCAAAAAAATTATGGGAAAGGAAAGGAAAGGAAAGGAAAAGAGTTACATCTTTTGAAAGGTAGGCATTCAAGTTCCATTGAAGAAACTGTGCATTAAGAAAAAGAGGAAATAAAAATAACTTCAAATTACTCTAAGTAGCACAACTGTGCAGGAATTGGTATCTGAAAATCCACAGAATCCATAAGGGCTGTATACAGCTTCTTAAAGCCAATGCTTAAAGATTGTGGGTCTACCTTCTGCAATGACTTCTGGAGAAAAGATACATTATTTTTAGGAAAATGTGGCATACGCTACTAAAAAAAAGCATTTTTTGCCATCAGATATGAAATGCTATATAGTTAAGACTTCTTGATAAAATGTACGATACTGTTTTGAAAGAGACTATCATGCTTAATACGTTTACCTGGTCTATACTTATTTAAAATAGGACTTAAGAAAAACTTGCTTAATAATGCTGAAAATGAGTTACTACATCTAAGTTTTTCTTAATTCTGTTATCTTTTATTATCCTCATAGTTTGAACTTTTCAAAGTATCTTCACCAATAATTGGAAGCAGGAAATAAAACCAACTTGGCTTTCTCTCCAGTTGAGATTTATTTTTTTATTAATTTATTTTGCTGATGGGATTTGCTACATATTATCATTCTTGTATTATCTCAGTATAAAAAAAATAGCCAAAGAAAGAAAAAAAAACCTAAAATCATCATGCAGGGCATATATTCACAGGCAAACATTAAACATTCACAGTTGCACATTAAACATTTCCAAACAAATGGGAGCCATAATTTGTTACAATCATATATAGCTAATCTGTACTGATAAGCTATTGATTTGTAAATTGCTAATAACATCAATTCTGTAGTTCACTGAATAATTTTCTCCTGGGTCCTGCCGGGTGAAACTCCTTATTAGACAGGATCTGCAACATGCTCGTTCTGTTGGGTCTGATGGGATTGACAGACATAATCAGAAAGAGATGGCTCCTCATACTGAATAGTTTCCTAATTTGAACGTCATTTAGCCTTTTTTTAAAAAAATCCTACTTTTAATACATTTAGGTATTTAATATGTTTAATATGTATTAAATTTAAATTTAATACATTTAGGCAATTATGAAATTAAATCCTATTTCCCACATTAAAATGGCAAGCAAAGGTCCAAGGAATTCATTGTCAAAAAATAAAAATAAATTTCACATTTGAACATTTGGCCCTCTGGTAGCCATCTCTTTTCTAGTTATAAAATAAAGTTCTATTGTTTTAGTATTAATATGACCCACTAAGAGCACCATATGACCTTTTCTACATTTTAACAATATTAAAACAGTAATAAAACTTGCAATAGATTTCAAGCCATTAGTGTCATTACAAATACAAAACTATAAAAGCTGAATAACAATTGAAACTAAGTATGGAAATTATTAACCTATAGGGCTTTATTTTTCAGTAAAACAAGATAAAGTAAGATCTACATAAAAATGGCATATTTTGTAAGGCTCAGTGTTGCTAAGGTGCTTCCTATGTTGCTATATGTACATCATGGTTTTATGCTCATTTTGCCTGATGCAGCCAAGTATTTGATGAGCTACATGCTACAATGCATTAGTACATGATTGAAACTTTAGTAAAGCACTAGCAATCAAACATTCAGGGCTTTAGGATCACAACAATATTCAGCAAATGCAAGATAATATGGTACTTTTGAAACACAGAAGAAGGAGGAGAAGGATTTATTGTGAAATCAAATTGTGGTAAATATAAATGCCCTGAAATTCAGCTGAAAAGTTAATCCAGAGAGTCTGAATAGGGTGTGATCTTTGTGACAGATGCCATACAATTCCTATCCACTCCTTAATCTATTGCAAAGAGGTTCAGGAAGTACAAACTTTCCACGCACCCGTGTGTGTATGTGTGTGTGTGTGTG
Source organism: Bothrops alternatus (assembly GCA_034064705.1). NCBI lineage: Eukaryota > Metazoa > Chordata > Lepidosauria > Squamata > Viperidae > Bothrops > Bothrops alternatus. The sequence goes on from JARGCV010000033.1 coordinate 1,910,467, forward strand.
TGTATGTTTAGTAGTATTGTGAGAACAGTGCAATAATCTAAGTTACTGCTTATGGAAAACTAGAAATGATTTATTAGCTTAGATAACACTCTGGAAAGGATCCAGGATCAGAACTTAGCATGATATAAATTCTAAGATCAAAAAGCAGCATGAATAGTTCTGCCTAGTAATATGAAGCTAGGACTATAGCATCCCAAACCCTGCTGATCAAAATAATAAATTGTTGTTGGAAAATAAGAACTGTTAAGACTAGGTTTAATGCAGCGGTTCTCGACCTATGGGTCGCGACCCCATTTGGGGTCGAACGACCGTTTCGCGGGGGTCGCCAGACACCGCGGTCCGCCATTTTGTGGTTTTTTTGTTTTGTTTTTTTCATCGCGTGCGCGCCGTGCATGCGCGGTTCAGGCCGTCGCGCATGTGCCACACATGCGCGGATCGGCCCGTCGCGGTCCGCCATTTTGTGGTTTTTTGTGGGTTTTTTTGCTTTTTTGTCGCGCGCGCACCGCACATGCGCGGATCGGCCCGTCGCTGTCCACCATTTTTTTTTGCTTTTTTTTCATCGCGCGCGCACCGCACATGTGTGGATCGGCCCAGGGCGCACGCACGCGTGCGCCGGGGTCACGCCGCGCATGGGTGGGGCAAGTGGGGTCTCAACCTGAAAAAGGTTGAGAACCACTGGTTTAATGGAAAGTGGGGGAGATAGACATCTCTCATAAGTCTAGAAAAGTAATACTTTAAATTTGTCTAGGAAAACATGAAAACCAAACATATAACTTATTGAACAAGACTTGTGTGCAAAATAGCCTCTCCCTTACTTCTTATTTATATCCCTGATCTCAGTTATCAGAGCAATGAAATCTTGCCCTCCTCCATCCCAATGTATCATCATAAATGTTGACTTATGATTTTCTTTGAATTGTTGTGCTCCTGAGAATATGATACAATTAATTCCAGCCTGAAATCAGCAGGTACGAACAAATTTATTATAAAATTATTTGGAGTTTTACACTGCTGCTTGGTTTTTCTTAAGAAATCATAGTCACAGAACAATAGATTTAGACCAATAATATGGACATCTACCCCACAATTCTTAATCACAAAACATTTTTGAAAAATCTCTATACAGAGAAAACACATTTTTCATTTTCATTTCTTAATGTTTCAAAATGGGTTTTCCATAAAACACTACTGTAATTTCATAGAGAAAGCCTTAAAAGAAAACCATTCAAATTTAGTTAAAGAGAGTAATTAATAGTTCAATGTAGGCTTGACACCCATCTCTCTCTTTGGGTTCAATAAAACATACTCCAGCTATGGGTATAAGACCACAGCCCAAAACTTGATCTATCAGTTGCTTATCTTTAATCAGTATTAAATAAGTTTGCTTTTTCCTTTACATTTATATTTTAATGTATTTATAAACATGAGATAATGACATACAGATATTCCAGTACATAAAGTCCCCTCTACTATAATTATATTCATTTTCTGAATGATAAGCATACTCTTCAAGTTATCATTTGACACCATACAGATGTATCAAATGTCAAGAAGCTGATGAAATTCCATCGAATACAAGTTTCTGAAGAACCTTTATTCAGAAGAATGAAAATGAAAATACATAATGAGTCAAAATTATTTCATCGATCAAATACAAATAGGAACTAAACATACACAATCTAGAATAAAAATTCTGATCGGATACTATCTGCTCACAAGGCAGTAACCCTGGAAAAAGTGGTTGCCTTTTTCTGAGAGTGTGTCCTTCCTCATTTCTAGGATCCAATGGAGGCAAGAGCTTCTTCAATGGACTGTGTATTCCTCTCCCCAGTATAAATGCCAGACTGTAGCTGGTCATCCTTCACAACAGCCCAGGACATCTGGTTGGTAGAGAACTTAGCAGCCCACTCCCCTGAACTGCTAATAACAATGATGCCGCCTAAACCTCCAACTCTGGTTTTCATACAATCTAGAGCAGCATCAGCAGCCTCTCCTGGTGATTTCCCTGAAAAATCAGAATATGAAACATGCCTTAATTTAAAAAGAAAGAAATGAAAGGTACACTTTAAATGGGTAAACTTTTTTTTATATATGTACTACTATTTATTTTATTTATTTATTTATTTATTTATTAAATTTTTATACCGCCCCTCTCCCGTAGGACTCGGGGCGGTTCACAACAGAATAAAAACATAAAGACAATAAATATTTAAAAATAAATTAAATTAATATTTAATACAAGGCTGTTGCTAAAAACCTGTTAAAAACCCAATTCTAAAACCCAAACAGCCTTGTTTTAAAAATTTTAAAACCCGAGGAGGTCTAGGCCAGACCGGCTTGATTGAACAGATAAGTCTTCAGTTCTCTTCTGAAGGTGCGGAGATCATGACATGTCCGGAGTTCTGGGGGGAGCTCGTTCCACATCGTCGGTGCCCCCACAGAAAAGGCTCTCCCCCTGGGCGCCACCAGCCGACACTGCTTAGCCGATGGCACCCTGAGGAGGCCCTCTCTGTGGGAGCGAACTGGTCGATGGGAGGTATTTACTGGCAGAAGGCGGTCTTGTAAATAACTGGGTCCTATGCCATGGAGCGCTTTAAAAGTGGTAACCAGTACCTTGAAGCGCACCCGGAAAGCCACCGGCAACCAGTGCAGCTTGCGCAGGATAGGGGCTATTCGTACCCGCCAGGGTGCCCCAACTACCACCCGCGCGGCCGCATTTTGCGCCAGTTGAAGCCTCCGCGTGCACTTCAAGGGGAGCCCCATGTAGAGAGCATTACAATAGTCCAGTCTGGAAGTGACGAAGGCATGGGTGACCGTGCATAGCGCGTCCTTATCTAGGAAGGGGCGCAACTGGCGTACCAGACGAATCTGGTAAAACATCCTCCCGGCCACGGCCGTCAGATGGTCCTCAAGGGACAGCCGTGAATCTAGGAGGACTCCCAAGTTGCGAGCCCTTCCCATGGGGGCCACTGACTCGCCCCCAATAGACAGCGATGGAGTCAGCTGGTTGTACCAGGACAACGGTAACCACAGCCACTCGGTCTTGGAGGGGTTGAGCTTGAGACCGTTCTTCCCCATCCAGATCCGCATGGCCTCCAGGCACTGGGTCAGCACGTCAAGAGCTTCATTTGGGTGGTTCGGGGTGGAAATGTACAGCTGAGTATCATCAGCGTACTGATGGAATTCCACCCCAAAACCTCGGATGATCTCACCCAGCGGCTTCACATAAATGTTGAACAACAAGGGCGAGAGGACCGACCCCTGAGGTACCCCACAATCAAGGGGCCTCGGGGTCGACCTCTGACCCCCTGTCAACACAAACTGCGTCCGGCCAGAGAGGAAGGAAGAGAACCACCGAAGCACGGTGCCCCCTATACCCAGCCCCGCCAGCCGGCGCAGCATGATACCATGGTCGATGGTATCAAAAGCCGCTGAGAGGTCCAATAGTACCAGGATAGAGGAGCAACCCCTGTCCCGGGCCCGCCAGAGATCATCCACCAATGCGACCAAAGCTGTTTCCGTGCTGTAACCCGGCCTGAAGCCCGACTGGAACGGGTCCAGGTACGACGATTCCTCCAGGTGCTGAGGGAACTGTCGAGCAACCACACTCTCAACAACCTTCGCAACAAAGCGAAGGTTGGAGACAGGACGGTAATTAGATAGAACAGCCGGGTCCAAGGCGGGCTTCTTGAGGAGGGGTCGCACCACTGCCTTTTTCAGGGCGGCGGGGAAGACACCCTCACTCAACGAGGCGTTGATAATTGCCTGGAGCCAGCCTCGCGTCACCTCACTGGAGGCCAGTACCAACCAGGAGGGACACGGGTCCAATAAACATGTGGTTGCTCTAAGACCTCCCAGCAACCTGTCCACGTCATCAGGTGTCATGTAGTCAAACTCAGCCCAGATAGTAGTCTCAAGACCGGCCTCAGCCACTTCTGCTGGACTGCCTTCGTTGAAGTTAAAGCCTTCCCGAATCTGAGCGATTTTGTCATACAGGTATTGCACAAAATCCTCAGCTCTTCCCTCCAAGGGGTCCCCCCTCACCTCCCGATGAAGGAGGGAGCGGGTTACCCTAAACAGGGAGGCTGGGCGGTTATCTGATGACGCAATAAGGGCAGTGACATAAGAACACTTCTCTGCCCTTATTGCCACTAAGTAAGTCCTAATATGGTCTCTTACTCGTGTTTGGTCAGACTCAGAGCGACTCGCCCTCCAACTGCTCTCTAGGCGTCTTTTCCGGCGCTTCATCTCCCCCAGCTCCCCGTTAAACCAGGGAGCTGAACGAGAACCACGCCGGTTCAGAGGCCGCAAAGGCACAACCCTATCCAAGGCATCAGCAGCTGCCCTATCCCAGGCAGCTACCAGCGCCCCGACCGAGTTGTGTGTTATATATGTTAGAGCCTCCGGTATTGGCCCAAGCTCCGTCTGGAACCTCTCGGGTTCCATCAGTCGCCTGGGGCGGTACCAAACAATTGGTTCCGCCTCCCTGCAGTGGGGTGTAGCGGTCCAAAAGTCCAGGCGTAGGAGAGAGTGATCTGACCATGACAAAGGTGTAATAACTATATTTCTCGTATCCAGATCACTCAGACACTGACCAGAGACAAAAACCAGGTCAAGCGTGTTTCCCCCCGTGTGTGTGGGACCTTGAATTACCTGGGTCAGGTCCATGGCTGTCATGGAAGCCATGAACTCCCGAACCTCCCCAGACGCCTCGCCCGCAGACGGCAGATTGAAGTCGCCCATGACCACTAGCCTGGGGACCTCAACCGCCACCACAGCGATGATGCCCAAGAGTTCGGGCAGGGCGGTTGACACGTGGCAGGGAGCCAGGTACGTAAGCAACACAGCCCTCGGACCCCCATGGTCCCACCTCACAAGGAGGGATTCACAGCCTGCCGTCTGAGGAACAGTGACTTCCCTTGGCCTGAGACCTTCCCTAATCACAACCGCCACTCCCCCACCCCTGCCCTGAGTTCTCGGCTGGTGAAATGCAAGGAAGCCTGGAGGGCACATTTCCACCAGAGGGACACCACCCTCTGGTCCCAACCAGGTCTCCGTAATACCCGCCAGGTCTACAGCCCCCTCCGTAATTAAATCTTGTATCAGGGGGGCCTTATTAACCACAGACCTGGCGTTGCACAGCATCAGCCTACAACCCGGGCCCTTTGGCTCTAAACAACCCAGATCACAAGTAGAGCCACGGGGGTCAGAGCGCGGCACCGCTCGAAGATAGCGGGGGTGCGCTCCCATAAATTGACGTGGCCCCCTACTCCCGCCATATCTGCCCCTCCCACTTACAAAACCGATGGGAACTAAATCACCTCTGCCCCCTCCCTGATCCGCACCCTCGTGGTTCCGGTCCCACCCATTGCCTGGCCCTATTTAAATCAATAAACTATTTTAAATGGATAAACCAAGATACATTTTGCATTCTGCCAACAAACCTTTGAGGTAACTTTTGAAGGGGGTGCCTTCAAGTCAAGGTTTGACTCCTGTTGATGGCCTTGGCTAATCCTTTCAGTTTTCATGGCAAAGCTTTCAGAAGTGGCTTGCCATTGCCCATTTCCTAGGGTTGAGATACAGTGACTAGCCCAAGATTACCCAGCTGGCTTTGTGCTTAAAAGTGGAAATAGAACTCATGCTCTCCCAGTTTCTAACTGGTGCCTGAACCACTACACCAAGCTGGCTCTCTTGAGGTAATTAACATTGATTAACAAAATACATGCCTGAAAGGAAGCATATCCAAAAAACTATGCCATTAATTCTATGAACAGAAGGGCTCTTTAGACTCCTGGCTTTCAAAACAAACGGGGGGGGGGAAGCTTTCCAATTCAGGTGGACGAAACTTCTTTTGAAAGTGAAGAGCGCTTCAAAGGAGATTATGATCTGACAGCTGTTCATCACAAAAGGAAGCTGGGATGAAAATTTCCATTGAGGCTCCTCATTCCCATTGTTTGTGACTATTAAATCTTTTTAGTTTGATTCAGTGGAAGGCTTCCTGCCCAAATCTAATTCAAGGTATATTTTCCTAGATTTGATTAATTCCTGACAATCATGCACCCTGCAGCTTAAATGACTACAAATGAAGTCTTCTAATAACTAAAATTATTCTGCCAGCTGTTTTAATGACAAAAAACCTTTCTGTTACTGAAAAGAAGAGTGGATGGGTCTACCTGTGTCATAGACATATGGGCTTACTTTTCTGGTTTTGTTTCCGCTCCCTTCCAAATGAATGGTTTAATAAAAATCGGTCATTAATATTCTGGACAACTTTCAAGAGCATCATTTTATCACTGAGAAATAAGACTTCTATTATTAACCTAATAGTAGACTATTGAGCCTATTAAGCATGGCTACTATAATGCATGTTAACTCTGAACATTTTATTAAGTTCCAAGTGTACAGGAAGCTCAAAACAATAAACACTAAGAAAGCAAGAAGCATTTAATTAACTGTGTAATTAATGCAATGTCCAAAAACAAAAACTCATTGTGTGCGCAAAATAATTTCAATGCTATCTTTCAAGATTCTTTTTTTTCCAATTTATAATTTTTATTTGGAAGTAAGCCACTTGACTTAAAAATATCAAATGATATCCGGTATGAAGTATAATCCAGGGGTCCTCAACCTTGGCCACTTTAAGACTTGTGGACTTCAACTCCCAGAATTCGATTTTCTTCTTCCTCCTAATAGAAATGAAACCCCAGAATGGAAACTATTCCTATGCTTATAAACCAGATCCCCAGCCTTTAAAACGCCAAGAAAGAGGAAATATTCACTCCAGCAACAGCTGCTCGCAGGGGTTCTCAACCTTGGCAACTTTAAGACTTGTGGACTTCAACTCCCAGAATTCCTCAGCCAGGTTTGCTGGCTGAGGAATTCTGGGAGTTGAAGTCCAAAAGTCTTAAAGTTGCCAAGGTTGAGAACCCCTGTGCTAGAGCGAAGTTTAGCTATTCTAATTCTGTGAGGGAGCGATTCAGTTCTTAACCTTCAGCTGAGCATATCCTTAGGCCACACTGAATTGCCTAACTTTATCTGAAAAATACTGATTATATCATACAATTCTGCTATAATAGTCTAAACATGAACATAAGCCTACGCATCCATACTGATTGAAAGCTCTTCTTTGGCTAAAAATATCGAACCAATATTGCCAGCTAAAGTACCTTGAAGTGTGATTTAACCTGGAAACACTTCTTAGCTGTCTCACTATTGCAGTAGGACCAGTTTATATTTTCTATGTTATCATATCAGACCTGTGTATATACACGGACACATCCATGCAAGCCAGAATCATGCTGAGAATCAATGCCGTGTTAATAGCAGCTACCAGTTTTCAGGTTATAAACCTCGTGGCTGTTTTACAACATTTACAACATTACAACAAGACATTCTGGAATGTTTTCTTACCCAAATATTACTTCGACGTTTTATATTTTATAACATTTTTTAAAGATGTTGAAAATGTATCCCACCCCTTCACATAAACTTCATTTATGGCAGACTTCAGCAAAAAGCTAGCCTACTTGTACTAGTTGTAAAACAAAACAAAACAAAACAAAACTAAGCACTGTCAGACCTGGCCAATTCTAGGCCAGGAAATCCCAGGACTAAGAAATTCAAAAACAGGGACAACCATTTCTACATATCTAAGAAAGTGTTGCTGTGACTGTGCCCAGTCACTGGGAATCAAGCACATCTCAGGAAGATTTTATGTTTTCCTGATATTGCACAACTCTGTCTTGAAAGTTCTGCAACAGAAGAAGTTTCCTCACTGCTTTTGTAAGGTTGCAGGAACACACAGTATCAGCCTATTTCCAGGGTTACGTCCAACTTCCTGTAAAAGGGCTTTCACTCACACTGCTGATTTTTCCTTCCTCATCATCCCTGGAGCTCCCTATCTGCTCAAGGGATAGGGAGTCACGCCTAAGAGCGGATTTGAAAGGAAAGGATCTGCTCTGCTGGCTGATGCTGTTCTGGATGGATACCACTGGACTTCAGTACCACCGCTACGATGAAAGCAGTGTTTTTCATATGGATTTCCTTTTTTTACTAATTGGAATAGTACTCCAATCCTCAAGATAGAATTATTGTAGAAGGGATTATTTTTTTCATACATGAAGATGTCTTAAGGAACTCCCTGAATGTCCCTTAATTCCTTCTTTAGTTTTTAACTTAAAACTGGAACAATTTGCCTGTATTGTAAGGTAATTCAAAGAACATTTAGACATAAAAGTGGCTAACATAAAAAACAGCTTTTATATGCTGATGAAATATGCCATGTAGTAATTATAAATGTTCTACACTTAAGATTTATTGATATGGTACAACAATACCGTAGGTTGTCAGGCTATGCAGTTAACAGAAGCAACTCTCGTACACTTCTGATAGGCTCCATTAAATCTATGGAAATTTGTTTGATTAGGTATCTTAAATATTTGGAAATAATTATTTCAAGAAAACTTTTTTCATTTGGAGATGAAAATATATTAGATCGTTTGTATCTGATTAGTGTTTATGACAGTAGTAAAGATTAAAGAACCGATGAGTAGACCAGTCTCTTGGAATCTCTTCAGATAAGATCAAGAGACGAGATCACCCACATATGCTGCATGCAGATCATTATTCCTTGTGAGGACACTGTAAGACAGTGCTTTTCTGCCAAGTTTGAGTGCTGGGAAAGGACAGGAATCAGCCATAGCTGAAGGAGACTTTTGAAGACTGGAATCAGAAAATAGTAGCCACAATATCAACAATTCAGTAATGATGTCTGTTAATGAGGGTCTGCTTCTATGGATCAACTATGTCCAAAATATCTTATTGAAACAAATGTCAGATATAGAAGAAATTTTAGCTGACAAGATAGAGATGGTATCAAAAGCGGATTTACAACTGACGGGCCAAGAGAATGATTTAGAGAAAGGTTATTACATGGGATCTTTAAAAAAAGCCTTTAAAAGAGAAATACAACTGAAAAATTAAGAGAGTAACCTGCATAGCTTTTTTCTATTCGGATTAGAAAAGAGGCTTATTAAAGCCTTGAAGAACTCTGTACAATGGGACAAAGAAGAAATGAAGAGAAATCAAATCCTACAACTATATTTGACTGAACTACAAGTTAAGGCTATTAGAAGTAAAAGGAAGGAATATAAAATTGGTTGATCAAGTTTAAGCAAGATATGTTATTACTTTTGGTAACCCTTTATGGACTTTCTCATCACAACTTAAAAAATGATGCTTTATGGATTTGTCCATAAGAGAAGGGATATTTATGGGATAAAGTGATAATTGTTTCTACCAATTAAAGGGGGTGAAGAATCACTACGTTTGTATTTGTTGTGATGAAGGTTGGAAGTCACTTCTCTATATATTTCTTTTTTCTTCCGTATATCCCTTCTTTTCTTTTTTCCTGCATTTTTTACTCTTTTCTGTTATCTTTTCTTTCAGATTTAGTATTAGATTTTACTATTATAATCAACATTATTTTATAAGTATAGAAATATATGAAAGTAGAACAATCCTATGAACCCATGGGGTGTATATTGCAAAAATATACATTAACTCCTATGTTAGTACTCTTAACTTATTTTAAATAGATTGATCATTAAGAAGTATGGGGAAAAAAGCCCCTTATCAGGCCTACATAGTAGAACCTGAACCACATAGTATAGATTACATCTACTTTTATTGAAATAGCAGGTCTGAGGATTTATTGCATCTTGCAGATCTGAATTTGCTTCCCCTCCCATTACTTTATTTTTGTGTGAACTAGAAAGAAGATTCTCCAAAACATTTTCTCCAATTGCTTTCTTGACCTATGCCACAGGTCGGCAACCTGCGGCTCCAGAGCCGCATGCGGCTCTTTGAGCCTTCCCCTATGGCTCCCAGCCTCCTCTGCCATTTGCAGAGAGACACAGAGAGAGCCACTTGCTCCCTCTCTCTCCCTCTCTCTCTCTCTCTCTCTGTGTGGGTGTAAAAAGTGGACTCACGGTATTCTCCGACGAGCTGAAAAGCGTATTTGGGCGGACCTCCTCCCTTTGCTGCGTCTCTGCAGGAAGCAGGAAGGGCAGGAGAGAGCTAGCTAGTCCAGCTATGCTGACTCAGGAATTCTGGGAGTTGAAGTCCATGAGTCATAAAAGAGCCGAGGTTGCCTACCCCTGAGCTTGTTGGAGAACAGCTTGAAGCCAGCTTGCCAAGTGAGCAGAAGATCAGAGAAAGGGAAAGAGAGGGGGGGAAAGAGACAGAGACAGAGAGAAAGAGAAAGAAAGAGGGGGAGAGGAGAGAAAGAGGGAGAGGAAAGAGAGGGAAGAGAAAGAGACAGAAAAAGAAAGAAAAAAGAGAAAGGGAGAGGGAGGGAGGGAAAGATACACAGAGAGAGACCCTTTTGACATCTAAAATGAAGATAACACTGCATATATCCTTTTTTACCTTTATTATAGGTGTGTGTATATATGTATGTGTGGTGTATATGTGTGTGTGTGTGTGTGTGTTTATGTATGTATGTGTGTGTATGTATGTATACACACACCTATAATAAAGGTAAAAAAGGATATATGCAGCGTTATCTTCATTTTAGATATCAAAAGGGTTTTGCGGCTCCCAGTGTTTTGTTTTCGGTGGGAAACGGGTCCAAGTGGCTCTTTCAGTGTTTTGGGTTGCCTACCCCTGACCTAGGCTGAAGCCCCACTTATTTGATCATTGTCTTGGTAGAAGCTCTTCCTCTGGTCTTTAAGGGCCATTCCCTATGCCCCCTAGACTCCTATTTTTTTTTTAATCTAAACTGCAGTTTTTGATGGTTTTATGATTATTACAGGTAGGTGGTCTTAGAAATCAGTCATAAAACAAACAAAACACACTTTCATGCTTTTTAACTTTATCACTGGGCATATGTTTTAACTTTTGTTTAGCTTTTGTAGTGACATTGATTGTCACTAGTTTTTTTTAATTAGTTTTCCCAGGGAGGGAAATAGAAGAATTAAACCTGATAGAGATAAACAAGGAAGATGTTCTTGCATGCCTTTCTAAACTAAACGTCAACAAATCGCCGGGTCCAGATGGCATCCACCCCAGAATTCTCAAGGAACTCAAGTGTGAAATTGCTGAACTTCTAGCTAAAATATACAATCTTTCTCTAAGATCAGGCACTGTACCGGAGGATTGGAGGGAAGCAAATATAACCCCGATCTTCAAGAAAGGATCCAGAGGTGATCCAGGAAACTATAGACCAGTCAGTCTAACCTCAGTTCCAGGCAAACTGATGGAAACCATTATTAAAGATAAAATTACAGGGCACATAGAAAAACAGGCATTGCTGAAAGAAAATCAACATGGTTTCTGCAAAGGCAAATCATGTCTTACTAACTTGTTAGAATTCTTTGAGGGTATAAATAAATACATAGATAAAGGGGCCCCAGTTGATATTGTATATCTTGACTTTCAAAAGGCTTTTGACAAAGTCCCTCACCAAAGGCTCATAAAAAAGCTCTCCAGCCACGGAATTAGAGGACAGGTCTTGTCCTGGATTGGTAACTGGCTAAATTGTAGGAAGCAAAGGGTGGCAATAAATGGACAATTCTCCGGATGGAAAGAAGTGAGAAGTGGTGTACCCCAAGGTTCAGTTTTGGGGCCTTTACTTTTTAATTTATTCATCAATGATCTGGATGTAGAAGTTAATAGTGAGGTAGCCAAGTTTGCTGATGACACTAAATTGTTCCGGGTTGTGAAAAGTGAAACTGATTGTCGGGAGCTCCAGAAGGATCTCTCGAAATTGTGTGAGTGGGCAACAAAGTGGCAAATGTATTTTAACCTAAACAAGTGCAAAGTTATGCACATCGGGGCAAAGAACCCCAATTATACTTACCAACTGATGGGGACCAAACTTTCTGAGACAACCCAAGAAAGGGATCTTGGGGTTTTGGTGGACAGCTCAATGAAGATGTCAACCCAATGCGCAGCAGCAGTAAAAAAAGCAAATTCCATGCTTGGCATGATTAGGAAGGGAATCGAAAATAAGTCAGCAAGTGTTGTATTGCCTCTTTACAAATCGATGGTGAGACCACACTTGGAGCACTGTGTACAGTTCTGGTCACTGCACCTCAAGAAGGATATAACGGAACTGGAAAAGGTGCAAAAAAGGGCAACAAGAATGATCAAGGAAATGGAGCGCCTCCCTTATGAAACCAGATTGCAACACCTTGGTCTCTTCAGCCTTGAAAGACGGCGTTTAAGGGGTGACTTGATCGAAGTGTATAAAATCATGCATGGGATAGAAAATGTGGATAGAGAAAAATTCTTTTCTCTATCACACAATACCAGGACAAGGGGGCACTCCCTAAAGCTTATAGCTAAGAAAGTGAGGACAAATAAAGGGAAATATTTCTTCACCCAGAGGGTCGTTGATTTATGGAATTCACTTCTTGAAGGGGTCGTGACAGCTGTCAGCCTTGACAGCTTCAAGGCAGGGCTAGATAGATTCATGGATGCAAAGTGTATCGGTGGTTATTAAAACGGATGTCCATGTGCCGCCTCTATGTTGGTTGAGGCCGGCAGGATTCCCTTGAGTACCATTTGTTTGGGGGTCAAGGGAAAGGGAGGGTTTTGCCTTCTCTTTCTGCTCAAGATCCCCATGTACATTTGGTGGGCCACTGTGTGACACAGAATGCTGGACTCGATGGGCTTTGGCCTGATTCAGCATGGCTCTTCTTATGTTCTTATGTTCTTATGTCCTTTTACAAGAAAAGACAGCATCGCCCTAAATTGGCAGCAGTGGTGGGATTCAGCCGGTTCACACCACTTCAGCAGAACCGGTAGCTAATTTTTTGTTGCCCAGGCCCAGAATGGCATCCACACAGAGAACCGGTTGTTCACATATTTGAATCTCACCACTGATTGACAGTCTTAGACTGTTTGTGTGGATCTCTATGGACAGAATGGAAAGATAGACCAATATTATTCTGTGTGATCAAGGTTTACTGCTGCATTTAAAAACTGAGCTGATGCTTTAAAAAGGCTATTATACGTATGGGTTTGTTTCCTGTGTTTGTTTTTATTTCTGTGTTCCTTTCTCTCTATTTATTAAGGCAATTTGTAAGGAAAGTTTGACTTTCCAGTCTCTCCTTCAGTTCTGAAATTTCCTAGTGGTCTCCAATCAAGCCTCAGCCAAGGTTGGCTAGACAACATCATCTACACTAATAAAGAATACAGAACATGTATGATTTATTTTAAATTCCTATCCAGCCATGAGGCTTCTTTGTGACTCTGAGCCTGTCTCAGCCTAATCTGTCACACAAGATCATAGTGAAGATAAAGTTGGTTGAACAAGTACCAGATATTATGCCTTGAGCATCTGAGAGAGGAATGTTTTAATCTAATCCTCCCAAAGCAACTTTTTCTGCATCCCATAACTAAAAAGCTAAAACAGGAGGCCCTTGAGGCAGCAAACTCTTATTTAAAACTACAATTGTTATCTGATCCCAATGCAGACAACCTCTCATATGAGGGGAACCGATGTTCCAAATCAATGTGGCTAAACATTTGTTGTCAAGTTGCATAAAACAGAGATCAAGTGTCCTTTAATAAGAGAACCAGGAGATCAAGGACTTTGCAGACAATATATCTACCAACATTTTTGCAACTCAACATTTTCTGTGAAAACTCTTTGAAGTTCTCAAGTAACACAAATTTGCAACAGAATCACATTTTTTCCCTGTAAGTAACTATATTCAGGAAAAAAAAGATTGGATTAACATGTGTACAGACTGTAATAGAAGTCAAGTGTTTAGATAACCCAAAAGGTAACGTTTTCCATGGTCAACCATAGTTAGATTATGTTATGGTCGCATGAACATCCTATTGCCAGCTTTTATCAGTACTCTTCCACATCAATATCCAGATTAGAACATTTGTTTTCAATGAATGTATTATATTTAAACAGAGGGAAAAAATGGTATTTAAAACAGATTTAAAAGGCTTCGGCAGTGAGTAATCTAAACTCTTCAAGCATGTTTGTTGCTGACTGTGAAAGTATGACATGAACATTTTACAGTCATGCTTTTTTACTTATAACCAATACTTCATTGCATGTAACTATTTTTTAAAATAGAATCATTCCAGTACATGTTGGTAGAATGTCACCTTAGGTTGATTAGACTGAAATCAACACAAATATCTGAAAAGAGAAAATGCTGTTGTTTGGAGAGGATCCCTGAGGCCAGCTGTCATTAGCTTGGTAACATCCAAATATATTTCAATTCCTATAATTCCCATCCAGGATGGCTTCATGGAGAGCACTAGACTGGAAAAGACTGATCTAAAATATTAAATTGTTTCATCTTCTCTTTACCAATTCCATCAGTTACACAAATACAAGGTGCAAGGAGCCTCGTGTTAGTTTATTTGATTTTGACAATAGATGTTCAAGATAACAAATAAAATTCATGTAAAAACAGAATGATTCAACATTCTCCAAATAAAATTTAAAAAATGAAGGAGCTGGAATATTTCTTGCAGTAAAACCATAAATTGGCATTAAAAATACTTAAAACTTGACAAATAGGAAGGCCACTAATGAAGACTGCTGATAGCAGAAAACTTCATAGGCCCTTTACTCTGAAGGGTAAATTAGAACCCCAAACATTGGCCCGTTAAGAGTAGCAGATGCTAGAACAAGCATCTGAATTTATATCAGATTGCATTTATGTGTATTAGCTCCAAAATCACTGTTTGTTGCATGTCCAAAGTGCTTCCAACATGATGCATCCTCAAACTGAAATAACCAATGACACTGTTCATCAACTCACTGGGTGAAATATTACTCCTTCTTGCTTTATATCAGGGGTCTTCAAACTTGGCCCTTTTATGACTTGTGGACTTCAACTCCCAGAATTCCTCAGCCAGGCACGCTGGCTGAGGAATTCTGGGAGTTGAAGTCCACAAGTCATAAAAGGGCCAAGTTTGAAGACCCCCTGCTTTATATAATGTAAAACTTCTGGAACATCAGGATATATATACCTTGCTCCATATAATAAAGAGTAAGTCTTGCCAGAATCACTTTCATAATGCTCTCTCCATGGCCAGTAGTGGAGGTGGCACCAACGCTATTATCTGCATAACCACCACTTCCTAGGAAAGAAAAAGATTAAAAAACCAGCATTTTAGTAACCCGTTTCTCCAATAAATATCTATGTATTACACGGTATAGGCCAGGGACAGTATCAACTATATTTTGGGGTCCTATTAACAATGAAGGGGCTTAAGCAGATGCAATTGCCTCAACTTTCATGAAATTAAAAAGAGAAGGTAAACGGTGGAAAAGAACACCCCTCCCCAATGCGCCCCCAGAAAAGAATGCCTACGAGGCTGTTTCCAGGAGAAAAGAATATTCAGAGAACATATTTTAGTATCTGAACAAACATTCTCAAAATATTTCACACTTTCCATTCCATCAACTTATCTCGATATATGGTATTTCCTAAAAGCTATGAAATCATCTCATCTTAAGAAAACATGCCGTTTAATAAAAAATAGCTTTGTTTGGACGACAAACCAAACAGTTGCTTGCTGGTTCCACTTCAGTACTTTACATTTTCCCTGTTCAGATTTAAAAGGATCTGGTTCTATGTGGAGCAGGGATGGCCTCTAGAAGACCTACAAACTCTTACTATCTCTGGAATGCATTCACTGAGCATTATGAAATTATTACTGGTCACGTGCATTTTATGAGACTGAGAAGACACATCTGTGATATTGTTCTACCTATGCATGCTGTATCACCAACGCGGCCAAGCCGTTTGTTAGTAAGTCCTCCTGTTGATGTTGCACAAGCTACATTTCCTGCACTGTCGATAGCAACCGCTCCAACTGTTCCAAGATCTCTGCCAAAAATAGCATTTCAGACAATTAGCTGCAGATCTCAAACCATTTGACAGACGCAGTATCTGTTAGCATAGGTAGCTATTTTTCAAGTATGAAATTACAATAGGCCAGTGATGGCGAACCTTTTAGAGACCGAGTGCCCAAACTGTAACCCCAAACCCACTTATTTATCACTGGATGCCAGGTGGACGTGGCCCATTGGATGGGCGTGGCTGTGGTGGTCATGGCAGATTGGGTTGGTATGGCCAAGGTGGGTGTGATCACCTCAATGTTTCTCATGGGGAGGAATGCCTGTGGGGGCCAGACAGGGTTGGGGGAGATCCAGGGGGTCTCTGGCAGGTGGGGCAGTGGGCAGGAGGCTCATCCTGTGGGGTGAGGCAAGGCAGGGCGGGGGTGCCATTGTCACAGGGCAAGGGGAGGCAGGGGTCAGGGTGGCTGCTTCCTGACACCATCAGCCCCTGCACACAGAGGCCAGCGAGCACATGGTTGCTGGGATGCATCCAGCCATGTGGAATCTCGGCGAGTTACTGGGCAGCTGGTTGAAGAGGGATGGTTGCCATCTCCAGGGCATGGCAAAAGTGCCCACAGAGAAGGCTCTGAGTGCCGCCTCTAGCCATAGGTTCGCCACCACTGCAATAGGCCGTCTTCAGACTGAAGCCATGAGTCTCCAAGCAGGTTCATTTAGAGCATTTAGCAAAGCAACACAGCCAGGTTACTGCACTATGGGGTTTATACTTAAGCTGCCACAGACTTTAACTTATGTAAAATTATTAGAATCCCAGATTTCTACTCAGCTTAAAGAAGGGATCTTCAAACTTGGCCCTTTTATGACTCGTGGACTTCAACTCCCAGAATTCCTCAGCCAGCATGCCTGGCTGAGGAATTCTGGGAATTGAAGTCCACGAGTCATAAAAGGGCCAAGTTTGAAGATCCCTGGCTTAAAGTTTTTCCTCCTTTCTCACAAATGGCCTTTGACAGCTTGGACAAATAGCATCTTTCTTGTGGACTACAATCATTCTCATTTTCTTGCAATTGCTTTGGGCTGCTACAGCTACTAAATCCCACAAATTGCAATTCTATCATTAAAATAAATGAAAAGTCAGTATTTTTAACAACAAAATCCTTCCAGACCAGTTCAAAGACCTATTTAAATGACTGGTCTCAAACGCAAATCATTACAAATGCTGCAGGACTGGTTAATTAGACCAAAGGCTACAACACTGAGGTCATTTTATATATTGATAGAACTGTCTCTTAAAATCTTGTGAAGCGCATCAAAAAGAATTGCCGCACACAATTGTACTATACCTCTCTCTTTCTCTCAGTCGCTTTCCAGTGCTATTGATGCTTAATTAACAGATGTGCAACAAGGCTGCCTCTATCTTTCTGAAGAGCAATTTTTATGTGAACTGAGATCTGTGGAGAACATAGTGCAAGCAGAACCTGCTTGCTCTCTCTCGTTCCACAAGATGCAAAGGGAGGTGGTGTGAAGCAATGGCATGTATTCACAGTAGTGAATTTCAGCAGCCATAATCATAGCTATGTCATTTTGTTAACACTGGAGTTTGGCATGTAGCTACACAGAGACCAACTACAATAGGGAAGGCATTATCCCACCCCATTCCTTCCACAGCTGATTCCAGGTTTGCAGATCCCACCATTATTCCCCTACGCAAGGCCTCCCTTCCAGCTGAAGTGCCCTGGGAGGGTGAAGGAACACAGCCATCGCAGTGAGGGTCGAAGCCAAAACTTGATCCTCCTGCCATTCATTGCCGCAGCTTACAAATTTAAAATATGATACACCCCGGTAGGGTGGGGTAGCTGCATTCTTAGCCTTGCACTTCACAGCCAAGACTGTATCTCGTTCACACTGCCGCACACCTCCCAATTAAGGCCTTAGAGGGAAAAACACAGCTCCATTCCTGAGTTGGGGTGTGATAGTGCAACAGTGCAGGGCTAGGAGTTGCTATCCAGTCTGTCCCACCAGGTACAGAGTCAGTTTTCATTCTAAACTGGTACCAAAGAGATGTTACAACAGGGGTCTTCAAACTTGGCTCTTTTATGACTTGTGGACTTCAATTCCCACAAATCCACAAATCATAAAAGGGCCAAGTTTGAAAAGCCCTGTGCTACAATGGCAGGTGCAGCCATCTCTCAGCCTGCACCATCAAAGCCATTAAGTCTGAGCCTCTTCTAATCTGCCTAAGAGAACATTGGCATCCTTCTGCACTACACTACTACTGCCTGTAATTCTCGGGCTACAAGGTGTGAGCTGCAGTGTTGGGATCTTGCTCCAAACCCAGTTTCTTGTTTCACACAGCCACAAAAGTTAAGAGGAAGACAGGAGAAATTGCATGTAGCAGCTTCCAGTAGTTCACATGCGGAAGAAATACTCCCTTTGAATTTGGGGAAGAGATTATATGGGTTGATTGCTCTCTTTAATTTAATTCTCTTCATTCAAGCAGACAGAACACCAATACTGATAGTTACTTTTGACATTCTTGAGGGTTCCAGTCAGCCTCAAGGTTTTTCTTCCACCTCTCCAATGACCTTTCAGTGATTAATTCTTCTCCAGGAACCTCAGGAATTCCCATGGCCCTAGCAAAGGCAGAGGCCCCTTGGTCAGTCAGCAACATGTGGTCCGTCTGAAGGAAAGAGGAGAGAAGCAGCCACTCAAATTGCTGCACAAATCAGTTTCAAGCCATGTACATACCACCAAATAGAATGGCATTTCAGCAATGTCCTGTATTTAATGTTGTTTGCCAAATACTTGCTGCAAATGCTATGGCACAAAGGAGGTGGTGCACATTTAAATACCTTCATTCATTTCTGCCTTCACTTAGAGAAAAATCCTGAACCTGGATAAGAATGCCACCAGTAATTGATGATGTGTCAACATAATTTTGATTTCTTTATTTAATTCCAGGGATAGAATCACCCATCTACTTTCAAGAGAGGTATGAAAGAGATGGATGATGTTTTTGCAATAGTGTTTTTAAAAAAAAATCCAGAAGGAAATCTCTGGAGAAGAGCTGAACAACTTGTCAGGAGAAAAGATTCTGTCCTCTGTAGCTTTATGCCCACTTCTAAGGTATGTTCAATGCAAGAAACCGCAGAATTTTATGTTGATGTGAAGCAGAACACTTTGAAACAGAACTGGGTTTTTTTAGCCATGGAGAAATTGGGACTTTCCTTTGCTGAACTTCTATTGCAAGATGCTCCTGTCTTTCACATTGCCTTCAAGCTGAAGACAGTTTCATAAGGACATACACCATTTATGCCACTTCTCTTCAAGTACTCCAGTTGTGTCCCCTGATTTTATTATATCGCACTCTATCTAATAACTTGTTCATAACATATGCCAATTGTTTCTTTTGTTAAGGAAAGTGCCACCAATGGTACTAGGAACACACTGAGTGTGTGTGTGTGTGTGTGTGTCTGTGTGTGTAGGCACATTATGTAAACTTTGCTACTGTACTAAACCCTTTGTACTATCATGCACTATCATGCCAAGTTTCCTGGGATTAAGGAAATAAAAGTATTTATTTTGTTGGAGATCATTTTGAACAAACAAAACTTGTGAATCCCCAACAACAGGCAACAGACATTGCCAGGTGCTGGAGTCCCATGCTGAGAGCCATAAATCAATTTATGTAAGGCAGAAGGATTATAAAGACAGTTTATTCTTATGAGTCTAGAATGTTCCACACCTGTAGAAAAAAAATGCCTTGTGCACTACTGCCCTCTTCTGCTTTTGCTTTCAAAACAAACTCAACAGCTTCCATGTGAAAAGAAAGTCACTTTACATTCAATGGGCCTAATCTTCAGACAGCATATATAATACAATAATTAATATTCTTAGTGACTAGACATTCAAATAAAAATAATTTTGGGATAAAGCAGTACATTTATTAGCCAACTGAAGGCATATGTGACACTTCATTGTTTTTAAATGAATTGCTAGAAGCATTTCAAAAAGATCCTAAGCTTTGGGTGGCATATTGTTATCCATATGTAAAATGTGTTAATTTTAGTTGAATTCATGCTCCCAATTCAAAAATACATAGCTTTATACATATACATACTTAAAAGACAGCAATAAAACCTTTATTATATTTTTAATTATAAAAGTAAATCATTGAAAATATATGAAAATTTAAGAAATTGTTTGCATATATTCCATCTTCAGCTTGCTTAACAAGCATGAGATTTCATTTAATTCCCGCTGTATATATATATATCTAGCTTTTGCTTAAGTCTTCTTGTGAATCTAAAAAGCTATTCTCTTGAACTGTTATAAACTATATGTTTTAATTATGAAAAGCCCAAGGTTCAGTTTTACATTTATAACAGTCCAAAATACTGGATAAATTGAATCTGCCAATACAGTGTCCCTGACACTTCACTTAAAAGAATTGTGCATAGCAAGGGGTAAAATGGCTCCAGGATGCATGTAGCTGAATGTGAATATAACCAAGAATATGGAAAATGTTTTCCTGCATTCTGTTGGAATCTTGCTTTTTGGGCTATTAAATATTACTTAAAACTAGATATTAAAAATGTTGTAATGTTGTTATTTAGTTAATTGCATTCTACCTTCTTCAGATTTTTCTCAAAGCTTAGCATGGAGTGTGGGGGCACCGCAGAATGTATGTTTATTAATCAGGCATACATCAGGAGTTATAAATTCATATTATAGTAATTGCAACTGTTGTTTAGTACAGAGATGGGCAACTTTTTGCTTTTGTTTTTGTCATACAGCAGAGGATCTACAGAATGTTCAGGTATCTTTCTTTTTTTTAGTGAGCTAACACTGAACAAATTGCAAGTTAATTTAGAGATTGCAATGTAACATCCATGTTTGTACAATATCTTCTGTACATACTTCCCTAAAATGAATATGAATTGGCTCCAAACATGTTAGATTTTTCAGTGCAAGTCATGAAAATGTCTCTATAGGCACCTCCATATTTTGGTAGATTTCTAGATGCTATCATTTTAATACAGTAGATCTATCCTGAGGAATTAAAAGCTTGTGAAACTGCCTGACTTAATGAATAGGATCTCAAAGGATTGCTTAACAAGGTAGCCTCAAGAATGTTGCTTGTCCAAATCCTCTTGAGTCAGTAGAGGGAGCTAATATGGTGCCCTGATAGGATACAAAGTCTTGATCATTTTAGAAACATATACGGTACAGCAGAACAACACTCTGAAAGAACCAAGCAGAATTTGTAACAAAGATTTTAATAACGTGATTACCATTTGACATTTTTAAAAGGAATGCCACATTTCAATTTTTCACAAGTTAGAAAGCTTAAAATCTTTACTAAGATAAAATGAATCTTCCCACATTAACACATGATAGTGTGTTATATGACTGCTTTTAAATTCCCCTTTTAAAGTATATATTCTCCCTGTAATGATATCTTTATTTTTTGCAAATAATTTTAGTAGAAAGGTGCTGGAATATTCTAGAATATATTAAGAAAAAGACCATAGGAGTTCAAGCACTTTCTTGTACGTTATAGTTAAAAAGATGTTTAATGTATCAGAGGCTAAGATACATGTGAATAGAAAAGTGAAACTCCAAATATTTTAAGTTCAGAAGCAAACTCAGCTATATTGAACATAAAATTTTATGCAGGAAAACACTGTTCTCAGGATAGTCCAGGAAATCATAGGCTAAGAATTTGGTATAGTTCAGCTGCTTGAGCATATTCTTGGGAAGTGACCAACTATAATTTAAAGCTGCTGTAATTTATCCTATTTTGTTCACTTTTGTCTGGATATACCCTTAATGCTTATTTGAAGATAAGAAAATCTAAACTTTAATTGCTGGTCAGCATTTTTATAGAAGATAAACCAATAAAATTAGTAAAGGAAAGTCTAATCTTAAATTTATTAGGTGATATAGGTAAAAGCAATAACCTTTGAAAAGGCATTTTGGCAACTGCAGTTGAATACACCTGGAGCACTTCAAATTAGGGAAAGCCCTTATAAGTGCATTTAAACCCCTGAAAAATCCATTTAAGATTATAGGAGATTATTATGCTCTCTATTAGCCACTGAGCACTTACATACCATTACCAACCCTAAATAAAAATAGTCTGCCTGCCTTTAAGTTCATGGCCTCTTAGAGTGATTGCAATTTCTTCCAACAAGCTATAAAATTTGTTCTATGCACAACATGGCAACAAGGAGGAAGAATAGACTATGCCACTACAGAATACAGGGGTATTGTGTAACATTCCAAGAGCAAACAAGCTTTTTGCAAGCAGAACACACGAAAGAGAAACACCTGAGTCTAGCCCAAGAATGGGGAGCTTGTGATCTACCAGATGTGACTGAACCTTAATTCTAAACATCATTAACTGTTTGGCTCTGCTGGATGGTAGTACCAGTTCTACCATTTAGCAACGTTTGGCAGGTCAGAGGCTCCCTTTTACTGGCCAAGCTATATACCAGCTTTCTGTTTATATGAAACCATTAAAAAACGCAATTATCACCTGGATTGCAGTATTTCTTCCTATTATATCTTTACACACGGCCAGAGGTCACAAAGCACCATAGTACTTCAATCAAACCACAAAGGGAAACTGATTTTGCTGAAGATCACCCTTGGCATACCTTTTCCATTACAAGACGAGCAAGCTTTATTGGGTTAGAAATACATTTCACGGCTGATACTGCTCCTGAGGCTAGATTTTTCCCATCCATGATAATAGCATCCATTTCTACTTCACCCTTCTCATTTAACACAGAGCCACAACCTAGGAATCAAGTAGAAAAGATATTAATATACCAACATGAAGCTAAACAATTTTACACTATTTTAATTCATTTGTTGTTCAATACTCTTTAAATGACAACTTTTGCGATATTAAAATCCTTGCAGGAGTAATTAGTGTGAATCCTAACAGTATATATAAAAATTCTGTACCTTTTCTGCTCATGATATATATCTCATCCCTCACATATCAGAATATCTACTGCAAAGCTTTCTTTTTTAAAAAAAAAACCTGAGGAAATTGGAATATATATGCTTTGTCAATAATATAAACAGTAATGTCAATAAAAGTAACAATAAAAACTATACTTAGTAAAAGTAATACTAATAAAAACTATATCTATGACCAAAATTTCATTCCCATTTAATGTTTTGCAGCTTGAAATTTAAAGCACCAAATGCCAAACATACTTGGCACAATCCTGAAGAATAGGGATTTTGTTTAAAACAAAATAATGTTTTAGGATGTGTGGATTTTTAAGCATTCATTTAATTAGATATTGAAAATACCGTTTATAAATTTCCTTTAAAACTAATTGGAGGATATATCCTTGAACAGCATTCATCCTAACAAGAAATTAGCAGGTAAGGAAATGAAGGGATGTGAAAGATAATCTCACCTTTTTGATTCCCACAATTGAGGCTGTTATTAAGGGCATACAAAAATGGAGTAAAAAAAAAGAAAAAAAGATGTCTGCTACAAAAAACTGGGTAGTAAGAATTTCAATTTGGAAAATTAAAAAGTTACCTGCATTAAAATGTGGATCATCTTCCATTAATGCCACGGCTTCTTCAACTGCATCTAATGCAGTTCCTCCTTGTTTAAGGATACTGTAACCTTTCAACGCTGCTCTGATGACACCAGAACGACTTCCATCTTCCCGCTCTTTAAAGATGCGACCAGCTCCACCATGAACAACAATAACTGGCTTCATGCTGTTGAATGTTTTTCTGGTTAAAAGAATGTAATTATTCCTTAGAACTATATTTTCTTAAGGAGTGAGTGTCAAAGTCCAGTCTTATGCTCTTGAGTTCCAATGAACTTCCTTAGTTAATAATCACAGTGTAACATTTTTTAACAGGCTCTTGGTGTTCATTAATAGCTTAGAAGTGCTGTGCTCATACAAAGTTTGAAGTATGTCTTCTGAAAAATTTGAAGTATGTGCAAGCTGCATATATTTGAGGCATATATAATCCTAAAAACTATTTAGCAGATACCTGTTATTTTTTTTAAAAAAAATTACATTAGTTGATTTTTCAGTTAGACTAAAAGGCCTTTAGTCAATGATTCTAATAAACTACTTCATCAGTATCCTAATTACTATTCCTATTAAAAGCATTAAAGTATGATGTGCACTCCATCATTCTTTCGTGTTTTATTACGTCAACGATCTATGAATAATCTGTATGCCTGACCTCCTGGTTGAAACAGGAAGTGTTTCACAAATGTTTACATTTATCAAGAAAAGTGTACAATCTTAGGATTGAGTTTACAAGCTGAACTAAACCACACTGTGGTCTGCAATTTAATATTCGGTGTAAACCCACTATTATGATTTAGTAGTACAAATAATCCATGATATGGCTTATACTGAACTATAATTTCAAAATCCTGGCTTAGCATCATGTGTGAAGCTAATCAACACCTTACTTTTTATCTAGATTTATACAATTCAAATAGCATGAGATGCATCAATTGATGAAAAAACCTTAATCAATTTTCACAACTTTCTAGGGCATGAGCCCTACCTTCTAGCTTAGAAAACTCTTTTCAGCAGTTCAGTATGGCTTCCATCAATGCAATTGATCATATCTGTCAGTCTTTTATTGAAAATTCTAAGTGTGTATCTAAGCATCTTTAGATCTATTGGAGAGCTAGTCACAGACACAATAGTTAGAATGACAGGCATAAAAATGGATGCCTTCTTGTACCAAATTGTGACACAGGGCAGAACCTGGAGCATACAGATGAGAATCACCATTGGGAAGGTGTTCATTTGAGATAGGGTGAGACATACAGTTTTGTTTTTTAAAGGTAATTCCTATTTTGAACAGCTAACTCTCACAAGAAAGCAAAGAGTAACTATGTCTTACTCTATTTGCACTTTAAACCAGTCAATTATTTACCTCACATTTCTTTAATATTTTGAACTTGCTTTTTTGGCATTTCATTAAGAAGCCTAGCAAACTAACATTTTTAACAATATTTGTATTATTTAGTACTGTCTGCAAGGAACATGTTACTAATTATTTCTTAGAAGAGGTGTGAAAACCTGGCTCTTCACTCAGTGCTTTGGCAAAAGAGAATGAGAACCCTTACTTCACTGCATTTGCCATTTTCTATCTTTATTGTTTATGTTTCATTGATTTTATTGTACATTTGTAAGCTACTTAACATCATTTAGAGTCAGGCAGCATATAAGTTTAAGTAATAATAATAATAATATCTGAAAACAGAAGTTGAAGCTTCTTATTGCAAAAGTATTAACAACAATAATAGGGCCTTGGATCAATCCCAAAACATCTGGAGCACCATTTGAACACCGTCAGCATTGACAAAATCTCCATCAGTTACCGTAATTGACAAAGGCAGCTTTACTTGGAACAGCTTATATCCTGCCACCATATCATTACAACAACTTGTGCCCATCCCAGGTTTTTGGGAAGGATTTGATGGATGGATTAAAACTGCCAAATCCAGTCTGAACATCTGGAGGACTGTGCAACCAACCATAATAAAAATGCTTCAAGTATGCTACCTGTTTTTTGTGCAGCAGCTGACCACTAAGATCCAGACAAATCACATTACTAAGGAATCATCACATATCTCGGAATGAAAATCTCCTCCCAACTGAATTCTGCCAATGAAAATTGATTTTAGCACTGACAGCCAGCTTTTGCTGAGCAATTAAATAACAACAGCTCATCAAAACTGTATTGCATACAAAATCATATGCCATCAAGGCAGGGAGCACAAGTACCAGTATATCCTTTTGATGACTAGCTAACTTGCAGGAACAGTCGAATGTAAACACCTACCAGAAATTAGCTTGCTAAGAAACAAAACCACGCTTGATCTGAAAACTTTGCTACAGATGCCACAAGATCCAGAATTCTGCTTCTCCCTGAGCAGTAAGCAACACAGGTAGGGGCTAGAAAAAGGCATAGTGTCCCAGAGGCAAATATGAAGCCTCTTAATTCTCTTTCCCGCCCCCCGCCCCGAATTGGGTATGTCTCTTTTATGAACCCTGATCGGCCAGGAACCAATCCCTGTTAACATAACCTTCTCATCCTCCGAGAGCCGCATTTAAACAACCGGCGGAAAGCGTCCCCCCCCCCCCGGGAGTTACGAAAAGGGAGGGAAATCACTCTCGTTCATTCACTCACTCACTACCTTGGTAAAAGCCAGATTTACTCACAGGTAACTGGATTTCTTCAGCTGCTCCCAATGCCTCCAATTTAAACGCTTTTAAAGAGTGTGCGCGAAATGGGCAACGCGGAAGTAACGCTGGCTCCTTTCAGGCGCATCTGTTTCGAAAGCAAGAAAAAAAACCCCTCGGTCAGCTCCTCTCACCGACCTATGCCCTTAAGAAAACAGCCGTCTTTTGAGCTGTCAATGGATGCGAAGCAAAGCTGCCCGCAACTCCAATGGCCGCTGCTCCCTTCCAGGTGGGCATTCGCCCCTCTCTAAAATGGCTGACTGAAGTGCTTGTTTCAACGGGGCTGAGGCTAAATAGCTGCCCGTTGCAAAGATGGAGGTTGCTCGGTATCTCTGCGCAGAGAGGCGCCTTTTGCGCCGGCACGCGGTTTCCTTTTCTCGGGCTTGGTGAAACAGCCTGGGGAGCGAAGGTTGCGAGGACGGTGAAAGGGACAAGGAAGACAAAGAGAAGGAAGCAACTAAGGATAATGTAACCCAGTGGATTTTCAAAGCCGATCTGTCAAACACTTTTGACGAACCGGTTGTGGCAATAGGCGTCCTGTTATATCAAAATAATTCATTGGTGTTTATCTTTCCTATATTTTCATTTTCCTCTTAATGTCTGGTTAGTCCACTGTTAAAGCATGTTTAGTTATCTGTCAAATATGCCACCTGACACCCAATAATTTCGGTTCTGGAGCATCAATTAACACAGGAATACTTATTTAATAGACTGACATCCCACGTTTATTTTTGTACAACCTATTAAGTGTGTCTAATTGTTCCTGCCTGTCTTCCCCCACAACAACCCTGTGAGCTAAGTTAGTTGAGATAGAGAGTCTGGCTCAAAGTCACCCAGTTGGCTTTCAGACTTAAGGCAGGACTAGAACTCCAAGTCCTGGTTTCTAATTCAGCAGCTTAATCACTGCATCAAACTGGTTCCATGGAAATATGACTGCAATTGCACCAGCTGCACTCTATGTTATTCACACAACATTCTCAGCAAACCATGTCTTATTAAATAAGCAGCTGGATTTATTTAAATAGTATAATAAATCAGGATTTTACAAACCATGGTGGCTGGATTCGTACAATCTACTAAGCCAAATGAGCAGACCACAATTGGCCCAGAAGTTGGACTGAAACTCAATTGAAAAGATAGTAACTTACTCCTGTGTAGGGTTCAATCATTTTGATGAAAAGCAATGTTTCCATCCATAACCAGTTATATTTTCACTTCTCTAATACTTTTTATTAGGGATACCATCATCTAGGCTGTAAAAATCCTAGGAAAAACTACATTAGTTGCAAGGAGAATTTTGAGTAATTTGTGATTGCCATTTAGTGGTCATCAGCATTCCAGATATTTTATTTATTAAATTTATATGTCGCCCATCTCACTATCCAAAACGACTATAGTGCTTTTAGCACTAATGTGATGGCCCAGTACAAGGACTCCTTTTTTCAGCAAAAATGATTAGGAATGTGTGAAGCAGACATCCATCATGGACATCACACAGTTGGGTAATTGAGATGTGGAGCTGATTTGTGTTGCAGGTGTTATGTTTACCTTATATGCAGCTCTATCATTCATCTCTATAGTATTTGTTTCCTGTATCACATTGCTACTCTATGATTCATCGTTATTGTTCCTGTGATGCATTTTCCTGTTCCTATTGTATTCTCACTCTCTAAGACAGGGGTGTCAAACTGCTGGCCCACGGGCCGGATGCGTCATGCCAAAACCGCGCCCACCCCATTGCCGGCAATGGAAAAAAAGTCAGGATAGGTCACGACATGTCACGTGACATTGCGAGTTTGATACCCCTGCTCTAAGAAGATGACTTCTGCACAGTGATGGCTTATATTGTATTTACTTACTCCACATGAAACAATTTGCTTGCACATAGGCTATGGAACCATGCAGAAACCTCTACCAGCCCCTCTAGCAGTTGAAAGAGGGCTCAGAAAGCAAGAAGACTGCTTAACTTACTTAAAGATGGGAGAATTAAATTAGCTTCAGGAAGAAAGTTGGAAGGGGTGACTCACACAAATCTTTATTGAACTGAACCACCTTTGATAAGCCTTATTTGAAATACGTTGAGCTTGAATTCATGAAATTAAATCCATGAGGATGGGATTGGAGCTAAAATAAGCAAGCAAACAAGTAAACTACAAATTAGTCAAAGTATTATTATGCACCATCCATAATCACCTTTGGTGAGATGGGCAGCTATGTCAATTTGATAAATAAAACGTCTAAATCTAAAGTGGGATTTACAGACATTGGAATTTGATATTTTTGGCAAGCCTTGATTTCAAATTCTGGTTTCTGTAAACATAAAGATAGTCACTCCAGGTTAAGATTACACAATAATTCTAAAATGCATGCCACAGGCCAAAGTACCCATTTGTTATCTAGACTTTTGGGCTTATGATGTTATACAGAGTCTTAGATAATTGATAGAGATATTCTCTATGGTAGAGGAATTCTCTTGGATGACCCATTTTTAGAGTATTTTTGTTTTGTAAGAAACAATGCAAAATGTCATCCTGTTGCTTTGTTTTGAATTTTCAGCAATACAAACATGTATAATACTTCTAATATAGATACACATACAGATATGGATGATGAAGTTTCAAATAACTAAACTAGTTTTCCCTAGTACACAGTAGTGTCTTCATTTGGATTGAACTTCGTCTGCTATAAGCTTTCAATTAGCATGGCAAATCTACGCTATCTGTAGAAATTGAAGTCTGTCTGCAGACAGAAATTATGGGAAATCCAAATCTAACACATGGAAAGAATCCAATTTTAGACACATGTGGAAATGTGTTTATACAAACCTTCAAATATACATGCTTCACTTTCCTCCTTTCATAACATTTAATATGCATGTTAATATAAATATACCCATAAATTATTACATTATTATTTTATTAAATTATCAATTACTTTCCTACTCTGAGCCTGAAATCATAGTATCTTATAGAATATAGCATGGAGGCCTGTAATGAAAAAGGATTGTCTTCCGTAACATTTATGCTTTTTAGAGTACTCCAGTTATTAACATGTCATTGAACAGTTTTCAAGTTCCAATATTTCTTTCCAAGAGGAACATTTGTCAGTATCATTTACAATATATCGCAATGTTAAATTATATTAATTTTCATAGATGATTTCTGTTGGGAAAGAGTTATACAGGAAGATAAGAGAAAATGCATGTGTTCTAAACAGTTTATAGTGTCTTTAACTATAGATATGGTGATATTTCGTATACAATATTGAATATGCCCAGTAACTAATTCTCTGTTTACACTAAAAGAAATTTAGCTACTGGTACAGTGGAATATATATCAGCTGATGTTGAACTTCTTAAGAAGAGTTGTGCTGGTCTGACTAAATGACTGCCAAATTCAATATTTCATTCCCTATAGTAGTAAATCGGATGACTACAAGAATGCCTCAAGCAATGCATATAGCATCATATTACCCAACAACTCATAACTTACATTTACAACACTTCTTATATTGAAGGGAACAGCAATCATCTTCTACCATTATGCTCTTAGTTAGTAGCTCCATCATGTTTGCTTTGGATCTTCCTCAAAAGAGTAGGACATGAGGGGTCCGTGGTGCTCTCTGAGCTTACTTATTTTCTTGCAGACGTTTCATTACCCAAGCTAGGTAACATCAGTGCTAGTAAGGAGTGAAGTTTACTTTCAGTTTATATTCTAGTCCAGTGATGGCGAACCTTTTAGAGACCCAGTGCCCAAACTGCAACCCAAAACCCACTTATTTATCAATGGGTGCCAGGTGGGCATGGCCGCAGTGGTCATGGCAGACTGGGTGGGCAGGGCCAGAGTGGCGGGGGACAGTCCCTCGCCATCTCCGGGGCATGGCACGCGTGCCCACAGAGACACGTGTGCCATAGGTTTGCCACCACTGTTCTAGTCTAGTGACTTGCTCTTTCATTGTTGGTGGGGGTAGTCTTACAGATTCTTTAGTTGGTCTGTTTGCTGTTGGCTTCTTTGGCAGTTTCTTGATTGGAATATATATTTGGCAGTTTACTTGATTGTTAGTCTGTTGTTAACCTTGAAGTTAATCTATGCTGATCTGATTGCTGATTGCTGGTGGAGAAGTGCTTGGGTCTTTTTGTTCCTTTTTGGGCTGGGTGATAGTTTCTTTTGCAGAGTCTATAGATGTTAATGTCTATGTGTCTATTGATGGCTGATTTGTCAGAGTGCCAGGCTTGTAGAAATTCCCTGGCATTTTTGGACTTGGCTTGGTCTAGGATGGCCACATTTTCCCAATTGGTTGGTCTAATTTTTAGTGGCTCAGGGTTTACATATCTGCCTCTTCTTTTCTAATCCCTGTAACTCAATGGAACAGAACAGGATCCCATATCTTATTTGCTGTTGTTGTGCCTTCAAGTCAGTCTTGACTATTGATGACTTCCCAGACAAGTCCCTGTAGTTTTCTTGGTGAGATTTTGGATTTGCTATTGTCTCCTTCTTAATGCTGAGAGAAAGTGACTGGCCCAAAGTCACCCAGCTGGCTTTGTGCTTAAGGTGGCACTAGAATTCACAGTCTCCCAGCTTCTAGCCTGATGTTTAACCACTAGACCAAACTGGTTCTCATTTCCCACAAGGACTTAGGATACAATGTGAACCCAGCTGTGAATCAGAGGTGTTGCTGTACAGGCCAACATTCTAGAGTTTTCTTGAATTCTAATGGGATTTGGAGTGAAATAGATACTTTGTATCTCTTTCTCTGTTACGTAAGATGTAATGGTGTTAAAGCAGCAGTCTCCAACTTTTCTGGTTTTGCAGACTGGCGAGGGGGAGAGGAGATGGTTCCATATGAGCAGTGGCCGAGCACGTGCACGGTTCCATTTGCACAAGTGGAGGGCACACATGCACCCCGCTCATACAAATGGAACTGTGTGTCCAAATGGATTTGCGCGCTCGACGGTGCTCAGCCTCTGTTTCTGCGGCCCGATTCTAAACAGGCCACAACCTGGTAGTGGCTTGGGGATGGGACCTCTGTGTTAAAGAAAATATTTAAGAAAGAACTTTTAATTCTGGAAGCTGGCTTTCATTTTTCCTTCACTGAATGAAAAAAAAATGAATAGAATTGATTAGTTCAGAATTCTGCATAAAACCGGAATAATTTATTTTCTTCTTTGTTTGTGTGTGTATATATATGAGTATGTGTGTGTGTGTGTATGTATCCCATCTTTATTGTTTTTACAAATAACTCAAGGTGGCAAACATATCCAACATAAACTTCCTCCTCCTTCTCTTTTCCCCACAACCCTGTGCAGTCAGCTGGATTGAAAAAGAGTGACTGGCCCAAAGTCACCCACCTGGCTTTCATGGCTAAGGCAGGACTAGGACTCTCAGCCCTCTGCTTTCTACCCTGGTGCCTTAATCCCTAGAACAAACTGGCTATATAATCTATAATTCCCAGTGTGTTTCTGTGTTTTATTTCACTTTGATGAACTCCCTTTTTGCGAACCTGTGATCCCTTAATTTGAGGTAGAGTCGAGGCAACTGCATGGAGTTGAGCATTTACTGGTCGGGTGCCCTTCTTGATGCCATGCGGAATTTGTAGCAGATGGGTTTTGGTTGTGGGTTTTTTTTTTGCACTTCTGGAGAGAAACATCTGCTACAATTTAGGATTGAACTCTCAACCTTCCAAGTGGGAGGTGAGCATCTTTACCACTAGGCCACCACGCCGCTCTTTTATTTCACTTTGATATACATAGATATTTCATGCGCTTATCTATGTCTTTTTTATAATATTTTTCCATCAACAGAAGACTACTTTTTCCTGAGTCACTAGAACAGCGGTTCTCAACCTGTGGGTCGCGACCCCATTTGGGGTCGAACGACCGTTTCACGGGGGTCGCCAAACACCGCAGTCTGCCATTTTTTTCCCATTTCCCCTTGGCCATCGCGCGCACGCCGCACATGCGCGATTCGGGGTGCCGCGCATGCGCGATTCGGGCCATCGTGCCGCGCATGCGTGATTTGGGCAGTCGCGCGCACGCCGCGCATGCACGGTTCGGGCCGTCGCACCGCGCATGCGCGGTTCAGGCCGTCACGCGCGCATCGCGCATGCGCAGTTCGGGCCGTTGCACGCACGCCGCGCATGTGCGGTTCGGGCCGTCGCGCCGCACATGTGCGATGCAGGCCGTCGCGCCTCGCATGCGCGGTGCAGGTCGGGGTCACACCGCGCATGGACGGCGCAGGTGGGGTCTCGGCCTGAAAAAGGTTGAGAACCGCTGCACTAGAATGACTCATTCTTCTCCAGCCTTAGGATTTCAAGATGTGTTGAATTACAAGTTCCCAAATTGGACCGAATCTCTGCTCACATTGGCTAAGGAATTATGGAAATTACGGTGTAACACAGGGGTCTTCAAATTTGGCCCTTTTATGACTTGTGGACTTCAACTCCCAAAATTCCTCAGCCAGCATGCCTGGTCTAACACATTTAGAAGCTGCAGGTCAGAGAATACAGCTCCAGATACTTTTGATTGCTGCATTAAGTTTTTGTCTTGCAAACCTGAAACCAACAGAAAAATAATTGACTGTTTTAGAGCTTCACTCACCAAGTACTCAAACTGTAACATCTAAAAATTTGTTAACATTGACTGACTGACAAAATAATTGCTGTTATATGATGGAGGATTTAGCATGAAAAGCACTTCCAATATTCAAGCTTTGATTTCATATAAACAAACAAAAAAACTTGAGACTAAAGCATTTGGTTTCCTTACTACATTGCCAGTCCACAGTGCATGCCGTTCTATACATCTGAGGTAAAGAAATATTTCGATTTCACATAGGTTGTATATTTTTAATAAGGGGTATATTTCTCAGACTGATAAAGGCAATTCTTTGAAACACCTATTAATTCACAATGGACCAGACATTTACATTCAATTATAGATGTATATCCAACAAAGGAAACATTATTTCTAGACACAAATTAATCAGTATATCTTTCCCTTTTGAACAGTTTGATCATCTGTAAAGTGAAACTATTGGATTACACAATCAAACTATTAGTTATTTCATTGCATTGAAAGTACTAAGATATTTTAAACATGCATTTATAACATGTCTGTTAGGGCAGAAAACCATAGTGATAAATGTATTAATGAAAGTTACTTAATGTATTGTTTCTAACAACGTTTTGAAGCAGCCAAGTAAGATCTGAATCTATTAACCATAAAGTATTTTGGTAAGTTTATACACACAGACACACACAAAATAACAATAGATAATGAAAATTTACTGCATATTTTGAAGGAAAGTGTGAAAATGAATGAGCATTCAGAAGACTTTATAACATTGTTGATCAATGTACTCATGAATTAGAAAATAGATTCATAACCAAACTAGTAGCAATTACCAAGCAATTACTTCTAACCTATACAGACCACCATATTTACAACATATACAACAACACCAAAGTGGCAGACCAGAAGCTGAGTCATGACCATAAGCATTCATGCCACAGGGAGTGCTAGCATTGTGCAGTGCACAAAGTTTGAAAAATTTTTGTTTTAATCACCAGCTGAAGAAGGGTGCTACAGCTTTTATCCATAAAGCAGAATTTCACACACACCTGTTCCTGGCTTGGCCTACTTCAAAGGCCAACATCAGCCGATGGGTTTCTGACTTCCAACTGTTGAATAAAAGCAACTGCAAATAATGTTTTTCTCATGTAAGTTAGGTAATTAGAATCCATAATCTATAGACATTTTCCCTCTATAATATGGCTGGTAAAACTGGACTGCAAAAACCTGGATGACCACTAAATGTCAACAAAATCTTAGAATTGTCTGTCTCCTGCCATCTAATGGTTGTATGAATTTTTGTAGCCCAGATTTGATCAGTTTACTCAGTAGCTCCACTGGCTAGAAATTCTGGATGCTGCAGTGGAAACTCTCCTGGCGTTCTAGATCAGAAAAAAATCGAATCTAGTTAGTACCATGTTTTGAAAATTAGGCTTTTTATTTTACTTTACAGGTTTTATTCACAAATCAGCAAAGCTTGAGAAAGCTGTGAAGCTGGAGAAAAGTACCCATGTTTTCCTGTTTTAATAGCTCCATGATACTGTGAAAGTCAAAACTAATGCCTTCTTCCCAGGATGCTGCAAAAAGTTCTCCTATTGAGTGTTTGCCTTTTTCTTCAAGGTGTTAAAAACACAAACTAGAAAGGGAGAAAGACTGAAAGTTGGTGACCTATGATTACAGGGGACTCAATGGGCTAACTTCATTTTAGGCTTTGAATTAAGCTGGAAAATGACATCCAATGGAACTCATACTAAAGCATTCTTTTAATACCCATCTTTACTATGTTCCATTATCCTATTTCATTGAACGCAAACATTTCCAGATACTATTTATTTATTTATTTAATTTATACGCCGCCCTTCTCCCAAGACTCAGGGTGGCTCACAACAACAACACAATTAAAAACACAATTAAATTAAAAATTTAAAAATTAATTTCATTCACACAACATACAAACACATTCAGCTCACAGTCACTGATGGAGGGACACTCCTAGGGCCAGGGGCAGAGCACAGCTCATACGCCCAAAGTCTGTCGGCATAGATGCGTCTTCAGCTGTTTCCGGAAAGCTAGGAGGGAGGGAGCAGTACGAACCTCTGAGGGAAGCTGGTTCCAGAGGGCTGGGGCAGCAACGGAGAAGGCCCTTGCCCTAGGCCCTGCCAGACGACATTGTCTAACAGATGGGACCCGTAGGAGGCCAACCCTATGCGCCCTAATCGGTCGCTGGGATTCATGAGGCAGAAGACGGTCCCGCAAGTATCCTGGTCCATTGCCATAAAGGGCTTTATAGGTCATAACCAACACTTTGAATTGTGTTCGGAGACCAATAGGTAGCCAGTGCAGCTCGTGGAGAGCTGGAGTAATATGAGCATGTCTTGGGAGACCCAAGACAGCTCGCGCGGCCGCATTCTGGACTACTTGTAGTCTCTGGACATTCTTCAAAGGTTGCCCCATGTAGAGAGCATTAAAGTAGTCGAATCTCGAGGTGACAAGGGCATGGGTGACTGTGAGGAGTGACTCCCGGTCCAAATAGGATTTATTTAGGGCTTAGCAGATAGAGTCTTTGCTCAATGCAATCAAATGTATTTCAGCATTAGTTTAAGCTACCACAGAGAGGAAGTTTTAAATAAGGAAGCTTTATGAATGGATTTAATCATTCAGTGTTTTGTTTTTAAAATTGATTGTCAGGAAATAGCCTTCCCTAAAATGTACTTGATCTAAAGAAAACAAAACTCAGTCCACCCCCAAATTTTCTACACCAAAAAGGGCTATTTAAAAGTGCTGGCATTGACATCACAAGTCTTTATTAACCAGGAACATTGGCTTTGAACTAGAACACTTCAAATAACCCTTTATTTTAAGCAACACAGAAATTGCTTTGTTTGCATTGCATTCTCCATATAAACTCTAATTTTAGAAATGCTAAATGTTCAAATTAGAAGAGGAGGAATCTACATTTAGCCAAGTTTATAAATGTTATTAGGAAACTGCCTTTCAGAAAAGTTATTGTCCTAAAGCTGTATAAAATAATTTTAGTAATTTCCTATATGCATAATGACAGAAACAGCTAATACATCTTCTCTCATTTGTATAAATAATAAGTTGTCTCTTCTGTTTCCTCTTTAGGAGTCCTAGCCTTGGGAGTTTTTTGTAGGGTTATGCAATTTAATAATTCTCTACAACAAGTACATTGTGGGTAAAATATATGCTTATTTTACTCAGAACCTGATCCTTTTGAACCAACAACTCCACAATATTTAATCCCAGAATAGGGCAGCAGACCTGTTGGCTTCAGTCTGGTCTAGTGCAGGAGTCTTCAAACTTGGCCCTTTTATGACTTGTGGACTTCAACTCCCAGAATTCCTCAGTCAGGCACGCTGGCTGAGGAATTCTGTGAATTGAAGTTCACAAGTCATAAAAGGGCCAAGTTTGAAGACCCTTGGTCTAGTGGCTAAGGCATTAGGCTAGAAAGCAATAGACCACGAGTTGAGGTCCCACCTTATCCATGAAATCTAGTGAGTGACCTTGGACTGGTCACCTTCTCTCTGTCCAACCCAACTCATGGGATTATTGTTGCGAGGACAACAGGAGGAGGGAATAGTATTAGACATGTTAGCCACCTTTGAGTTATTTATAAAAATAAAATAAAAATGGTTTCTTACATCTCTTTCTGACACCCTTGCACTGTATGATGGCCAATTTTAATTCTTTTATCCAAAGAGTAAGAAACGGTTAGCCCCTGATAAGGACTTCGTAACACACCTCAGTCAGAGGGTGTGGGAAGAATCCAGAGAAAGAAATGTTTGGGGGAATATTAAAATGGAAGAATATATTTCCCCAAAGGAATAATGGAGAAGATCTTAAAAAAAAAGACAGAAACCAGCCCCCGCCCCTCTCCCCCAAGCAGGAAACCCAGCAGAGGCCAGCTTTTAAAAATGCAAATTCAATAATACTTTCAGAAAGGTTTGAGCCTTCCAGCTAGAAACTGAAGAAATTAGAAAGACAAAGACCCCTAAAATCTACATACCCCACCCAAACTCTAAAAGACATGACCTTTGGGGGCATAATAGGATTTCCCCACCAATACCAAAAGAGCACACTCAGACTCAGGTCATGAATACCAAAACATTTACTACAGAGTTATAGTAAGAGATTCTTGCAGCTCTGAATGTGCTTCTCCACCTTTGCCTTTATCCTATAGAGCAGGGATGTCAAACTCAATTTCATTGAGGGCCGCATCAGCATTGCGGTTGCCTTCGGGGGGCCAGGTGGGTGCGGCCTACTGGATGGGCGTGGGTGGAGTGGGTGTGGCCTACTGGGTGGGCATGGCCAGCTCTACATCATTTGTGTCAAGGATGCCCATCAAGCTGGATATGTGAAGTAGGTGAGGGCCATTTGCTGGCCACTTCCAGGCGATGGTGCATTTCTTCATTCCTCATAAAAGGTGACACCTCCCCAGCATGCACCCAGGGGGTGGGGCCGACGTGGCAGGGCTGGTTCCTCACTGTTTCAAGACGGCCTTGTGGAGCTAAGACTGAAGGCATTTCAGCATAGATGGCCACCAGAAAATTGTACATTGGCTCCTGGCCAGCCTGGGCCAGGGCCAAGGCAGCGGGGGCCGTTCCTTCACTGTTTTCAGGATGGCTTTGCGGGCAACATGAAACCACTTCACGGGCCACATCCGACCCCCAGGCCTTGTGTTTGACATGTCTGCTATAGAGAACTAGGGAAGGTCAAGTCTAAGACACCATCTCAAATTCCTGCTTTGAACTGACATTTCTTTTCTCTATTAACTTGAATGTGACTCTTCCTCCTCTTCCTCCTTTTCTTGAAGGTTATTATCACAGACCATTACAAGATATTGGTTCGCAGTATGATCATTCAGACATGGGCAGCAAAACTCTAGATCAGAGGTCCCGAACCCTGGCAACTTTAAGACTTGTGGACTTCAACTCCCAGAACTCCTCGGCCAGCCAAGGTTGGAGACCCCCTGGTCTAGATGCCTTGTAGATGACCAGTAAAATCTTTATAATGTCTGTATCTCCTTCCTGCCATCTAGTGGTCATCCAGACTTTTCTAGCCATATTCTAGAGCAGAGGTCCCCGATCTTTGGGGCACCAGGGACTGGTCCCATGGAGAGAGGGTTTTCCATGGACCGGAGGGTGCATGGTTTTGTGTGCTGCCTGCATCTCATGGATGGGGCTTTGCTTGTTTGTGTAGACCGGTTGCTGGCATGCCATGGCCTGGCACTGGTCCATGGACCGGGGGGTTGGGGATCCCTGTTCTAGAGCTAAAATCTGCTGCAAAAATTCTTCGTGCCTATAATAACAGAATCTCAAACTCTTGGAATCCCAGCTTCTGAGAAAATTAGTGACTCATTGAACAAGCTGTTGTGCAATTAACAATTGTGCATATGATGCACAATAATTATTTAAATTGGCAAAGGGAGAACAATACACAATTAACAAGATACCAGCTTTTAAAAGAACCATTAGGCTATTATTCAAGATTTCTGCTTTTTCTTTTAGTTGAGTTGGATCTATGCCTGAGAGAGGGAGTTATGCAGAAGTAAGTCAGTTATATATATGATATGCAAAAATGATAAGATGGTCATATTATTACAAGCATCCCAAAACTTTTCACCAATAAACCCTACCTTTAGCATCTCTCACAAAGAGCAAAAATATAAACAGTGTTGCACACAAACAGGAAGAAATAAACAGAATATCAAGCCACATCTTCTTTCCCACTTCTATATGCCTCTATAGTCTTTCATTTTTAAAAAAGAAAATGTGGATATATTTATAACATTTTCTGATAAAAGGTGCCAGGTGGCTGTAAATCATGTGCTAATTAGTGTTGACAGAAACTGAAATAGTTGTTCTCTTTTTCTTTTCAGCATAATATGTTAACATGTGTAGTCCTATTTTAAGTAGCTATCCAGAGAGAATAGAAGCCAAGTGGCTCATAAGTAGAAAGTTATATTTTGTGCTACTGAGTTCTGAAATGGAACGTAACTCCTTCCTTCAGGAGTCAGAAGGACAAGAGAAAGTACAAGTCTCCCCTGCAAAGCCCTGCTAGGGGATGCTGATGATCAGAGCAGCCTTCCCCAACCTGTCAACTCCCAGCATGCTGTTGAAGTTGAAATCCACACTGCTTAATCCACCGCTTTCTAGAATGTGCTCCCTTCATCCTGGGAAACTGCTGGTACACTATAGTCCAGGGGGTCTTCAGACTTGGCCCTTTTATGACTTGTGGACTTCAACTCCCAGAATTCCTCAGCCAGCATGCCTGGCTGAGGAGTTCTTGGTGTTGAAGTCCACAAGTCATAAAAGGGCCAAGTTTGAAGACCTCTGCTATAGTCCATCACACTAGTTTCCTACTTCTTATTTGTGTTGTTGTTCATGAATATGTATCTTCTGCGCAGCTAAATACTGACCTGTATTCATGAAAGCAGTTCAGCTTGAAACAGTGTGTTTTGTTTTTACTTAGATTGTTTTTTTTTAAATGTACATATGTGGAAAACAAATTTCAATCCCACCCAAATCATGAGCGATTCTGGGTAATGTACAGTACAAGACAAATAATACTGCATAATATAAAATATAGTTGATACAGTTGTATTCCTATCATTAATCAGATGGTGCCCATGCATAGCTAGGAACAAAGAGTCGGTGGAATAATACTGTCTTTACTTGCTTCTGAAAACAAGGGGGTTGTACTGTTAGTGCTTGAGATTTGATTTTATTCTACCAGTAAAAACTATTTTCAATTACATGTAAATATACTGTTGAAGGAAAAGTCTTCATCATGGTTCAGTCCAAGCTGGGAATAAACAACATGGTGACTGCTTTAGAAAGAAGGTTGTAGTTTATTGGAGAAGAGAGCCAGACAGAAAGATGGCTCTGGAAGAAAATAGAGAGCACATGTAGGGAGTGGGTTTTTATACCCTCTGGGGCTCTTGAAGTTGTTTCCTGTTCCTGTTTGAGGCTTTGTATTTCCTGTGTCATGTATTCTGACCTGAGTCTGGGTGTACCCTTTGGCATCTGTGGGTTAATCTTATTACGTCCTATCTTAGAGTTTGGGTGGGGTATGTAAATTTTAGGCGTTATTGTCTTCCTAAGCTTCTAGCTGGAGGCCTCCAACCTTCCTGGATTATTTACATCTGCATTTCTACAGAGCTGGTCTCTGCTTGAGGGAGGGAGACTTGGGGCTATTAAGAAAAAACTAGGCATGCTTTTCTGCTTCTTTAAGATATTTTGAGGAAATATATTTTTCTGCCCTTTTAATATTTCCTTCTCTGGGGGCTGACTTCCCACAATACGTTGAGTGATCTCTTGGTCTCAATGGATAATAGGCTTACAATAGAGATTATAGCCTACTATACGATATTTATACTACTATAAATTTACTATTTACCCTAAATGTCTTAAATTTACATTAGAAACTTTTGATTTTTCTAATATTTTGAAACCTTTTTATAATGATATACCGATTGCCTTGATGCCCTTGTCTATATTTTTTTAAAATGTTCATAAATCCTGAATACTTGATGATGATGATGATGATGATGATGATAATGATGATGGTAGTGGTGGTAATGGTGGTGGTGATGGGACTGATGATGGATACATTTGCTCTCCTAGCACTATTCTTTCCTTTAATGCTACATTTTTCTCTTCTAATTCTTCTTTAGATTCTACTGTATTTGTGATTCTTTTTTTCTTTCTCTCATTTTTATCATTTTTTTTTCCTGTGCTCAGCTTTGGCTTGTTCCTTAGATTGTGCCTCCTCTGCTTGTATGTTCATGCTGCTGAGCAGTCATGGTTCCAGTTCCATCTGTTAGCTGATTTCCCCCCCCCCCCATTTTGAGATTCTGATCTGTTTTCCACTTCCTCTTCTATTTCTTTATGTTAGAAACAGTGATGTTTTTGTTCTCATTTTTTTTGCCCACCTGCTATTTGTATTTATGCTAGCCTTTTTGTTTTCTTCTTTAATCAGATGTTTGTTATTTAGCTTTTTTAAGGCTAAGTTGTTACAATTCTTCATATGTCTTGGTTTCATGATTGTCCTTTACATCAATGTTTTCTTGTCTTTTGACTCTCCCTAAAGTTCTAGCAGTTCTAGGCTATGGATTCATAGATTCTTGACTATTTAAAAAATAAAGTACAGTGCCCCCTCCTCACTGAAATCTAACATTTTCAAGTTCCTTCATTATTAAAACACTTCATTCTCTTCTCTTTCAACACTGAATTTTGTGCTATTATTTTCTTTGAAGTGTCACCCATGATTCTTTTATTTAGGTTTTCTAAACTTCTAGAATACATTATCATTTTTCAAATCCCATTCTCTTTCTGTTTATGCTTTTCTCCATTCTTTTCAATCATGTTGTCACACTTTATTTTCAGCTTACAATGAGGCCACTTCAATTGTACAATGTATACATTTTTTATTCCCTTTAAAAGAGGTTATGATGTAATTTTTCAACTGGAATAAAGCAATAAACCCACATTATGGACTAAGCCTGAATCCCTACACTTTCATGCTGTTTGGTAATGAATTTCCCCATCTCCATCAACAAACTATCCATTGAGGCTATTCTGGCCTTTGAGACATTGCTCAACAGGCGTTTGCTTCAATCATTTATTTACTTATAAAGTTTATTGGCCATCCATCTTACCATAGGGTAACTCTGGGCGGCTTACAGTCATAAAAATGTATCTATACATATACATTAAAACACAAATAAATTAAAAGCAAACATTAAAATCTAAGGACATGTGGGGAGCATAGGGGCAAAGTGGGGGAAGGTGGGATCTGTTGTTACTTGATCATTTTCTTTCTTTAAAATTACTTACAACCTATGGCAGCCAAATTAAATTATAATTTTTATTGGGCCTTTCCCCTTTTTGCTGATTTTATATATGCAGATTCGGATTCTATGTATGCATGATTTGGATTTTATGTATGTATCATTCTAGAATTTATCAAGAATTATAAACTCTAGAAAAGTTTTTAAAAAGTTAATTTACAGTACAGTGTTTCCAAATGGAGCCATCCTTAGAAGACATCCAGTGCAATCAATGAGACACATTAGTAATACTGCGGATAATAAGTTCTCATCATCTTCTGGATCATGGTCAAGGGTAGTAAAGGTAAAAGCAAAGTGCTCAAAATACACTTGATAAGGCAGTCCAAAATGCAAAGGCAAACCAGCCCAACCTCAATAAAAATTCCCAAGGGCTCAAATCTTATTGAAACAGCCAAAGGACCATCTCAAGAAAGCGGATGCCAGGATCTGGTCAGTAAAGAGTTGGTTTATCAGAGAGATGCCTTTATAATATTCTCCACACTTTGGGGGCAGGTCAGTAAACTGAGAGGATTCCTCTTGCCCAGAAATCTCCAACAAAACTCCAGGCTTTACCAGTGGAAATTGCTTACTGGAGTTAGCCAAAGATGCCCAGTTCTGGTCCATTTCTTCTTAATACTGCGTGTGACACAGGCACTTGCGTTCTTTGACCATTACACTAGAAGAGCTTATGGTCACTGTTGTGTCCTGAGCCTGCAAAAGCAGGCTCGGGACGTTGCATCAGTCCTGGGCATTCCAAAAGCTGCCTGGGACCAGACTGGTCGGCGCCAGCCTTGTGCGCATGTGCAAGGCAAGAAGTTAGTTACATTGTTTGCTGTAGTCCGGGTCCATTCGCCTTTAAAAGAAGACTGTTTACTTTTGTTAGTGTTGGGTGTAAGAATAAAGAACTCTTCAAGGTTGCCATGTGTTTTCATCATTGCACTCGAACCCAGAACTTAACAGTCACCATATTATGACATATAGAAATATAGCCATAGATATATGCTGTGGCAGGTCAGGAAGATAATTATCAAGCCCAGCTTCCTTTCCCAGATGGCTTGTCCGAAGAACTTTCTGTGGTCATGTGACCAGTAT
Source organism: Bothrops alternatus (assembly GCA_034064705.1). NCBI lineage: Eukaryota > Metazoa > Chordata > Lepidosauria > Squamata > Viperidae > Bothrops > Bothrops alternatus. The sequence continues at coordinate 1,953,078 of JARGCV010000033.1, forward strand.
GACGATACACCAAGGCACACAGAACACTGTTACTTTCCCACCAAAGTGATACCTATTTATCTACTCACATTTGCATGCTTTCAAACTGCTAGGTGGACAGGAATGGGGGCAAGTCTTGAACCCAGGCCATCCGCTTTCCAACTGACAAGCTCAGCATCTTTAACCACTGAGTCATCGCACCCCTGAGTATAGTGCAGTGAAATTTTATTATAATATGTTCAAGACAAGACAAGAGGAAACATAAGGCTGGCTGATATGTCTGTGAGAAAAGGCCTTTGTAGAGTTTCCTGCCCAAAGCCAAAGTTTGTTTATTTGTTTGTTTATTTATACTTTATATTTCTCAAATGACCATCTCCCTCAGACAGATAGATGCTTTCTACACAGCCTTTTCAATTTCCCCACGGTTTTTCAAGCAGAGGAGGTAAACAAATAGACAAATGCTTTTGAGTTTTGGACTTCATTATATAAGACACTCTAAATCAAGTTAGTTTAAAAAAGCCAGTGAATTTATACACTAAAGACAAATAAATCAAGGTATTGATCTTGAGTTTATAAAGTTCTAGAAATTGGGCGAAAAGGAACGCATAGATGCAAATGCTGACTTATTACAGCATGCACATTTTCTGTTGCGATAACAGATGTGAAGTAATTTATCTAATTTACTGCTTGCATGAAAACAAAACACTGTTTTAATTGAAACCATAGAACTGATAATGTTTTTATCTTTTGTTTTCCTATTTTCCTTTTTGAGTTTTGGGAGCAGATCCCTGGTTTGTAATTGCATTAATTACAAACATACACATAGTTGAAAAGTCATTCAGATGTAAATGCCCTTCACTGAAAAGAAAACAATGGGGACTATAATTTTTGCTATTGCAGCTAATGACGTTATTTGATTTTCTTTTAATTGGACTTTTAATAATATAATGTACGTGAACATAGCAACATCCAATAGCAACACAAAGACTCAACATGAAAATTCAAGCTGAATGTACATTTACTACTTAATCCTCACACTGTACATTTCCGAGATACAGCAGCCATAAGTGTCCATTAAGGAGGTTAAAAGTTTATGTTGTCTTAACAATTCACTTCCACTATCTTGAATCCAGGGACCAATTTTCTGAGATCTTAGTTTTTCAAAATATGTTTAGGGAGGTGTGAACTGGTGGTAAGTGCACAATGACTTTCTTTATCCTGAACATTTTGGGGTGATAAACTAAAGGTTTCACAGAAGAGGTAGGTGAGTGGGGGAGAAAGGGAGGGAGGGACGGGGGAGAGGGAGAGAGAATGGAGCCTTTGGGAGACATTCCACTCATAAGGAAGAACAAAGAAGTAAATGCAGATCGAAACTTAAGACTGCTGGTGAGGCAGAGACAAACTTTATAGGAAAGAATATATTAATATAAGAAGGCCAAGACATTCAGTAAGAAGTCTATAGTTAAGGAGCCTCTGCTTGGTATGGATATTTACAGAAAGCCTAGAAATAATTATAAGGGGAACGGAAGAGATAGGGAACACCTCCCATATCAGGTATAAGCTCTTTAACGTCATTGTAGAACAGTAGGTAAAGCAGGGAGAAATGAGAGATGGCAGGGAAAACTGGAAAGGATTAAAGTTAGAAATGAGTAATGGAATCAAAGACTAAAATGAGCTGAACCAGAGATTTATCCAGAAATTGTACTAGGATGTAGAAGAGCCCAGCAAATGTATTGACAATTATTGTAGAGTTAGTGGGGTATTAGAGTAGGGTAGGGTAGGGTAGAGTAGGGTAGGGTAGGGTAGGGTAGGGTAGAATAGAATAGAACAGAACAGAACAGAACAGAACAGAACAGAACAGAACAGAACAGAACAGAACAGAATAGAATAGAATAGAATAGAATAGAATAGAATAGAATAGAATAGAATAGAATAGAATAGAGCTGGAAGGGACCTTGGAGGTCTTCTAGTCCAGCCCCCTGCTCAAGCAGGAGAACCTACACCATCTCAGAAAGGTGACTGTGTAGTCTTTTCTTAAATATCTCCAATGACGGAGTGCCCACAATTTCTGGAGGCAAGCTGTTCCACTGGTTAACTGTTCTCACTGTCAGGAAGTTTCTCCTTAATTCCAGGTTGTTTCTCTCTTTGATCAGTTTCCATCCATTGTTTCTTGTCCTTTCCTCTGGTGCTCTGGTGAACAATGTGACCCCCTCTTCTGTGGCAGCCCCTCAGATACTGGAATACTGTTATCATGTCTCCCCTATTTCTTCTTTTCTTTAGACTAGCCAAACCCAAGTCCTGCAGCCATTCTTCGTATGTTGTAGTCTCCAGACTTTTGATCATCTTAGTTGCTCTTCTCTGAATTTTTTCCAAACTCTCAACATCTTTTTTGTGATATGGTGATCAAAATTGGCTGCAGTATTCCAGGTGTGGCCTTACTAGGGTTTTATAAAGTGGTACTAGTACTTCGTGTGATCTTGATTCTGTGCCTCTGTTTATACAACCCAGGATTGTATTAGCTTTTTTGGTTGCTGATGCACACTGCTTGCTCATAGTCAAGTGATCATCCACTAGGACTCCAAGGTCCCTCTCACAGTTACTGTTTTGAAACCAGGTCTCGTCCAATCTGTACTTGTACTTTTGATTTTTCTTGCCTAAATGTAAAACTTTGCTTTTCTCCACACTGAAACTCATTTTGTTGGATAGGGCCCATTGTTCAAGTTTGTCAAGATCTTTTTGGATCCTGAGTTTGTCTTTTGGGGTGTTGGCTGTTTCTGTCAGTTTGGTGTCATCTGCGAATTTGATGAGTTCCACTTCAATTCCCTCATTAAGTCATTTATGAAGCTATTGAAGAGTACTGGGCCGAAGACGGAACCTTGTGGCACCCCACTGTTTACTTCTCTCCATGTGGATGTACTGCCATTGAGGACTACTCATTGAGTACAGTTTGCCAGCCAGCTACAGATCCATCTAGTGGTGATGTTGTCTATTCCACCTTTTTCTAGCTTACCAAGGAGTAGGTTGTGGTTTACTTTATCAAATGCCTTACTGAAATCTAAATATACTATGTCCACAGCATTTTGTTGGTCTACTAGTTTAATCACTTTATCGAAGAATGAAATAAGATTAGTTTGCCATGATCTGTTTTTAACAAACCAGTGGTGGCTACTGGTTATGACTTGATTTGCTTCTAGTTGTTCGCAGATCTGTTTTTTGATTATCTTTTCTAGGATTTCCCAGGTATTGATATTAAACTGATTAGTCTGTAGTTTCCTGGGTCCGTTTCTTTTCCTTTCTTGAAGTTGGGAACCACATCAGCCCCTTTCCAATCCTCAAGTACTTCCCCGGTGCTCCAGGATTTATGAAAGATGTGGTGCAATGGTTCTGAGATAACATCTGCTAGCTCTTTCAGAACTCTGGGATATAATCTGTCAGGTCCTGGTGATTTATACTCATCAAGGTCAGATAGGTGTTCTCTTACCATTTTCTTGCTTATTTGAATTTTGTTTCTAGTATGTCTTTTGCAGTGTTTTTTTTTTTTTTGGTATGTTGGGCTATGGTTTCTTTTTGTGTGAAGACTGACGCAAAGTATGAGTTAAGCAGCTCTGGTTAACCCTGTTGCCTGTTATTTCCTTGCCATCTTCTCTCTTTAGTGAGCCTATAGTTCCCCTGACTTTTTTCTTGTTGTTAATATGTTGGAAGAAACTTTTTTTAAATTATCCTTGATTTCTGTTGCAAGTCTTTGTTCGTTCTGAGTCTTTCTTTCTTGACTTCTGGCTGTCTGCTGATAATTGGCCTTAGTTATATGTCCCTCTTTCCATTTTTTGTATTTGTCCTTTTTGTCTTTCAGTTTGTCAGAGAGACCAGCAGCCATGCTGGTTTCTTCTTGAATTTCTTGTTTTTCTTTCTCAGTGGTATTGTGCTGCTCTGGGCTTTAATGATCACATTTTTCAGGGTTTCTCCACACTTCTTGGGTTGTTTTCCCCTTTAGGATTTTCATCCATTGGATCTTTCCTAGGTTCTCTCTGAGTTTGTTAAAGTCAGCTCTTTTGTAGTTTAAGTTGGATTGTTTTCTATTGCTAGTGTTTGCATTATATTAAACTCCAGTATGACATGGTCACTTTCACCCAAGGTTCCGGCAATTTGGATTCCCTCTATCACTTCTTCACTATTTGTAAGGATTAAGTCCAGTATAGCTTTATGTCTAGTTCCCTCCTCCACCTTTTGGGTGACAAAGTTGTTGGCTAGGTTGGTTAGGAATCTGTTTGATCTCCCATTCACTGCAGAGTTTGTCTCCCAGTTGATATCTGGATAGTCGCTCCTATTACTACTGTGGTATGCTTCCTACATATGTTTATTAACTGGTTGGCAAAGAGTTCATCTATTTCTTCTGATTGGTTGGGTGGCCTGTAATATATACCTATGGCAATGTCACTTTTTTCTCTTTTATATTGACCCATATACATTCTGGAAACATTTTATCTTTGATCATGTGCATTTCTGTAGATATATAGTGTTCTCTTACATATATTGCAACTCCCTCTCCTCTTTTTGTAGACCTGTTTCTTTTGAACAATTTGTATCCATCCATCAGTCCATTCCATTCATGGGTTTTGTCCCACCAGGTTTCTGTTATGCCAACTATGTCATATCCTCCTTCATGTACTATTGCTCCTAGTTCACCCTGTTTGTTCCCCAAGCTCTGAGCATTTGTATATGAGCATTTAAGATTTTTATGCCTGTCCATGGGTATGTTTCCTGCATCTCCTGATTGTTGTTTGAGTTTTTCTTTTTTCTCATCACTGCCTACCTCATTGTTTGATTTATTTTCTTGGGATTTGTGATTGGTTTTGAGTTCTTGAGATTCTAGAGATTGGTCACCCTTCTCCCTCAGTTTTAGTTTAAAGCCCTCCTGATGAGTTGGGCCAGTCTTTTTCCAAGTACATTTTTGTCTGTTTTCATGAGGTGCAGCCTATCTCTTGCCAAGAGTCCTTTGCATAGGAAATGCAGTCTATGATCCAGTAAACCAAAGTTTTCTTGGTGATATCGACCCTTTAGCTAATTTCTAAAATTCTTTTTTCCCTCAATGGGTGTTGGCCTTTCATTGGGAGTACTGATGAGAACACTACTTGTGCTCCTAGCTTCTTAACTTTATTGCCTAATTGTTTGGAATCTATGCCACTATATGAAGTTGGGAGACTTTATGGTTTATATTTATTTTCTTTTTATGAAATATTGTGAGCTGCCTAGAATTATCATGCATAAGACGTACATTTTCAAAATAAATATACTTTCTTTTCTATGTTTAAATATATTTATATCTCAATGAAGAGATGGAACCATTAGAGCTGTGCAGATAAAGGAGTCTGACTTCATGATAAATTGAATAATGGGAGTGAAGAAGAGAAAAAAAATCAAACGAGAACAGAGTATGGAACTTTTGATTTTGGAATCAACAGCAGCTTAAGAGAGAAGCACAGAAAGTAGAATTGAAATGAAGAAACCCCTAAAAGAAAAAGTAGGACTAAATTGTAGAAACTTATCCATAAATTCACTGATCTTTTCATCAGAAATGGCAGATCAGTAGACCTATTCAGACAATACAGTCTCCCCCTCACTGTTGTTCTGCTCTTCACTTTTCCTTGAGTACTTTTACAGTGCAACCATCCATATCATGGTTGTCCAATTTTTTTGGTTTGCCTAGTCCGCATTGAGTAAAGAGGAATTGTCTTGGGCTGCATATAAAATATAGCTAATGTATATGAATAACAAACTTCCCTTATTTATTTATTTATTTATTTATTTATTTATTTATTCTTATCTTGTGGGATCACTAGCTGTCCTGGCCCGCATGTGTATTGTGTCTGAACACGCCTGACCTATTTGGAAATGTTTCCATGTGAGCTGGAACTATCCATTATCAGGGTTTCATTTTCTGTGACTGTTTGTAGATAGAGGAGAGCATCTCAGTGTAGGCAGTCACGGATGACCTGTTTTTTCACTGAGTTCACAGCATATTCAGAGAAGATAGAAGCTGCTCAGTTTTGCTCTTGTGTCCAGCTCTATATGTGAACCTCTCTCCTGAAGAGAGTATTAGAATTAATTGTGCTTCATGCCAAACAGGGTGAATGAGTCTGTTCAATTGCCCTTTGTTATGATATGTAACATTTAAGGCAACTGGGCTTGTACATCATGTTAAATCTTGGTCTAAGAATTCAGGAAAGCAAAACAAAAGACATTACACTTGATGTGCAAGTGCCATACAATCTGAATTCCTGTTTATATTTCTTTCAGAGTGAGCTGGAACTACCAAAGATGAGTGATAAAAATCTAGACGACTACTAGATTGGTGCAAAGAGGTATAGAAAAGGCTAGTTTGAAGCCCAGATCTGGTACCCCAAGCATGAGCACTATGAACAGGTTCGGAATGACTCTACCCATAGTACCACAATGAAGGCAGGAGATGAGGGGGGGGAAGTATGCCAAATAATAACTAAATCAGAAAGGTTATTATTTAAAAGGGGGAAATAAGAATAAACAAGACTGTAATACAGGTAGTCCTCAACTTATCACCACAATTTGTGAGCCCAAAATTTATGTTTCTGAGAAATTTGTTAAGTGAGTTTTGCCCCATTTTACAACTTTTCTTGCCACAGTTGTTAAGTGGATCACTGCAGTTATTAAATTAGTAACATGGTTGTTAAATGAATCTGGTTTCCCCATTGACTTTGCTTATCAGAAAATCGCAAAAGGGGAATCAGATGAGCCTGGGACATGGCAACCGTCATAAATGTGAATCAGTTGTCAACCATTTGAATGTAAACCATGTGGCCATGGGGATGCTGCATAAGTGTGAAAAATGGTCATAAGTCACTTTTTTCAGTGCTGTTGTAAGTTCAAATGGTCACTAAGCAAACTGTTGTAAGTTAAGGACTACCTATATATACAGCAGATCGAGATGCTGTTTTTTCTGAGTTGATTGTTTTTCAGTTTTTCAGTGAAGGGTTCTGTAACTGGAACCAAAAGAAATTGTTTAGTCTAACTATTGCTATCTCGCTTCTGTAATCAGCATTTGCGTTAGGGACAAATTTCATGCAAGCGTGGGAAATATGTACATGGATGGGATATACTGAAGGAGGGAATAAAGGAGTGTACAGGAATGATTGATGTCTTCCTTATGATGTAATGGCCCTCTGTTATCTGATTTTCATTGGCTAAAAAAGTTTATAAAGCAATGCTACTAACTTTCTAAGGTGTGGCACTTCTGAATGCAACACTGCCAGTGTTCAGATTGTGTTCCCACACAGGACTTTTTTCAATCGAAAATAAAGCGCTGTTTCCTCAAGAAGCCTCTGTTTGAGTTGCCTGATTAGACTTTTAATGGTATCTCAAATTTAAGTACCGGCCAGTGACCTTACATCAGTTAGCTTGTGAAGAAAAGATGGTGGATCCAAAGTGAAGCAGATAAGTAGGAGGAGCTACTTACATGTGAGACAGTACAGAGAAGGAAAAACAGCAAAAGCTGCATATTGGATCCATGATATTACACATAGATGGGCTCTATAAGAACTACTGTAGCTATGACAGAATGGGTAACTTCTGTCAACTTTTATGACTATATATATATACTTAGTCTCACATTTCTTTGCCATCCTGTATAAGCAAAGTTTATAGTCCTCACAAGTTTGAGAGAGCAGCTATTCATTTGCCATTTCAAATGGCAAGTCAAAGGATATAGGTAGCATTTTCTAAAATGGATACTGTTGTGTACTTCGTTCGTATACAAATGATGAAGACACATGGTGATGCTGAACAAACACTTTATTCTCCTTCTACAACAACCAAGCAAAAGCAAAAGGCACACAGGCCTTTTTATATGGCCAGAAACCCGGACAGTGTCGACCAATAGGAACAGAGCGTTTACGTGCCTTGTGCATGTGCACAAGGCCGGCACCGCTCTGTCTGGTCCCCGGGCAGCTTTTGGAATGTCCGGGACCAATGCAACGTCCCGAGCCTGCTTTTGCAGGCTCAGGACACAACAGATACCTATTTCCTGAGGAAAACCTTTTTTGCAAGATTAAAGGTAGCAAGATTTTAAGACTGCAAAAAGCTATGATCAGATAGATTTGCCTTGCCTGCTGATTGACCTTTAGAGACCTGCTGCTTTTGGAAGTTGCAGCTGACCTGAAAGTTTGAAAACTGATCTGAGACAAGTTCAGTCTCTCATATAGTAAAATGTGTGGACCAGGAACTGTGTAATTTTTTTCATTTTTGAGCCTTTCTCTTTTTGACAAATAAATACAGGCAAAGTAAAAAAGTATTTTCTTTTTTATTTCCTTTTATTTATCCGTTAAGAGACAGCTTTTAGATGTGCCTTTTCAAAAGTCTCAGAAGGACAAGATAAATTTTAATATTCTAATAAAAATAGTTGATGTATAGCATAATATGTGCTTAGATAATATCATAAATGTGCTTAGATCAGATTTAAAAAAGAAAGTCACAAGCCAGGGTTATTGTGTAATTATTTGACATGATTTTACAGTTTTAAGGCTATGTTATAAACCGTCATAAGTCTACACAGAGGCATAAGTATACTGTATAAAGAAAACATTGAAAAATCTTTTGCACCTTTGCGTCAGTTTTGATTCCCTAGAACTTCCTGGACAAGTGCCTCCAGTTTTCTTGGTAAGATTTTGGAAGTGGCTTGCCATTGCCTGCTTCATAGGGCTAAGAGAGCATGACTGGCCCTAAGTCATCCAGCAACCGGATGGCTTTGGTCTAAAGTGTGACTAGAACTCACGGTCTCCTGGTGTCTAGCCTGATGCCTTAACCACTATGCAGAACTGATTCTCAAATAAACTATAAATAGAAAAAACAATCTATATAGTAGATAGGTTTACAGACAATTTTCAACATATTCATGAACGTGTTTTTTACATTGTTCTTTAGCCACGAAACCTTGTTGACCCTCTCTGTCCACAGGCTTAAACAATCTAAAAGATGAGTTACAAAAAGAGATGGGAAGAAGAAAGCAAACAACACCAGTTCTTAAAAGTTAAATCACATATTTATCATGACCAGCTGGAATGACCCAATTCAGGGTTTGGAGGAATTTAATGGAGTTAGAATGTCCAAGTCATTGTCCTCTCAGCAAAGGACTCCCCTGGATCTTGCTATCCTGTTTTGTTATAGCTTTCTCTAACTTCATATTTTGGCATGGGGTATTTTTAGGCTTTTATTCAGGGCTTTTAAAGCAAGAGCTAACTGATTTGAAAACATTTCCTTCTAAATATTAGGCCTTGTAGCTTTGAGGTCTGCTAGATACCAGGCCTATCTTTTACAAGTCTTCTAGAATCTTCTTTAGAAGCTGCCCCAACTTTACAGTTGTATGGCATTAGGGAGTCATTTTCCAAATGGAATGTCTCACAAGGATTTCATCCATCCCCTCAGGCTGGCCACAGGTCCATTCCTAGAACCTCGGGAAAAAGTCCTTGACAAAGTATATCAGAAGCAGGAACCCAACCAGAAAATCAGTTGGGCCACTTGATAACAATGGTCAGAAGGGGATAATCAGAGAAGACAAGGAGATTGCTGAGAGGCTAAATGACTTCTTTGCCTCCGTTTTCACTGAGGAGGATAGAGAACATTTGCCTGCCACTGAATTAGTTTTCCCAGGGAGGGAAATAGAAGAATTAAACCTGATAGAGATAAACAAGGAAGATGTTCTTGCATGCCTTTCCAAACTAAACGTCAACAAATCGCCGGGTCCTGATGGCATCCACCCTAGAATTTTCAAGGAACTCAAGTGTGAAATTGCTGAACTTCTAGCTAAAATATACAATCTTTCTCTAAGATCAGGCACTGTACCAGAGGATTGGAGGGAAGCAAATATAACCCCGATCTTCAAGAAAGGATCCAGAGGTGATCCAGGAAACTATAGACCAGTCAGTCTAACCTCAGTTCCAGGCAAACTGATGGAAACCATTATTAAAGATAAAATTATAGGGCACATAGAAAAACAGGCATTGCTGAAAGAAAATCAACATGGTTTCTGCAAAGGCAAATCATGTCTTACTAACTTGTTAGAATTCTTTGAGGGTGTAAATAAATACATAGATAAAGGGGCCCCAGTTGATATTGTATATCTTGACTTTCAAAAGGCTTTTGACAAAGTTCCTCACCAAAGGCTCCTAAAAAAGCTCTCCAGCCACGGAATCAGAGGACAGGTCTTGTCCTGGATTGGTAACTGGCTAAATTGTAGGAAGCAAAGGGTGGCAATAAATGGACAAGTCTCTGGATGGAAAGAAGTGAGAAGTGGTGTACCCCAAGGTTCAGTTTTGGGACCTTTACTTTTTAATTTATTCATCAATGATCTGGATGTAGAAGTTAATAGTGAGGTAGCCAAGTTTGCTGATGACACTAAATTGTTCCGGGTTGTGAAAAGTGAAACTGATTGTCGGGAGCTCCAGAAGGATCTCTCGAAATTGTGTGAGTGGGCAACAAAGTGGCAAATGCATTTTAACCTAAACAAGTGCAAAGTTATGCACATCGGGGCAAAGAACCCCAATTATACTTACCAACTGATGGGGACCAAACTTTCTGAGACAACCCAAGAAAGGGATCTTGGGGTTTTGGTGGACAGCTCAATGAAGATGTCAACCCAATGCGCAGCAGCAGTAAAAAAAGCAAATTCCATGCTTGGCATGATTAGGAAGGGAATCGAAAATAAGTCAGCAAGTGTTGTATTGCCTCTGTACAAATCGATGGTGAGACCACACTTGGAGTACTGTGTACAGTTCTGGTCACCGCACCTCAAGAAGGATATAATGGAACTGGAAAAGGTGCAAAAAAGGGCAACAAGAATGATCAAGGAAATGGAGCGCCTCCCTTATGAAACCAGATTGCAACGCCTTAGTCTCTTCAGCCTTGAAAGACGGCGTTTAAGGGGTGACTTGATCGAAGTGTATAAAATCATGCATGGGATAGAAAAGGTGGATAGAGAGAAATTCTTTTCTCTATCACACAATACCAGGACAAGGGGGCACTCCCTAAAGCTCATAGCTAAGAAAGTGAGGACAAATAAAGGGAAATATTTCTTCACCCAGAAGGTCGTTGATTTATGGAATTCACTTCCAGAAGGGGTCGTGGCAGCTGTCAGCCTTGACAGCTTCAAGGCAGGGCTAGATAGATTCATGGATGCAAAGTGTATCGGTGGTTATTAAAACGGATGTCCATGTGCCGCCTCTATGTTGGTTGAGGCAGGCAGGATTCCCTTGAGTACCATTTGTTGGGGGTCAAGGGAAAAGGAGGGTTTTGCCTTCTCTTTCTGCTCAAGATCCCCATGTACAATTGGTGGGCCACTGTGTGACACAGAATGCTGGACTCGATGGGCTTTGGCCTGATTCAGCATGGCTCTTCTTATGTTCTTATGTTCTTATGTACCTTCCCCAGTTTCCTTGGATTTTATCTGCTTTAGCTTCTTCCTTTTATTGTATTGCCTTGGCTTCCTGGGATCTATCTAGGATAAACAGACAAAATCCCTCTTTCCTGATGAAGCAGCTCTCTTGAATGCTTGTCATACCCCTAGGATGTAAGAAACCTACAAATGGAGTAAGGATTTTCTAAGTTCTTCTTAATATTAAATCAAGGGAACCATCTTCTGGTATCAAATTATTTCTAAATTAGTTCAAAACCTAAAATTTCCAAGATGTACAATTCTTTCTGGTGTTGTCCCAAAGCTTTCAAAAGATCATGGAATTTCATGCTCTGACTTTCACTCTACTGCAGCTTCTGTGTTCTATATATTCTCCTGAGGTAGCAGACACCAGTTGTTAGCTCTTTAAGCAAAAAAGTATTGCATACTCAACATTTAATTATTACTTAAATTATTACGAGTACGCAATAATTTATATTGATAAATTATTGGTAGCTGGGACTTTGGACCAGCTAGGGAATTCTGGGAATTGAAGTCCACACATCTTAAAGTTGCCAAGACTGAACATAGAATAGAATAGAGCTGGAAGGGATCTTGGAAGTCTTCAACCCTTTGCTCAAGCAGGAGACCCCCTATACCAGCGGTTCTCAACCTGTGGGTCGTGACCCCATTAGGGGTCGAACAACCATTTCACGGGGGTCACCAAACAACGCAGTCTGCCATTTTTTCCCCTTTTCCCCTCGGCCGGTGCAGGGGGCAGCACCGTGCATGCGCAGGGTAGCACCGCGCATGCGCGATGCGGGCCATCGCGCTGCGCATGCACGATGCAGGTTGGGGTCGCTGCCCTATACCATTTCAGACAAGTAACTGTCCAGTCTTTTCTTAAAAACCTCCAGTGATGAAGCATTCACAACTTTTGAAGGCAAGCTATTCCACTTGTTCTCACTGTTAGGAAATTTCTCCTTTATTCCAGTTTGCTTCTCTCCTTGATTAATTTCCATCCATTGTTTCTTGTCCTACCCTCTGGTTCTTTGGAAAATAAGTTGACCCGCTCTCTTCTTTGTGGAAGCCCCTCTAATACTGGAATATTGCTGTCATGTCACCCCTAGTCCTTTTTTTTTCTAGACTGGCCATACCCAAATTCTGCAACCATTCTTCGTATGTTTTAGTCTCCAGGTCTTTAATCGTCTTAGTTGCACTTCTTGGCACTTTTTCCAAAGTCTCTACATCTTTTTTGTAATGTGTGACCAAAACTGGATGCAGTATTCCAGGTGTGGATACTAAGGATTTATAATATATCTATTATAAAATCTTATAATATTGTTATAATCTTTATTTTTATAATATTTTTATAATATTTATTTTATAGAAACTGTATAATAGTGATAATATTTCTTTATATATATATATCTTAAGACTGAAAAACACTGCTCAAGAATTTGTGATTCCAGTGAAGTACTTAGAATGGTAGTTGCACATTAGTTCTCCTCCTCCCCCCCCATTCCCAGTGTTTACAGTGATGGAATACACAGCAAGAGATATCTAATGTACTAATGTTACTGCCACAAGGAAACAAATAAGGCAATTAAAACTTCAATTTGCATAAGCACCAGAAACACCCCTATATAAGATATTGAATTCTTCTAGAGCCACCACAGCTACTGCCGATCATTACACATTGCTTAGTTAACAATAAAAGCAAGGAAGGGAATGACTTTTTGGTCTCTTTAATGTATACCTTTTTAAAAGTTTTAGGTTATTTTTTTTTTTAAATTGAGAATAATAGAACCTCTTAAATGCTTTATTTTAAACAATTCTTCAGCTGGTCAAGTTAGCTCTTTAATCTGTTCAAAATATTTACAGTGTAACTGACCACTGTAAGGTGCCTATGGCTGTTATTCTGGTTTTTTTTTTAAACTGCTCTTTTTTGCTTACAATATATTTTATTATTTTAATTGACCAACTAAAACAGATGTGTCTAACCTGTGGCCCATGGACTACATGTGGCTCTGGGTAGCTAGTAATTTGGCCCCACAAAATTGTAAATGTTTAACATTATTATGTCATTTTTAGTGACATATACATTAACCATACTGCATATCTTATATGCAGCCCAAGACCATTGTTCTTCACTCAGTGCAGCCCAGGCGATCCAGAAGGTTGAAACCAGTGCAATAGACGAGACATTCTGAGAAGAATCTTGTATCAAGTTCTCCATTGCTGCTGTTTTCAGTCCCTCCTTAGGTATATTTCCAGGTGTCTCCCAACCTCCTAAAGCAGATTTTGAAAAGATGTTTGAGAATGTTGGACAAAGGAACAAGTGGTTTGTTCCCCTCTTTTTCTGCAGTGGGGTGAGAGGAGGGAGCAAAATTTGGATCCAACTCTAAAAAAAGAGAAGGAAAATCACCAGCAGAAATAGAACACAGCCAATGAGAAGTTCAGGGAAATCAATATCCCTCTTCTCTCCTGGTGCTGAAATGACATCCAAGAGATAACAAGTAAGAATTCCATCACTGAAATGTTCCAAGAATAAAGCTCTTAAAAGAAGAGACCCTGTTAAGGATCTTAAATAAGGGTAAGTGCACGTGGTGTTCACACTTTTTAAACCATACAAAGGTTTTAAAAGCAAATCCTGGGGAGACTATTCCGATAATATAGCTTTTAAGATTGCATGAAATATATTAATGCTAAAAGAGGAGATTTTAATATTGAAATATTTTTTGTAAATAGTAAGAATGAAAAAAAAATCCTTTAAAGGTTTAACCAACCATAGCATAGCATTTTACAACTGCTTCTACCATGTCTTTGCAGAAGGACACTATAGCATTATAGATCTCCTTGGACATTCCATGAAAAATGAGATGGCTTGAGGACATTTCCTGTGGAATACCTGAAAGATATATACTGCTGAAAAAGTTTTAAAAGTTGTGTTATTTTTTTTAAAAGTACAATATTGTAACACATCTATTTTCAATCAGTCCCTCCCCAGTTGAGTCCAAATTCATCTCGGGGACTCTCAGGTTAGGGTTTTTCCATAGACATTCCAAAAATTTGGAAGTCTATATATAGAACAGTGTTAAAACACAAAACATTTGGTTGAATAAACGTTTTGAGCTTTCCTTAATCTGTAATCAAAAGAGGTCTTCTGTAACATGAACCCCCACCATAAGAAAAACCCAATTTAACTGTTGATATTAATTATGTCCATGGTATAGCCATCATGGGACCCAAAAAAGTAATGCACTAATGATCTATGGATTTGGAAGAATTACCTTTTGTTCTTTAATGTTTCATAGTTTATTGAATAATTAAATGAATGAATTACTTTTTTAAGGTCACATACCATAACACGCTTAACAAAGCTTAAACAAATACATTCACTACAAGTAATAGTAATCTTAATTTTGGTCATTGACTAGTGTACAATAACATTAGATGATGAAAATGTACAACCATCCTAAATTGAACAATTCAGCCTACAAAAAGTGGAAAAATGACTGAAATAGCTTACTAATGAAAGCTATATTAACAAACGCTATAAAAGATTTTATCACTAAAATCTTAAGATTATGGAAAGTAAATTGTGTGATATAAAAATATAAAAACTATGGAAAAATAGTTAAAGATCAGAATTACTACTCCAAAGATATAAAATTACCATATCACTACAATTTGCATGTAAAATTATACTTGTAATATTGAAATTATGGAAATTACAATACAGTGTAATATATAATTGTGAAATATAACTGCTACTGCAGTATATAAGAAGACGGCCATAAGAGCTAAACAGTTAAATAGCTAGAAATAAGAATCACTGCAATTACTGTGTATGGTGTTTATATGTGTGTAGTAGAGTTTTATGACATTTAAAAAAATAAAATTGTCATTATCCTCTTGTAAATAGTGTAAATAAATATATATCTGAATGCCTTGGACATTTAAATTAAAGATGTGCATATTTTATTTATTTTAATATGAGGTTTTGTTTGTACATTAAAGTACATTTAAAGGCACCAAATAGTTCTCACTTTTACTTCAATACTGACTAGGCAAAATATGTTTCTTTTAGAGATGAATCATTTCAACAATTCTGGCATTAATGCTTTTGAACCAAGTGATGATGTGTCATCCTAGTATTAGGAAAAAAACATGTTGCTTTATCCCCGTGATCCAAATGGATAAAATGCCCCTATTTCAGAAGTGGTTGTATTTATATCCCAATTCCACTAAATGGAAATGGAAAAATAGCTTATTAATGTTTTAAACTCTATGTTCCTATATGGTACTTTCATAAATGATTCTCTTGGCTTGCAGGGAGAGTTCAAAATTCAAGCTGCCAGCAAATCAATGTTCTTATCAACTCCCCAACTCACATCTACACCACCTCTTGGGTGACTTTCTGAGAATACAGCAGGATGGATACAAAGACAGGTTGGTGGTTAAGGCACCAGGCTAGAAAGATTGTGAGTTCAAGTTGCACCTAAGCCATGAGTGGCCTCGAGCCAGTCATTCTTTTTCAGCCCAACTCACCTCACAGGGTTGTTGTGGGGAAAATAGGAGGAGGAAGGTGTGTTGGATGTTTGCTGCCTTGAGTTATTTGTAAAAAAAAAACAAAAACAAAGGCAGGATACAAATAAATAAAATAATAATAATGGTACAAAGGGGGAATCTTTTGCTTGATTGTCCCCAGGGAGTATTAACTGGACTTCTACTCAGATAGCACATCTGAGGATTCCATTCTGAATCATTTTACAATCCCAGACAGGCAATTTCCTCCTAGTGGTCAATAGCATGTTCAAATATCAGCCAGATATCATTCGGGCAATATAAAGCCAATTGTCATTACTAATCTGTTGGTATGGCAGTGTTTGGTTGATGCTGGGTTGATGTTGGGTGTCAAACTGTCATCCAGAAGCTGTGCCCACCCCATTGCTGGCAATGGCAAAACCATCCCGATATGTTGCATGACGTCACATGACGTCGCGAGTTTGACATGTCTGCTACAGAACATGATATATCTCTAATAGAGAAATGACTATTTTTTGCTTGCTAGCGATGCTCTGATTGATGTTGGCACACTGAGCACTGAGTATAAGTGTCAATGCTACAAATGAATTTGGCTGAAGCCATTTCCACTTCGTTTTTCGGTTGCCACAGAACTGGGAAGGGGCGATGTGTGCTTTTAAATTTAGACAAAACAATAAATTGTCCTGTGGGAACCAAGGTCATTGCTGCCTGAATTTTGGCGGGCTAAAACCTCCGTTAGAAAACTCACCAAAGTCAATGCCCCAAAGCAAAAATTTACTGGGAGCAGATAGGAAGATGGCTACTGGAAATAACAAAACAACAAATTGAACTCAAGCCCAAAATTGGTATAATTAATCCAAAAATTGAAAAATGACTCCAATACATCATTATACATATTATAACGGTGGCATGTATTGCATATGTGCAACAGTGGAAAAGTGAAAACATACCAACAAATGCAAAGATTATAGGAAAGATTTTAGACTGTGCAGAGATGAATAAACTTTTATATATATATAAAATAAACTGAATAAATGAATAAACTTTTATATATATATAAAAGAAAACCCGCCAAAGTAGTTAATTGGGGAATGTGATTTATAACACATTACTGAGTTGGGAAGTTCAGCTTTGTAACATTGTAACCTTTGTGAGGGAACTTCAGTCTTGGTTTCACTTATGATCATGCCGATACTATGTAGCCAATAAATATGTTCTTTAAGGAAACCTCTTGCCTTGGAGTTCTTTTTTACTGGTCTCATCTATCGGAACCATGACAATAAGGTTCCATGCAGTCAAGACTTAATGCTATATTTATAAACTGAGTTGGCTTTATTTGATATATCTACACCTATATCTCTATAAGTATTTTTTTTCTTTTTTGTACTTTTTTCTTCTTAGTATACAGCAATACCCGAAGAACCTGAGCTCTGAGGTTGAAAGACGGCTACTATGTCTTACTCTAACTAAAGCCTATACACCTAAATGCATTTATAAGTTTATACTCCTTGGCCTATCTGGAGATGATCAATTAATTATTTAAAATTTCATCCTAAAACAACCAGGCTTGAATTCTTAAAGCATGTATTGGAACCAGATGGAAAGTAATTAGAAGCAAACAAAAATAACACATTACTAAGCCTAAATATTAAAAAAAAAAACACAACCAAAGTGTCTTTCCTAGATATACAAGTAATCCTCAACTTACAACCTTAACTGAGCCCAGAATTATGGTCATAAGTCATCCTTGTCATTAAGGAGATTGCCAAGAGCTCACACCCAATTTTAAGAACTTTTTATTTATTTTTTTGCAATGGTTATTAAATGAACACCACAGTTATTAAGCAAATATCACAATTAAGTTAATCCATTGTTTATGATGGGTGGTGTTTTTTTTTGCTGGAATCCTAAAGTAAATACTAGGTTTCCAACAAAAATAAGCCATAAATTATAGTCATGTGACCGCAGGATGCTGCAAACAGTCATAAATGCAGGCTGGTTGCTGAATGTCTAAAATGCAATCACACAACCTCGGGAGGGGGGGCAGCTGTTGGGACTTACAATCCGGGTCATAAGTAGCCCTGGGAAGTTCTGTTGTAACTCTGATCGGTCACAAAGCGACCTGTCGTAAGTTGAGGACAACCTGTATTAGCCTTTGTGATAGAATTCTGATTTCATAATATAATCCTGCATAAGGATACAAGAGTGCCACATTCTGTTTCTGTTGCACTCTGAAATCAGAGGGTGAGTGGGAGATGGGGAGAGGAACAAGATGCTCGTTGTGTTTACACATCTAATGCTAGTATATCTTTCCTGTACAAATTTCTCTTCAGACATCAACTGTGGACATGCATAATGCAGAAGGTGGAGACATTAATGCACCTGCTTGGTGGTGTGTTTTGCAAGGCTGCTCTGATAATGTGCTACACAGGAAGAACAGACTCCGGCTTACAATCTTTAAATGTTTCCACATCTCATATGCATTTTTAAAATCGGAGTACCAGATTAATAAAACAATGCTTTTAATGTGAGACAAGAAGATGAGAAATGAATCGGGGCATTTCTTTCTTTATTTAAAGAATCCTTTCCTTTGAACAGGTCATCCTCCTTCTTCCCCTTTGCTAACACAAATCAGTTCTGGATTTGACAGTTCATTTACGCAGCTACCTGTCTATCTTTGCACCAGCAGAAATCTGTGCTTTGTTGGTCCTGTTGCCAACCCCTGTCCTGCCATAGACATGATGCCATAAAATGCTAAAAATGCCTTTATTTATGGTGCAGATGGCATATTATGGAAAAAGAGGGGTGGATTCCCACAGTTTTATTTTCCTTTCCCTACTTAAACATGACCAATGGGTAGGAAAACATCCATTAATCACTGTCCGTTATGTGGAATGGGATGAAATGGTGAAGGGGCCATTTTTTTTAAATGGATGGTCATCCTGTTGGGGTTTGTTCACCTTTCAGAATTTGCTCCAAGACTTTGCATGACCATTTTGCATGAATAGGTCCAAAAGTAATCCAACTAACAGGTGTCAGGCACTATGGGGGGGACGCACAGAAATGTGAGGAAATTATGAAGTCCCTTCTCGTGCTTCTGCCATCCATTATTTAGGCCAGTGATGGCGAACCTTTTAGAGGCCAAGTGCCCAAACTGCAACCCAAAACCCACTTATGTATCGTCGGGTGTCGGATGGGCGTGGCCCATTGGGTGGGCGTGGCTGCGGTGGTAACAGCAGACTGAGTGGGACAAAAAAGTTCAATCAATCAATTCCAACTTTGCGAGATCTTTTTTTTTTCCTGCGAGAAGTTGAACTTGATTGATTGATTGAAACTTTTTTTTTGTACGCGGAGGCCTAAAGCAAAAAGGTTTTATAAAACCCAGCTGAAGGCCTAGGACTGGGGCGACGGTATGCGTGCCCACAGAGAGAACATAAGAACATAAGAACATAAGAAGAGCCATGCTGAATCAGGCCAAAGCCCATCGAGTCCAGCATTCTGTGTCACACAGTGGCCCACCAAATGTACATGGGGATCTTGAGCAGAAAGAGAAGGCAAAACCCTCCCTTTCCCTTGACCCCCAAACAAATGGTACTCAAGGGAATCCTGCCTGCCTCAACCAACATAGAGGCGGCACATGGACATCTGTTTTAATAACCACCAATACACTTTGCATCCATGAATCTATCTAGCCCTGCCTTGAAGCTGTCAAGGCTGACAGCTGTCACGACCCCTTCAGGAAGTGAAGAGATATAGCTGTCACGACCCCTTCAGGAAGTGAATTCCATAAATCAACGACCCTCTGGGTGAAGAAATATTTCCCTTTATTTGTCCTCACTTTCTTAGCTATAAGCTTTAGGGAGTGCCCCCGTGTCCTGGTATTGTGTGATAGAGAAAAGATTTTTTCTCTACCCACCTTTTCTATCCCATGCATGATTTTATACACTTCGATCAAGTCACCCCTTAAACGCCGTCTTTCAAGGCTGAAGAGACCAAGGCGTTGCAATCTGGTTTCATAAGGGAGGCGCTCCATTTCCTTGATCATCATTCTGCATGCCACCTGTGGCACGCCTGCCATAAGTTCGCCACCACGGACTTCGGCTATTTTAAAAAAGAATTTAGTTTTGTTTCAGAACCTAGGAAAAATGCCACCTCTGTCATAGCACCTGCCCTCTAGAGCACTATTACCTCCTGACATTTGTTTGGCACCCACTTTGGCTGGGTTAGGAACTCTGAGTGTCTGGCTTCCCTCTCTCCTGCCCAGGTTTTGTGTTAGAGTGGAAGGCAGGTATTGCAGATTTAATTGTCTTTTAATGGTTGTTTTACTTCTGATGTTTGGGTCCCCCCCCACACCCTGCCTGCATTTTATAAAGGTTTTTACAATACGCCACCTAGAGTCATTACAAACTTGGCTGTGCTTAAACATTTCTAAAATAAAATAAGTATATCCCTCTTTCAATGGCAGGTCTCAGGTTGCTTTAAATATACGGCAGGAACAGGAGTATAGACTGGTTTGAAAGATCCTGATTGTCCCGTTCTCACTTCCCAAACCAGAAAGGCCTTGAATATTGCCACTGGACTTCTGAGAGAAGGCGAAGGCAGTGATGAAGATTATGCTGTTTACTAGCACGTGACTTGGATTTACATGTTGCACAACAGCAGCCTCACTTTTCCTTCCCAATTCTCATTAAAACCCGAGTTTAATTGATTGGAGATGGGACTAGGCATAGTGGATGAGCAGAACTTCTTCAGGATCTTGTGTTCTATGCATTCCACAATGATTGCAGAGACTGCCTTCTTGATCATTAGACCTTCCACGGGTCTCACCTTAACCTTAGCCCTCATCCCATCTGCCAGAGTCTGTCTTCACACGCTGGACAGGCAACCTCCTACCCAGTGGTGGGATTCAAATATGTGAACAACCAGTTCTCTGTGTGGATGCCGCTTCCAGAAGTCCTTTCTGGGCCTGGGCAACAAAAAAATTAGCTACCGGTTCTGCTGAAGTGGTGCGAATTGGCTGAATCCCACCACTGCTCCTACTTCACTGAGGGTTGAAAACCCATCAGCTGTCTTCAACTGGTTTGGCTGGCTTGCTGAAGCTGTTGCCTGGGGTGTGGCTGCTGTCACATGCAAACAGATATGAGGAGCCACACAGGTGAGGTCCAAGTGCCAAATGAAGACCAAAGGTGAAGCACCCAAAAAGAAGCATGTGAGATGTCCCTTATCAAATCCCGACAACCCTGTACTTCCCTGCCATGCAATAAAGTCTTGAAGATTGCAGAATGAGAAAGTTGGAGAGAAACACAAGTCCACCCAGGCCCATGAACTTCTGAATAATTATCAGAAGAGTAACCAAGCAATCTATAGGACTTGGGGTCTGTGTTCCACTTAACCAAGGAAAAGAATACTCTTATTCATATTGCATTGAAATAAGAACTCTCTTTAGTTGCTTAGAATGAATCAGTATTAATTACAAAAGACAGATTTTAGAATGAGGCAGGATATTTCAGTCTTAGTACATTACCTATATCCAGCTATCCCTTCTGTCCTGAACTTTGCAATTTGTTTAATTATTCATTCATTTAATGTGATTTTGGTACACCGAACTCCACAACAACTCTATTCAGCTCGCAATATTTAAAAAGAGTATAAATATAATAAATTTAAATATACAATAATGGCAATCAGGACAACTTAACACATATACACCAAGCATCTCTAACAAGAGAGGGAGATTCAACTCACCTACCCCAAGGTCTGGGAGTAGAGCCAGATCGTTAAGACTCTTTGGAAAGCCATCAGAGTGGAAGTTGTCAGGATATCTGAGGGAATCTCATTCCAGAAAGCAAGTGCGGCAACAGAGAAGCCACACTGCCTAGGTTCCAAAACATGACACTGTTCAATTAAGAGGACCCAGAGCATGCTGATTCCATTGACTCTGGTTTTTTTAACAAAGATTTTATTGGTTTTTTTAATTTTACAAGAAAATGCTCAAAGCACACCGTGGTGTTAGGGTAAACAATCATCCAAAAGCAAAACATTTATACATACTTCAGTCAATACCTCTAGTATTCCCTCTCTTTCCCCTTAACTAACATAGTTTATTTAAGATAATTCAATCTAGTTTAAATTTAATCAACCTATACCTGTTTCTAACACTCTAAAAAAATTATACAACCATAATCAAATTAACTTTGAATACAAACTCTATCAGTTTGGGTATTCCTTCCAAATATATTCTGGTACCTTAGTTTTTTATTGTAAATTTTATTTAATTCTTCTTCCATTGATATCCCTTAATTAAAGTAAAGCATTAATCTATCCTATATATATCTAATCTATCAACTAATCAATCTCTTATAGCTAACAGATAAAATCAAATCTTAAATTTTTTCAATCCATTAAACATAATTCAGTTCATATCCAATTAAATTGTTGTAACCAATAACATCAATCTTATCAATCAGAAATCATCTTATTAGATTAGTTCAAGATTACATAATAATTTTCTTACAAATAACCCTATTTCCTAAACAAAAAAAAGAAAAAAGAAAAAAGAAAAGAAAAACAAACAAACAAACACATTCTTAAAGGATTTAATATATATTTCATTAGTCACTCCTTTTTTCTCTTACTTGTAACTCATAATCTTAATCTTAATCCTAAAATCAAATCATTGATCTAATTTGCCTTTTTAACCCATTATCTCCCAATATCTCTTTTTTAAGCTAAAGTATTAATCTGTCCTAAAGCTATATAAACCATCAATCAACTTTAAACTAACAAGATAACATCAAATTTTAAAATATTTCAATTCATTAATCATCAAACAAATAAATCATCAAAAATTTCCATGTAAATAAATTTTATATCTTCCATTAATCCCATTTTTCTTACATCTAATTTATAATCTTGGTCTTTAAGTCAGTCCATAGTTCTAGATTGCCTTTAGTCCATTACTCAAAACTTTAACTTTCTTTTTTTTTAATCTTATCTAGGTTTCCATAGCAAAGCTTCCTTTCCAACAGATAAGTCTCTCTTTGTTGCTTGTAATATCTTTTGAATCAGTGAGAACCATCTTGACCTCTGAATTGGCCTTCTGATTTTTTTTGCATAAAGTCTCGTTGCTTTACAGTTCCAAGTCCCAGTCTTTGCTTTTCCTGATTCTCAACGCCATAACTGAGTTGCACATAAGGCAGAGTCAATTTCTCTTTATTCTCAGTTAAGTCCTCTTCTTGTAGAGTCTGTTTAATAGAAGAATCAGGTGCAATCTGAAAGTCATTTTTAAAGTTTGAGGAAGAGATTCTGGCTCTTAATTCTGTAGTAAACTCTTTCACTGTAGCACATATTTCCTCTTTAGTCTCATAAATTTTCTCCAGAATAAGTTTACAGTTTAAATGTGAGTACAGCTCCATTTTAGAAAAAAAAAATCAAATGTCCAGTTAACTTTCATATAAAAAGATCATCT
Organism: Bothrops alternatus; assembly: GCA_034064705.1. Classification (NCBI taxonomy): domain Eukaryota; kingdom Metazoa; phylum Chordata; class Lepidosauria; order Squamata; family Viperidae; genus Bothrops; species Bothrops alternatus. The sequence continues at coordinate 1,976,489 of JARGCV010000033.1, forward strand.
CCTCTCCAGTTGCAATATTACTTTTTAACCAGTAGATGTCCTCAGTAAGCTAAAAAATCCATTTTTTTTGCCTTTCTTCCCCAATGAGTAAAAGCTGCCTTTCCAAGCTAGGGAAATCTTTCCAACACAGCTCTTACAGGCAAAAAACAAAACAAAAAAAAAAACAAAGAGAGGGGAAAAAAAGGAAAGGTCTCACCTGGATTCACCATGGTGGGTCTGAAGCTTAGATGTTCTTTTGACTTGCGGTTTCTTGCGGCAGAGTGATCGGCCATTTTATTGACCGATCTTCTTCTCCGTTGGCCCTCGGAGTTCCGTCCGGACAGCTGAAGGAGCCGCCGCTCCTCCACTGCCAGAACGCTGCCTCCTCATAGGAAAGTCGCACCCTCCAGGGCGACTTTAGACCCGCATAAGGGTCTGCCGACGGATGGAAAACTAGTCAGCGAGGAGAGCAACCTCCCCGCTCGACTAGCGACGCCGCAACCCGGAACCGGAAGTCCTGATTCCATTGACTCTTATTGACCAGGCAGAAACCATGGGTGATAGGCAGTTCCTCAAATAACCAGCCCTAATGCCATGTAAGACTTCATAGGTCACAACCAGCCCATTGAATCATACCTGGAAGCACAGTTTACCTTGTGAAGAAGAGGAGGTCATGTGGGCATATGATGCAGGCTCATTGCTGCTCATGTCAGTGGATACTGGACCAGTTGCAGCTTCTGGGGGTCTTTAAGATCAGCTCCATGTAAAGCACATTACAGTCATAGAACTTTGAGGTAGCAAGGGCATGAGTGATTATCTGAAGGGCTACCCAATGAACAATGATACAACATAAGACTTCCTTTCATAGGATGGGAATTTTCTAAATAATAGATGTCTCAGGACAGGGATAATCATATACCCATAAACCCCCTTCAGACTAATTTGGCAATATGCTATCTCTGGAGTGGCTATCATATGCCTCAGTACTTGAGTGGAGGTAGATTTTCACATGTTGTAAAGACGCTATTCATATATCTTGTATTTGTGAGTAGTGAATGCCTGAAGATTTCTGTACAGGTAGTTATTGACTTAGGATCACAATTGAGCCCAAACTTTAAACGAGACATTTCTTAAGTGATTTTTGCCCCATTTTATGACCTTTCTTGTCACAGTTGTTAAGTGAATCATTGCAATTGTTAAGTTAATAACACAGTTGTTAAGTGAATCTGGCTTCTCTATTGACTTTGCTTGTCGTGAGATCACAAAAGGTGATCACATGATCCTGGGACACTGCAACCATCAAACATATGAATCAGTTGCCAAGCATCCAAATTTTGATCACGTGACAATGGGGATGATGCAACAGTTAAGTGTGAAAAACAGTCATAAGTATCTTTTTCCAGTGCCATTGTAACCTTGAATGGTCACTAAATGAACTGTTGTAAGTCGAGGACTAGTAATGATGAGGAAAGTAGATAAAAAGAGGAAAAAATGTTAGCAGACTGTCAGCAATTCAGACTGCCAATGCTATATTTATAAATAGTTGCTCAGATTGCGTTTGCAAAATGTTCCTTAAAATGCAGCAAAGTGTGTAAACTAATATTAAATACAACAGCCTAATTTATAGAACTTGAGCACTTATTCTAAACCTATACTTAAAAATCACAATACTGTAAATAACCATTAGGATTATTTGGCCTTGAATCAAGTCAATAGTTGGTTACACTGTATTTAAATCTTCTGCCTCATTCATGGATTTTTATGTAATGGGAAGGTGGGGGGGAATATAATGTAGTTTGACCTACTTTTCCAATTATAAGTTCATAAATCTTGTAATAAACATCAACAACTGATGCTACAACCTTAACACATAAAATATATCACAGTTGATAAATGATAATTAAGGTGGTAGCCTTATATATATTTATGCCAGAATAATTCTCATGTAAAATTAGGAAATGGGGAAAACAAGGAGGGTCAACCAGCTTATAAGAAAGGGGCTTTGCTCACCCCAGTTGACACACACACACACACACACACACACACACACACACACATGTAAAGAAACAGAATAGAAGAGAAATAGAGCGAGAGAGAGAAAAGAAAAAGTAAGAATGTAATAATGAAAAAGAAATATATGAAGTTACTTCCAATCTTTATCCCAAGGGTGAACAAATTTAGTGACTTTTCACCCATCTAAGGTTACGAAAAATTATCTCTTCATTCCATATCTCACCTTTTATCTATGAAAAAATCCATAAACATGATTTTTTTCAGTCCTGGTATCAGCAAAAAGTCCATACAGGGTTGCCAGAAGTAACAGCCTTGATAATATAAACTAACTGTATATTCCCTCCTTTTACTTCTTATAGTTTTAATCTTTAGTTTATTCAAATATTGTACGATTTGATTTCTCTTTAGTTCTTATTTATCCTATCACCCAAAGTTCTTCAAATCTTTAGCAAGCTTCTTTTATAAATCCAGTAAGAAAAAAATTATCCACGTCACTTTCATTTATATTTTCCTTTTGACTTTTAAAACATCAGCCAGTTTCTTTTGTAGATTAACTAAAACATCCTTCTCCAAAATATCCTTTTGGCCTGTCATTTGTAAATTCACTTTCAGTACCATCTGTATCTTGTCAGATAAAATTTATTCCACATCTGTCATTTCTTCAATAACATATCTTCGGCATAGTCTATTCATAGAGGCAGACATCTTGACTGGTATTGTTGATATTGTGGCTATTAATTTCTGTCTCCATTGTTCAAAAGTCTCCTTTAGTATTTTCAAAAATATTATAACACTAAATTATGATAGATTTTTGCATCAATTTATAGATTCAAATTAATTAACATGAAAGATAGGCTTGTGGGTTTTTTTTAGTCCCCTCTAGTGCCCAGTTTTAAAAATCATTTTAATCAAATTACTTACTCACTTTGTTATAGTGCATCTTGCAAAAACCAGAATAGATCTATTAACTAACTGGTATTTTCAAACGTGTCATTCCAAGGGTCTCTAATAGTTTAAAAGTAGTTAATAAGCAATTTCCAAAAGTGATTAGAAAGTGAGGTGTGAACAAGGTGTCTGATCCTGTGTCTCCCAGTGCACATACCTGCTGTCCTATGGTATCTTTTTAAGGAGCAGCTTTCCGGAGCACTTATGGGCAATCTCTGATCCTTTCCTTATCCTGGTTGGGTCTTCATTTTTTGCTTTTGCAGAGACGTTTTCACTCTTCCATTCTTCCCCTCGAAGCCATGACAGGTTCAGTTCTCAACTGGTTATCTACCCTTCTCAATAAATCGGAATTAAAATGCTAAAAAAAAATATCTGAGCACTTGGACAGAATGTAATAAATGATTTTACGAACTACCAATTTGTTCTCTTGACTGATAAACCTACAGGTAATCCATGGCTTACAACCATTTGGTCAGCGACCATTTGAAATTACAACAGTGCTGAAAAGGTGATTTATGACCCTTTTTTAACACTGACACTTACAACTACTGCAGCATCGCCATGGTCACGTGATCAAAATTTGGACATTGGCTCATATTTACGACAGTTGCTGTGTCCCAAGGTCATGTGATCACTGTTTGTGACCTTCTGACAAGCAAAGTCAATGGGGAAGCCAGATTTACTTAACAAGCGTGTCACTAATTTAACAACTGCAATGATTCACTTAACAAATGTAGCAAGTCATAAAATTGGGCAAAACTCACTGAACAAATTCCTCACTTAGCATCATAAATGTTGGCTCAATTGTGGTCATAAATCAAGGATTACCTGTATTTGTTGCAATCTGCTTCAGTTCTAATCACTCAAGGCAATTTCCCTCTAGGCATGGATAAGAAGGCTTAGGAACCCTTTCTCACTTGATGCTGGGGACAGTACAAACGTGCCCTAGCAACCACTTTTTCCTGCCCTGTCTTCATGACATTGCCTTCAACTCATCTCCAGTTCATAATTGAGAGACATTATATTTAGCTGTATTGGTAAAAGGCAGTCTCATGGTCTATAAAAGCAATTAACCTACAGCCCTAATGGGAAAATAAGTGTTTTCAGGTTTAGAAAACAAAGGCTACAGAATCTTTAACTACCATAGGGATGGGTGGATAGCACTTCAATTCAGCCATAGATAAATACCGTAAGTCAGTGGTTCTCAACCTGTTCTTCACCATGGACCCCCCTTTAAATCACTTGGTTGTTGCATGTGTGTACACTGAGAGCTTATGCACCAAAGACAAATTCCTTGTGTCCAATCACACTGGGTCAATAAAGAATTCTGTTCTATTTTATTCTGTTCTGTTCTGTTCCATTCTATATACCTTTTGTGGCCTCAGACCATGGCCACAGACCCCGAAGACTTAAGATTTAAATCATAATATTTCTTCAAGCCTTTGCGGGATCCCCTGTGGCCACTGTGGTTGAGAACCACTGCTGTAAGTGAAGGGTTTTTTTGTTCTTTTGAAATGTTATTTACAGTAAAGTGAAGAAAATATTAAGGCAAAACGTCTTTTAATTAAACTATCTAGACACCCAAAACTGAACAGGACATATTTGTTATGCTTTTCTTGCTATGCTTTACAGCTAAAATTGCAGACAACATTTTCAAACTCAAATTAGCATTTAGTAAAATCCCATTACTTCAGGCACCAGGTCAGGACTGTTATTTTTTATATTTTGCAACAAATATTTTACCTCTGTTGTTCTTCCATGAAAAAATAATTTTAAACAGAAAGATGTGAATAAATAAGAGAAATAGTTGAATAGTGAATACTCTGAATAGAACTATTGTTGTGATGAATAATCCTTCATCATAATCACTCTAAGTCAGGGGTTCTCAACCTTGGCAACTTTAAGACTTGTGGACTTCAACTCCCAGAATTGAAGTCCACAAGTCTTAAAGTTGCCAAGGTTGAGAACCCCTGCTCTAAGTGATGCGTATAATCATTTGGGGAAAGTCAGCATTAGAAGCTAAAGACAAAGATTAGCTCTCCCCTTATCTTTATTAAAATAATTCCAACATATTAATGATTTACACCTTTTTAAAAAGGATTGTATTTATGTTTTTCTGTCTGGGCATGAAAATGCTGATTCGTCTTAATATTTTGCAAAATTAGCCATAAATACCTACATGAGTTAAAAATGAGACAGAAATGCATCAACTAAAGGACATTTAGAGAAGAGGAAGCTAATTTGTCATCATTACAGTTCCTTTGCTCCCAGGGAATTTAGCCAGCACATATGGACTATTCAACAGAGGTTCTTAGAACAGTGAGTGATCAAAAGAACCATATGTGCTAATGTACCAAAAAATAATTTGTCTGAGTACCTACAAAATTTCCTCTATGTTTCTCTTTCAGAGCCACCTTACATTTAAATAAGCATTTTGCCAACACATTGTTGCAGGGATGATATATCAGTTCGTCATTTATTTGTTAGGCTTAGTGCTTTCTCCACTCACTTCCCCCCCCCCATAACAAGACCTTTGAGGTAGACTGGACTATCAGAGAGTGATTGGTCACAGTCATTCAGTGCCCTTCCAAGTTGAAGGTGGAACAGCATCCAGATCTCCTGATGCCAACCCTATACCCTAACCCTGACACCAAATTTTCAGGGCTCCCAATACATACTTATGTCTCACTGGGGATATTTTAAATCAGAGGTCCCCAACCTTTTGGGCACCAGGGACCGGTTCCATGGAGAGAGATTTTTCTACGGACTGGAGGGGGCATGGTTTTGTGTGCTGCCTGCATCTAGTGGATGGGTCTTTACTTGTTTGTGAGGACCGGTTGCTGGCATGCCGCGGCCCGGTACTGGTCCATTGACTGGGGGTTGAGGACCCCTGCTTTAAATAATTAATGATTCATTTGGAATAACTATTGAAATAAAACCAATCTTAAAGCATATATAAAACAGCAAGTTAAATGATTTGCTAACTTGGAGAGAATGTCTTGGAATTCCATATCCGTACGAGGCATATACAAAAAGAGGAGAAGGCAGACCCAGAGGAAGATGGAGAGACAACATCAAAGACACATTACAACACCATCAAATAACAATGCTTTAGGCCGCCAGAAGTGCAAGAACCAGAACTTTGTATCTCCCTTGACACCCAAAGTGGTAAAAGAGGAAGTTAAGAAGAAGAAGCAGATTGATTCACTATCAATAGCACTCCAGTAGCCTTGACTGGGGTGAAGATTGATTTTATAAGAAATAGAAAGTTACAATACCTTGTTGAATTTCAGAAATAAGATTTCGAAGACAGTAATCCTATACTTACCTGGAGGTAAGATGTGTTAAAATAAATAGGGAGCTTTTACAATAGCCGTGTTGAGCTGATGTAAGGATGGATTCTGCTGCTGATTATGGTTATTTTTTGTTATGAAATAACTATTGGTGTTTTTTTTAATATATTTATATTGGTTTTTAAACTTGTTTTATTGGATTGTTGTTTTTATCTGTTGTGAGCCACCTGTGGTTGCTTAGATGAAATAGGCGTAGATTAAATCCCCTCCCAGCTAAGCATTCAGAGCTGCAACTGGTTTTGCACAGTTAGTGCTGATGGTGAGGTAGCTAGGCAGCCTGCTTCAGGAGAGGTTTGCCAATTATTCATAAATAGCTCACTCTTATATAGCACAGTTGTGTCTGTCCCACTTCCTGGTTCCTGTATTGATTGGGGAGACCTCTCTCTGGGCAAAGAGGAGCTTTGTAGTACTATGTCTAGGGAACAAGGTCCTCAGTTCCCAAAGCACCCCAATCTGCTGGTGTCTCTAAGATTGGTTGTTGGGTTGTGACATCATTCCCCCTTTTGATTGAATTTCTCCTACAGTTGCTGGAACTGATTTGGGTACTGGTGATGGATCAGATGAGGGACATTGATTTTGGTAGCATCCTGATCATGAACTTATCTGTCAATAATGTAATAGAGGTCATCTACTACCAAGATACCACTCTGGTCACCTACTGCTGCACATGGAGGGTGCCATGAATAGCCTGTAGAAATTGGATTCAGTTATTTTGCTGCCAGTGATGTAACAACAGGGAAGGAGAGCCTTCAAGGCAGTGAATGGCATACTTATCATCCTAGGTGATACATGCAGGCAAGCTGTGTAATGGGAAGACATTGTGGTGATCTCCTTGAATGAGGATGCCTTCACAAGAGATGAAATTACTCCCTTTTGGTGATATGACCCAGCACCATTTGATAGTCAATCCTCAAGAACATGGAAGGTCAGTGAAAAAGTCAATTGGTAGGATTTTCCACATATCTAAGAGCACTGGCAGGGGTTGAACGATGCTAGTAGATTTGCCTGAAATATTCCTGTTCTGGACAAGCAGGTGGGTGATATATCAGTGCACCTCAGCTTATATGTGGCCACCAGAAATCTCTGGTGACTAGATGAAGCATCTTGTGTAGGCTGAAACATTCAGCCATAGGCATCTTGTATGCCAAATGTAGCACTTCCTTTTAGCCCTGGGGAAGATACAATAGCCCTTTCTGCTAGGGTTTCTGTTTACCCCTCTTAAGGTGGCCATTAGGCAAAGCCGGGTCTATTCAATCCAGACTAGCTTATCCAAGAGCATATCCTGGAACTGATCTAGGAATACTGTGTCATTTCATACTACATTGGAGCTTTACTCTGCCATTAAGCCATGGTGGCGCAATGGTTAGAATGCAGTATTGCAGGTTAATTTTGCTCATAGCCAGGAGTTCAATCCTGGGTAGCTCAAGGCTGACGCAGCCTTATATCCTTCTGAGGTTAGTAAAATGAGGACCCAGACTGTTGGGGGCAATATGCTGACTCTGTAAACTGCTTAGGGAGGGTTCTAAAGCTCCGTGAAGCGGTATGTAAGTCTAAGTGCTATTGTTATTACTACTGAGTACTTCCAGTATAACTAATGTATTCTTAGATCAACCAGCCTCTTGAAAAATCTGTCAGTGCTCCTCCCCTAACAGTCTCTGAATTATACAGGATGGTGCTTTTGGCTAGAAGACACAGGTTGGCTCATTTGGTAGCCCATCAGCAAGCTCAGAAGAAACTCCATATTGTGAGCCTCTGGGGACAATGAATCTATAACTTGCATTGCACCGGGAAAGCAACAAACAGTTCAGAACAACTGTCAAATGTTTTGAGAACAGTTGTGAGGTATTTTGAGCAACATAGTGTTGAGCCTCCAAGTCCCTCCAGGTGCACCAGCATATTAGTCATTGCATCTGTTAATTGTTCCAGCTGGTTGCAGAGTCTCCTATTCTCTTTGTGCAATGCCTCCATGTTGTCAGCCAGACTGCACTGCATTTGTGTGGAGAAACAGGACCGCAAGCAAGGCTTTCTCAGCAACTAGTCAAGCAGACGCTTGGGGTCTGAGATTGAAGCCAAGGAGACCATGACCTGGGCACCAGAAAAGGTGCATGTGCCAGCACAGCAAAGAATGCAAAGAGAGGAAGCAGGAATGGAGTTACTGGGAAATGGGGTGTGTGCTTGCACACCAATTTGCACAGGGTTGGCCTCCTCTGGGTCCCGTCAGCAAAACAATGTCATCTGGCGGGCCCTAGGGGGAGGGCTTTCTCTGTTGTGGTGCCCGCCCTCTGGAACCAACTGCCTCCTGAAGTCCGCGTTTCTCCGACTCTCCCGGCCTTCAGGAAAAATCTAAAAACTCATCTCTGCCGGCAGGCCTGGGGATGATTGTGGTTGTTTGTTGAATTGAATGTGTGTTTTATTGTATTTTTTAGATATCTTTGTTTGGTTTTTTTATTGTAATTTATTGTTATATATATGTTGTTAGCTGCTCCGAGTCCCCGGAGAGGAGCGGCATACAAACCCAAATAAACAAATAAATAAATAAAATAAATTTTGCCATGAGACAAGAAACAAGTATAAAGCAAGATCAACCAATGCACATTGGAAAGTGTAACAAAATCTTGCAATATCAAGATCGGGAGAGTACTCGGAATCAGAGACATGGAACATAGAGACAGATGCTAAAGTTGCTTGTGGCAACTGAGAAATAGAAGCAGCATTGCTTAAATCCTCTCCCAGCTGAGTGTGCCCAGTTGCAGCTCTTTTCGCACAGCTGGTGCCTATGATAAGGCAGCCAGCTTGCTTGGTCCAGGAGAGACTTGCTGATTGCCGGTGAATCGCTCAATCTTAGGAATAGTGCTTTTTTTCTTTAAAAAAAAAAAAAGGTGCCGGAACTCACACACGTCATACAACCCGCCTTGCCTACCCTATAAGGTTCCATCCAAAAAAGGTGCCGGAACTCCGTTCTGGGCGTTCTATGAGAAAAAAAAGCCCTGCTTATGAAGCAGAGGAGCATCATAATGTGGCCTGGGTGGTCTGCCCTGCCACCCAGTTACTGTGCTGGAGGAGAGGCTTTTGTGCAAGCATGGGAGCAATTCGGAAGCCTGCATTCAAGGAAAGGCAGAGCTTCACAATGCTCAACGTGCCTCTCTCCACTGGCATCTCCCAAGCCTCTCCCTTGAGCTCTGACAGCCGTATCCAAAGAATCCAGCACATTCCTAGTGCTTCTTACATTCACACAAATAAAAAAAAAAGTTTGCACTTTTCATGGATGTGAGGGTTGGCATAAAAATTAGAACGCAGATGGTTAATTCTCATATTTTAGAGATACTGTAGGATTGGATGATGGTAGGTTCCTTTGCAGACCTTGTGCCAATGTATTTTTCAAGCACAGAAATAGTAACTGGAAAAGGAGATTTACCCAGTTTATTGTCGTGAATTGCAGTATGCCAGCAGTTAAAAAAAAGTTCTCCCGAAATTTGGTAGAGATTTCCTATTCAGCAATAAATGTAATGATTCACAAATTTTCCAAACAGATTTGGTTCACACTACCTAGTAAAAGCTCAATTAATTTAGCAATTAGCTATGATAAATTTTCAGTACAAGTCATAGTCTCCAGAAACCACAAATGGGGCTCAGACAACGGAAGATGGTCTTTGTTTTTGGAATCAGGAAATTACAATAAACCATGAACTTCAATTAAAAAGGTACATGAAATAACGGGAGAGGCAGGTTACTGACTGTGAATATTCATTTTTTACACTAGATGCAAGTTATTCTTGAACAGTTTTATTCCTTAACTTGTTATGGCAGACAGGGCTAATTTTTTTTTTTAGTAAACCTTGACCATAAGATATAGCTTTTATAGTCCTTCAATCTTTCTTATTTTCTTCCCTTTCTTAAAAAGGTACAAAGACTATATGACTGCCAGTATTAGAGAAAGTGGGGCAAACTATCTCCCTTCTTCAAACAGCTCACTCATTTCTTCCCATTTCATTTGGAATCTCCCTAGTTATTTGGAACAAAACAGCAGTGCTCAGATAGAAATTATAAATAGTTGATAAACTGAAAATTAAAATAAGGTTCCAATCAAAGCACCACAATCAATAGAGCTTGGCTCAGAGAAAATATGTTTAGTAGGGAAATGTTAAGGGGAATTACACTGTTTTTTTTTCTCATTTAGAAATCTAGCACAAAAGCTGTTTTCCCAAAGAAAGAACTTCAGTATCCTGCATTTCTTTGAGGATCATTCAATGGACTGCTAGAACTACCATATCTGGGCTGCAAACATCTAAATATGGCCCTCCTAGTGCTTTCTAAATTATTATCACCCACATATATGATAGCCTAGCACCACTGAAGATAAGATGTGAATTAAGGAAAGGTGTGATCCGTCAATGAATATTGGGAAGCAAGGCAATCTCTGCCATTTCCATAGATGAAGAACTAACAAGCCAAATATGAATCAGGAAGACAAAGTTGTGAATTCTGCTGCTTCCTTTTCTTCCAGGTCATCCCCGATCTAATGTTACGTACAGTATATGTTTTTCATTGTTATTATTCCTTGTTAAGTTTCATGTTGATGGTGCTGTTGATGGTTGCTGTCAAATGTATCTGCAAGTTGCCAGATGAAGAACACGGGCATATTTTTCAATACCTCAGTCCTACAGTGCCCAGCGGCCAGGGGTAGGCAACCTTGGAGTTGAAGTCCACGAGTCATAAAAGAGCCAAGGTTGCCTACCCCTGGGCTAGGCAATGGTCTGGATACCTGTGAATCGGGAAGCAGAAACCAGACCAGAAATACCAGTGTGTATGTCTTTTTAAACATACTCCCTTTGTCTTCAGGGGTTTTCAGATATATGATTCCTCAGACTGGTAATCAAAACATGCTTTCCAATGATTCGATATGATCCCCCCCTTTTTATTAAGAAAAAACTCAAAGTGGTATATGAACACCAAATAACCAATGGGCATAAAGTCTCTTCTACCCTACTTCTTCCATCCCTACCCCCTTCTATTTCACAAATGAATGGGCGTATTGCAGAATTAGCCAAAAATCACTAGGAAATGCTAAAACAATAAAAGAAAAAAAGAAAGGGAATCTGAAATATAAGAGCTCTATCAAGGTGCAAAATGGAGAGAAAGGGAAAATATCAATAAGTCCATTTCAGTTCAAAAGTAGATTTAATTTAAACCCTACAGACCTTCTCTGGATCAAGTTATCATATCTCACCACAAAAAGACAAGCCTCTTTACATAATGGTAGTATTATGACTGAAACACTTTGGCCTCTAAGGCTACCCATCTTATTAATAGCTGAATTTGATCAGCTGTGGTGGTGCAGTGGTTAAAATGCAGTATTGCAGGCTGATATTGTTCACATTGCCAAGAGTTCGATTGCTTTGATCCTGATTGGCTCAAGATTGACTCAGCCTTCCATCCTTCCGAGGTCAATAAAATGAGGACCCAGATTGTTGGGGACAATAGGCTGACTCTATAAACCACGTAGACAGGACTATAAAGCACTGGGAAGCGGTATACAAGTCTAAGTGCTATTGCTATGCTATTGAATAACAAGTTAAGCCATAATTGCTTAGTGTTTATGTGTAAATCCAGCCACTTTGGTTGATAAAACTTGGGCTTATGGCTTAATCTTGTTATCTAAACCAGCCAACAGCAATTTATTCAATAAACCATAGCTAAGCAAATGGCTTGACACAACGACTATACTAAATGTGTGTTGCTGATGCTGGATATAGGCAATTCCAGGTTGTCCAATTTAAGGACATCTCTGAGATACAAACAGGATGCCCATTAGTAGAAATGGTGTCCTTGTGTCAACGAAGTGCTGAAGCTGCACAATTCAGTCAGAAACTGCTAAAGCTGTACATTAATATATAGCCTATTTTCAGTGTGGGAATATATAGCTGCTCTGGAAAGTATCTCATGGATTCAATGTTTTCTTAGCTCAAGGAAAGACAATACCACCCACCATAACTGGTAGTCCATTTTCAAAGTACGATTTCCAACATAAATACAAATTTGAGTTAAAGATAGAATTAGAGAGTAGAACTAACCAGAAGAATACCTGTACTAAGAACCTAAGTAGCACTGCTGTTTTGGTTATTTGGGGCCAACAAATACTCAGGTCCCATCATTATGAAAAATAGTGACATTGCAACAGTGAGTATAGAAAGTAAAATAACACCCTCACTTCAGGTTTTATATATAGTATTTGAACTAAAGTACATTAGATGAAGCAGATGTTTAATCTCTGGATGGAGAATTAGAGGACAGAAGAACATGGGAATGTGCATATATACTATTATTATGAATAAAACTAAGAAAGTGCATAGACATTCTGGGGGTGCTATAGGAAAAATACAAGGCTAGCAGATTTCTAGCTAGCAAACCTAAGTAGGTGAAAAGATTGATGGGATCATCAGAATATGATGCAAGCAAGTTGGTAACAGAGTTAGTTTGGTTTTAATCTCTCCTGTTAAATTCACAGACAATTTTCAAAGTTTCTGTTGATACTATTGGTCATCACTAACTAAAGAGTGGTGGCTTAAAAGTTCCTTCTAATATAAAAAAATAGTGTGGTATTATACAACTTTAAAGCATGTTAACAACATAAAAAATTGCTCATGATTTCATTTAGTACATTATTATAGAGAGCCAGTTTGGTGAAGTGGCGAAGGCATCAGGTTAAAAACCAGGAGAATATGAGTTCTAGTCTTGCCTTAGGCACAAAAGCCAACTGGGTGACTTGGGGCCAGTCACTCTCTCTTAGCCCCAGGAAGGAATCAATGGCAAACTACTTTTGAAAAACCTTGCCAAGAAAAGTGCAGGAACTAATCAGAGCAGTTGGTAGGAGTCAACACTGGTCTGAAGGTGTACATGCATGCACAAGACACAATACTGCACAATACATTACTCTTTTTGTTATTGCTTTAGAATAGTTTGAAGGAATTTAACCAGTTGAATGGTTAACCGATTGCAAATTCACAACTGAGGGGGTTCTTGTCTGATGTTACTGTATTTTCCCTCCTCTGCATTAGTATTGCACTATTTTTGTAGTATTTATACAGGATACAGAATCGTAAACTGACTAATTAATTAGCCTAATGCAAACCCCAGTTTGTGTGCTTAAGATTTAGCATGTTGCACAATGCCTCAAATGAACCAGAATAGGTATATAATGTATATATAACACTATCTTTTTATGAATATTCTGTTGGGACTCCATGTTATTCTTCTAAATTGTTGTGACCATTATTTTATTCATTTATTGAGTTTTTGTTTGTAGCATATTTTATTGTTCTATGTCACATTGCCTTCACTTAAAAAAAGCAGAATGTAAGTTTAAAAAAAAATCATTGGAATGATAATTCAGAATAATTAGTGGGAGGAACAGCGCTTAATTTTGCTTACTTCCAGCTTCTCTACCATACATTCACACACATCCTTTAAAAAGAAAAAAGTGAGCAAATTTCAAATTTCCATATTGTATTGAATAAATTCATCAACAAACCTTAAAAGGGCTGTTTATCAACATATAATTCCAGAAAAGGGGAAAAAAATCAAATTAAACATTTAACATTGTGCAGAAATGTTGACAATTTTTTCAGTCACTTGGGCATTTGGCTCCATACAGTATATATATATTTTTTGTTTTATCAGTTACTGCCAAAATTAGGGAGTAAAAGATTGAATTAAGATTTGGACACAAAAGTATCTTTCCCACCTCGTATGATTTCTAAATAAATTTGCTACAACTGCATTTATGCTGTACATAGTACCTAAATTCGTGTGCACAGTTCATTTAACGTCGTTTCTTCGCCTTTTAAAAACTGTACAGGAACCAAGCACATAAGATCGATAGAGGTCCCCCCCCCCAAAAAGCAAGTATTTCGTTCGATCCTAACCATGTGTATTCAGATGGATTTAAGGGAGGATAATCCCAAACCGGTATGCTTAAAACTGCAGCGTTGCAATCTGAAATCATGGTTTCTTAATCCTCCATATCCGAATTAAGTAGCATTTCTTCCCTCCTATGCAAATATGCTCAAGCTACGGCAGTTTTACGGGCGAGGGCAGGGAAATCCGAGGCTCTCCAGATGGTGGATTCCGACTCCTCTTGGGGGCCATCTGGGGAATCGGAATCCGACAATATAACTGAGAGCCACAGGTTCCAACTTCTACGGTACTACACCCGCCGTTTTGGGATTAAACCTCCCCGAATCGCCCGGGTTTCTTGCAGACGTCGCCTGCACGGCTCAGCACTCTCGGGGGAAACACACTGCTCCTAGCTGGGATTACTCGTCTGCAAAACCCCTCGCATTCCCCAGAGCCCTGCGCCCAGGTTTGGGAAGGCGGCCTCAATCTAGCCTTCAATCCGAAGTCGAGACGGCTGTCTTTCGGAGAGGTTTCCAGGCTCAGCTTCAGCAACGCTTCCCTGTTTCTCTCAAGCGCAGCGCTCGGCCGCCTGGAGGAATAAAAGGTGGGGATCTGGCGCGTTGGCTGCCCGTATTGTCTCGGAAAGACAGACCTCGGCGTTACCCAGGAGCGAAGCAGTTTGGACTCCGCCTAACTGACACTAAACTCCCTCCCTCCCCGTAGCTAGCAGCAGTAGAGCATTTAACAGCAGGCGGAGGCAGCGGCAGCAGCAGCAGCGAAGCAGCAGCAGCAGCATCCGCCCTTTCCCTCCAGCCCTGACGGTGCACAGAGCCTGACGAGCTGCTGCCGCTGCCCGCGCCCTCCCTTCCTCTCCCAGCCTCGGAGGATGGGCTGCAAGAGGCTGTGGGGCATCTCCCGATCTTCCTGAGAACCGGCCGACCGAAGGGAGCGGGAGTAGCAGCAGCAGCAGCAGCAGCAGCAACAGCAGCAGCAGCAGCCGGAGCTGGGGTCGTATGGACGGAGCAACCATGAACGCCCGGGTCTCCGCCTCCTCTCCTGCCTCTTCCCAAGAGCTCCTTGCTGCTGCCGATGAACAGAGGACTCCAGTGTAAAGGGGGGAGGAGGAGGAGGAGGAGGAAGACGAGGAAGAAGAGGAGGAGGAGGAGAAGGAAGAGGCGGCGGCGAGCCGAGGCGTGATTGGGTCGCCTTGCCCAAAGGTACCAAGGTGTCGAAGGGGGAACCGGGCAAGGCGCATCTCTTGCCAAACATGTCCTCGTCTCCTTCTCCTTCTCCTTTTTCTTCGCTGGGGCCCCGCGGGCCTCGGCCCCCCGCCGTGCCTCCCCCCATGCAGGAGCTGCCCGACCTGAGCCACCTGACAGAAGAGGAGCGGAACATCATTATGGCTGTGATGGACCGCCAGAAAGAAGAGGAGGAGAAAGAGGAGGCCATGCTCAAGTAAGCCGGGGCCAGGCGCGCGCGCGGCCGGCGGGGCTGGGTGGGGTGGGGTGGGGGGGAAATCTAAACCTGGAGGGGGGGAAAAGAGAGAGAGAGAGGAGAGGAGAGGCGGCGGCAGCATCACTGTCACTGAATCAGAGGCAGAGTTTTATGAATGGGGTGGGGTGGGGGGAAGAGGAAGAGGAAGAAATAGACGGAGGGAGGGGTAATTTACCAGGCGTTGACACCCTCCTTGCCAATGCTGCCCAGCCTTCTGTCACTCCTGAGGTAACTTCTTGTTATCTCCATACTCTTCCCTTTGCCCCCCCCCCCCAATAATTGCCTGGGGAGATGCACAGTTATTGTGGTGGAAGGAAGGGCTAAGGATGGGCCGTCTCTTGTCTCTCTGTCCAGGAGGGCTGGCTTGGAGGTGGCATTATCGCTCTGTGCCTTAACCTGGATTTAATAGTTTGCCCTATTTCGGAAGGGTCTGATGGGGTGGGGTTTCCTTAGTTGGAAGAGTCTTTAAACTGCCATGCTGCCCCCGCCTGGTGTAAAGGAAGCCAAGCTGGGCCACTGAGGACTTTGTGGTGTGTGCCTTGTCTCATCAACCACCTGCAGGAATTTTCCACTTGGGGTGCGCCTTCCTCCTTTTAACCCAGTTTAAGAAAAAATATATATTCTGGGCTGTATGAATTAAAATGTACAGTACTGTAGTAGATGAGATCAAGAGTATATTCAGGCAAACACAATATGGAAATATGTGTTTAATATGGAAACTCTGTATAATAAATACAATTTGCTTCCCCCTTCCCCTCCTTCATTTCACAGTAATTGCACATAGATGCAATGATCAGTTAATGAACTGGATGCCCTGGAGTTTTGGGGTTTTTTTTTTGTTTGGGTTGGCTTTTTTTTTTTTTTTTTTTTTGCTACACAGGCTTGGGCAAGTAGAGTCAGATCATTGGTGGATGCCATAATTTAGAGCTTTCTAGTATTTATTTAAGCCTGTTCATTTTCTCCCCATACTGTCCAACTTCTTTTATATCCAGTCCATTATATAAGCATATTTTTTAACCTTCTACAAAAGGGATGTATTGAAAATTAATGTTATCAGTTAATGGATCGCTGGATAGAAACAGATTGTGATTGGGCCTATGAATGGGGATCAAGCTTCTTTGACTAAAAGCATCACCCAGGCCTACTTGGTTTTGAATGGAAGTAGCAGATCAGGTGATTCCTGTCTTTAAAGTGCCAAGTTTCTATTGGTACTGACAGCATTCTCTGCATCTCCTTGGGGGACTGATTTTGGTTGCTGTTATCAGAGTGTGTAAATGAACTTGTGAAACCTCTTTTTATTGAATCCAAAATGATGACATTAAGAAAAGGTCTAAGTTCTAATGGTTTGTCTGTTCCATTCCCTCCCGCTAGCTGTGTCATCTATAATAGATGGCAATACGGAATCCCTGCAAGCACTCAACTTCTTTATTTTGTATAATGTAAGGGATGGAGCTGGAGACTACCATCTCTTATCGTGTTGTTGTCTCTTTTTGATATGAGCTGGAATTTAGATTTTTGCAGTAGTCATGGCAGGTGGTGTTATTTTATCAAGGCTCAGAAACCAGAAAGGAAGGGGATGTTTTAATGTTTAACTTTGGTACTGTTTAAGGCTTATGGTACTATGAGGATGGAAAGTTGATATTTGCAAGCCTTGAAATATCGTTATCTTTTTTTTAGGAGGAGGAAATGGAAGATTTGAATATATGCAAGCTTAAACAAGAAAAGCTTATTTTTATAAATGGTGGGAAGTTAAATGATGGATAAGCATAGTGAGGAAGACAGATGAAATGTCTTCTACTCTTCTAGAACTATTTAAACTTTTATTAGAAGTTTATTGCTGATAGCGAATGGTATGTATTCCATCCACAGCTTCACGTTAAGTTTCCTGTCCTAAATACTGACTTGATGATCTCTTTATCTTTTTAATATGCGTAGAATTGCAGTCCTAACTATAGGTTTTAAGATGACTTTCTTAAAGTTATTTATTTAAATTCTTATTTTCTAAGGTTAAAAAAAAACACAAGCAAACAATATTTTCAGCTTTGTGCCAGCCTTGAAATCTAAAATAGGCTAAAATACTTGCACAAGGAATCGTCACCATGCTTGGGAAGGAGGTAAGTAATATATACCTAGGTAGCATACAGTAAATAGCAGTATCACATGGTCCCAGGTAGCAAAAGTAAGGATATTGCATAAAGGCAGTATGAACTCCTGTCTGCCTCTCTCTTGTTCTGCAGGAGTATCCTAATACTGTAAACTAAAAGTAAGAGCTAGGGCTAGGCCATTTTCAAAGCTTGCTAAAAACCTGATCAGGACTATCCCTTGAATGTTCAAACTTGTACGTACTAGAAGACAACTTTGAGGACTGTTCCTGAATGGTGGATTGATTTATATTGCTAATAGGTGTTCAAAGGATTGTAATGAAAAATGAAACTTCTTATACTTGCGCATGCACAGCAGCTTATTTCGTTGGAAGGCATCTGGTTAATAACAAATTTGCTGCTGCGTTAGGTACTGTAGTACCTGGGTATTTAGGGAGGGTATTTTGGTATATAATCTGGAAGCTGTAATTAAATCTCAGGTCACAGAAAACTGGAAGTGAAAAAATATTTGTTCAATAGGATTTAAGCCAATTTTATCAATTTTAACTGAATTTAGTTATTTAAACTGAATCTGATGTATATAATACAGCATTGTATATATAGGTATTTTATAATAATATAGCATAGTATCTTGGTAAGATTGCCAGCTTTGAGTTAGTTTTGTTTCTAAACCTCTTATCTCCATATTAGGAAAAGTTCACGTGTTTGATTTAGCATATCAGCTTGCTTGTTAAAAGCAGAAAAAGGTCACCATAATGACAAAAGGATATGCAGGTATATTTCAGTGGGAAAACTGTTAGCCTTTTAGACTAAGCCAAACTAAAAAAAAAATGTTAGGGAATTCCTGGAAGTTTGGTATTATGTCAAATCCATCATCAGTGGAAACATAGACATAAAACATATTTATACACTATTCAAAAAAGATAATAAAAAAATAAGGAAACAAAAAGATCAGAAAGCATCCTATCTAGAGTTAGCACCCAGATAAGTTAAGTATTAATACCAGACAAACGGACCAAGGAGAAAACACATCTCCACCAAAACTGGCAGGGATCATTACTGCATATAAACAGAGAACAAAATTCAAACTCACTTGCACTGATGAAGTTACTTAATTGGGTAATGAAATGTCCGCAAGCAAACAACCAAGCTAAGAAAGCACCAAGAACTCCACATTTCAATCTCTTTTATTGGAGATATATTTCAATATGATGCTGTTTGAAAGTTATTGTATTATAGCAGAGCATGGGAGCAAACAGTCTGATGAAATGTGGGGAGATGCCCTTGAACATCTCTACCACATGGAAGAGCTGATTTAGAGAGAAAATAGCAGTTTGGGGAAAATGTTATTACTGCCCTGGGGTATAGTTTTCTTCTGCTAAGATGGGTTGTAAAAGACATCTCTGCCATTTCTGTACGGGCAGCACTGTGTAAGGTGCAATGATAAGGCGATAAGAGTCAGATAAAATTCCAAGATAAAAATAAAATGCATTGATTAAAAGCACAGTCCTAAACTCAGTAAGACTTGATATTTTGAGTGGATAGTCATACTATTTTAACATGAATCATTCTTTGTAAATATTTACATTCACTTGTTGGTACTTCTACTAATAGCCAAAGCCATGTTGCTTTTACTGCTCAGAGATTCAAGAATGCCACTTTCATTTCTGCCTTAGTTTAGTCCAATTGTCCTTAGATTAACATAGCTAGTTAAACTGGAACAGCTGGTCTTGTTCCCAAGCACTGACTTGAGTTTTTCTAAGCATTCACTGCAGGTCCCTAATAATGCATCCTGCATGGAAGGAGCCACCAAAATCATGGGTTTTAAACATTGGTTAAGCATTGACTTTTCCTGCAGATGGCTCCTAAATCACTTAATCCAGTATCCTTCTTTACAGTATTAGAGAGTGAGGGAACGGTTATAAGTTTTGCATTATACATACAGTATCTAGATAATTCTTAAATTTCAGCTCTGAAAAAAAAGTTCAAGGAGTGTAAAACAGGTATATACAGAAAATATATGCTTCATTCATTAGTAATTAAGTGCCATCCAGAAATGCTGGTTTATTACTCTCTAGTTCCTGGGCATCCGCAGTTTTGGTGATTTATCTGCAGATGGTACCATCTTGGGGCGAGGTTTACTTGAGCTGTAAGGAATGTTAGAATGTCATCAATGAGAATTACGCAGGCATATTCTCCACAGAATTTTAGGTGTAATTAAAGTAGCTTTGGGAGAAAACAGCATTTTTCCCCCCTTCTGGTGTAAAAAAATGCAGGGCTGGAGCTTTCAGCCTTTCCAATTAAACAGACTCTATGTAACAAATATGCAAAAGGAAAAAACCAGTATAAAGCCAGGAGTGTGAGCAGTCATTTTTACTTATTAAGAAAAAAAAATTAGACTATATTCCTCTTTATTAGGACCAATTCAAAATCACACAGCAGAGAGCCAATTTTCAAATGAGCGTATTAATGTATTTTAATAGGATAGGGTCATCCAGGGTCATCCAGCAGCCTTTGTCTGATTTTTTTTGTTTTTAAAAAATGACTGCTTATTGTTTTTCATGTCATGGTTAGAATTGTATAAGTGACAAGAGCAAGCAAAAATGTGTGCATGAATCCTCCAGTGTTATAGTCCTGCATACTAGGTTAATGGATGATACAACATTTTGTTAAGACTCCCTGTTCTAACAGAACCGCCAAAATTGCTACTCCCCCCCCCTTATGATGAACTCTTTGAACAATCAATTCAATGTAAATATTAGTGAGAGTTTTTGGACTTGTAATACCCATGTTTAAAGGGTGGCAGTATACATCTATTCAACAGTTCTCTTGCTTGTTGGGAACTGTAGTCCATTATATATGAAGGCTGTTGAGGAAATCTGAGTAAGCAAGCTATATAACAACTGTCAAAAGTATTTAGCAAAGAATAATTTAAATAAATCCTAAGACTGCACTTGTGGATGAAAAATGTGTTTTGTAAATTGACTACAGTGCCTAGTTTATCTGTAGTGCCTTATCAATATTAAAAAAAAAATGCTGGAAAATCCAAAATTGTTTTGATGTGTGTTGTCTTCACCCCCAACTAGAACAAAAAAATAAAAAGGGAGTAGATTTCTGAGTGTACATATTTATAAATTCCTATTCTTTACAGATCCTTTTTCTTCTGTGGTAATTTTGGGGAGACATGAGGATCCAACAGCATGTGTACAGTGCAATATACCTTTGTTTTGTGATTATATAGCCATGGTGAAGTCCATGCATGTAGGATCTTACTTAGTCTAAGCAAGAACCTTTAGTTCTAAAACCTGATCTGAACAAAATAAGAAGGAAGGAATTCAAGATGACAACAGCTGCTGATAATAGCAAAACAAGCTGGCTCTTTCTTGTGTCTCCCTAGGTCAGTGATGGCGAACCTTTTAGAGACCGAGTGCCCCAAAACTGGCCCCGCCCCTGCTCCACCCCCCTGCCCCACCCCCGCTTTGCTGCCCAATTCCCCACCCTGCCTGCCCACAGGACCACTCACTGCCTCCAGGGCCTGCCGCAGATCGCCCAGGCAGCCCAGCAGCACTATGGCGGCCACACCCTCTGCCCGCGCCCTGTAGCATGAGCTGCATGATGGGGTGTGAGGCAAAGTCTTGTCTACGCTGCCTGGCTGCCATGTTCTTGGCTGTGCTGCTCTGTATGGGCCACGCTCGGGGGCGACTCTCCTTCAGGGGGGCTGCTGGAGAGGAGGGGGTCATGGGGGGAGGCAAGGCTGGGGCAACGGCACATGTGCCCACAGAGAGGGCTCCGAGTGCCGCCTCTGGCACCCGTGCCATAGGTTCGCCACCCCTGCCCTAGGTTGTTT
Organism: Bothrops alternatus; assembly: GCA_034064705.1. NCBI lineage: Eukaryota > Metazoa > Chordata > Lepidosauria > Squamata > Viperidae > Bothrops > Bothrops alternatus. The sequence continues at coordinate 1,998,115 of JARGCV010000033.1, forward strand.
TTATGTTATCTCTTGTGACATAAATCAGATATGCAGAACTATATTTTCCTTTGGTGCTTCTGTGTATTTATTAAGGTGATAGAGGTTTTGTTGAGATGCCTATCCTGACAGATGGCTATTAAGTTTTTCAAGGGAAATAGAATACATGTAGTCCTCAATTTACGACCACAACCATGCCCAAAATTTATGTTACTAAGTGAGAAATTTGTTCAGTGAGTTTTGCCTCATTTTACGACTTGCTACATTTGTTAAGTGAATCATTGCAGTTGTTAAACTAGTGACACGGTTGTTAAATGACTCTGGCTTCCCCACTTACTTTGCTTGTCAGAAGGTTGCAAAAGGTGATCACATGGCCTCGGGACACTGCAACCATAATAAATGTCAGTGGGTTGTCAAGCATCCAAATGTAAATCACGTGACCCATGGGTATGCTGCAATAGTTGTAAATGTGCAAAATGGTCATAAATCACTTTTTTAATGCTGTTGTAATGGTCACTAAGCAAACTGTTGTAAATCGAGGATTACCTGTATTATTTTATCTATTAATAACACACACACATCAGGATCGTTGGTTTATGGAATTCACTTCCAGAAGAGGTCGTGACAGCTGTCAGCCTTGATAGCTTCAAGGCAGGATTAGACAGATTCATGGATGCCAAGTGTATCGGTGGTTATTAAAACGGATGTCCATGTGCCGCCTCTAAAACGGATGTCCATGTGCCGCCTCTATGTTGGTTGAGGCAGGCAGGATTCCCTTGAGTACCATTTGTTGGGGGTCAAGGGAAAAGGAGGGTTTTGCCTTCTCTTTCTGCTCAAGATCCCCATGTACAATTGGTGGGCCACTGTGTGACACAGAATGCTGGACTCGATGGGCTTTGGCCTGATTCAGCATGGCTCTTCTTATGTTCTTATGTTCTTATATATACACGTATATCTTATATCTCCTATACCACAAAATCAATACTGCAAAGACCATTGTTAATATTATTCAGGTTACCTGTAAGTTTCTTTAACTGAAGTAAGTTTACTGCAATGTGTACTGGGAACCAGATCATTGATTGCTAAGTGCCTGGAAAAATCAGTTTATTACATTTGGGAACAGTGACTCTAAAACACTTTTATAACTTTTGATGCTAATTCTTAGTGACGTAAGGCTACAGCTGATTGAACAGTGGAAATCTTTGTTGTTTCTATACTCTTCAACATCTGAAATTATTCTTCAAAATATATGCAAATTCCAAATAATGAAAACTATGTATAATTCTGTGCTTCCAAATCATATATGAAAGTAAAGTGTAGATATTAATGTGTTCTCTCTTGTGAAAAACACGCCCATATGAGTTTGCCTTTACATTTGTTAAATTTATTTTGATGTTGAAAATTCACTGTCTTGGATGATTTCCTATGGATTGATCTATACAAGCATGTTGTACATTCATTCTTATATTTAGTAGTATATTTTAAATTTTCTCTATGTCATATCTGAGTAGAATAATAAGTATGTTTTTGAATGTATAAAATATTAGTGACATGAACTACTAAGAACAATGCATTTCCCAAGCTAAAGAGCAGAGTTGCTTACAAGAAATTCTTGGAACTGTGACATGTGCAATTCATTGACAAAAAGTTGAGGAAGCACAAGAATAGAAACCGTCAAATATTTCTCTTTAAGCAAATTTAATTTTCCTTTGACTGGAAAAAGAGAAAAAAGGAATTATATATGCACTTAGTATTAATTTATTCAGTTCAAGCCATATCATGCTTTTCTGGCCATTTCTCTCTAGACTAACTTGCATTTTGATGAATTAAAGATAACACAGTCCTCGGCACTGCCATGTTTGATCATACAAAAGCAATCCCTCTCCTCATTATCACTGAGGTGTAAGTAGTCGGAACAGATTTGGAAGGTACTGTTTGGGAGAAGGCTACATGAAACAGTGTTCGAGTTTTGCACCCTCTTATTGTTCTCATGGAGAGCAACAAATTGAAATGTTGGTAGTTAGTCTGCTGTTGATATCAGGTACCTTCTAATCCAAGGTGTACGAAGTTCTGGTCACAGGTGTTACAAGTAATAGGAACGGACAATTTTCACAAGTTGTACAAATTCATTTCTTGAATATTTATTCTCATGGAGTACAGTACAGTACAGCAAAGCAAAGTCAGTCACTTAAATTGCAATTCTTCAATTGCAAAACCTTCCTTTGTCCATCCTGAATCATGTGAAGCCACCGTGTTTGACTGGTTCCATTCCCTTTTCTTAAATAATAATTTTCATTAAAGTTTACAAATACAAAGATAAAAAACTAATACAAATACTAAGAATATAAAAAATAAAAAGTGCATAGAAAAGGAAAAAAAATAAGAAAAAAGATAAAGAAATTATTCCCCCTCCCTATGTACAAGAATAAACAACTTTAGTAACTTATCATTTTCTGTGATATTTAATAAAAAAATCTGTTCTTCCCATATCTCATCTCCCTTCAATAAACAAATTATAAAATCTGATCAGTCCTAATCAGCAACCATCCATTAAGTGCTACCAGGAATAATAACACATATATTTTAAACTTAATCAAATAAATCCATGTTATATGTCTTTACTTTTAACATAGTAATTAATCATTTTTACTAAAAATATAGCAAAGAAATCTCTTCTTGTATCCTAGCTCTGTTATGTATACACAAATCTTTAAAGCCATTTTAAAACCCATTAAGAGCTTCCAGAAACTATATATCATTTCTCTCTATCTCTCACTTTATATATATATACACACACACACACAAACACACACACACAGTATATCATCTATGTATCATCTATATATCTATATTTATCAATCAATCTTTATTATGATCATGGACCAGCACCAATATATCTATATCTAGATATAGTAACCTTGATCAAATAAATCCACATTATATTTCTTTTATTTATTTTAAACAGATTGATCTTTAATCCTTTAAAATAATATCCCACAAATTGATTTCTTATCATTTTCTCTTTGTCTCCTCTTAGAAATTCCTTCACAGGTTTAACAAATTTCTTTTGAAAATCATAGATAAGAAAGCTGTCCATATCACTTTTCTAATTTATTATTTGCATATTGCCTTTTATTATTAAAACATCAACTGATTTAATTTGTAAATCCAGTGTGGCATCTTTTTAATATCTCTTCTGTAGTCTGGCATTCGTAAATTCACTGCCAGATCCACATTCAAATCAGCCTCTCAATTTTGTCCAGTAAAATCTGTCATTATTTTTATTTATTTATAGATTTTTATCCCACCTTTATTTTTTACAAATAACTCAAGGTAGCAAACCTACATAATACTCCTTCCTTCTCCTCCTATTTTCCCAACCGCAAGAACCTTGTGAGATGAGTTTGGCTGAGAGAGAGTGACTAGCCCAATTGGGGTCACCACCTTGGCTTTCAGGCTTAAGGCAGGACTTGAACTTATAGTTTCCAGACTTCAAGGCCAGCACCTTAACCACTACGCTAAACTGACTCTGTTCTTCTTCTGTAGCCTCTTTTAAATCCATTGTTATAGTAGCAGACCATCTTACAAGTAATTTTTGAGTGCATTGTTTCCAAATATCCTTGAATACTTCCACAGCCAAATAATATTGCTCCATTGTATTAATGACTCTCCTCTGCTTTAATTGTAATCTTAAATTCTCTCAGGTTCCCTCTTAGTCAACTTGCAAAGTCACCTCTTATCATATGGGGTTTTTCTTTAATCAGCAACACTTTCTCACAGAAGGATTTCTTAGTTTCAAAATCATCATATATATTTTTCGGTAAAATATCAAAATACTATTTCAAGTCCATCTGGCCCCTTATTTCCCAAAATCAATGTTGTAGTAATCATTTTGCTGTTTATTTAAAAATTAGGAAAAAAAAGTCCTTGCCCAACTTCTCTAGTATCATATCAGAAGAATATGCTCAAGATCCCCATGTACAATTGGTGGGCCACTGTGTGACACAGAATGCTGGACTCGATGGGCTTTGGCCTGATTCAGCATGGCTCTTCTTATGTTCTTATGTTCTTAAGAATACTAATATGACTTCATGACATCAATAACTCTTTCTCCATTAGCCAGGTGGGGACCCAGTTGGTAGAGCCACTCTTAATGTTTTGGAAATGGTTTTGTGTGTGTGTGTGTGTGTGTGTGTGTGTGTGTGTGTGTGTGTGTGTGCTGCTCAACCTTGGCAATACATTTTGTGATAGACGTTTAGTTTTTTTCCAGCACTTGTTTGTTTCAGGTTTTTTTCTTCTTCTTGAGAATTAGGTAAACAAAACAGTCAATTAAATGGGTTCTGGTGTTCCGACTACATGGCTTATTGAGTAGAATTTGTTTAAGCATATTCATGAGTAGAACTGTGTAATGTTAAATTTAATCCTCTGGGGGTTAGTTGACTGGATCAATTAACCTCCTTTTAGTGATTGCACAACTCATTAACCACTATACAAACCACACGAAGTGTGTTCCATGAACAGGGCCAAATAATACTTTCTGTTATGGTAACTCAGCTTAGGAATTGTGGATTTTAGTGGCAAACAGATGTATTTATAACATACTATAGCAAAATGTTCATGAAAACTCATTGTGTGAGTTGTATTTGGGCTTTCATGTGAATCAGAAAGCTTGTAAGAAATTTGGGGAATTGCTATAACTAGATTGGAATAATGTATAGTTTTTTTAAATGTTCAGAATTAACAATATAATGAATATGTGATAGAGGGCAAACAATATAAATCAAACATAATAAACTGTTGTTAGCAAATACTGTAATCTTGGTGATGCTGAATCAAGAGCAGAAAAAAATCTCGAAAGCTAGAAAGATTGAAAAGCCATTTTGGATTAAGGTGAAAATACAACCTCAGTGCAGAAAACCATGTAGCCAATAAATGTAGCTCAATTTCAGAAGAATAGTACATTGATTTTTTTAAGGCACTAACTTGGGTATTAGTGTTATGAAAACAGTGGAACAAGCACAGTTTTGTTTTAACTGGGAATATACTGGTTCATATTTTAGAGCCTTTTCAGGGGCCATTGAAATCTTGATCTTTCAATTTGCCAACTGTGGATAGTTTTCAGCTTTTACCCAAGAAAGATGAAAATAATTATCTTTTTTATTTATTTTATTCCCGTTTTAGCACTAGCACAGGTTTCTGAATGGAACATCATTAAGTCAAATGTGGTGTCCATGATAGAGCTTCTTCACCCATGGACAATAAATGTTCATAAGTGCTTTTTAGCATGATGGAAATGAAAGAAGAATGCTTAAAATCAAGCTATTTTGAAATTAAATTTATAATACTTAAATTGAAACCAAATGCGTTTTCATCAGTGAAGCCAAGTAAAGAAACTCTACAGTAGGAAGCATATGCTGTGTGATTGGGCCTGTATATTTTCAGTTTTTTCAGAAGGTTGATTTTTTTGCAACTTTTTCCTAGTTTTGCTATCTTAGTCTTTTCAATGAGAGAGGGCAGAGGTTTGACACAGAACTTAACCATATGCAAAGCATGTCCCCTACCACTGATTTATAACCTTTCGCATCTGTTGAATGAAGAATTAGACGGAACATTTTTTTTTTTTGGCAGAAGTCTGCAGGAACGGCATTGCTATGTCTTATAAAGGTCTAAAATAGCGACATGAGTTCAGAGCAGCGTTTCTCTCTTAATGTATGTTTTCTTTCAAAGCTCTGGGGCAATGTTGATCATGAACAGTGTTGATTCATGAACTAAAATCCCTGGTTCTCCTGAACTTTTGCACACAGCAGCCTGGTACAAATGAATAACTTCCTTGGAAGGTCTGGTCTGGGGTCTATCTGTAATGCTATCCATGAAGCGGAGGAAATCAAAACATTGTCTTATTGTGGCATAAGATATGTGCTAATCATTCTGAGGCTACATTTTTACCGATGGCAGTTTTAGAAGTCTACTAATCCCCAGCGTACAATAAAACAGTGAAACAATATAAATTCTATCCATGGCATCAGAATCATTATGTATTAAACTATTGTCAAGTCTAGCAAGCATGTGTAGTTTTGGAGAACTAGAAGGCAGGTCAAGCTCTTCGTTTTTACCTAGAGAACTATGAAACTAAATTAGTTCATGTTTCAATGACCTGGAACTCACAATCCAGCCCAACAGCTCAATTAAGTTGCATTTTCTAACTCTCATTAGGTAGCACTTAATATACCCCAAACATCAGCATGTTCTCCATTGTCACAGTTGAAACTTGCATAGCGCTGAATGTCTCAGAGGCTGCTAATTTATAGAGAGCCAGTCCTTTTGTACCCAAGTCCAAACCTGCCCAAGGAAAGAAACTAATTCTGCTTTTTCAGTTGGAATAGGAATTACCGTAGACTGTTACAGCTCCAACATACGGTATTTGGATGGTGCCAAGTGAGGAAAAGCTATCGATCCAAATCAGCAAATGATTTGGATTGATTAGATCCAAATTTATTAGGTCCTTGTTAAAAACCTGACTTGATCAGATTATAAGAGCTTCTGTCTAGCCTGAGAAACAAGGCAAAACAGTTCCTGCTGTTTCCTGCTGCAGACTTTGCATTTCTTTCAAACCAGTGGGAGGGAATGATTTATTTAGAAAGCATATACTGGTTCTCTAGCCTCTTTAGGAATTAATTGCATATATATTGGAATCTCATAATATTGGTGGACAAAATCTCTCCCCCTTCTGCGTTTCATGGTGATAGTGTTTGCAAATCATAGTAAATCAGGATTCTAAAGAAAGTTGGCATGTTGTGAAGAAACAATTTGGCTCTTCCTGCTAGCATTTTTTTTAAAATTCCAGTTAGGAACTGGAATCTAAGAACAAACCATGACTTCCAGATTAGTATATTTAGAGAAGAGTAACTTCCCAATTTAGACATCCAGAAACCATCAAAGGAATTTAAGCTGCTCATGCATTTTGAGAAATCTGTATTTTGGGATGGCTAATGCAGGCAGGTAATCCAACACAAAAGCAAAAATATGCTTTCTCAGCCACACCATCAGTGCTCCAAGCTGAAAAAATAAGAGATCATGAAGGCAGATTCTATCCTGTCTGCTTGGAGAGAAAGGCGCTGAAGTACAAAACAAGACAATCATGAGAGTTTACCATGTAAGGTCTATACTGCATTCCTGCCTGAAGCCAAATGAAAAACCCCACCAACAACCTTACAATAAATTAGTACTTTCAGAAAAAGAAAGAGGAAGAGAAAAATAATCAAAAGAACATGGAAATGTCCCACAGAGGGAAATAATTGAGGGGCTGAATTGTGTGACTTCAAGATAAAACTGCTAGTGTGGAAATGATTATTTTATGTCATTTTTAAAGCTAATTTTCTAGAAAAAATATTACAGCCTCAAGTTGCTGTTAGGCCTGGCCTTTGGTATGATCACTCTTTGTACATGCATTTAAAAGACAAGGGGTATTAATTATTTACTGATCAGAGAAATTTATTCTGAATGAGGTTACAGGATGTTTTCTTAGATCTTAGAAGAAAGTGTCCTGGCATTAGAAAAGAGATTCCCAAACTAAAGCTTTATAAGCCTTTCCCTCACATTTAAACATTGTTCCATCTCAATGCCCCCATTTTCAAGAAGAGATCATTGTACTGATATACCCACAGTGCTTTTTAAGGGAGGTAAAAGTAAAGTGAGTTCGACTTCTAGTATCTATATTTGGTGCCAATATTTATTCAGGATTTAGGGGGATTTAAGTGACCTTATTGAAACTGTTGCCTCATTAAATGGCACATCTCAAACATCATACACCAGAATAGTCCCACAGAGGTCAGCAGCATTTAAGAAATATTTGCTCATGGGTATTTGCTGTCCTAGTTCAGGTAGAATAGTCAATTCAAAATAATTCTGGCTTATTTAAACTGAAGCACTTATAAAGTCTTTTCAGGATCTAATTGGTAGTATCCACATTTCTCCACATAGTTTCCTTGGCAGTGGTATAAAGATGGTTTGCTATTGCCTTGTTGCGGGATACTTTTTAAGTTTCCTAATTTGCTTTATAGTCTTGATGTTTCCTGGAAATCTCTCATCAAAGGACTGATCAAACTTCACCTGGTTTAGGCTTTCAGAGCTAGACAAGATTGATCAGATGCTGCTGTCTGCTGAGACTTAGGGTTTCAGGATCCCTGAAAGACCTTGAATTTTAAAGATTATTTCTTGAAGGCTTAAATCAAGGGCAGCCAAACACTGAATAAGCTACATAAATCTAGACAGCCACTAGATGGCAGCAGAAAAAGAGTTGAATTTATTTATTTATCAGTTTTCTATACCACCCATCACACCTAAGTAATTTTGGGCAATTTACAAACAGTTTTGTATAGCTCTTTTCTGCCACCTAGTGGATGTCCGGATTTATGCATCCTGTAATTGATAGACCTTAAATGCAAGCAATTCTTGACTTATGACCACAATTGGACCGGAGTTTCAGTCATTCACTGAAGCTTTTGTGACTGCTTTGCTTAACTGCAATCCTGGCACTCCCAGTTGTGATTGTTAAGTTAATAAGCAGAGAGAGGAAAAGAACTGCGGGCAAGAGGGTTTCAACTTTGCAGGCAGCCCTTTCACTCTCAAACATTTCTGCAGCCCCTTGAAGGATTTCTGCTCCCCTCCATGCAAAGAGAGGAACAGAGCTGAAATCTTCAGGCTTTCAGCCCCATTCCTGCAGCCTGCCAAAGGATTTCAGCCTCTCTTCCATCACTTTCACTTGCAACTTTCTGGATCACTTTCCATGACCTCTGCTTGGTCTTCAAATTTGAATCTAGTTTCTTGGAAGGACTTGTGGAAGTCAGAAATTTTGTCAAAAGCCACACCAGATCTCCTGCAATTCTAGCTCCCTCTTGTTTATGTGTATGTCTGCTTTTTTTTTTTTTGTATGGAGTTTTAACCAGTCTGAGCTATTCCTTTAAGAGGCTTTGGGCTGCTTGCTTCTTGTGCGGGAAATCTGCAGCATGAGGAATAGTGCTTACTTGCTGGGTTGTGGTAACACCAATGGCTGGAATGGAGACATACCAATAGTGTTAGATTTTTGTAAGCAAATTCAGCAAGAGGTATGAGATCAGTCCAGTTGTCTTGCCAGTATGAATTATAGCTTCTCAATACTTTATTGCTGCAACAGTTGGTTAACCTTCTCAGATTCTCCATTGCATTCTGGGTGATGTGAGGAAAATTAATTAATTTTAATATTTAATAAGTACAACAGGGCCTTACAAAATTTGGAAGTGAACTGACTTCCCTGTCTGAGATCACATGATTGATTAATCCTCTATATTTAAAGACGTGATCAAAAAAGAGTTGAGCTATTTCTTGAGCCATTGGGAGGCCCTTGCAAGGAATAAAATGAACCAATTTAGTAATTAAACTCACTATTACAGGTATGCCAGCAGTATATCTCTGCACTGGGGAAAAGATTGATGATGAAATTTAGAGAAGCAGCGTCCCAGCATTGCAATAGGGTCTCTAGAAGTTGTAATGACCCAGCCAATTTACCTGGGATTGATTTTGCTCTATGACAGGTCTGGCAAAAGTGCTTGATGCTGGCACAGGTGCAAGGCTGTGGAAAGTCTATTTTGGGTTTTAAATACTATTCCCCTTCCCTGTGCCTTGCTATTTTGTTGTCATAGCATAGCTCTAGTATCTCCTCCCTTAGGGGAAAAGAGGAACATATAAGCATCCATTGTGCAAAGGTTGCCTTTTCTCCACTGTGAATGGCACAATCGTACCTTTTTGGGCTCCCTAAAGGTCACCCATCCGGCCCCTGGCATATGCATCCTGCTACTACAATACCCTAAGTTGATCTAAGAGATCAATAGCCTATCTTCCTACTCCCAGCCTTTGTTCTGATGTCACTGATGGAGTGACTTAGAGTTGCATGGTTGGAATATTGCTGCAGGCGATATGTGCGACTGGAGCACCTTATATTCTGGCTTAGGTGAGAGGGCATCTGGAAATTTGTTTTGGGAGCCTGGATTATATGAGGTGTAAAAATCAAAGCGGGAGAAAAATTACAGCCACCTGATTTGCTGAGGGGTGTGAGAGAGAGCATTTTTCAGGACCTCTAAATTCTTACGTTCTGTACAAATTTTTATAGAGTGGGCTGTTCCTTTCAGTATGTGTTTCCATTGTTGAAAGGCATTTTCTACCATCAGCAGCTCTTTATTGAAAATATCATGGTTCCTCTTTACTGGGAGGAGCATTCTGAAATAAAAGGCAAATCTGCCCTCCCCCACCCCTTCCTTTTCTGCCTGGAGCAAGACTGCTCCTTTGGCAGCATCTGAAGCCTCTGTCTTTATCACAAAGTCATGGGAGGGATGGAGGGGGGCAGAGGAAGGGCTGAGAAGCAAAGAATGGCTTTTACCCTTGAAATGCTGCTTGTTCTGGGGTCAACCAAGAGAATTGCCATCTTTTCTTAGGAGCTGGGACAGCAGTTTCACACTGTCAGAAAATTAGGGATGATTTTCCTGTAGAAGTTAGCAAAGCCCAGAAAGTGCTACATACCTTTCACATTACCAGGAAAGGTGTATGTGTGTGTGCTATGATAGAACAGATTGTTTTTTTTTCTGCCTCCATATGTATGCCTTATGTAGAGATTCTGTAGCCCCAATTATCTATTGAGGCAAGTCAAATGCACCTTTTTCTAGTGTTGTAAAGACCTCGTTATTATATAATTTTTGCAATACAGGTTGTCCTTGACTTATGACTGTTTAGCAACAGTTCAGAGTTACGAAATAAAAAATAATTTACAACCCATCCTCAAAGTTGTGATTGTGTCATGGCTCCCAGGATCACGTGATCTCAATTTGGGTGCTTGGTGACTGGTCTTCTATTTACAATGGTCGCAGGGTCTTCTGGTCACATGGCTAGGATTTACAACTTTCCCAGTCAGTTTTCGACAGGCAAAGTCAATTGAGGAAATTGGATGATCTTGGCGACCACATGATTCACTTAATGACCACATGGCTCACTTGATGATTATGGTAAAAATGGTAATAAAATCCGGTTTGGTCATGTAATGACTCATTTAATAATCATATCACTTAATGACCAAAGGTGAGAACTACCTGTACATTTCTGACATGTGTCATGCAAGCCAGGATCTTTGGAATAAACAAATATATCTTTCAAGTATACTACTAAGTACTTGTCTTGAATTTCTTAAAATACCTGTATATCATTTATGAATCTAGAAACCCCCCCCCCCAAAATAGCTCCACAGTTAACCAGGCCAAAAGGCATTGTTGTGTATTCAAACTCACTGTGACTTGTATTGAAGGTAGTTAAATACTTGTGTCCTTTTTTCATTTCGATTAGGCTGTAAACACTTCTCAAGTCTAGTTTTGTAAAGATGCATGCCTTTTATAGCTGGTCTAATAGATAGAAGAGGAACAGAAGTTGATGATGGTTTCTAATTGTCACTCAGCTCAGATCTTTCTTCTTTCTTTTCATAGTGGATGCCACTTCTTCTGGTTTGGAGGACTTCCGGTGGCTTCGCCGGCGTCGCTGGAGTCTCTACTGTGAGGCTCCGTTCTCTGGGTTTGTAAAGCCGCTAACAACAGCGCTCATCAGCTGTTTGTTGCGGTGGAAAAACCCCTCTTCAGGTAAAGAAGAGGTGTAGAGCCTCAAGAGCAAGGTTGAGCCCTTCTAAGATCCCTGGAAAAAATTTTCAGGGGCAGAGAAGGTGTGTTCCCTAGGCACTTGATGCCAATGTTAATGAGTTATTTTGATGTGGAGGTCTAAATATTCCTTGAAAACAGCTAATTCACAGGTAGTCATGAGATGCTGGGATGTGGGCTCCTGGCTTCAAATTGATGATCACGTGCCTGGTTTGGGGGGGAGGGGTAACACACCCATTACAAACACATCAGCAAAGTCTGCATATTTTTCTGGCATTATGATCCTCACTTTTTCTGCATTGGAGTGTGTGTGTGTGTGAGTGTGCATATATGTGTGTAAGCTTTTCCTGCTTGCAAGTGATGTTGCTGGCATTTAAGGAGGGAAATGAGATTGTCCTTTGTGTCCAACTTACATCTGAATCATGCAGCTGAAGCCACTCTATTTCCAAGATGATGGGCACTTGCAAGGAGGCAGTTACATAGAGCAGGACATTTCAACCAGTGGTACACGTACCACTTGTGGTACATTAACAAGTGGTAGTTGGTACGCAGCCCTGCCTAGCCAAGTGTTGTGGGAGAGGGAAAGAGCCAGCGCATGCAAGGACTTAAACTGTGAGAGAGTCCTCTGCAGCAACAGAGCTGCTGGGGCGAGGCAAAGGTCCCAGGCTCACTTCTTGCTCACCCTCCTCCATGAGAGAGGAGGAGGAGGGGGACGGAGACAGGAGAGGCTATAAAAGGAGGCAATTTGGGTGGGATAGGGAGAGAAAAAAAGCAGCAGCCTAGGGAGGAGGCAGAGTCAGTTCTAGCTGCACTGAAGGGAAAGAAGGAGGAGGAGGAGGGTGGGGGGAGAGGAGAGGAGATCAAGCAGGCTGGCCATGAGCTGATCTACAACTGCTGTGGCAGCCACCTATGCTGGCAGCAGCAAACAGGTAAGAAATGCAGTGGAGGAGGGGTCACCCTCTAAGAGGAGTGAAAAAAGACAGCAATGGCTGGAGGTGAGGCAGGGAGATGGAGAGTGGAAGGATTCTTATGTGCTTTTGTGACTTTGAAGTCCTGAGATTTGTGCAATGTGGGCTTTGTGTTCTTAAGGAGCGTTTGGCAATTTCTATTTGGCTGATGGCTCCTGTTAGCTTCTATTGCTCTGCTATTGTTAGCTGTAAGTTTTGCTGCAAGGGATTTCGAAGTATTTTTCTCCTGAATGAATTTTGCCTGTAGCATTCCTTTACTTAAGAGTGGAGCCATTTTGCAAGGCTGCCTTAGCGGGCAGCCAGTACTTACTACATTTTTTTTCTTCCTTAAGTGCCGGCTGCTTAACTTTCTTTTCTAGCCAGTAGCTAATTCTTAAAGGGGAATGTGCCTTTTTAAGCTTGTTCACTCAGCAGCTTGTATTTTCTGTCTCTGAAGGCTTTTCCTTGTTTGATGAATATATGGAAGAAAGAAAATATGGGGGGGGTTCAAATTCTTCCTTCAGAAGGAGATGTGAATGAAAAAGAGGGAGGGAGGGAAGGAAGTCCCACCTTAGCACTTGGCCACCAGCAGCCCTGCCATTGACTTTGCTTGTCAAAAGATTGCAAAAGGGGATCACATGACCCTGGAACACTGTGACCATCTTAAATATGAATTAGTTGCCAAGCATCCAAATATAAATTACATGACCCTGGGCATGCTGCAATGGGCATAAGTGTGAAAAATGGTCATAAGTCATTTCAGTGCAATTGCAACTTTCAACAGGTTTTTTTTTTTTGGTCATCAAGTTTTTGACACCTTGCTAGGTGGTACTTGAATATTGCCATATCCTAAAAGTGATACAATTGGTGAAAAGGTCGAAAAGCCCTGACATAGAGTAGTATGAACTCTGTGTGATCATTCATTTTCAACAGCAAAGGAGCCATACACACTGTAGAATCAACCCTGCCTCTTAGTGGTTGTCTATTAATCATCCTGATTAAGCGTTGGGCTTTCTGGAGCTTGAATAGGCAACTTGAGTTTCTGTACTTTTTTCCTGTATCTTTGAAATTAGTGGTTGCCCCACTAATTCTACAAGAACGGAAAGGTCTACCTTGTGCCTGGAATCTAAAGTAATAATAGCAGGAGAATTGCGGGGTGACAGGCTCTGTAAATTGACAAGTTCTGCATTGCGTTGCTGTGTCAGATGCTGATGCATTTACTGGGCCTGCATCTAGGGCAGGGGTTCTCAACCTTGGCAACTTTAAGACTTGTGGACTTCAACTCCCAGAATTCCTCAGCCAGCAAAGCTGGCTGAGGAATTCTGAGAGTTGAAGTCCACAAGTCTTAAAGTTGCCAAGGTTGAGAACCGCTGATCTAGGGCCCCACAGTAACAGCTCAGTCCCCAATCCCTTCTTCTTTGCTTCTCTCCTGAAGACAGGGAGCTCTTGGCTGCTCCAATTTGCATGGGATCTCCCATACTGGATTCAGGAGAGGCTATTGGGAATGGAGAAAGGCAGGCTGTAGGTCAGTGTTTCTCAACCGTGACAATTTTAAGGCATGTGGACTTCAACTCCCAGAATTCCACAGCCAGCATTGCTGGCTGTGGAATTCTGGGAGTTGAAGTCCACATGCCTTAAAATTGTCAAGGTTGAGAAACACTGCGTAGGTTCTCTTCCCCTTACTTGTAGCCGTTTTCCTTGACTTGTAACCGTTCGTTTAGTGATTGTTCAAAGGTTACAGTGGCACTGAAAAAAGGGATCTCTGACCATTTTTCACACCTATAACTATTGCAGCATCCCCGTGGTCACGTGATCAAAATTTGGACGCTTGGCAACTGGTTGCAGTGTCCCGGGGGTCATGTGATTACTTTTGCGATCTTCTGACAAGCAAAGTCAATGCGGAACCCAGTTTCTCTTAACAACCCTATTTGTTTGTTTGTTTGTTTGTTTGTTTGTTTGTTTGTTTAGACTTATATGCCGCCCTTCTCCCAAGACCCAGGGCGGCTCACAATGAGAATACAAGTGAAAACATAACATAAAATCAATTAAAATTACCAATTACTATATAAAAAACTAGGTAATTCACCACAGTCAATTACACAAGTCAAATACACAATTACAGAATATTGTGTATTCACCACAATACAACACACAATCACAGTCAAAGGCCCAGGGGCAGAGTGCAGCTCACACGCCCCAAATCTGTCTGCATAAATGTGTCTTCAACAGTTTTCGGAAAGCTAGGAGGGAGGAAGCAGTACGAACCTCTGAGGGAAGCTGATTTCAGAGGGCTGGGGCAGCAACGGAGAAGGCCCTTGCCCTAGGCCCCGCCAGATGACATTGTCTAATAGATGGGACCCGTAGGAGGCCAACCCTATGTGCCCTAACCGGTCGCTGGGATTCATGAGGCAGAAGACGGTCCCGCAAGTATCCTGGCCCATTGCCATAATTACAGGTAGTCCTCAAGTTACGAGTGTAATGGAGCCTGCACATTCCATTCGTAACTCGAAAACTCATGGGAGTGAATCTCATACCTTGAATGAGATCACTCCCTGATCATTAACACGTGCACGGCTCGTTAAGTGAACCTGAGGTATCTCAGGGTGGAAAAGGTGATGGAGGGCCTAGTGATGGAACAGGTCCCCAAGGCCTCCCTGTCCCATTAAGATACTTCATGCTTCTCCCTCCCTTCATGCCGCGCCAGACTCACCTTGAAAAGATCCATCTCCTGTCTGCCGCAGTTCCTGCTGCCGCCCGCATCTGGGGCAGGGGGATGCTTCTGCCTGCCTCCAGAGGCTGGATCCGGGTGTCAGAGGCTTTTTCCAGGCCGCTGCTGCCCAGATCTGAGGCTGGGGGACGCTTCTGCATGCTTCTGGAGGCCGGATCCGGGCATCAGAGGCCGTTTCCAGGCCACTGCCACCCAGGACCATGGAAGCGTCCCCCGGCCTCAGATCTGGGTGGTAGTTGCCTGGATCCACCCTCCAGAGGCACACCGAAGCATACCCCGGTCTTAGATCCTGGCAGCAGCAGCCTGAAAAAGGCCTCTGGCACTCGGATCCAGCCTCCAGAGGCAGGGGGGAAGCATCCCCCGGCTTCGGTTCCGTTCTCTTTTGCAGGAGATCACGTGAGATCAGTAGTGTGACATCTCGCACCACTGATCTCCCCTGATCTTGCATTACTTTAGGCCACCATTCTCTGGCCTGGAGCAGCCAAAAAAGAAAAGGATCTCGATCTTCGCAGGGTGAGTATTGAAGGCCTACCATCTAGGGAGACCGGGGCGGAATGGGGAGGGAGGGAATAACCAGGGTGAATGTTGCAGTGCCACTGTGGTTGCTCGTAAGGGTGAACGACTGCCATAGTACCGCAATATTTGTAATTTCAGGATTTGCTCGTAAGGACTAGGAGGCGCTTATCACGTAACTTTGAATGTTTGCATCTCGGGGATTACCTGTACTAACTTAACGACTTCAGTGAGTCACTTAATAGTGGTGGCAAGAAAGGTTGTAAAATGGGGCAAAACTCACTTAACAACTGTCTTGCTTAGCAACATAAATTTTGGGCTCAGTTGTGGTTGTAAGTTGAGGACTACCTGCATTCTTTTCCTGCCTTAACTCTTAACTCTTAAGACACTGGTGCAGCTCTTCCAGAGTACTTGAGATGCCTTGCCTCGCCAAGCTTACCTTCTAAGTCTTTGACCAGGCTTTTTTTTTCTGAATTGGTCAATCAGGGCTCTGTCATTCCACCTTACGCCACCAGCAAATAATTTGAAGTTTGAAATACATGAAATCCTTCACTGCTTCTAGATCAGTGTTTCTCAACCTTGACAATTTTAAGGCATGTGGACTTCAACTCCCAGAATTCCACAGCCAGGGTGCCTGGCTGAGGAATTTTGGGAGTTGAAGTCCACAAGTCATAAAAGGGCCAAGTTTGAAGACCCCTGATTTAAAATTTAGTTATTCAATGCTGGCTGTGGAGTTCTGGGAGTTGAAGTCCACATGCCTTAAAATTGTCAAGGTTGAGAAACACTGTTCTAGATCTCTCTACTAGCAGTGATTTTTTTTTTAAAATGGAATCACCAAAGTATCCTTTAAGTTTATGGATTAAGTCCTAATGATTGTCCAGCACCAGACCATTCCCTTCAATGAATTGTATTTCCCACTTAGTTGTTGCTTCCTTTAGCAAACTCAGCACAAAAGTCACTTTGGTGCAATCAGTGGGAAATTCCACTGGCCTGCCTGACATTTCATGTTGAGTGGTGAATATCTGGAATTGATCCTGGTCCCCTCTGAATTTCTCCAGCAAGCTCCCATGTAGGAGCATTGACTAAGCCATAATTTGTTATGCTGCTGTGCATTGGGGCAAATTGTGCCCCGGCTGTTGCATTAGTTGTACATGGCATTCTGAAAAGTGGTTAGGTGCGTATCCACTTGCTGCTGCTACCGGTAGATGCTCAGTGGATAGTGGAGTTCCTTGGGGATTGGAGGCTATTCCTGAAATTCCTCTCCTTGTAAAAGTGTATAAAACTAGCAAGATTGATGTCAGCCTTACCAGGTAGACAAGACAGTAAGCATGATCAGAAAAGCTTATTTTACCTTATTGCAAAGCTATATTAACAATTGTGCAAGTCTGAAAGTATAAATCTTGCTGTCTCCTTTACAGCCAAAGAAACTAAGGAGGGTCCCTTCTGAGTCTCTTGCTCCACCCATTGTCCAGCTGTGGGATTGTACCCTCTCTTATCTGACCATTGTCTAGACAGCATATCTTCACTTCATCTCCCAAGGTCTTTCTCACATACTATTACACTATGAGACTTGATTGCTTTAATTGCCTGATAGTCTGTTTGCAATAAAATGTAGGTCTTGACATGCTGTGGTATGACTCCTTAAGAAGACAGCAGCCACAGGTTCCTGAATTGAATGCTACTTCTGCAAGCTTTGGGTAGTCTTTCATGGATAGCTAACCGTGTATTGTTTGAAAATGATGTACATTTTTCAAAATTATAATTGTAGCGTGACTGGAGGGAGAAAGTATTAAACAATTTAAATTAAATTCCCTGACTAGAGAATTATTAGATTGCTTATGTTTAATTTTAGTTAAATATGTGCAAACATGAAATAATTATTTAATTTTAATTTTTGGCCGTACCCCCAAAGTTGCATACCTGTTATTAAAAGGCACTCATATTCTCAAGGGAAAACTGATTATTCATTTAACATCATTTTTTCCTCTTTGTATTTCTCAGCTCACTTTGATTGACTTGCTAACAAATATGGCGGAATCCAGTTTATATGCTGATTGACATGACTAATAATGGTAACCCAACTGCTGTTACTTTCAGAGAAGCAATGCTATTTTATATTTATATGCTCTGTTTCTTACAGTCCTAAAGGCAGATAAAGTTTTCCTGGTATTCATATTAACCATGTATAATTTTAAAGCTGCTGGGTGCTGTTTATAGCCCCTATTTGGTTATTTACAAGACTAACCTTACTTCAGCTTTCATGCTCAAATAAAACACTGTTACTTTCTGTCCTTTTAAGTGTAGAACAACTATTTGAGCAATTACTCTCTATTTTGTGGGCTGCAAGTGCACCTGTGACTTGATTGTCATTTATACAAAGCATCCTGCTTTAGTTTATGTTCCTGATGCAAAGACAACTGAAAGATTCTATGAATTGCTTTTTTGTTTTTGAATAACATCATTGTATCCAGCAATCTAGCACTTAAGCTGGAGGAAGTACCATTTGATCATACAAGATCTAGTTGAATCTCTTCCTATTTCATTTATTCAGGAAAAGGTCACTGTCGCAGAATTAAAGTTTCAGTTTTCAGGAAGGCCCATTCTATCCTTTCATTTATATAATTTGAAATACTGCCCACCTGATCATCCAAAGGCACTAAAAAAAGAGATAATGTTGAAATTTTCGGATGAATGAAAGAGATGATTGAATTGTATTTTGTGCTGCTGCTGTTAATGTCCTTAAATGGATCCTTGTTATTTTTTTTAGAATTGAAGTAGACTCAGAAATACTTACCTTAAAATACATGTCATATGGGTTTATGCCAGAAGATGTTGGTCGGCTTTATTTTCCTGTAGTGTATACTAGTACACATATATTTTTCTGATAAAAGTTATAAAATGGTCCCCCCCAACCTTATAATTTTCAGCAATTTACTCAGTACCCAAGGTCAGATTTGCCTCTCTTTCAGTATCATTCCTTGAGATGATTTTGGTATGACATTTATTTGACTATATGATGTTCTTCTTGTATGGTTGCTTACACAAGGTAAATAGGGAGCCTAAAAGATACTCTTTTTAAAATATATTCTTTTCTGGTTACTCACATGTTATGGCATATTTAAGATTAGAGTTACATGTATGATATACACATAACTTCCCTCTTTATCCCATGCTCCTTGTTTATGTTCCCTAACTTTGGTTCTTCCTTTCTGTACTGGTTTATATATTATGCTAAGCCATGATTTGTTTTTTAATTGTAGCATATTGAATAAACCACAGTGATTGAATTCATATATTGTGATAAACCTGATTCAAGCAAGGCCATGTTATGGATTATTCCAGGATCAGGTAATATGTTATCTGTGCCCCTAGCCGTTTCCTTTAGTGCCCTTTTATGTTTATTGCTCTACAGGACCTTTTATTAATAATAGGAAGTTGGCACATTGCAAAATGCCAGCCGCCAGTATCATGCTGCACGAGAAATGCAGAACTGCCTTTGTGTCTCATGAATATTCCATTGGATTGAAAGGTATCTTTAATCATTCATTTACTTCCTGGAAAATGGGTAGTTATAATCAGCCAAGCCATTACACTGGTGATGGTAAGTACCAGTTCTGTCTATAGTAAGACCACACTCATCCACAATTTAGTAGAGAATGAGCAGGCAGATCTGTTGTGTATTACCGAAAGCTAACTGAACAAGAGCACTAATGCCACTCTATCAGAATTTTGCCATCCAGATTACATCAAATAAGACTGGGAAGGGGGATGACACTAATCTAAAAGATGTGGCCAGCGCTTTTGTTCCTGAGATGACCAGGTATGAAGGCCTACAAGATGGCTTGTAGGGTCAAGCTAGAGATCCCATGGATTCACCAGCCACCATGCTGCCCAGCAGGCTCCCTCTCATCCTGCTGCCTAGTTCTTGGTCCAGTTTCTGGGCTAGAGTTGGAGTCCTTCATCTTTTGGGGTTGGTCACTTCAACCTCTATGTCTTGAGGGATGGGTTCAGGAAATATCTGGAGTTTGTGATCTTCTTAGTACCATGGGCCTATCTTGGGGTGAATTTGGCCCTGACACAATGGATCTTGTATTAGCTTCAGAATGATTGTTGAATAATCTAGATATGAGGGAATACCATCTAGTCCTTTGTTATGATTAGATCACTTCCAGTCTGGATGAGATTAGTAACTGCCACCTATTACCTCT
The DNA here is from genome assembly GCA_034064705.1 of Bothrops alternatus. Classification (NCBI taxonomy): domain Eukaryota; kingdom Metazoa; phylum Chordata; class Lepidosauria; order Squamata; family Viperidae; genus Bothrops; species Bothrops alternatus. The sequence continues at coordinate 2,018,156 of JARGCV010000033.1, forward strand.
GCAGGGAATAAGGGCCTATTAGAGTATTGTGAAGCAAATGCCTTGTAACTCAGTAGAACACTCCTGGTGGCCTGGTAATTTCCAAGTAATCTGGAAAACAATTTGGTCAATTGCCTGATTAGCCTCTGGCAGCAGGAGGCAATGTACTCTCTTGGTGTGATTGCTTCAGGATGGCTCTCCTTTTTTTTTTTTAATAAAAAATTTTCTTTTATTAAAACAATCAGCATTGAACACAAAATCTTAGTATGCATCAATCATCATAGCACCTGATATACAACACTAAGTATTAATCTTTGTAAATGTCTGGTTTGGTAAACATTTTTCACTCCTCACATCAAGCCTCAACTATACGCCTGTTACACTTTGTTTGATTGGTGTTTCTCTTTTCTATAGTCTATCCACAGTTTCTAGTCTATCACATATTATTCATCTCAGTATTAGTACAATCCTTTATGATCCCTAACCACAAAATCCTGAGGTAAAAGTTTAATGACCTGAGGTAAATCTTATATATGATCTATCTACTATATCTAGTCTATCACATATTGTTCATTCGCGCTTCTGAATTAACTTCGTCTCAGTAATAGTGCAATCTTTTATAGTCCCTAACCAAAGATCCTGAGGTAGAAGTTTCATAACCTGAGGTAGAGATTCAATCCGCTTTATCAATATTAAGGCAAACAACATTAGGCCTAAGCTCATGTTAAGAGGCATTCGTCATAGAACATAAACATACAACATTAGGTGTTAGTTTTTGTAAATGTTTGATTTGGTAAGCATTCTTCCCTCCTCACGTCGAGCCTCAACTAAACGCCAGATACATTTTATTTGATTGGTGTTTCTCTTGTATATAGTCTATCCACTGTTTCCAGTCTGTCAAATATTGTTCATTGGAGCGATCCTTCAAGTATGCTGATATTTTCGCCATTTCCGCCAAATTTGTTACTTTCAAAGTCCATTCTTCCATAGGCGGTATTTCTGGATTCTTCCAGTATTGTCCCACCAACAGTCTTGCTGCTGTGATCAAGTTCAGAAATAAGTTCGTCTCTGAGGTAGTGCAATCTTTTGTGATCCCTAACAAAAAAACCTGAGGTAGAAATTCAATATCCACCAATCTTGACTAACTTCTTGAGAGATGAAGCTGCAGAGAAGACACCCAGAGAGGAGACGGAGTGCGATCTGAAGTTTGGGCCTACACTGCGGTGCTAAGGAAAGCAAAGTGCTTTTGTTTCTATTCCCATTTTGGGCAGCAATCCAAAGGTTGGCTGCCTTTTTCAGTATTACAGAATCAGATATGGGGAGTCACATTCCCCCTCCTAGCAGTTTTGACTGCTTTGTACAGCACTTTGTTGACAAAGTTGTTTAAGCTCACCAAAATCTTGAGTCTTCATGGGCAGGATCCATTGGGGAAACTGGGCCGATACATTGCCATGTTATTGGAACTCTTGCCTGCTTTCTACTTGGATGGGGATAGGGTGCTCACTAGTATGTCCAATACCATTTGTCAGTCACATCCATTCCCTTCCTGGCTTTTACAAATAACTGACATGTATATGGTTAGCTGGATCCTGTCAACATCTCATTGTAGGAGGGAGTGTTTTCTGCTACTTAGAAAGAAGCTGTAATGTGCTCCCTCCTTAAGAGGTGCACTTTATACTCAGCTGTGCCTGTCTCTAACCCTCCCTTTTTGGAACAGGATGTTAAGTCAGTTTTCCCAGGCATCCAGACAAAAGAAGGACAAGTTTTTAAAATCAAATATTGTCTGGCTTTTTGAGTCTCTTATCCTAGGCAGCTTTGGTCTGCAGAGCAACGCTTCTCTAATAAGTGCTTACTGCACGTTAACAAGTTCTGCTCTGCGATCTTAGTTGGTTAGTAGCCTCTGGTTGGCTTGACTGCTACCAGAAATGGACATGGCCCTAATCATTTGCAGGCTGAAGGCTTTTGCCTCCTAATGGGCTATATAGCACATTCCTCCAATGGAACAAAACAGATGCTGGAAAAAAACTATTTTTATGTACATGTAGGTCATTTTCTCCCCACCTTTTCACTGTTATTTTTGTTGTGAATGCCAAGAAAGTTAGACAATTAGTATGTCTTCCTCCCCCCACCCCCATTTGTCCTCCTTTCCAGTTGTCGATTCCTCCCTTGTAAACTAAGGATGGTTGCATGATTTTGGCAGGTTAAACATTCAATAAATAAAATAAAGTAAAGCAACCATTTTGACAAGTCTCCCATTGCAGACATTTGCTGGCTTATCAATGCCAGATAAGCCCCCATTTGAAAAGTTTACCCAGATTAGTGTGATGACTGAACTCCCCCTTTGGTTGTTAATGTCAAAGAGGAGAATAGGGATGTCCTGACTGTTTCTCAGCAACTCTAGAATGACGTGTAGATATATTCTTGGACCTTTCTTTGTCTATGGATGAGCATTCTTAAAGGATTTATATTTAATCCATCTGTTGTTTTATCTTTATCTCTGTCTTTGTCTCTATCTCTCTCTATCTCTGTCTATCTCTATCAGGAACCATGGTGGTGCAGTGGTTAGAATGCACTATTGCAGGCTAATTCTGCTGACTGCCAGAGGTTCGATTCTTACATTTCATGGTTGATTCAGCTTTCCATTCTTCTGAGGTGGGTAAAATGAGTACCCAGATTGTTGGGGGCAATAGGCTGACTCTGTAAATTGCTTAGAGAGGGCTGTAAAGCACTGTGAAGCAGTATATAAGGCTCTATCTATTCTTATTACAGAAAATAATTCTCTTGGTTTCATTTAAAGATTAAACAAGCAAGTAGACACACATCATAAAGCTGTGCGTTGACTAGGAACACCTGGATGACTGAATAAGCAAGTTATGTGGTCATCATCTTCGATGTTTTTTTTAAAAAAATTTTTATTATTAGATATCCATTTGTACATGTAAACAAAGAAAAAATTCAAGTTAAAGCCATTCAACTTAATACAATCATTTTGCATTTGTAGACCTTCTTCACTCCGTATATCAAAGTTTAACTATAGGCCAACTACATTTTAAAAAATTTTAAATTTCACTTCTTTTCAGATCTATCCATTGTACATCAAACAAACAAGTCATCTTATTAAAATTAATAATTTTCATGTCGATACACCTCTCCCTTCAACACGTACATTCTTAGTCTATTTAATATATATCTTCCATTAATCACCCTCTCATGTCTCTTGTTCTTACACTTAGTCCTTAAATCAGTCCATAATTCTTTGCCTTTAATTCCGTGCATAAAATATTAAGTTTCTCTTCTTTTCAGTCGAATTCTGGGTTTCTTCCTCTGCCAGGTGGATTTCCATAACACAGCTTCCCTTCCAAGTAATAAGTCTCTCTTTATTGCTTGCAATGTCCCTTGGTTCCATATAAGCCATACTCTATGGATTCTGTCAGTTTGCCACATTGTTTTTATATTTAAAACATTTGTATAGAGTATTAAGACGCATATTTTATGTAGAAATGTGAATTAACTTAAGGTTCTTGTTAAGTACAGAACTTTTTAACAGGAACATCAATTTTAGGAACTCCATTCCTGTTTCTTTTCTTGTGGCTTTATGACGCAGATTTTTTTTTCATAGAACATTTGAGTTCCTTCAAGTTTGAACTAACCTTTTTTCTTTCACTATTCTTGGTGGATCAATGTATATGATGCAGTCTTTGATTTTTTTATTAATTAATTTAATCTATATTCAAACAATCTTTGGTTTGTTTCAATCTTTAGAATATGAATATGTAATTTTAATATGAAACACATTCCAGAGTAGGTGGAGGGCTGCTCTATGCTCTTACTTGATACAGGAAGCCCAAAATTACAATATTTCTCTAAGTGGCTGTCCAGATTTTGCTTGAAAAACTCCAGGGAAAGAGAGTCCAATGCCTCTGTAGGCAATTAATTCTCTGGTAAAATTATTCATATTAAGAAATTCATGCCTCTCATTTGTACAAAGGTTGAATTCAAAAGTACCCTTGAGTCAACATCTGTACATTCACATGTATGATGGTGATGTATATGAGACTACAGAGAGCTATTTTGTTGTTTCAAGGTATATAAAATTGATAGAAGGAGAACAAAGGGGAATGAAGCCATTTGTATATTTATTTAAATTTCAAGGCACTTTACAATATTAAAGCAAGATAAATAACATTGAACTGAAAGTGAAATATTTAATATTTTTCCATGAGTAAAATGTCTTATTTTGCCTGATGATATTTAAATTAGGAAAGTTGGTCCTATGTGTATTTTGTCCAGAAAGAACATGCCTGAAAAAGAGACTGACTACTGCAGTGTGTTCTGTATGGGGAATTCTGGAAAAGCATTCAGAAAATGCAGTTGAACTTAAAAACCCTAAACAGATTCTGGCCTAACTTTTGTTGGATCACCTCTTCTAATACACTGTTCCCCAGTTGTTAGGATCAGTGAGAAGAGGCCATCTTAATGGTACGTTGGCTCACAAAAGCCTATCTTTCTGATATGCAGAAGAGAGCCCTCTTAGTATTGTCCCTGTGTTCTGATATATGATTCCTTGTTTGGTCTCTACTACTACTACTACTACTACTACTACTACTACTACTACTACTACTACTACTACTACTACTAATAATAATAATAATAATAATAATAATAAAGTTGGAAGGGACCTTGGAGGTCATCTAGTCCAACCCCCTGCTCAGGCAGGAAACCCTATACCATTTCAGACAAAGGGCTGTCCAGTCTCTTCTTAAAAACTTCTAGTGTTGGAGCATTCACTGCTTCTGGGGGAAGGTTGTTCCACTGGTTAATTGTTCTAACTGTCAGGAAGTTTCTCCTTAGTTCTAGGTTGCTTCTCTCCTTGATTAGTTTCCATCCGTTGCTTCTTGTCCTGCCTTCAGGCGCCTTGGAAAATAGCTTGACTCCCTCTTCTTTGTAGCAGCCCCTGAGATATTGGAACACTGCTATTATGTCCCCCTTCGTCCTTCTCTTCACTAAACTAGTCATACCCAATTCCAGCAGCCTTTCCTTATATGTTTTAGCCTCCAGTCCCCTAATCATCTTTGTTTCTTTGCTGGCTGAGGAATTCTGGGAGTTGAAGTCCACAAGTCTTAAAGTGGCCAAGGTTGAGAACCCCTGTTCTAGAGTCTCAACATCTTTTTTACATCGTGGTGACCAAAATCTCTCAGGGTTTGGATTACAGTTTACAAATTGTAAGAGAACATCTTAAACAAGAAGTAGCCAGCTGTGCTACTTTTATAATCTTTGAGTTGGGTCAAAACTTCCAGTTTTCTAATTTGATAATAATTATACCATAAATCAGAGCAATATATTACTGAGATTGTAAGTGAAATGTTCATAAAATAAGCTAAGCTGATTGGGTTAATTATACCTGAACTTCCATGCCCTCCTCACCTTTTGAAATGTACAAACTGATCAGGTTAAATTACCATGGGTTTCTTAAAATATTTTTTTAAATCTACGAGAATATATTGTAATAACTAAAAATACTTCAAAGACACCCTGTTTACTGCAGGGATTTAAACAATTTAGCATTAGTGTGGCCTGTCTGCTTGGCTGATGGATTTCTGTCAAAAGTGCTGCTGTGAAAGTGGATTTCATTGGGTATGAATTTGTAGAATAAAACTCCTGCCCTCTGTCAGCATTTCACTACCATATATTTATAATTTTTATTCCGTTTGTAAACCACCAATTCCCAAAGAGAATTGTGGGGTTTTAATCCAGCTAGTCACCAGGAGTCAAGACTAATTTAAAGACACAAAAATAAATAATCCTGAAGAGTCGAAATATTTTTTTTACAATGAGTTCAAGACGGTGTAGATGATTTCCTCTTTCCTATTTTATATGTGCAATACATCTTGGTGACATGCTGGGTTGAAAAAGAAAAATTTTCCCAATTCAGTGCTCTGCAGAAATACTGGACTGACACCTCCCAAATTTCTTGCCATGTTGACTGAAATTTCTGGGATTTGTAAACTTCACATCTAAGTAGGTATTTGAACCCGCTTTTTGCAATTCCAGTCCGGTATTTTAACTACCATATTTCATTGGCTGTAAGTCTGTAGGGTTTTTTTTGTAGCAAAGTGTAATTTTCTCCATCTGCTAGAAAGCAGACCTAGTCTTTTTGTTTGTTTGTTTGTTTTAATCTACTTATTGCTGCCATTATAAAAGTCACAGTTAGGGCTCAGCTTGGTGTATTTGTGTGGAGAGACAGAACAGGGATAGAAGGGGGGGGGACTAGAAATTATAGTCTGTGCAAAAAGCTTTACAATAGGTATGGGTAAGATAAGGTTATCTTCAGTTCTTTCCTTTTTGCAGTAATGAAGATGGGGTACACTGACAAATTTGCTTATTTGAGCTGTAGCTCCTTTATACACTTTGGACAATAAATTTGACCGGCTTAATGGAGCTTTCTTCCAAATAGAAATGTCAAAATATGTAATGTAACTTTCTGCACTTGTTAAGGTTAAGAAAATACAGGTAGTTCTGGATTAATGATAGTAATTGGAACCGGAATAATTTTGATTAGTGCTCTTATGTAATATCTTGGTTTTTTTCCCCAAGATCAAGTTATATTCTTCCATTGCAAATATACAACAAGTAAGTGATACATTTTAGCTTAAAATAAACTGAGATACCTCAGAGTTCAACCTCATGAACATTTTCTTTCTGTTTATTAAAAAAAGTCCTTCAAATTAAGATTAACACCTGATGACTTCAAATCCATGTCTTAATGGGATTTTTTTTGGCAGCGGTATAAACAAGATTGCTTTTTGTCTTCTTGAAATATATACATCTAAGTCCTCATTTAGTGGCTTCAGTTGGGATTGGCAACTCAGTTGTTAAATGTTCTGATCTTTCTTAACTGTGCAGCCCAAACAAGGGCTCCAAGTTAAACTACATACCAAATTAAGATTTTTCCCATTAATGAGAGTAGAAACAAACAAATAAACAACAAAAAACACAATTGATTGTATGGATATACTCTACTTTAAGCACTCTTTAGCGTGCTTAAATATATATTCAATTTCAGATCCACAAAATGGTTTGGTAAGATCAATAAAAAAAAGCTTCAGGCTATTATATTATAAAATAGCTTCATTTTAAGGCTAGTTTGGCCTGCTAGTGTTCTGTTGACTCAGTTATTTTTCTATCTAAAATATGTTGATTTTGTGTTTTGGATGTGCGTGTTTCATTTTAAAAACATTGAATGTTGATGCTAGCCTATAATATAGAGAACCAAGAATATGGTGGTAATATGTGAAAATGAAATGTAAAGTTATTCATTGCGGAAAATGTAATTATGCTAACCATGAGCAACCCATGTCAGCCTGACCTTATACTTCCTTCTACAGTTTTTAAATAATTGTGGGAACTTCATTTGAGGTTTAAATGATGGTCCAAATGACTTGAAAACATTGTAAAATTGGCAACAGCTTGCATGTAAATTGAGAGAAGGTTTCTATTGCAAAATTGGCAGTTACCTGGAAACTAGTTTACAGCATGATTCAACTCGCCATTGCTTACTAAACTGTTTTTCTTTGCATCCTTTTTTGTACTAGAAATGTGAGGTGTGATATTTTTCTTTGGATTTGTTTGGAAAGATTCAGTAATTATGTGTCTGTTTTCTTGTAAGTGATTAATGAAATCGCAAATTCACAATCCAGAGCCAGAGCGGAGAGTATAATTACCTCAAAATGAAATCTTGTTGGAATTGTTTTGTACACCATGATTTTAGGCATACTTAATTCAGTCTAAGCTACACCGAATTTCTTAAAAACCACTGTTAATATTGCAGCTTTAGTTTTGTTTCAGTTTGCTTTATAAGCCACATTTTCCTTTCCTCTGTGTTCCACTATGGAGCAACAAACCTTAAGGTCTCTTGCCTTTCAACTGCAGCTACATTCCTTTCCATGGTAGTTGAGATATTACTACTGGCTGTTGACTTGGCGTGGTGTTAGTTTGACACAGCTGTGTCTCAGGAGGCCAGACTCTAATTCCACAAACATAGCACCAGCTCCATAGAGAATTGGAAGTATGTTTGTCAGCATTCTCTGATAGTGTCTCTGTATGACTTTAGTGTCAATACATGATGTTCAGTGCTAATGGTCCTATGCTGTGTTTATCTGGCACTTTTCCTTCATAGCACTAAGAAGTGGTAAGATGGGACCAGGCTTTATTTGCTGTCTTTTAGCTATACGGAAGGAGCTCTTGCAGAATTAATCAGTGAAATGCCTCTCTGAAATGAAGCAACCACTGATATCAGGTTGGCCACATTTAATGGGGCTAAGTAGTCTGTAGTGGTCCAGGGGAGCTATGTGATATAAGACAGAGAATCCCAATCTTTTGGGCACCAGGGACCAGTTCCATGGAGAGAGTTTTTTCCGCGGACCGGAGGGGGCATGGTTTTGTGTGCTGCCTGCATCTTGCGGATGGGTCTTCTTTGTGAGGACTGGTTGCTGGCATGTTGCGACCCGGTACTGGTCCACGGACCGGGGGTTGGGGACCTCTGATATAGGACATATCTTTATACACCAGATCCAGTTCATATTTAACAACATGGGGGACATGGGCCTCCCAAGATGTTGTCAAACTACATCTCCCAAAATCCCAATCAACTGTGAAGGTTGCAGAGGATGATAATTCATCAATATTTGGAGGGCTGTAGTTTCCCATCTTTATTTATCTTATTATTTATTTATTTTATTTATATAATTTATTGGCCACCTATCTTACCATAAGGTCAGTCTGGGTGGCTTACAGTCATAAAAATATATATCTACATTAAAATATAAATAAATTAAAACCAAACATTACAATTATTACCTATAAAGCCCTTTATGGCATGGGACCAGGATACTTACGGGACCATCTTCTGCCACATACTTCCCTATGACCGGTGAGAGCACACAGGGTCGGCCTCCTCCGGGTCCCGTCAGCGAAACAATGTCGTCTGGTGGGCCCTAGGGGGAGGGCTTTCTCTGTTGTGGCGCCCACCCTCTGGAACCAACTGCCTCCTGAAGTCCGCGTTTCTCCCACGCTCCTGGCCTTCCGTAAAAATCTTAAAACTTACCTTTGCTGGCAGGCCTGGGGATGATTGTGGATTGAATGATGAATATGAATGGGTGTTACTTTGTTTTTTAGATTTTTGTTTGGACTTGTATTGAAATTTGATGTTTTATATACATGTTGTTAGCCACTCCGAGTCTCCGGAGAGGAGCGGCATACAAGCCTGAATAAAATATAAATAAATAAATAAATAAATAAATAAAATCTAAGGACATGTGGGCAGGGCAGGGGTGGAATGGGGGAAGGTGGAATCTGTTTATCTGTCGATCAACCACCATTTTAACATATTTCAGGGGAAAAAATAAAAAATGAAGATTTTGCTTAATGAAGCCATTTGGGTAAGAGTACAATTTGTTCGTAATTCATAATCTGCTGTGTCTACTTTTCAGTTGAATGTATCAAAATGCTTTCTTATTCTTACACCCTTCATAAAATTAGCACATAAATACAGTTTTATACATGGGTAGTTGGGAGTGACAATTATTTCACATATAACATTTCAGAGACTAAGTGATGCAAATTTTCTGGTAATTGCCTCCTTGAGAACATATTTGGGTGCTTGGTTTCGTAGCAGCTATAGATTAAGAATTGTATTTGATGCAGCATGTTGATTGTTGAAAGCATCTTCTTGAAAGCAGTGTCATAGAAAGCAGTGGAAAATGCTTACAATGTAGATCTGAAGTGTCAGTACTTAAACAGAGAGGATCTCCATTTTAGTTTACAAAAAAAAAGAGAGAGAAAACGGGGAAGTTTCAGTACAGTATTGAAAAATAGAAATAGAAATAATAAAAGGATGCCCTAAGCATGAACAGGGCAGATATCTCCTTTGCCTCTCAAGCATTGATGCAATCAACAGCATGTCACTTCTTTGTTATGTTCCAGGTATAACTTCCCACTGCTAAGTGGCACGATGAACAGCAAGAGGCATATGAATAAGCTCTAGCCTCCAATACAAATATTTGTTTTTATTCTTTTATTCAGCAATATTTCCTTTTATAAGATCTGTCAGTCAACTTATTTTCCAGTGGTCTCAATTTCTAAATGCAATGTTTTATGCTAATTATGCCTTAGACTTATCGTGTTTTGTATTTCCAAGAATAGGTAAAAAAATAAAAGTAAAGGTTTCTCTGTTTCTCTGGCGAGTCTGACTCTTGGGCGTGGTGCTCATCTCTGTTTCTCAGCCAAAGGAGGCAGTGTTGTCCAGATATTTTCTGTGGTCATGTGGCAGCATGGCTGTACGCTGTTACTTTCCCTCCACACTTGTACCTATTAATCTACTCGCATTTGCATGCTTTCAAACTGCTAGATGGGCAGGAGCTGGGGCAAGAAATAGGAGCTCACTTGTTAAGGTTTAAAGAATAATCTCAGAAGTTCTTTTTTGTTTTTGAAGTACAGTTTTCATTAGTCTGCCAGTGTGATTCCTGCAGAAGATAGCAACACTAAATAGATTATCTCTTAGTGGCCTGATTATAGATTTATAGCACTTAGACAATTTATTTGACACTGTTAGGAATGAATTAACCTTCTAATTACTTGTTTTAAATCTACAGCTAATAAACAGGCGTTAGTAAATATTACCTGAAGGAATTCAATGCATGCCTCAAAGATAGGTATGTATGTACAGCTAGTCCTCGACTTACGATGACAGTTGAGCCCAAAATTTCCATTGCTAAGCACGGCAGTTGCTAAGTGAGTTATGCTCCATTTAATGACCTTTTTGCCACAGTTGTTAAGGGAGTCACTGCAGTTGTTAAATGAATCAAATGATCATGAAGTGAATCTGACTTTCCCCTTTGACTTTGCTTGTTGAAATTGGCTGGGAAAGTTACAAATGGGATCACATGATCCCGGGACAGTGCAGCAGTTCTCCTAAATCCATGCCAGTTTCAAAGTGCCCAAATTGGATCATATGACTGTGGGGATGCTGTAACAGTTGTAAGTGTGAAAACCAGTCATAAGTCACTTCTTTCAGTGCCGTTGTAACTTTGAACTGTCGCTAAACAAATGCTTGTAAGCCGAGGATTGCCTGTAGCACATATATCTTTTCCCAAGTGAAGAAAGGACTTTTGAACTGTATTTGTTTTCTCTTCCTGTTCTCTCCTTCTAAAGCCTAAACTCTGGCGCTTTACCTGTTGTAGAACTCTTGGATTGGGTTAATCAACTCTCTTGTCATGCCAAATTCTTCTTACATTTTAAAGATGTGGAGGTGTAGGACAGAGCCAAAAACACCGATGAGGTAAAGCCAGACTTTGCTACCCTCTTTTCTGAGGTGGCAGATGGTGCCAACCAGGGACTGGTACAGAAACATGTGCTCAATTGCCAACATCCTTGGCAATACCTAAGCCATTCAGATGGAAGCAGATGGAGCTGCCAATGAAGGCCCACTTGGTTACTTTAGCTACAATGCTGTTAGGTGCCAGTTGATGGAGTCCCCCCCCCTTCCTACGAGCAAGAACAGCCATGGTTTTCATTTCATGGCATGAATGATTCCTTTTATTTACTTTATTCATTTGTAAAATTTACTGGCCGTCCATCTTACCATCTTAGGGCAACTCTGGGTCGCTTATAATCTTATATAAAAATGTACAAAACCTAAAAGATATAAATAAATTCGGTACAGATCCTAACACTGCACCCCGATTAAAAGTTGGGGAGGGAGGGGGAAGGAGGAGGGGAGGGGGAATTTGTTGATAATCTATTAATCACTTCACAGAGTGAGGTTGGAAGAAACACAAGGGAGTCTGAATCCCATTGCTTTAACAGGTTATAGAGAATATCATCCTTTACTTGGAGCTTTGCTTTGAGTTACTTTGGGGTAAAGCCTCATTGAGGATAAATTCCTGCTGAAGTCTACTAATTGTAAAATGTTCTGTTGGCTGTTATAATTAATGATCAATCTGAAATATCAGGAAATCCTTCCCATGTATGGTACAGAACATACAGATCAAGAACTAGTATTGTGACTACGGGTGACTACTGAGTGACTACTCAGTGGGCTACCAGATGGAACTTGGGATTTTCCCTAAAGATCTGATGGACAATTTAGCCAGAGCTTTAGTTGCTCCTTTGAATGGGCAGATGACTGAAGCTTTGGACTATACTGCTCCTATGCAGCCTGGGCACTGATCCTGAGGTGTTATACTGAAGAGATAAAGGAGATCAAGCATCAGAAAAGAGGGGTGCCACTGGAGAAATATTTTGTAATGGTATGTGGAAATGACCTTGGGAGACAGGAGGAAGAACTCTAAACAGTGGTCAGATAAGTGGCAGCTGAGTTGATAAAAAGAATGAGGGAAGGCAAATGTCTCAGAAGGGACACACCCTAATTTCTTGGATTGTAACGGTGAGGGAGGAGAGATATACTTTGAAACTTGCAAGATTGATGTCAGTCTTGCAACATAGTCCAGACAAAAGCATACCCAGAAGTATTAACTCTATCTTTATTGGAAGATTGCATTGATAACATCTTGCAAATCTGAAGTGTTCCAGGTCCCTTCAGTTGAATAGTGTTGGTTGGGACTGAGCAAGCCTATCTTCTATGTTGTGAAGCCTGCCCTTTGGAATGAGGTTTTTTTTTTGTGATATCCATACGACTTCCACCCTGATGGCATTTCAGAAAGCCTGGATGTTCTCCCAGGCCATACGTCAGGGAGACTGGGAACCCTGTCAGATTTGTTTGAAGGTGTGGGTGGCATTAGCAAGACAAGTCATAAGTTCTTATTTTAGCTGCTTCTTGGTCTCTCTAGTGATCTAGGTTCCACAAAGTTTACTTACTTTATTTATTATAATGGCAGTGGCAGATTGAATTCCTCAATTTTTTTTGACCCCATAAGGCTGTTTTCCAGCATGGTGGATGTAGAATCCACGTGATTGGGTTATTTCAGCCTTCCTGCTCAGAGAGACTAAGTCAGAGCTTTAGTCACGCCTCCCTTTGGGTGTGTATTCCCAGTTTTGACTTAGTCTTAGGCTCAGCAGCACGCAGGTTTATTGGCTCCATAGGATTTTTTCCTTTAATTTGTTCAATTTGGTTTTTTTCTAAAATTTACTAAATTTCTAAATTCCTAGACTGTTGTTGGGTTTTGGCTGGTTTCAAAAGGACTTTGTCCTTCTTCGTGTTAGAGCCTCTTGGGCTCCGGCAGGGCTCTTTTTCCCTCCTTCGAGGCCTTGGGCCTTCCTAGAAGCAGGACCCTCGGGTCGTTGCTTACCCGCTTTTGCAGCTCCCGGGAACGGTGAGCTGCTTTAATCGGCCGGGCGCATTACATTTTGGAGTGAGGTTTTGGAGTGAGGGGTTATTTTCCTTTGACTGCCTGTTATTGATAGTAGTGGCCTTTAGCCACCAGGCCTAATCGGACAGGACTATAGGCCATTCCTCTTCAAATCCCTTCTTTTGAAGGCCTGTACTACTACTAACCTGACTTCAGTTCAGGAGGAAAAGCCTTCTACCTCCACAATCAAGAGTCCAATCCTTTATTTGCGGTGAAGGTGGTGGACCTGAAACAGATTCCTTGCCCATTTGTTTTTCGGGATGCAGTTGAGTCCCAGTGATCATCCCTGGCCACCACCCCGAAAGAAAGCAATATGGAAAAGAAACTGTACAATGTGTCTCCTTCATTTGCTTCCATTCTGGAGGTTCCGACTGTTGATTCCCCATTAATTTCCTTGTTTTCTACTTCCGCCGTCACAGGCGACATGGCAGAGACTCTGAAAGTGGAGGACAAGAAGTTTAAGTTCTCCTTCAGAAGAGCTCATCAGGCCTCAGGGCTGGCCATAAGGACTGTGACGTCCACTTCATTCTTCGCCAGAGCGGCCATCATGTGGCTCCGAGACCTTCAGGCCCTTGTCCCACCGGATCAGGTCAGAGTACACCAGACTCTTGTCAAACTGGTGGCAGCATCACAAAACATGGCTGATGCCTCTCTCCATTCGGCCAAATGCTCGGCCAGATCTATTGCCACCACAATGGTCTCTCGTAGGCTACTGTGGTTGAAGCAGTGGAGGGCAGATCTCAAGGCCAAATGGCACCTCTCCTCAGCCAAGTACGTCGGCAAAGATCTGTTTGGCCCTATTCTCGATCCACATGTGGTCGAGGGTAAGGACAAGCACAAGGTTCTGGTACATCCCTCCAAGAAGTCTGAAAGGTGACCACAGCAGGAGTCCCACAGGCAGCCCTTTCGTCCCTCTATTCTTAGGAGTGGCGACAGCCCTTTCGGGCAGGGCAGTCCTGGGATTGGCCCAGAGGCTCACGGTCCTTTCCTCAAAGACAGGATTGGCAACAGGACTGCCCGAATATTGGAGCCAGGGGTCAGTCACAGGCCAAACGTCCCTTCAGAGGTCCCAGTGGCCGTCCCTACAGGTGTTCCAAGTGATGCCACAGGGGACTTTCCGATAGGGGGCGCCTGGAACAGTTCTACCAGGTCTGGGAGGAGACCACCACCGACTCTTGGATCAGAGACACCATCAGACGGGGTCTGGCGCTCGAGTTTCAATCCCTCCCACACGATCGCTTCCTACAGTGCCCAGTATCACGGAACCCCTCAAAAGCACAATTGGTCACTACCACCATCAAGCACCTTCTGGAAATAAGGGCCATAGAGGCAGTCCCAGGGGATCAGGTTGGAACAGGTTTCTACTCCATCCTGTTCATGATCCCCAAGGCATCAGGAGGATGGAGGGCGATACTGGACTTAAAAGGTCTGAACCGGTTCCTAGTACACAGAAGGTTCAAGATGCAGACCCCACAGTCAATACTGGCCAGTATCAGGAAGGGAGATTTTCTCTCCTCCATAGACCTTACAGAAGCCTACCTCCACATCCCAATCTCCCGGGAGCATCGCAGGTTCCTGCACTTCTGTTACTCACACCGGCATTACTAATACAGGGCCCTCCCGTTTGGTCTTTCTTCGGCCCCAAGGGTTTTCACGAAGGTCTTAGCGGTATTGGCAGCCCACCTTCGCATGATACCGGTGCGCATACAATGCTACCTGGATGACATCCTTGTACAGTCCAGATCCCTCCAGTCAGCAAAGTTAGATCTGTCGACCACCATTCAGATCCTTCAGGATCACGGCTTTTCGGTAAATTTCAGGAAAAGCCACACAATCCCCACAAAACGGATCCTCCATCTAGGAGCCCTGATAGACTCCGACCTTTGCAGGGTCTATCTCTCCCAGGAGCGACGGCTGAGTATCCAGAAATTAGTATCCCAGATTCGGGGAGCGAGGACAGTTCCTCTGGTCCAGCTGTCCCAGCTCCTGGGGATGATGGTATCTTGCATGGGAATAGTCCTGTGGGCAAGATTACATTCAAGGAACCTTCAGTGGTTCCTTCTCCCCTTCCAGAAGCGGAACCTCAGCGCCTCCGCCAGGAAGGTCCAGATTCCACCCCACATACTCTCTTCCCTACAGTGGTGGACCTCCGAGGCAATGTCCAAGGGGACCATCTTCAAGGAGCCTCCCAGGCTCGTCCTGACCATAGATGCCAGTTTGTTCAGCTGGGGGGCTCACCTCCAGAACTAATTGACACAAGGGCGCTGGTCCAGGGTGGACCTCAAACAAAACATAAATTGGCTGGAACTCAGGGCAATTCATTTGGCTCTCCTTCACTTCTCCTCCCTAGTGTCAGGGAAGCACGTATTGATGCTGACAGACAACGTGGTAGCCAAGGCTCACGTCAACAAACAGGGAGGGACACATTCGTGGGCTCTCCTGCTGGAGGCCATGGAACTAGGTTTGTGGGCGGAAGACAACTTGGGCTCAATCAGAGCAGAGCACATTTCGGGAGAGGCAGACCGACAGGCAGACTCCCTGAGCAGGGCGACTGTGGACCACTCGGAGTGGCGCTTGGCCCCGAATCTGTTCGAGATGATCGCGAGCAGGTTCGGCAGGCCATGCCTGGATCTGTTTGCCTCCCCGTCCAACGCCCAGCTCCCCAGATTCTTCACCAGATTCCCCACAAGAGGGGCCGAGGGGACGGACGCTCTCCGGTGCAAGTGGCCGGAGGGTCTGCTCTATGCCTTCCCTCCTCTTCTGCTGTTGCAGGCCACCATTCGCAGGCTGATCCTGGAGCAGGCGGAAGTAATATTGGTTGCTCCATATTGGCCGCGACGACTGTGGTTTGCAGACCTAGTGGATCTGTCCTTGTCTCCTCCCTGGAGGCTTCCTCCGGACCGAGTAGCTCTCAACCAGGGGGAGCTCCAACACCCAGACCCTCAGTGGCTTCAATTAGCTGCTTGGCACTTGAGCGGGAGAGTCTAGCTAAGCAGGCCTATTCCTCGGGGGTGATCTCTATGATTCAGGCCTCTAGATATCCTTCGACTAACCGGATCTATGACGCCACATGGAGAAACTTCTGCCAGTGGTGTGTCTCACACAAATTGGACCCTCTTTCGGTTACAGTCCTTAATATTTTAGATTACCTGCTGGAGGGCATTTCCAAGGGCTTGTCCACTAACACCATCAGTAGGCAGGTTGCGGCCTTGTCCACGGTTCTTACCTGTGACAATTTGGGTCCGCTCTCACACCATCCAGCTATCTCCGCTTTTCTTAAAGGGGCGGCCAATTCTGGTCCTCCCACAGTACATAGATACCCATCTTGGGATTTACCTACTGTGTTGCAGGCCTTGACCTCTGCTCCCTTCAAGCCTCTCCAGTCTTGCTCCCTGCATTTTCTCTCCTTGAAGGTTGCCTTTTTAGTTGCAATCACTTCGGCCAGGAGGATCTCAGAATTGGCCACCCTTTCAGTCAGGGATGATCTCTGCACCTTCCATGAGGACAGGGTGGTCCTTAGATTAGATCCCTCCTTTATTCCCAAAGTGAACACCGGGTTTCACAGGTCATTGGACCTAATTTTGCCCAGTTTCTGCCCAAATCCTTCTCACCGTCTGGAACGACAGTGGCACAAGCTAGATGTGCGCAGGGCTCTGCGCTTTTACATCGAGCGTACTTCGGTGTTTTGTAAGTTGGAGGCCTTGTTTGTGTCCTTTCAGCCGTCCGCCATGGGTAGGAAGGTTTCTTCTTCCACCATTGGCAGATGGATCAGGGCTTGCATTGCTAGGGCCTACGCGTCCCAGTCACTTCCAGTCCCGGCTCGTATCACGGCTCACTCCACGCGCAGCGCAGCAACCTCTGCGGCCTGGTCTACCCAGGCTTCTGTGGAGGAGATTTGCAGGGCGGCATCTTGGTCGTCTCCTTCATCTTTTATTGCACACTATAAGATCGATAGGTTTGCCTCAGCGAACACCACATTTGGCAGAAGGATTCTTCAACAGGTTGTTTCCTCTAGGGAGACACCAGCTTAGACCTTCCCTCCCTTAGGGACATGGGGGGCTTTGGTATGTCCCAATCAAGTGGATTCTACATCCACCATGCTGGAGAAGGGGCGTTGTCTTACCTGAATGCCTTTTCTCAGCATGGTGGTGTAGAATCCACACCCTCCCTCAGATAGGTGTCTAGGCTTGTGTACTGTCATTTTATTGTATTTTGGAGTCATTGCGTCAGACTTTGTCAGGATCCTTCGCCTCGTCAAAACTGGGAAGACACACCCAAAGGGAGGTGTGACTAAAGCTCTGACTTAGTCTCTCTGAGCAGGAAGGCTGAAATAACCCAATCAAGTGGATTCTACATCACCATGCTGAGAAAAGGCGTTCAGGTAAGACAACGTCCCTTCTCAGCCTTTACAGCAAATGGTTTACCAGAGCAATTGACTTTTGCCATTGCATTCCATCTCTGCTCTGCTAGTGACAGAAAAAATAAGGGTTACTTCCACTGGTCTGTCATGTTTATACACTAGATGTCCAGGAGCACCTGGCACTGAATGGTCAGTAGACTAGCGCCTTGCATCTTCATCTGCTGTGTGGTAATGACTGTGGACATGATGGTTGAGTGTGACTGCAAGGATTCAGTGCCAGATTCCAAGATACGGGCGGATCAAATTCCACTAGGCACTGCACCTAGCGATTCAACAGCTACTTAATCCAACACTGATACCCTCTCAGGTCCTTCCTCAGCCAGCACCCATCTTTCTTTAGCTAACTTGAGTGCCAAGCAGGAGGGCTACCCCCCCCCCCGGCCTGGGAATTCTGAACCCAAGCAAGCATTCAGGAAGATGCTGGGCAAGCCCAGGGCCTCTGACTGGCAACTGCTGAGCAGGGAAAGCCTCAGCTGTTCATGCTCAGTGAGGAGAGGATTTAAACTGAACTGAGATTGCTATTTGCCTTTGTGTTTCATGAGTGCCCCTGTTGACTTCTGCTTTGTTTTGGCCTTGACATGTTCCTGACCAAGTTTCTGACTCATTAGCAATAGCACTTAGGGTTAGGAGTTCTTCAAGCAAAATCTGGACAACCACTTTGAGAAATGTTCTAATTTTGGACTTCCTGTACTAAGTAAAAGCATAGAGGTGCCTTCCACCTAATCTGGAATGTGTTTTATATTAAAATTACAAATTCACATTTTAAAGATTGAAACAAACCATAGATTGGTTGAATATAGATTAAATTAATTAATAAAAAAATAAAAGATTGCATCATATACATTGATCCACTAAGAATAGTGAAAGAAAAAGGTTAGTTTAAACTTGAAGGAACTCAAATGTTCTATTAAAAAAAAGAATCTGCGTCAAAAAAACCACAAGAAAAGAAATAGGAATGGAGTTCCTAAAATTGATGGTGCTGTTAAAAAGTTCTGTACTTAACAAGAACATTAAGTTAATTCACATTTCTACATAAAACATGTTTCTTAATAACTGTATACAAATGTTTTAAATATAAACCCAATACGTATAATCAAAATATCGAAGATAATGCCCACATAACTTGCTTATTCAGTCATCCAGGTGTTCCTAGTCAATGCACAGCTTTATGATGTCTGTCTGCTTGTTTGTTTAATCTTTAAATGAAACCAAGAGAACTATTTTCTGTAATACAGAATAGAGAGAGAGAGAGAACGTAGACTTATATACCGTTTCACAGTGCTTTACAGCCTTCTCTAAGTAGTTTACAGAGCCAGCATATTGCCCCCAAAACTCTGGGTCCTCATGTTGACCTCGGAAGTATGGGAAGCCGAGTCAACATTGAATTCAGGATTGAACCCGTTGTTCACCTACGTGCTGCCAGCCAGGACCCCCCTGCTCAAGATCTCCATTTGTGCCTCACCCAGGGCCTTCT
This sequence comes from Bothrops alternatus, assembly GCA_034064705.1. NCBI lineage: Eukaryota > Metazoa > Chordata > Lepidosauria > Squamata > Viperidae > Bothrops > Bothrops alternatus. Next base: position 2,037,393 of record JARGCV010000033.1, read on the forward strand.
TAGATCTTACCCCCCCCCAAATCAAACAGATAAATGCTTTTGATGACAAGAACAAGTGGCTTACTCTAGTATGAATTTTTTACGTTCTCACCACCATACCACTGGAATATCAAAGTTTCCTCTTCAAAACTTAACTGTTTACCAACAACCTAGTTGAAAACCACATGGAGTGGCAGTCAGCATTTTATGACAATATGATCTAGAATCTAGATGGTGGAAACAATTTTCTCTCACTTTCCTCCCTGTGATCTCAGGCTGTTCTGGAAGACCTACCAGCTCCCTAAAGTAGGTTTTGTGGATATGTGACAGGCTCTGATAACATTCATAGAAGTTTTGTCAGCAGAAAGATTACACTGGATGTTTCCCATGATTTGGACAGCAGCCAGTTGCCTCTGGTGGGTTTAATTACCACAATTTTGGCACAGGACTCCCTTCTTTCGGCATTGAGATTTAATTGGTTGAGGGGAACTGCAGTGCAATGGTCCCAGTCCCAGTGTGAACATGAATATAACTCAATAAATATTGGTTTGAAATATTTCAGAGAAACGCCAGCAAGATATTTTCCATGGGCTCCACATGCTGCTGTATAGGCCACTCATTATTAGATGGAACACAAAATAAATATTCTTCCTTTCCAACCAGCTTCTATAAATGGGTAACTTAAAAACAATAGGTGCTCTTAAAACTGCTAATTATGGAATTCTTCCTTTTGTTTGATTATATTCAGTTTTAAAAATCATTTTTGTTTTTGCTTCTTTGGGGTAGTAGATGGACCATATGGCATAAAATGTTTGTCTGTTAGACTTATGGTATATTGTCCTTCATGAGTAAATTCAATCTGGAAAGGAACAATCCATATTAATGTTTTAATTATATGCAAAGGTAGCTCCCGTACAAGGAAGCCCTAGAAGCTTCATTGTTTTACTCCAGCTTCAGCCTTTTAGCCTTTCCTCAGAATATTAGCTAAAGTCAACTAAAGACAACTAAAGTCAACTAAAGACAACTCCTTCATACTTCCAGTGTGATACTGCATGAATTGATGAACAGTGATGCTGGCACTTTCATGGTTGAATACAACTCTCAAAAGTCTTGAACGTGACTCTTGCTCCCAGCTCTTCCGTACATTTTGTAGAAGTCAAATGCTTTTAATAGAGTGGGAAAGTTATTAAATACAAAGAGAATAATATATATTTAATTAAATATTAATTAACTTCAAATTGAATCAATTTATATTGTATGTGATTGCTCTTAAAGGATTTATTTCTCTCTGTCATATTAAGTCATTGCCTAGAAAAAGATTACCCATCAGAATAATTTAAAAGAAGATTGCCCCCAAACTTAGACAGTATGCCCCTCTCTCTTCACATGTTTACTCAATATAATATTTAATATGTAGGGTCTCATAAATGGGAATGGAATTTCATATTACCCAGAGTTTCCGAATTATAATACGGATAATGCCAGAATCCTTTAAAAGCAATTTGGAGGAGATTAAATTGCAATTTACCTTTATTCCTAATTTTTTCCCCAGATGCTTCTTCTGCCCAACTGTTTGGTTTTTTTTTCCTGAGCAGAGGTTACCTCCTTACACCCACAGAAGAAAAAATAAGTAAAGAAAGTTGGGCAGGGCAAAAGGTGAGAGTCCAGTTTTAACAAAAAGCAAGCTAAGTTTTAATACCTCTCTTTTGTTCTATTGAAGTTTCTAAATTAGAGCACTGTCTCAACTGCATTATTTCTAAGTTTAAATTGATCACCAAGTAGAGCAGTGTTTCTCAAACTTGGCCTCTCGAAGATATGGTGGACTTCAATTCCCAGAATTCTGGGAGCTGAAGTCCAACCATTTTCAAATGGCCAAAGTTGAGAAACAGTGAAGCAAAATATCATTGGAGTGCTGCAAGATATTCTTAGACCTGGGTTGTAATTTGATTTCAGCAAAACGAGTGGAAGTCTTTTGCACAATTGTTACCATTAGGTTTACTTTTGTTCATTCTACCATTCTTATATAGTGTGCCCATGAGCAACGCATTGTGTTCTACTTGAATTTAAGTTGCTCCCGGTTTTGTTGGTTGTACAAGTTTACACAACTACGGTAAGAAAAAGTCAGAGACTGTATGATTTGTTATCGGATGATTCTTCAGTAAAGCTATTCTATTCTGGGGCAAAACTGAATAGGGTTTACACAACCTGGGGGAGATGTGACCTGCTCTAGCAGCATTTAAAGATAAGTGAACAGCAGAAGAAGGTTACTGAACTTGACAATATGCCCTGTGGTCAGATAGCAGAATGTAATATTCTGGTCTCAATTTTTTTCTGCAAGGTAACAACTTTGAAGTAAAAGCTATTTTAATGTTAATTAACAGTGTTAAATTTACAATGATTTCATAAATACTTCTGGAACACTCCTGTTTGTTCAGTCACACTATGTCTTGATCATTTGGTCAGTTGAAAGGAATGTAAATGTAATTCATTTGCAAAGTAATTACTCTTGATTGATTATATTATGCAGTTCACTGAATTAAAACTCTGTATGTTGCTAGCAGATTTCTGATCTGAGTAACCAAATGAAAATGGGTGGTTCAGGTTTTCCCCCTCTATCTCTGCTTTTGACTAGTGTTAGATTGCAGCCACTTTCAAACAAAGTATACAACCCCCTTCCCCCCAAGGTATGCTATTTCTTTCTGTGGGAAAAAATAACTATACTTTTGACTCTTAATATCTAATATTGTCCCCTTTGATAGAAAAACCTTCAAAGACAGTTTTTATAACTGTCTACTAGTCTTTGATATTAACGGGAAGGAATTTTTTCCTGCTCCTCGATGCAGAATTCTTTTAGCTGTGGGATGTTTGCAGGGTTTTTAGAATGCACATCCTATTCCAAATCACCCCACAGTATGTCAGTGGGATGTAGATCCTGACTTTGACATCCCCATTCCAGAACTGTCTATTTTTTTGTCCCAGCCTTTCCTTGATAGATTTACTGAAACATTTAGGGTCATTGTCATGTTGCAAAGTGCACGTTGGGTTGAAATTCAATTTTCTGACAGATGGTCCCACATTATCCTCAAGCACCCTGTGGTATATTGAAGAATTCCTAGTGAGATCTACGATGGTGAGGCCCTGTCCAAGCCCTGATCCAACAAAGCAGCCCCAAACCATAACTTTCTACCGCCATGCTTTCTTCTGGTGAAAAGCTGCCTTTGGTTTTCACCAAACATATCTTCAAATACTGTGGCCAAATTATCTTTGCCTCAGTTGTCCAGAGGACATTGTTCCAGAAATCCTGGTCTTGATCTAGGAACAATGAGCAACTTTAGTTTCCTTCTGCCAAACCTCCCAGGTAGATCTAATTTGTGCAGTTTCTTTCTAATGGTAAACTCAAGGACATTAACATCAGTAGTGGCAAGAGCTACCTGTAGGTCATGTGATGAAATTCTTCTTTCAGTATCTTTAGTATTCTGTTCTTGAGCAAAGCTTTCCAAAACTGAGGGGAACCTCCCTTGAGGAGGTGGAGACAGAGTCCAGGCAACTGTAAACAGCTGTTTAGTTACATTGTCATGATAAATCCATCAACATTTCCTTGTATTGTTTTTGTTGTTCACTTGTGTTCATTTTGTGTTCATAGGGATGGTTTGTACATTAAAATTATGCTAAGGCACAAGTGGGGAACGATGGTTCCCCAAGAATGGCTTAGTATGGCCGGCTCAGGAATTCTGGGAGTTGGAGTCCACAAGTTCCTCACCCCAGCTCTAAGGGGAGGTATGATGACAAAAAAATTAGGAACTCTTGTACTGGACAATGAGATGATTGATATCCAGTTGTCTGGTAATCTGCCTAGACTCAAAGACATCTAACGTTATTTTTAAAGGTCTCAATCTAATCATGGTAACTTCAACAAGCAAGAGCAAATCAAACTAAATGTCTGTGGTCTAAGGTTCCTCTTAGATCCTCTCTAACAATGTTCTGATTATTTGCACCTGATTGAAGTAGGTGGAGCTGTTCTTAGTTTCTTTTTGCATTTCTTTAAATTGCACAATGGACTACACAAAGTAAATGATGCAAGATATTTGTTATAACTCTTTTTTCAGTATTGTTAAAATGAAGATCAAATATCTGTTTGCTGAAATATGTTGAAAACACCAAACATTTCAACCTTTTTTCCATGGCTATATACACACATACAGAAGTACACACACAAAAGCACAGACAAACACACACTTGCAGTTCAAATAGAAATGGAATTGCAGAAATAAAGTTAGGCAAGGAACTAAACAATAAAGCTTCCACTGTTACCTTTGACTCCTAGTTACTCAGTGAATCAGCTCATGTAGATATTTTAGCGACAAGATGTAATTAATCTCCCATTGACTCTTGGGATTTTATTTTCAGTCTATCATGGAGTTTTCAGATGGCAAACTGTTGTTAATGAAGTTTAAGCCAATTTGAAAACTCAAGGCAAGAATCAGGAAGTTTTCTGAGGGTTTTCAAAATATCTATATTGTGGGTTTTGTGAATCTAATAGATATTGTTATATATCTGGTAAATATTGTTCTTCTACACAGGCATTCCTCACTTAATAATGGTAATTGGGATCAGCAACTCTGTAGGTAAGTGACACAGCCATAAAGTGTGACATGACTATGCTGACATACCCCAGCAATTGCAGCGGTTGTTTGAGACAGGGAATATTGCGGGTCACCCTCTCCTAAGGAGGTACATCTGGTGGGGCCCAGAAGGGCTTTCTCTGTGGTGGCTCCCTCCCTTTGTAACATAATTCGATTATGTTACATAAGCAGATTATCTGGGCCCTCTGCAGTCTGGGTTCAGGCCCGGCTACAGCACCGAAACTGCTTTGGTCGCTCTAATGGATGATCTCTGGCGGGCCCGGGATAGAGGCCAGTCCTCTGTCCTGGTGCTTCTTGACCTCTCGGCGGCGTTCGATACCATCGACCATGGTATCCTTCTGTGCCGGCTGGGGGGTTTGGGAGTGGGGGGCACCGTGTTGCGGTGGTTCTCCTATCTCTCTGGTCGGTCGCAGTCGGTGTTTGTGGGGGGTCAGAGGTCCACCTATAGGTTACTCCTGTGTGGGGTGCCTTAGGGGTCGGTTCTCTCCCCCCTACTTTTTAACATCTACATGAAGCCACTGGGAGAGATCATCCACCGGCACGGAGTGAGATACCATCAGTACGCTGATGATACTCAGCTGTACATTTCCACTCCTGGCCATATCAGTGAAGCGGTTGAGGTGATGTGCCGGTGTCTGGAGGCTGTGAGGGTCTGGATGGGCGCTAACAGATTAAGGCTCAACCCTGACAAGACAGAGTGTCTGTGGGTGATGTCTCCCAAGGACATTTCAATCTGTCCTTCCATTACTCTGGGGGGTGAATCTATAGTCCCCTCGGAGAAGGTCCGCAACTTGGGAGTCCTCCTCGATCCACAGCTGACATTGGATCATCACTTGTCGGCTGTGGCGAGGGGGGCATTTGCCCAGGTTCGCCTGGTGCACCAGTTGCGCCCTTACTTGGATCGGGAGTCTCTCCTCACAGTCACACATGCCCTTGTCACCTCGAGGATCGACTACTGCAACGCTCTCTACATGGGGCTACCCTTGAAGAGTGTTCGGAGACTATAATTAGTGCAGAATGCAGCTGCGCGAGCGGTTGTGGGCCTGCCCCGTCGTGCCCACATTTCGTCAACTCTCCGCATGCTGCATTGGCTGCCTATTGGTCTCTGAGTGCAATTCAAAGTGTTGGTTATTACCTTTATGGCATGGGACCAGGATACTTACGGGACCGTCTTCTGCCACATACTTCCCTACGACTGGTGAGAGCACACAGGGTCGGCCTCCTCCGGGTCCCGTCAGCGAAACAATGTCGGCTGGCGGGCCCTAGGGGGAGGGCTTTCTCTGTTGTGGCGCCCGCCCTCTGGAACCAACTGCCTCCTGAAGTCTGCGTTTCTCCCACGCTCCTGGCCTTCCGTAAAAACCTTAAAACTTACCTCTGCCGGCAGGCCTTGGGATGATTGTGGATTGAATGGTGAAATGAGTGGGTGTTAGTTTGTTTTTAGATATTTTTGTTTGGACTTGTATTGAAAGTTGATGTTTTATATACATGTTGTTAGCCGCTCCAAGTCTCCGGAGAGGAGCGGCATACAAGCCCGAATAAAATAAATAAATAAATTCCCATGAGATTAGACTGTCCTCCACTTTGACACTCTTTCACAAGGCGTTGAAGACCTGGTTTTGCCAGCGGACCTGAGAAATCCAGAGTGGGATGGAATCCACAAGTGGCTTGTTTGGTTGCTTGTTGTTGCTGGGGTGTGCATGTGATGGAGTTATTGTTTTTATTGTTTGTATATTGGATTTTTACTTTTTGTAAGCCACCCAGAGTCATCAAAAGTCAATGGGCAGCTATGTAAATTCTCTAAACAAATTCATTAGGTGAATCCCATGTGCTCTCAGTGTCCTGTGGTTATGTGATTGACACTTGCAACCTCCTACCAGCTTCCCTCCTGACTTCGTTGGAAGCTGACAGCAATGGTCGGAAATGGCAAATCACATGAAGTTGTGGGACACTGTGATGCAATAATTGTGGGCTGATTGCCAAGCACCCAAATTGCGATCATGGAAGCATGGGGATGCTGTGATGTCTGCAGCTGTGAGGACCTGTTGTAAGTCACCCTCATTCAGCACTATCAAAATTTTGAATGGTTGCTATATGAATGGCTGTTTTAATGAGGATGACCTGTAGGAGTAGTTGGGTGTTGGAGAGATTGTTTGTAAAAGTGGCTTATAATATGAAACGGAAGAAACATTTTTAAAAATGAAGAAAGATATCTGTGTATTTTGCTTCCCAGCCAATAAATAAATAATCTCTAGCAAGGAACCAGCAGATTGTATAGTGAAGTTCCAACAGAATATCCGTCTTTCTAGAAATTGCAGACCAGACAGATCTGGAAGATGCTGCCTTGACTAAGGCTGCTCTGAACAATTTTAAGTTTACAGCTCAGGCCTGATCTGTGTGCTTACGTGGTGCACAGAGGAAAACACTCAATCTAATCCTTTTTAGCTGTTAAGTTAATTTAAAGGAAGATTCAGAGATGGTGGCCATGTAGCATTGGCTGATCTTGTTTGAGCTTGGAAGTTAAGCTAGTTCAGACCTCTTAAATACTTAGATTACAAGGAATTCCAGGACTATAACAAAGCTATGAATGATATATTCAAAACTATGAATGATATCTGGTAGTAGCAGTATTGACATTATGTTGAGTATTTCAAATAAGCCCTATTTCTAAGATAGTGATTGCAAGGAAAGGTGGCATAAATATTAAGCATTAGCATGGTTTAAAACTTTTGTCCATCTGGTAGATAACAGCCATCTTGGAGGTTATGCTAGCATTGTTCTCAGTTTGTGCATTTATCCATTCATAATTAATCTATGTATGTCAGGGCTTCAAGAAAGTATTGCCTTAATAGATTTCGAAGAAGTAAATTTAAATGATCAGTTTGTATATTCTTTTTATATTTTCCCATCTTTAAAGTCATAAAGAATGCTTTGAATGATTGTTATTTTGTTAGAACTGCAATTAATTACAAAATTAATACATTCAGAAGGCAGTCATATGTCAGATACTGCTCAGTTTAATTGGACCTACTTAAATGTAATGTAGTTTACTGCTAAAATATTAATGAGTTTTATATCTTTCTAAAGGAAGTAAGATTTTACCTACTGCTGATTTTGAAATAATTAGATTTCTAAAACAGTTGAGAAATCTAACATGAACAGTTGTAATAAGTGGTAGGCCTTTATATTTAATACAAGTTACTATGTAGATATTGTAATAACATGGTCTTTCATTGGATAAATCTTCTAAAGAGTCCAAGCATGTTTTTAACTGATCAGTAAAATTTTTGTGCTTAACAGGCATCATTATCAAGTTCAATATTTTTACCAAATTTCATTTCCTTCTATTTGTCTTGGACTTTAGGATGCCTTGAATAGAAGGGAGAAGATAGTTACAATAATTTTCTGTTTCACTCTTGAGTTCCTTGTGTAATGGGAACTTCCGGATGCCATTTTAAAAGATAGAACTGCAGATGAAATACAGCTATGTCTGAAAATGGTCTTCTTTGCCCTTTCTTTTATGGGAATTTCTACTAGATCAGAAGGTCCATCTGTCAGCTGATGGATATAATTAGAACTTTGTTAGCATGCCAATTCCATTTGTGCTATACCCTTCTTCTGTTTTATCCTTTCAATCCTATAATTTGGCATTTTGTATACTGTCCACTTCTTTATAATATACTGCAGGTTTGTATGCTATTTTATTAATTTTGAATATTGTTTCTTTCTGGAGAGATAAATCCTGTAAATTTTATTTATTTGACTCTTTTGCTTTGATTTCTAATCCGTTATACCATCTTTCATGTCAGGATGTCTTCCAAATATAAACTTACAGTTAAAATAATAACAGAGTTTCAAACATTAAAATCTCATCCTTAGAATATTTTAAAGGAAATTTAATAGAGCCAGGTTTCAGGAACCCCAGGAAATCAAAGTGAGTGTTGTTTAGTAATAGGGAGGAGAAATTTCTCAATGGATCTATATTATTTTTAGGTATTTGATGTTCATCTTTTAATTGTAGATTTCTGCTTCTAAAGGACTAAATTAAGTCCCGATTTATACACAATATGTGCCACTTGGTAATTAGATGATATTTTTTATTACAACCAACTAAATATAAACAAAATTTTAAGCTGGCTTTTCTTATTAAGAGAACAGAAGATCTTGCAAACAATTATGAAAACAGGTTGGGAGAGCAAAAGAAAAATACTTAAATTGGAATTCATGAAGTTTGCATGGTCCAAATCCTAAACAGACTTGGGAGATTGGGAGCCTGGTGAGGTGAGGTCATGTTCAAAAATTGTTTACCTCCTAATTCCACTCTTAAAAGGTTCCACTGGAAATGAGAACATTTCCCCAATGAGGTGACACTAATTAGTTGCAACTCAAAGTGCTATTTAACAGGTTTTCATTCAGCCCACTATGAACTACTACTATTACGATAGTTATCATGGTTACTTTGGGGAGGAAGAAAATAGAAAGAAATGGGAATAAATTTCTACAGCTTTGCACTGCAGTGACAGTGCAAATCAACTATAAACTCTAGCCTGCCTCCATTTAATAAGGTCTATTATTTGTTATGCTTCTTTTCCTGTGCCCTTAGGACTTGTTGCAAAGTGAATCTGGGTCACTAAAATGAGTGCAACAGTTGAAAAAAGCTAATATTTTCTGCAATAAAGATACTGTACTGAGTGGCAGGAAACCATGAAACTTAAGTGATACCCTTTCAGCTTGAAAAAAGGCTAGAAATTCTGGCCATAAAAAAATCCTAATCTGTCAGAAAACATTGTCTAATCTGTTTAAATAATCCCGATGTATTTCATGTGTTCATTGTATATTTTAAAACTCTGTCCATACAAAAATAATAAAATATGGAGGAAAAGCATTAAATTGCTGTCCAATTTATACATTTTGGGTTGGTTTTTTTTTTACAAATCTAAGTACTGTAACTTATTGTTGGATATTTAATTTCTCTCTTAATTCCCATTGCTGCTTCTGTCGATGAATTTGTATTGATAAGCAGTGACCATTACTGAAAGGCTAATAACTATTTTTGAATTGCTTTAGCACAGAGAAAAATCAGAATTGAGGAATGATATTTTTCAACACATAATGAATAATTAAAGATGCAAATGATGTATTTAAAAATGATGTTGGGACTTTTCTTATTTCAAGTTGCCAGTTAAAATATGCATCTCAACACATTTTCATAGTGTTTGCAATAGCAATACAGGTAGTGCTCAAGTTATGAGCGCAATTGAGCCCAAAATTTATGTTGCTAAGTGAGAAATTGGTTAAGTGAGTTTTGCCCCATTTTGCGACTTTCCTTGCCACAGTTCTTATGTGAATCACTGCAGTTGTTAAATTAGTAACACGGTTGTTCAGTGAATCTGACTTTGCTTGTCAGAAGGTTGCAAAAGGCGATTACATGACTCTGGGACACTGCAACCGTTATAAATATGAGTCAGTTGTCAAGCATCCGAGGGTAAATCACAGGACCATGGTGATGCTGCAGTGGTCATAAGTGAAAAATGGTCATATGTCACTGTTTTCAGTGCTGTTGCAACTTTGAACAGTCATTAACCGAACTGTTGTTAGGTCGAGGACTGCCTGTACGTCTACTGGTTTTAGTTATGCAGTGGCAAACGTGTCATCTCAATCCTGCTCATTTTCTTCCCTGAAAAAAATGGCAATTGTGTAAAGCAATCAATGATTTCATTATGGAAAACACAACCATATTGGTATAACCTCAGTTAGGGAAACAAAAGTAAAAGTGTTCATTTTCCCAATAGTTAGAAAAACGTGCTGACTCCTTTTGTGTGTGTGTTTGTGTGTGTATGTGTATACAAAGGTTAGAATGAAACTCAGAGGCAGGTCAACAGAAATAGAGCATATATTAATGGAATATATATATTCCATTAATATTCCATTAATACATACATATATATGTATGTATGAGCAACATTATGTATCAACAAAATTAAAGTGGTTAGCCCGTATAGATGTATATATAAACTTGTCTCTTTGTAGTTTTCTCCTTCGGGATTCAGGCTGTGTAAGAAGGGAAAGCTCATGGATATTTCACACAGTACATTTTATTATTTTTATATTCTAAGTTGTACTGGGAATATTTGTATCGAAAAATGGGATTAAATCTGTTAAATAAATAAGTGTTTACGAGGTGACCCAGAAGCAGCCCATAGTGCACTCAAGGTTGCTAGGCAACTACCAAGTACTGCTTTCACAAACCTGTGTACCTCATCTGTGGCTTATAATATATGAGCTACCAAGAAACAGAATTTGACAAATTGTCAAATAATCCTAGCTGCTCATTAAGGCAGAACAGTTTAGGGACTGTTACAGCCTGTGCCCTAGCTTACCAACGCCGACTTTTGTTTCTGGCCACAAAAACCGTTCCTCATTCTTTGTCTAACTCAATTCATTCCTCCGACACATGAATTCTGGAAAAGGCAGGTGGGTGAAGGAAAGAGCACTAAGGTTTTGCAAAATGCTTCCAACATTTATATTCCCGTCTTAGTAAAAGGCAAGATAGAGTAATAGTCATTTTTAACAGGCAGCTCTCTGTTAACTGCCAAAGCAGGAAAAAAAAAAATGGACTAGGCCAGAGGAACTTTTGGAGGTTTACTTGCATAACTAGGGGAGCTGCAAGAACAAGAATCAGCTAGTCAGGAAGGATTGACAACATATCTGATGGAACGTTTTCTGCAGGAAAGACTTTTTTAAACAGGGTCTGCCATATCCTCATTCAGCAATCAACCAGAGGGCAATGAAGTCATGGGCAGACATAATCTTGTGAACTTGAGTCTCTGATGTAGAATACCAGGTCTTTATAGGCTGTATCAGCTTGAATCCGTTGACTCCAAAGCACCTAAAGCAGGGGTGTCAAACTCGCAGGGGTGTCACGTGATGTGTTGCGACATATCGTGATTTTTTTGCCATTGCCAGCAATGAGGTGGGCACGGTTTCACTGTAATGCATCCGGCCTGCAGGCCGGCAGTTTGATACCCCTGACCTAAACGTAGGACAAGAAGCAATGGAAGGGAACTAATCAAGGAGAGTAGCAATCTACGGTAGAACTATAGGAGAATTTTCCTGATAGTTAGAACAATCAGCGGAACAACTTGCCTCCAGAAGTTGTGAGTGCTCCAACACTGGAGGTTTTTAAGAAGAGATTGGACAAGCATTTATTTGTCTGAAACGGTATAGGGTTTCCTGCCTGAGCAGGGGGTTGGACTAGATTGGAAGACCCCCAAGTCCCTTCCAATTCTGTTATTCTGTTATTCTGATTCTTACCAAAATAGGGATCTTCCCTGAACCAAATTAAAAAAGGGCATGCAGTCTTTATTTTCACTGTTTTCCAGTTTCAGCTTATTTCATATCTAGTGAGTTACCTATAGCATCATTTTAGTGGTCTTTCAACACAGAATCAAGTTCCAAACTTAGTGATGTAAATGCAGTTCATGCAGTGACCATTTTGGAGCCTTGCTGGATTCCAGTCTTAAAAAGTCCCCAGTGCTGAAGGGTCAAGACTGGACTAGTGTTTTTAAGGCTTGACAACTTTAAGACTTTAAGATTCAAAGAATTTTTCAGGCCTGTGTCAATTCTCTCTCTGAAAGAAGCTTCTGGGGTTCAAACCTCAGGTATTGCATCTGATGCAGCCAATTGACAACTAAATAATTGTTAGGATGGAGAGCCCATTGAGAGGTTAGCCTTGAAACCCAGAGCTCTTTATCAAAAGCAACACAACAAGTACAAAAGAGGTCAGTTTTAAAAAGCACTCTGCAAGAAGGAGGACTACGTTTTTGTAATTGTGTGTGCAAGATGTGAAAAATCATTAAAGGGCTGTATCCCACTAGAAAAGTACAGTACTGTACAGGAAGTATTCAGACAGAAGTAAAATATTGTACTATTGTGCCGAAGTTATGTAATAGAGTGCTAATTCTTTATAGGCTTCACATTTAATAGGCACAGTTATGCTGGAAAATAAGTATAACTATTAGTGGGGTTAATTGTTGAATGGAGATCAGCAGCTAATCTCTAAATTTGGTTGAGATTTATACAAGATTCCCTAACATGTTAGATCTGTTAAAGACACAAATCCTTTTACATAGCCCAGAAATATCTTGGATCCTGTACCATACAAACAAGCTACTTTGGGGACAGGTTTTTCTCATAATGTCTGATAATCACTTGAATCGTCTTTTCAGTCATGAGATAGTTTCTATGTTATACACTGAGCTCCGAAAACTAGGAAGTGCATATTGATTTTGTTAACGTGGAGTTTACAAGTTCTGAATTAATTTGACTTACTGCCTGCTGTTCAGTTTTCACTGACAGGCAAACAACAAGCACAAAGGAGTGGCAACAGCAATGAATGCAAAGAAGAAATCTCCAAGTCAGAATTTGTTTAAGATTTCTGAAAATACTGGATATGCTTCTTCTTCTTCTTCTTTCTTCTTCTTCTTCTTCTTCTTCTTCTTCTTCTTCTTCTTCTTCTTCTTCTTCTTCTTCTTCTTCTTCTTCTTCTTCTTCTTCTTCTTCTTCTTCTTCTTCTTCTTCTTCTTCTTCTTCTTCTTCTTCTTCTTCTTCTTCTTCCTTTTCCTTTTCCTCTTCCTCTTCTTCTGTAGAATAGCTGTAGTCTGTTCTATTATGTTTCTTGTTAAGATGAAGCACTTTATTGCTTTTTGCATTTCAGCTAATATAAAGGCAAATCTATGACTTGCTTATGCAGAAATATTACAGTTAATTCTCTCTCCTCCTTCCCTCTCTCTTCTCCCTTTCCCTCTCTCCCCCTCTCCTTCTCCCTCTCTCTTCTTTTTTAACTTGGACATAAAATTCTGCTATTTTATAGAGATAAAAACCTTAACTGGAAAAGTGGCAAGTGCACATGGTTTTCTGAAAGTTGTATGTGTGAATTAATAAAACTGTCCTTACTTTTTCCCCTTTGCATCTTTCAACTCCAATTCATAAAGCCTTAATTCAGCATACAAACTGTCTATATCATACTTCATTATTTTTCCTTTTTAGATTCAACTCTTTGTGCATTCCCATTTTCTGGATTTAATAGTACATATTTGCCCCCTGGATAAAGAATGAAGTATTATGAATGAATGCAAACACACGTTCTCCAGTGGTCAGTGAATATCTTTTAGAATTATAGTATAGGTAGTCCTTGACTTACAACCACACAGCAACGGTCATAAATATGAACCAGCTGCCAAGCATCTAAGTTTTGATCACATGATCATGAAGAGGCTGCAAAGGTTGTAACTGTGAAAAACGGTCATAAGTCACACTTCTCAGTGCTGTTGTGACTTTGGTCATTAAATGAACTGTGGCACGTCGAGGACTACATGAATTGAAATTAATTTTCAGATTTTGTAAAAAGAAAATAATAATTCCAAAGACATTTTGTATTTGATGGTCATGAAGTAACAAACTTGCCTTACATTAGATGCCAGCTGTTGAAGTTACATGAATCCTTAAGCAAATTTACACTGGACAAAATGAAGTTATTAAATATGGCCACAAAATAATACTTTTTGTTCAGTGCAACTATATGAGATTTTGTTTAATGTACAGTATTAGCAATAGACTTGCCATTATTGAAAATGTTTTCATGTTAAAGGTTGCCTAAATTGCATGGAGGAACATAAAAAGAATAATGACTATATGGTGATTGTTATCATCTATGGAATTCCTGTCAAACTGAGAGATTATATTATTGTTCTGCTAGTGTTGAGATGTTTGCTATTTTTTATATTTAGAATACAAAATGCCTCTGTCAAGCTTGCTTTTAGAGTTAAGAAAATTGCTTTCTCAGCCCAATCATCTGAGTGCCAGAACATTGGCAAATGATAGATCAAAAGAAGGAGAATTACTGACATTTTTATAAAATGAATGGAACAAAAAAGAATAATTCTAAACAATTATTTGGACTATATCCAGGGAAACAACAATTATATAAACGTAGAAATCCGTAGACTTCATCAACTTGTTGGAAGAGAACTACTGATGCTAGAAGTTCCCAACTGATGGATTAAAGATACAGTTATACTTAGAATTATTGTGTTAGGTAGATGAAGAACATTTTATATAAACATAGTGGCATGTTTCCAATAATTCATCCAATTATTGTATGCTGAAAAATGATAGGAGTTTGTATGATATTCCCAAAGCAGTTTATGTGAAATGTGTATGTGGCTCTTTAAAATCAATTATTGATCATACAGTTGTTTGGACATATTTGAAAACTGAACGTATTTTTAGAAGCCTACCTCATTTGAAGTGTTCCTTTTCCAGCCTATTGCATCATCAACTGCTCTTTGGGGAAAATCCCAGAATGATAAGATGGTTAAATGTGTTTGAATGTGAGGTTATTAATGTTGCTTGTAAATTGCTTTTTAATATCTGTATGCTATAAAATGAAAACATAATGAAGAAATAATTATCATTTTATTGCATTTTTTTTTCTCACAAGGGCAGACTGCATTACTAGCTTTATTTGCCCTCAGGCCCCTTTCAGCGTTTTCTACGAATAGCATCTAGTCGCCCCGAGTCTACCCCAAATTAAAGGATTACAGGTCTTAAAAAGGGAGCAATAACATTATTGGTCAGTTTGGGCACATTTTTGGCCAGTGTGCCCCAAATGCAAGCAAAGACTGCATTTATCTCAAGCTTGCTCATACTGTTTTCTGCCGATTAAAGATCACTGTAAGTGAACCTGCTTGCGGCCTATATTCTACAACTGGAATGGTAGATTTCAGTGTACTACTGTAATACAGACTTCTGGTTCAAAAAGGTAGTGGGGCAGTCATGATATGCTTGTATGATGTATATATTTAATCTAGATACAATGCAAAAATGTATTGCCAAATTACCAAAATAGAGAAATATGCCATCCCCATTTCCATTCAAAAACCAAGATATTGGTTGTTGAAGGACAAATCCAGTAGTACTGTCTCTTGGGTATGTTGTTACATACTGATGACAAGGGGATAGATGTTTCTGTTTGTACTTAGTTATTACATGTTATTATATTGTTCTTTGCATTGTGCTTAGTTCAACACTACTGAGAGTCTCTGGGTGAGACAGTTTACAAATCTTATAAATAAATATAGAGCAGGGGTGTCAAACTCAATTTCATTGAGGGTTGCATCACCATTATGGTTCCCTCAAAGGACCGGATGGGTGTATCTGGATAGGCCTGGCTGGGTGGTCACAACCAGGTCGCTATGACTAGGTGGGCGTTGTTGGGTAGGCATGGCCAGCTCGACTGACTGGCTTGATGCCGTTCACTTGGTGCTGCTGATTCAGTATGGCCAAGTAGGTGTGGCCAGGTAGATGCAGCTGGCCCAGCTCCACTGACTCGGGATGGGTTGGCACAGAACAAGTCACACCGGCTAACCCGACATGGGGACAACTCAGTGCCCTACAAGCTACTTGCCTCTCCAAACTGCTGGTAGCCAAGCCCCAGTGCGCGAGTGCAGTGTAGTTGGGGCGGGACCGAGCACGGGCTCACATCCAGCTGGCCATTGCTGTTGGCCAATGAGCAGCCGAGGGGCCAACGTGCTGCAGCTGCTGCCGGGCACCGCCAGCCCCTACGCACTCACCAAATGGGGGGGCGCCTGGCCAGGCTGGGGTGAGCTGGGGCCGGCCCCTCACCATCTCCAGGGTGGCCCCGCACGTCATATGTAAACACATTACAGGCCGGATCTGGCCCTTGGGCCTTGAGTTTGACATGTCTGGTGTAGAGGATTATCCCCTCTTTGTCATTATTTCCCTGCTCTGCATCCACTCTATTGCTAATTTGAGGTAACTTCTTTCTGCCATTTTCCCTAGGCCAGCGGTTCTCAACCTATGGGTCGCGACCCCATTTGGGGTCGAACGACCGTTTCGTGGGGGTCGCCGGACACCGCGGTCTGCCATTTTGGTTTTGTTTTTTTGATTTTTGTTTTATTTTGTTTTATTTTTTTTTTCACGCATGTGCCGCGCATGCGCTGATCGGGCCGTCGCGCACGCACCGCGCATGCACGGATCGGCCCGTCGCGGTCCGCCATTTTGTTTTTTTTGTTTTAAATTTTTTTTTATTTTTTTCCGTCGCGCGCCTGCCACGCATGCGCGGATCGGGCCGTCTCGCACGCGCGCGCGCCTGGGTCAGGGTCGTGGCGCACATGGGCGGCGCAAGTGGGGTCTCAACCGGAAAAGGGTTGAGAACCACTACCCTAGGCATTCTCATTCCCTCCCTCCCTCCCTCTCTCTCATCCCATCCATCCATCCGTCCAATTAACCAATCCACCCACCAGCCAACCACCAATTTATATAGTCGCCTAACTCACACATAGTGACTCTAGGCAGAGTATAACATTAAAAATCCACAGTTAAAAATTCATAATTTAACCTCCATCCCCAACCCATGGCACTAACAACAGAATGAAACAAGCTGCTTGATTACATCCAAATGGGTTCCGAGGCTTGCTGACAAAATCATGTCTTTCAGGCCTTGCAGAAAAGCACAAAGGTGGGGCACATATCCCTAATAGTAGATAGGTAGCTAGGGGTTAGCTTATGTCCATCTCTATAATGTATTTCTGGTAAATACAGTAAATCTCCTTTCTGTTACTGTTAAAAAACCTCCACTAATTATTATTCAGATTAGATTGCAGCTCTCAAGAATCCTGAAATATAAACATAGAATACTTCAACCTCCAATATTAGTTATCAGTAAAAATGAGTTTAAAAGTATTACACTTGTCTTCCAAATGAATTGTGTTTTTTGAAACATTAAATTCTTGAGGGTGTTTTTTTTAAAATTCAGTTTAATAGTTGAAAGGCCAAGTGCCAGTCCTCCCCGATTCTCTGAGATTTTAAGAAATTTCCTGCTCAGAAATGAGCATCACATAGAGAAGAGCTCTAGGGAAGATGGGAGAAACCCATTTAAATGTTTTTTGGAGACTTCTGAGTGTGTTGGAATATACCATTTCCTAAAGAGTAATACTTGTAATCCAACTCTGTACTTATTTGGAGGAACAGATTTCATTCCTGCCTCAGGTAATCTTTGGAGCTATTTCCCATCTGCCACCCTTCACCTTTTTTTTCTGAACTTTTTTTATGATTATTGGAAATGAAGGGATAAAAACAGATAGAGGAAGATTTAAATGCAGGCAAAACTGAGGCTCCCATCTAGCATATTTCTTTCTGACAGTGAACATAAGAACATAAGAAGAGCCATGCTGAATCAGGCCAAAGCCAGCATTCTGTGTCACACAGTGGCCCACCAATTGTACATGGGGATCTTGAGCAGAAAGAGAAGGCAAAACCCTCCCTTTCCCTTGACCCCCAACAAATGGTACTCAAGGGAATCCTGCCTGCCTCAACCAACATAGAGGCAGCACATGGACATCCGTTTTAATAACCACCGATACACTTTGCATCCATGAATCTATCTAGCCCTGCCTTGAAGCTGTCAAGGCTGACAGCTGTCACGACCCCTTCTGGAAGTGAATTCCATAAATCAACGACCCTCTGGGTGAAGAAATATTTCCCTTTATTTGTCCTCACTTTCTTAGCTATGAGCTTTAGGGAGTGCCCCCTTGTCCTGGTATTGTGTGATAGAGAAAAGAATTTTTCTCTATCCACCTTTTCTATCCCATGCATGATTTTATACACTTCGATCAAGTCACCCCTTAAACGCCGTCTTTCAAGGCTGAAGAGACCAAGGCATTGCAATCTGGTTTCATAAGGGAGGCGCTCCATTTCCTTGATCATTCTTGTTGCCCTTTTTTGCACCTTTTCCAGTTCCATTATATCATTCTTGAGGTGCGGTGACCAGAACTGTACACAGTACTTTCCATAGACAGAACTGTACACAGTGCTTTCCATAGACAAGAATTCTCCTAATTAAAGACTCAGCATTCTATCCCTAAATATAATTAGAGGCATGAATCATCTCCTTTTTGCTTCAAACATGAAAATCAGGAAGAAAAGCACCTTTAAAAAAAAAAAGATCTCCCTTTGAGAGGTGGACAGGGGAATTTAGCCTTCTCACACAGTTGGCATAACTACTGCACCTTTCCGATCTGTAGAGGTATGACTGCCAGTCTGGAGAGGAAATCTAATCTTACCAGTGAACATCACAAAACACTGAGATTCCTCAATAGCGGTAAAGCTTTATTAATTTCAAAGTTGGTAAAAAAAATAATTGAAATGCACATTCTCTCACACATATCAATTTACCTGCTTCCTGTCTACGGTCGAATAGGCCAAGTTCAACCTGAGTTGTTGGGGAAGTCAGCTAGGTAGCACAGGTGAAAAGCCTGGACAACTGAGTCTTCTAACAGAGATTTGTACAGCTTGTTTTTTGATCCTTTGCCTGCAGTGTCCATCACCTGTCACCTCATCTCAGGTTTTTTGTTCACCTCTGAAGCTATTCAGCCAGTTAACATTTAACCTTATTATCTCAGATGGGTGTCGTCTGGTCCCTGTCTGACCTGATTTTGATTAATTGCCTCTCAGTTCCATGCGTCAGTAGACCATCTTAAGTGTTAACTAGCCAGACCCCATTCTTTCATTCCCAAGTGATAGTAAAGTTACATGCTTTTCACATTCCCCGTGCCTATTCATTGGTACTGAATTTTTGATATCTCCCAAATTTTGGGAGAGGTTAAGATGAAGTTGCTTCTCTCAAATATATAACACACTGCAATTCAGCAATTGTTTTTGTTTTAAATTTCTATGTGCATAGTTTTCTCCCAGTTTATATTTTTGATGGAACTTGTGGTTACAGTCAAACACATGGCAAATGCTGCATTGATATTATGTCCATTTTATTATGCAGAAGAAATGTAGAAAGTATGTGTCACCGTGTTATGGTTACCGACATTGCAATTTATTTATCAGAAATACTTTATCTGTGGAATATTGCAAATAGAGCTGTATGAAAACATTTGAAGGGTATTTTGTGAAGGACTCAGTTGGCATGCAGGTGGATAACTCAATAGGTCATCACCCAAATTATATGACTTTTGTATTTGTGTTAGGTGTCACAAGTATATAATTACATCATTTGTGGCATGATATCATAACACACATATCTTCATTTTGATGTAATTATGATTTGTAATACATACCTTTGGACTTTGAAACCTGCTGCTTAAAACTACTGATATTTCTGCTTTGCTGCTGAATCAAAGTTTTTTGAAGTGTCATTAATTTTGAAGCAAAACTTAAGCATATTTATGACAGGCACTCTCACCCAGCAGAGTGAGAAATGGGTATAGATATAGTTAGAACTTAGCATACATTCTTGTATTGTAAATCTATAAAAATCCACTATGATTATATATGACTGTGATTGTGTGTGAATGATGAATGTGTTTGGGGGGGTCTTTTTAAATGCTTTGTAGATTTGGTTTTAGATTTTTGAAATGTTGAGATATTGTTTTTGTTTATGTTGTTAGCCGCTCCGAGTCCTTGGAGAGGAGTGGCATAAAAATCTAATTTAAATAAACAAATAAATAAATAAATAAATAAATAAATAAATAAATAATGGCAAAAATGCTACTGGCTGGGTTCATTTTGGATTATTTTTTTCAAATCTTAAAGGAGATTTGTGAGATAACTTCCAACTAATATTGCATAAAGGTGCATTGTCTCCTATTGTATGGAAATGGATTCTACATTTTACTTTTGTGTGGGGGATGGATAGCTATCTGCTTTCTGTACAATTGTGACAGTTGCAAACATGATTGACCACAAAGCTAATTCATTGGCGGTCCTGCATGTTCTCACATCAAAACATATGATAGAAACTAAAAACCTCCTAATTGCACTGAAATTGATTGGACTTACTAGTAAATTCATGTAGGACGGGAGGGTAAGCTTAACTCACCTCACTTATTCAGACAACTTAAGAATTTTACAATAAAATATGAAAAGGTAATCTAAAATGGTTTTATTCCCATTCATCTGCATCCTATTGTTTTACAGACTAGAACAGGTAATAAAGTGGAGATGAGTATCATTGATATCAGGAGAATCCCTCTAACTAAGGAATATTAAGGTGTCAACATCCAGCTTGAGAATCTATATAAAACTCCAAGTTCATTCCATTTCCAAAAACCTTACTTTTTATTGAATACACAGCTTGGTTATGTCGAAGCAAAACTAACTCTGAAGGTCTAACACCAATTCATAGACTTAAACAATAGTTTTCCCAGCCAAAACCCCAACATCTTATGTAATCCATATCAACAAGTCCACTTTGTTATGGGAACCGTCTGCTTCATATCCATACCTGTTCTGGTGTCCTTGACAAGGCTTCAAGCTCTCATGGTCTGCAGCTGAATTGAACAAGTTTTGTTTCTCCATCTACCCACTTGAAAGTAACACCACCCCCCTTAATCTAAAGGCCAGTTGAAATGCAGAGGCATGTAGCTCCTAAAGTTTCATCCTTGACATAAGGTTTAGACTCCAAAGATTCTGTTTAGTCCCTTTTTAATGCATCTCTGCTTTCCAAAAGTAGAAAGTGAATCGTAAATAATATTACAACAATGATGTACTATACTTAAGTAAATGGGATTATTGCAAAATACCTGTAAATGTAACAGCTTAACAAAGATAAGTTTTTAATAAGACATTCTCAATGCATGTTTAAAAAGTAACTTTTGGGGAAAAAATATTTAAAGGACAATTTTGGAAAGGTATATAAAATGCAACCTTATATACAGTATGCTTACTCAGAAATATGTCCCATTTGATTCAATCGGTCCCATTCCCACATTAGGCTATGGTTCTGTGTGTACTAAGTTCCTTTTGTGATTTTTTTCCCTCCATTGTTAAATGGTCTGAATTGTCTGTAATCAGAAAGAACATTTTGTTTCTGAACTACGTTGTGAGCGTGGAAAAAAAATGAAATGGGTTGAATAGACAGTTGACAGTCATTCGTTGTCAATTTTTGCTAGTCATCCATAAAAACTAGAGTTGAAAGGTGGAGTCAAAAAGAACAGCCTTTGAAGTTGGAACATAACATTTATTTGCATAATGAAAAGTGATTTTGGAAGCTCTTCAAGCAATGCATGATGAATGTGAGAAAAGGTATAATCCTTAATTCCAAAATTCTCTGTAATATAATATAACATAGCATAGTAATATATAGCATTGGGATTGTTGATGAAAAATGCTTGTTATATAAAGGATCGAATCAATACAGTAACAGGGAGTTGAGAGTATGACTTATTGGTTGTGCATCTCTTCATATGTTTTGAAACATTTTTTGAGAAGATTTAGTCAGGATGAGCTTTCAGGTCCCTTTCCCTTCCTCCCCCCCCCCCCGTACTATACCGCATGCTGCATTAGAAAATGTTCATAACTGAGTGCAATTGTATTCAATGGTATCCATGCCCCTCCCTCTGCAGCTTCCAGCATTCCTTCAAAAACTGCCCTGGAGGGTTTGGCTCTCAAACAGATTTACAGTGTTAGAGAAGTGAAGCAAAGAGAAAAGATTGCTCCAGGTAAAAAATCTCTTCATAAAGTGTGAAACGTACCGTTTTCTCATCCTTCAGATTAGCTGTGGTACTGTTTTAATTCTGGAGAAACTGCAACCCTCAAAATCTGAATGTTAATATTTCATAAACAAGTTGATATCCCACATACACAATCAAAACATGCTTGTCAACCCATTTTTATTATTTCAATTATTGCTTTCATGAGGTGATCAGTGCCGTGTTATTGTTGCGGCTCGGTATTTCCATTTCTGCAACTGGCATTTTTTTATTCATTTAAAAAGCATTTAATACCACAGTAGCATTTCTTTTGGCTAAAACTGCAGCAGTCCTATAAAATGTTTAAAATTGCAGTGTATTATATTATCCTGCATAAGAAACTATTTTGTCAAGCCAGACTAGTTCCATCTCTTAACAAAATGGAAAATATTTGCAGGAAGCATAATCTACTTGCTTATTTAAGAAAATACGTATATTCTTCTTTTGGGGCATAAAATCTTTCTGTGGTAGGTTAGAAAAGATATATTTTTAAAAACGAGTCTAATGGCATGGGAGTGGGGTAGGGAAGATATTGTACAATATATCTTTCATCTTTTCACTGTTGCACTTAATTAGGGCCATAAGAGCATAGGGTTGGCAGATCCCTTGGACTATCTAGTCTAAACCTGTGCCCGGTGAAGGAATCCTTATACCATCTCAGACAAACGGCTGTCCAAAATTATTTTTATTAAAAATGCTACTTTAAATGTCAGCTCACATTGTCCTTAACCTCTGCTTGCTGCAGAATCTTCACCGTTCCATTATTTTTATTAGTTTTTTTTCCTTGCACATTTCTTATATTCTAATAAAACATCTGGAAGCTGACAATGGTGACTGGTCACTTTTGATGGAAGTCAGAGCACTTTGGTCTTTGAAGAAAGCTTGCAATTGATTGCCAAGCACTTCCAAATTGTGAAGCAATGGACTTGCTGCTGTGGAGAACCACAGGAGCAAACGAACCTTCCGGCATATTTCTGCATGCACTAAAAGCTTTCTGAAATGCTTTTCAACATGGAGAGGCAATTGTGTGTGTGTGTGTCTACCCCTGTGTGTTTAATATGCATGGATCTTCAGCATGACACTTGAACATGGAGAACAATGAGGAGTGTGACCTGGGAAAATAGGATATAGTTTGGATAAAATCTAGTCACATTCAGAGACTTGGACAGTTGGCAGGCTGAGTAAGCATAAGACAATGTACAGGTGGTCCCCAATGTACAACCACAATTGAGCCCAGAACGTATGTTGATAAGTGATAAATGGGTTAAGTGAGCTTTGCCCCATTTTACGACTTTTCTTGCCGCATTTGTTAAATGAATCACATGCAGTTGTTAAATTAGTGACACGGTTATTAAGTGAACCTGGCTTCCCCCATTGACTTAGCTTGTCAGAAGGTCCCAAAAGGTAATCACGTAACCCCGGATGCTGCAATTGGCATACATGTGAGTCAGTTGTCAAGCATCTGAATGTAAATCACATAGCCATGGGGATGCTATAATGGTCATAAGTGTGAAAAATGTTTATAAGTCACTTTTTTCAGTGCTGCTATAACTTCTCACAGTCATTAAGCGAACTGTGGTAAGTCGAGGAATATCTGTATATCATATAAGGCAACTTCATACAATATAATCAATCCATAGGCTAAGTTCCACACCTTTCTGTAGGCTGCATTGAGGCTTTGTTGGTTTGGGTTCAGTGTGCTGTATGAATGTAATACCATGGTTTGTAAATCATGGTTTCTGGCTTAGCATGTTATATAAACCAGTGCTCCCCAACCTTTCCAGGTGGGCGGCCCGGAGGGAAAATGAGCAGGGAAATGTACATGCACACGCTCACGCATGCGCAAACAGGCACGTACACGGGGCGCAAACACCTGCACGCATGCGCAAATGGGCCACTAGCCCCTGCACAGCAGTGCTAGTACGAGTGGGGTATGTGTGCTCATGCCAGCCATTCCCAGGGCCCCGTGGCCAATAGGCCATGGCCCATAGATTGGAGACCCCTGATATAAACCATTCAACAAATTAATCATTTTTATTGTGAGCTGTGGCACAATATAATAATCAACATAGTAAAAATGAAAAAAAAAACCAGTGTCCTAAGAGCTGAAACAATAGCATCTGAGATATAAAGTTACTATAAAAGCTAACTAGAACAAAAGCTCATCTTAATTCACCTCATTTTGTTCCATTCAACAAGATAGCTATTTTCATTCTACTGAGAGACAAGTTTAAAAATGAGGAGCCTACTTTGCTCTTGTCAGGCTCCATTTGGAGGGTTGTGTCCACTTCTGGGCACCCTAATTAAAAAATAATTGGAGAAAGTTCAGAGAAAGGTTTCTGAGATAGAAAGGTCTAGAAACCAAGTCTTACAAGAGTCATTTCCAACTTTCGATTATGTGATATTTGGATAGATACGTTTCTAGTCTGTCACAATATGATTTTTTTATAGTATAACACAAAGCTGAAGATTGAAGGCTGTTGTTGGGCTACAGGCTACTTTCTGTGGCTGACACTGATCCTTTAAAGTTCAAAACATCCACACCAAACTGTTCAAAGTTCAAAAGATCAAAGAAATCTTTTTAAACTGAATTAAAGAGTGCATCTGTATTGATACGATGGAAAAGCCTGGGTCATGCACATTCTGACAGCTGCATTAACTTTAATTTTTATACTGCATTTAGCAGTAGCAATGTACTTTTAATATAACAAGGATATGGGCATCTGTAGAGAACCTGGGTGCATAAGTTTAAAAGGGGGATTTCCCACTTGTGATATTCGTATACTGTATATTATTTGCAGCAGCAGTCAGATTTGGAGGCCTGCATTATATAGCTTTGCGATCATTGATCTACCTACTTGGTTTTGAATAAGCACTTACAAAAAATTATAATTTGTATGTGTGTTTGTGTATGTGTGTTTGTGTTGCTGAGCTAAACATGCTAGGAAGCATAGATGATCATGGATATGTTTTTTTCCATCATTTCTAAAACTTTTAAAAGAGGAATATTGAATTGAGATAGATTAATTCCAATTCTCTCTCCTCCCCCAGCTATACTGTAAATCTTCCATTACCTAAGTTTAAGAAACCTAAAACACTTGGTGCTGAATCTACTATAGAAGTAAGAATGATTGAGGTTTATGTATCTTCTCCCCCCCAAAACACAAAAAGCAACAGCATACAGGCAATGCCCCAGTTATGAATGTCCAATTAACACTTGTTCAAAGTTACATGATGAGCGCCCCCTAGTGCTTACGAGCAAGTCCCGATGTTACGAATATTGCAGCATATTGTGGCGTTTTCCAGGCCCAATCAGGCTGGGGGGGGCTGTGGAAGCGTTCTCCAACCTCAGATCTGGGTGGCAGTGGCCTGGAAAAGGCCTCCGGAGCCCAGATCGGGCCACGGGGGAAAGTGGAAGCATCCTCCGGCCTCAGATCTGGGCGACAGTAGGAACCATGGCAGAGAGGAGACAGATCTTTTCCTGGTGAGTCCAGCGTGGCAGGAAGGGAGGGGGAAGCATGCAGTATCTTAGTGGGTTGGGGAGGCCTTGGGGGCCTGTTCCATCATAGGCCCTCCATGGCTTTCCTCAACTTGAGATACCTCATGTTTGCTTAACGGGCCACATGCATCTTAACGAGCAAGGGAGTGGTCTCGTTTGTGGTACGAGATTCACTCTACGAGTTTTTGAGTTACGGGGGAAATGGGCAGGCTCCATTACACTTGTTACTCGAGGACTACCTGTACTATATTGATATGGGAATTTTCACTTACGACTCTCTTGGAGTGCAGAGAGGATCATTCCTCAGCAAAACTTTTAACATAACTTAAATAAATCTTAACACATTCTTACCCTCTTGGAGACTTTTTTTTTTTTAGAAAGTTCCTAATGTCAAACACTTATTTAAAAAATGTGTATAGTACATGCAAACCTAGTGATGTCAGTCCCATCTGTTCGAATTTCATTGGTTGACCTTCTTTATCAAGGAAAACTCGTGAGTTGAATTAAAAACAGTGGCTTTAGAGTGAATGAAGTACTGTATAATCATTCTTGTGCATGTACTTTTTAAAATGCATTTTCATGATCAAGTTAACCTTCGCAGCCAAGTATTTCTGGCATCTCTTGAAAACAAACTTTTTACATTTGTGCTATAGGAAATGAGTGAGTGAGTGAATGAATGAATGATATATAATAATAATAAGAACATAAGAACATAAGAAGAGCCATGCTGAATCAGGCCAAAGCCCATCGAGTCCAGCATTCTGTGTCACACAGTGGCCCACCAATTGTATATGGGGATCTTGAGCAGAAAGAGAAGGCAAAACCCTCCCTTTCCCTTGACCCCCAACAAATGGTACCCAAGGGAATCCTGCCTGCCTCAATCAACATAGAGGCGGCACATGGACATCCGTTTTAATAACCACCAATACACTTTGCATCCATGAATCTATCTAGCCCTGCCTTGAAGCTGTCAAGGCTGACAGCTGTCACGACCCCTTCTGGAAGTGAATTCCATAAATCAATGACCCTCTGGGTGAAGAAATATTTCCCTTTATTTGTCCTCACTTTCTTAGCTATGAGCTTTAGGGAATGCCCCCTTGTCCTGGTATTGTGTGATAGAGAAAAGAATTTTTCTCTATCCACCTTTTCTATCCCATGCATGATTTTATACACTTCGATCAAGTCACCCCTTAAACGCCGTCTTTCAAGGCTGAAGAGACCAAGGCGTTGCAATCTGGTTTCATAAGGGAGGCGCTCCATTTCCTTGATCATTCTTGTTGCCCTTTTTTGCACCTTTTCCAGTTCCATTATATCCTTCTTGAGGTGCGGTGACCAGAACTGTACACAGTACTCCAAGTGTGGTCTCACCATCGATTTGTACAGAGGCAATACAACACTTGCTGACTTATTTTCGATTCCCTTCCTAATCATGCCAAGCATGGAATTTGCTTTTTTTTACTGCTGCTGTGCATTGGGTTGACATCTTCATTGAGCTGTCCACCAAAACCCCAAGATCCCTTTCTTGGGTTGTCTCAGAAAGTTTGGTCCCCATCAGTTGGTAAGTATAATTGGGGTTCTTTGCCCCGATGTGCATAACTTTGCACTTGTTTAGGTTAAAATGCATTTGCCACTTTGTTGCCCACTCACACAATTTCGAGAGATCCTTCTGGAGCTCCCGACAATCAGTTTCACTTTTCACAACCCGGAACAATTTAGTGTCATCAGCAAACTTGGCTACCTCACTATTAACTTCTACATCCAGATCATTGATGAATAAATTAAAAAGTAAAGGTCCCAAAACTGAACCTTGGGGTACACCACTTCTCACTTCTTTCCATCCGGAGAATTGTCCATTTATTGCCACCCTTTGCTTCCTACAATTTAGCCAGTTACCAATCCAGGACAAGACCTGTCCTCTAATTCCGTGGCTGGAGAGTTTTTTTAGGAGCCAATAATAACTGTGCACTGTTGAAATTACACTGCCCACTTGCTAATCTTGCCTGCCACCATAATGTGAAATATTTTCCTGACCTGTTACCTCAAAAATTGAAGGTTTTAAAACTATTATGAGAACATACATAAAGAATGCCTTATATTGATTGTGATTGATCCTCCTGTCTCAGCATCAGCAGTTTTAAGTGCCATGGTAGAAATAATTTGAAGTTCAAATATTTGAGGTTTATAACACACATGATTGTCTTAAACATACAAAATAGTACCGGTATTTTTTTCCATTATATTCATTGTATTAATAGTACCAGCTGAACTTTCTCAGGGATATTTGCTAATAAAATAAAAAACACATTATAAAAAAGCCAAAGCCAAAATAATAAAATTGTTTGTGTGCAGCACAAAACATTGCAAAAAAATCTAGAACTGTTTTTCCTTAAACTCGAGTCCCTTCACTATTTACATGCGCATTGTGCTTCTTAGCAGACACTGTCCCTGTTTGCCTGGGTTTACATATTCTGTTAAGCCACGGTTTGTTTTAATTATAGATTGCTGAATATATTTAGTGGCGTACCTTATATATATTATATGTTATACATACATTTAAAATTTACAGTGTAATTCTAAAGCCAAATCAAATGTACCAGATTATGAAAGCTACTATATAGACTGGAATTCCTTTTTTTTTTATTAGAGACCAAGAATAAATGTGTAGACTTACAAACCATGGATGTCCTAGCCCATGCCCAGCTTTAGTACTGTAGGAAAATGGCTTTCTCTGTTTCCTGGCAATACCGTCCATTCCTGAAAACTGATCATTCACTGATACCTTTAGTTGTTATTCCTGAAAGAAGATTCTTAGAAACCATGCTGGTATCCCTGCATATGACCCCCCCTTTTTAGAAAGTTATATTAATTTTTAAAAATTACAGTCTTTAGTGCTTAGTAAACAACGTGTTGTCTGGGTTCAAGTATTTAACATTAACTTTTTCAATATAAATCTGTTCAATACTACCCAATCCAGTATTTTTTCCCTGATCCTCCTTTCTTCTCCATATTTTTTCTATTTTCCCCTCATTACACCATTACAATTTTTGGTACTGTTAATGTATACGAAGTTAGATATAAGTATCTTCATCATATTTTACTAATTTCATACAAATAATAATAATAATCAATTTGTAAATCAATAATGTCAACTCATTAATCAATATCCTGTTTTTCGTGCTCTTGTTAAGGTTTGATTTCCCATCAGTATTTGAAGCATCTTTTATCATTTATGATTTTCTCAATATTAATTACATTTATATAGCTTTTATTCTAATCAATCCTCTTATCTTCATGTTTCCCATATCAAAGAAAAAGAAAAAAATGCTATCTTAATTCTAAATTATATCTTTCATTATAAAAGTCTAATTATATCTAAGGGTCATCTGTTCTTTTAATCTTATTCAAACAAGTATTTAAACATAATGCCCCCTCCAAAAGGTCAAATCTTCTGTTTTTAAATCTGACTCTCTCTTTCTTTGCCAAGTCGCTTTCCAAGCCAGGATAATTAGAACACCCAGGAATTTTCTTTTTCTTTTTGTAAAAATTGCTTGGCATGAGGAAGACAATTTAGGTAGGGTATTTTTGGGAGGGAATTCCGCCCATTTATATTCCTTAAACAACTCCCAGTTCCTTTCTCCCTTCCTTTCTCTTTTCATTCCCTGTCTCTGAAGTTGTGACATTTCCCTTAACAGTTCTATATACCCTTTTTTCAAATCTAAGGGGTAAAAGATCTTTTGCATTTTCATTGTTATAGCTAAGTCTTGGCGGTATTTTGTTTGTATATAGTCATTTATATTTCCCTTATTTTATCTCTTCCATCTCTAAATCCCTTTCCTCTGTTTCGTCTTCTGATTTCTGGATTATTTGTTCATACTTTGTAGTCGTTATCTGGGAACTTTCTAGTTGTAGATTTAATTTGGAGATTTGCTCGTTTATATTGTCTAAATTGTTTTTTGTCTCATTATGATTTCTTCTTATGTCCTCTTTGTATTCAACAATTGTTTGGTGAATTAGCTGTAGCATAGAATATATTTCTTTCTGAAAGGTATTTGTTTTTTCTTTCTTTCTCTTTGGTTGTGGAGTCATGGTTTTATTGCATGTTTTTTCTTCTACCATCAAACTAGAAACTAGTGCTATCATCTGGTTAACTAGACTATTTTCCATTAACCCTATACTTAGTATTTCCTAGCCAGAGGTTGTATGAACCTTACAAATTTTCTTATTCATATGTGACTTACCTAACAGTCTTGTAACATAGACGATCTCTCAGTAAAATTTTATAATTGGTGAAGTGATTATTACATATCATGCTAAAAAGGAGCAGGCTCATTTGTCTTGTTTTAAGAGGAAGAGAATTTTAAAACAACAATAATGGTCCAATCTTCTCCAATCAGGCATCCTTTAGGTATGTTGAACTACAATAACCATCATCCAGATAAGATGACTAATGAACCAACTACAATTCCCCATGAGTAACAATAAGTTTCCTATAGTTTTTTTTCTGACAGTTTGATAATGTTATATGACTAAGATATTTTGTATATATTGTGCATGCAATATCTTCCTTCAAGTACATAGCAAAGGAAATAACTTTTGGGATAGTTTCCAGCAAACCTAAGAATGTTGCAGCAATTTAAAGATTAACAAACATAAAATTGTACACCATGCAAATTTATGTCATAATAAATTTGATCTTTAAAATACCAAACCTAGTCTTATATGTCAGTCTCTGAGGTTCCACAAGATTTGTATTGTTTAGTTTTAAAACACCTGCCTGTTTTAGCTTGTTTCCTTCTTACAAGGTCATTTTAAAGTCTTGTTGACAAGTTGTAATTTTTAAAGTGACAGAGACTGGAAGTTCATACATGCAAGTAACATAATTATATGCATATTACATTGTAATTTTATTTAGTTTTTGGCCTGGCCTTCCCATCCACTTAGTCCTGTTTTTGAGAGTGGACCCTGATGTGTCAACCAAGAGACAAGTGCAGTCTTCCACCTGAAAAAGCTGTGGAGGAAGGCACAGTCTGACCTTGTGCAGCCTTTACTGTTTTGCCTCTCAGTGACCCATATTTGCCCATTTGTTGATAATGCACTTTTATGACTATGCTCGTGTGTCCAGTTTTGCACTGATTTCATGAAGACTTTATGGGAACGCTTTTTTTTGAGATGATCACTTCTGAAATAAAATTTATGTACATGATACATTTATGTAGCAGATAAAAATAGTTCTTGTTAGTACATATTATGAATAGTATCTCAGCATTGTTTCACTTTATACGGCATTCCAGTATTGCAGCAAGAGGTTTGGTTGTTCCAGAACTAGGGAAATGTATGAAGCGTAACAGAATACAAGTAGGCCTTGCTTAGCAGCAGCCTTGTTTAGCAACCATTGACTGAACAAGTAACTTTCACGGTTAAGGTAAGGACAAATAACCAGGCCTCACATTTACAACCTCTGTAAAGCAAAGGAAAGCTGAAGTAAGATCATAAACATTGTTGTGGTTTTACTTAATGACCACTTCGCTTAACAATCTAACCACCAGTCCCAGTTGAGTTGTTTAGCAAGGATTGTTTCTAGGTTTTTGCCCTTAAGACCAGTTCACATATTCAGAGAATAGGTACTGTGAGGGGGAAAAGGACATGCAGTGTATCAAAGCTCTTCCTTTGAAGCTTACTATACATTTAAAAATGCAGTAGGCTTTTCTTATGGTCTCATATATCATCTGATAGTGATCCATTGATTGATATCCTCATTTAAGCCAATCTAAAACTATAGGAACAAGGGATGTCTATAGGTTCTTTACTAGTAAAAATCAAAGTAATTATAAAGAGAGATTTTTGAACTCAGAATGTACATTTATTTCCCTTTATAGTCATTTCATGCAATTTTCCTCCAAGCCAGTTACTTTCTCTATTATAACCTTGAGCAATAGGTTCTGAGATGATAGTTCCTATAATCAATTATCAACAGTATCAACCTAAATAGAGATCAAGAAACTTCAAGCTAGGCGCTAATATATCAACAGTAGCAATCAGAGGTATAATGAAAACATGCTGTCGTCGGATAGGTGGAACCATAAAATGAATTTATTCTTTCGAGGAAAAGGAAAATACAGAATAGTACTGAAATAATTTGGGAATAAATCTTCAATGACAAATCTCAGATCATGTGAACCAACAATAGATCATTGTGCTATGTTGGGTGGAGTCCAGAGAAGTTGATTGGTAGGGACATAATATTGCAGATAATTTAAACTATTTTAAAGGCCAACTTAGAAAATTGCAAAACAAAAATATGATTCAAATGATCCTGAATGAAATATATGACTAAAATAGTGAATAAAAGTTTAACTTGTTTTTCCTGTTATTGTGAGCAATTAAGTATTTGGAGCTTGCCCTGACTATTACCCACAGTTTCGAAGTTATCTTGAAATCTCTGAAAATCAAAGCCTCTATGAAAAAATTAAAATCATATCGCAAACCATTACATTTTGTCCTGGCATGCATGTCTGTAGGTAAGCAGATCTGCATAAGAGATTCTGGCACTAAAAATTATGGACATTAGATTGTTAGTTGATAACTACCAAAGAAATATTTTTCCTAACAGACAAGCCAAGTATCACTGTTTGACTTTTTCTAATTGATTTTCTCATTTATTTTTTAATAGATCCAATAGAGTCTAATGTTTGTCTGAATGCATCAACAATTTGACTCTACCATGAAAGATGCTGGTGGTCTTAGATAAGGGATCTTCAAACATGGCCCTTTCAAGTTGAAGTTCACAAGTCATAAAAGGGCCAAGTTTGAAGACCCCTGTCTTAGATGGTGACCCAACAGAGATTCTTGAATATGTGTGTGTGTGTGTGCGTGTGCGTGCGTGTGTGTGCGCGCTGTGAATCCTACTCAATATAAAATATAATACAATGAACTTCTTGAGTGACCAGCATCAAAAAGTGACATAAGATTGTCCCACTTCCTATAGCTTCAGATTGAGATGCCAATAATCTCTTTCAGCAGGCATTAGTGCTTTTTAATTTTGGTACTGATTACTGACATCTGATGATTCTTATCTTTCCAAGTAGATCTATCACATTGGTACATAACCATGTAGCATGAACTAATGTCTATTATGATTTATACAATATGTCAAACTATAATAAAATAAGTAGCCATAGGACAAATCTATCTTCAGACTTCTAAGGTATAGATTATAGAGCCATGCCCTAGATTAGCATGGTGTATGCTTGGACTAGAAGTTAAAATGCTGTTAATATAAATCTGAAGTAAGAATATCCCAACTAACCATCAAATGTTTATACCAATACAAATTCTTTTCTTATGTGATTAGGTAGTCTCTCTCCCTCCCTCCCTCCCTCCCTCCCCCCCTCTCTCTCTCAAGATTACATGGGATTTCCAATTGTCCAAACTGAAAAGTGTTATATACAACATAATTAGTTAATTTTTCAAAGCACATAATTTATTATTCATTAATTGCTGCATCTGTATTTTGGAAGAAGCACTGCATGATCTATCTGGGAATTTCTTCATTTTTTAAAAAAAACAAGTCTGGATGACAAAGTAAATAGAATCACAGTATCTTTGCTGAGTAATTGAGAGAAGGAGGGAAAGCACATCAAAAGGTGAGGAAATGAGGGGAACAGTGAGTGCTTGGTGATAAAGGTCTATAAATACATGAAGTGTGATGTTTTCAAATTCCCTGTAAAAAATGGCATATGAGTCAGGCTGCTGATTTGGGGTTTGCTGATGTAATATAGGACAGTTACTGAAAATATTGACAAAATTGTGATATTTATATCTTTAACTCTGAGGTTTTTTTCTTTGAAAATAATTATAACTGACATATAGTTATTTTATTTATATTGTTTGTATTTTTATTCACACATGAAGATTTGCTCATTTTTCTTATTTTGCATAAGGTTTAAAAGGTTGCTCATTTTGTATAGTGTTACTGTTTACAAAGTAAAATGTGTAGCAAATTCAGTTCAGTATAAAAATAAAACAACAATTTTCTTATTGATCAATTCTCATGTAAAAATTAAACATAAATACAACTGTATACCAGGTTCTCTTCAACTTATGTCCATTATAGAGCCTTCCCATTGTGGTCATTAAATAGTGATGGTTGTAAAAGTGGGTCATAATGTGACCAATCCAATTTTGCAATTTTGTTTGTGGCAGTCATTAAGTGAATCACCATGATCATTAAATGGATACATGGTTGTTAAGCAAATCCATTGTTTGCTATGGGGTGTTTTTGCTCCAAACTGGAAGTAAATGCTGATTTTTGGCAAAAATATTATAAATTTCAATTATATGAATGTCAGGCTGGTTGCCGAACATCCAAAATTCTCTCTCTCTCTCTCTCTCTCTCTCTCTCTCTCTCTCTCTCTCTCTCTCTCTCTCTCTCTCTCTCTCTCTCTCTCTCTCTCTCTCTCTCTCTCTCTCTCTCTCTCTCTCTCTCTCTCTCTCTCTCTCTCTCTCTCTCTCTCTCTCTCTGTGTGTGTGTGTGTGTGTCTTGGAACTTTGGAACTAGGTCATAAGTACTTTTGGGGATCTGTCGCAATTTCAATTGGTTGCCAAGCGACCAGTCATAAATCAAGGACTACCTATAAATAGACATGTGATGTAATTAATTGCATGAAATAAGACTGACAAAAAGCACCAGATATATAAAAATGTGTATTGTTGCATCTTTAAGTGAGCCCATTCAGAAATCCAGGTTCAGCAGAGTGGATGCTGGAGCACTCATGACATCATCGTATAGCATTAAATGAAAATTAATTAAAAGGAGGGGGGAAAGCCCTGAAATCTCAGAAGATTGCTAAATCTGATGAGATGCCAGTGTTTTTTTTTTTATTTTTACATTAGTTCTCCTGACCTTTTAGACAAGAGTTTTGAAATCTCATGAGAATTCAGACCAGGAGAGAGGTGGGAGGGAGATGGCTGAAATCTCCAGAGATTTCATCCATTAAAAAACAGAAAGAGATGAAGTTAGGAAGAGCCATTGCCAGGGGTGTCCAACCTTGGCAATTTAAAGTCTTGTGGACTTCAATTCCCAGAATTCCCCAGCCAACATGGCTGGCTAGAGAATTCTTGGAGTTGACGCCACAAGTCTTAAAGTTGCCAAGGTTGGACACCACTGGCCTGTGCCATCACACAGTGGTTTTTGGCACTAGAAACGATTTCTGAGCCTTTGGAAAGTTGAATGAATTTAACTGATTATTTAAATTAGGACAACATGAGATTGTGGGAGAAAGATTTTTCCTACTCACTGAGAAAGGTTTTTGTTTTGCTTTATCTGGCAACTGAGGCTACTCCCCATGCAGCACAGTGGATGAAATACTGTAGGAATGCCCATTTGGCATGACCGGCTTTTCTGAGAGATGACACATGTCAGAAGAGACCCCTTCTAAACTGGAGGGCACAGCTGGACTCTTGGAAGTATATTGTTCTGTTCTAAAGTGCGAAGTTTCTGCTTTGCTGGGCATGGCCAAGCACAAAACACCTCTTTGTCACAAGACTAACTGGAAAGATAATTCCTTGATACATCTTCAGTCCTTCCCTGCCTTTTTTTCTGGGCACAATCTCAAAAGAAGCTCTATCCATATAGAGGTTTTTTTAAAAAAATAATGCCTATAGCAGCGGTTCTCAACCTTTTGCAGGCTGCGACTCCGACCTGCGCCGCGCATGGGCGGCACGACCCTGACCTGCATTGCGCATGCGTGGCGCGATGGCCTGCATTGCACATGCGCGGCGCGCACCGCGACGGCCCGCATCGTGCATGCGCGGCGCGGCAGCCCACATCACGCATGCACAGCGTGCGCGCGACGGCCCGCATCGTGCATGCGCAGTGCTACCTCGCGCATGCGCGGTGCTGCCCCTGCGCCGGCCAAGGGGAAAAGGGGAAAAAAATGGCGGACTGCGGTGTTTGGCGACCCCTGTGAAACAGTCGTTCGACCCCCAAAGGGGTCGCGACCCATAGGTTGAAAACCGCTGGCCTATAGGGATCTACGTAAAACCTAGAAGCATTTCCACAAATGAATACAAGTAGTCCTCGGCTTATGCTGATATAACAACAACAAGAACAACAGTAATAATAATAATAAAGTTGGAGTGGACCCTGGAGGTCATCTAGTCCAACCCCCTGCTCAGGCAGGAAACCCTATACCATTTCGGACAAATGGCTGTCCAGTCTCTTCTTAAAAACTTCCAGTGTTGGAGCATTCACCGCTTCTGGAGGCAGGTTGTTCCACTGGTTAATTGTTTTAACTGTCAGGAAGTTTTTCCTTAGTTCTAGGTTGCTTCTCTCCTTGATTAATTTCCATCTGTTGCATCTTGTCCTGCTTTCAGGCGCTTTGGAGAATAGCTTGACTCCCTCTTCTTTGTGGGAGCCCCTGAGATATTGGAACACTGCTATCATGTCTCCCCTCGTCCTTCTCTTCATTAAACTAGACATGCCCAATTCCAGCAACCGTTCCTTATATGCTTTAGCCTCCAGTCCCCTAATCATCTTTGTTGCTCTTTTCTGTACTCTTTCTAGAATCTCAGCATCTTTTTTACATCGTGGTGACCAAAACTGGATGCAGTATTCCAAATGTGGCCTTACCAAGGCATTATAAAGTGGTATTAACACTTCACGTGATCTTGATTCTAGCCCTCTATTAATGCAGCCCAGCACTGTGTTGGCTTTTTTGGCAGCTGCAGCACACTGCTGGCTCATATTTAAGTGATTGTCCACTAGGACTCCGAGGTCCCTCTCACAGTTACTACTATTAAGCAAGGTACCCCCATACTATACTATACTATTTGTTTAGCATTTGTTTGAATTTGAAGTTTTGTTTGTCGCAGCGCCCCTGTAGTCACACAATCATGATTTGCTCATAATTATGATGTTACAGCAATCTGAGATCATGTGGTTGTGAGTTCTGACATTTCCTGCTAGCTTCCCACAAGAAAAGTCAGTGGGGAAGCCAGCAGGCAGTCAAAAGTCGTAGTCATGTGAAGTCCTAGCTTAATGACCTGCACAGTTGGCAACCAGGACTGCCAGAATGGTGTCGCTGAGTGGCATGGTCATGTGACATTGCAGTTTATGACTGCCTCACTTAGCAATGGCAATTCTGATTCCCCAGTTGCCGTTGTTAACAGAGGACTATATTGTGCTATACAATAAGAAGCTAATTTGCCTACTATTTTTTATTTTAAAGTTTTATTTTTAATAGCTTAGGTCATAGGTATCAAACTCGTCATGTCACGTGACGTGTCATGACATATTGCGACTCTTTTTGCATTGCTGACAATGGGGTGGGCGCGGCTTCGGTATGATGAAACCGGCTCACGGACTGGCAGTTTGACACCCCTGGCTTAGGTAGAGCGTATGTCTCTACCTAAAGATGTAGTTGTCAATCACCCCCAGTACTGATACAAATTACATAATTTGTACCATTTATGTGATGACATCATAATACAACATTGTGGCATCTTCTTGGATGCATACAATGGGCAGGGAGGTAAGTGCTGGCAGACATATTGGTGTCCATGGCAATCATGGTTTACCCATGCCTGTTGTTTATTTTCTTGAAAGTATTCTTCAGCCTAAGAAAAGGCTACTATTATAAGAACAGTTAATATTCTAATTGTAGTTACTGTTAAAATGCTTTTCTTTTAACCATAAAGGTTTTTTAAAATTTGTTTTTAGGCTGTTTTTGAAAATAGTTTTCCATATATAATAACAGCTATATATTTTATGTTGCATTATCTGGTGGGAAGGGAATGGATAATTGAAAAATCAATTCATGGAAACTAAATAAAGTGGAAGAGGTACATTTAAAACTAAGTGCTTTTTCTTGCTTTCAGTTTAAGTGATAGATCACGAATCAAAAGCCTTGCAGAGTTAGGTTTTATTGTTTATTAGGTGAAATATACAATATGAACTACCATAAAGAGACCTGAGTTCAAATCTCTGCTTACCTATAAAATTCACAAGGTTTACCTAGACAAATGTATGCTTTTTAAAGGAACTTATAACATAGATGTAGAATAAAATTCTCTTAACTAAATTCTAAATCAGGGGTCTTCAAACTTGGCCCTTTTATGACTTGTGGACTTCAACTCCCAAAATTCCTCAGCCAGGCATGCTGGCTGAGGAATTCTGGGAGTTGAAGTCCACAAGTCATAAAAGGGCCAAGTTTGAAGATCTCTGCTCTAAATGTTCATCATTCTCACCTCTTTATGAACCTTTTAAATCAAGAGAAAAACGTTGAATATGG
This sequence comes from Bothrops alternatus, assembly GCA_034064705.1. Taxonomy (NCBI): domain Eukaryota; kingdom Metazoa; phylum Chordata; class Lepidosauria; order Squamata; family Viperidae; genus Bothrops; species Bothrops alternatus. The sequence goes on from JARGCV010000033.1 coordinate 2,075,362, forward strand.
TGCATATTTACTGGTAAAAATTTTCCATTAAGCTATGTTATTAGAGAACACTTAAAATTGCCTTTGGACTATGGACCAAAAAATTGGAAGGACAGCAATGAAGTTAGAAGGAATGCAAAAATATACCAAATTAGAAAGCTGCATAGATAATGCATGACATCAATTTATTTTTAGCTAATTTGCTTATGCAGACATTGTATTTGATGTTAAGCCAAGTCATCATTTCTGATTAATGGATGCATTTTCTCCAAATGGGAATTGTTAAAAAATAAAGAAAATAACAATAAAGAAAAAAGAAAAGAAAAAAATTTCTCATGCATAAAACTCTAATGCATACGTCTGTATATATCTCTGCTCAGAGGTCAGTCTAATGGGTCTATGCAGTTAATTTATAGATTAGCTGTATGTGCCAGTATATGTTAGCTGTATATGTCATGCCAGTATACATCAGTCAAGCTAAATTACAATTCCTTGAATCCTCCAGTAATATGAAGAAATAAATTGTTATATGAGGAAAGGATGGAACTGCATTTGAGACTGATACAGTCTTCACAATGCGTCCTCTGCAAATTCTTTTTCACAACATGAAATATTTTATTTAAAAGTCTCAACCTTGTTTTCTACTGCTGGTATATTCAGATTAGTAAGAAGCATAGAGATACAAATAAAAAAGGCATGTCAAACAAATACATTGGTAAACAGTTTAAAAAGAAGCATGCTCTATAGCTACTTTTTTTTGTCTCCAATTTAAATAATGCAGTTTTTAATTAAATGTGTTAATAGTTTTTTTTTCAGAAAGAGTGATCTATTATTTGCCGTTACTGTAAACTTTGAGGATTTGAAAAATATATATGAAATATCCCACATGTTTTATTTCATCAAACTATCTGAATATATATCTGCAAATCAAAAAATCTTTATTAATGGATGAGCCTAATAATTGTTAAGAAATAAAAATAAATGTATGGCAAAGAGGTGACACAATTTTTTTTCTTTATTCAATTCATAAATATTGCTAGCAAGTCTTTTGAGGACAGATGTTTATAGGAGGTAATGCTGTGACAATTCACTTAGAAGTAAGGTGATACTTAGTTACAGGTAGTCCTCGGCTTACCTGGATAAACTCTAGTCACATTCAGAGACTAGTTGGCAGGCTGAGTAAATATAAGACAATGTACAGGTAGTCCTCAACATAGAACCACATTTGAGCCCAGAACGTGTGTTGCTAAGTGAGAAATTTATTAAAGGAGTTTTGTCCCATTTTACCAGTTTTCATGCCACGTTTGTTAAGTGAATCTCTGCAGTTGTTAGTAACACGGTTGTTAAGTGAATCTGGCCTCCCCATTGATTTTGCTTGTCAGAAGTTCATAAAAAGTGATCACAGGACCCTGGGGCACTGCAACCGTCATGCCAGTTGCCCAGGATCTGAATTTTGGTCACATGACCATGGGGATGCTGCAGCAGTCATAAATTTAAAAAATGATCATAAGTCACTTTTTTTCCGTGCTGTTGTAACTTTGAACGGCCACTAAATGTACTCTTGTAAGTCAAGGACTACCTGTACTTGATGCTCAACTTAGTGAAATCTTTGAGTTCTATCTTTGAGTGGAATCTTTATGTTCTGTCAGACTGTGTCTTAAAGATTGAGTTTAAAGAACTGAATTTTATTTCAAATCTGGCTCCAGATGCCTAGAAATTAAGGCAACTTAGAATTGAAGAGCTTTTAAATCAGTGGTTCTCAACCTTTTTCAGGTTGAGACCCCACTTGCGCCGCCCATGCGCGGTGCGACCCTGACGTGTGTGCGTGCGCGCGCACACGAGACAAAGAAAAACAAAAAACAAAATGGCGGACCGCGACGGCCGATCCGCGCGTGCGATGGCCTGAACTGCGCATGCGCGGCGCGCGCGCGATGAAGAAAACAAAACAAAAAAATGGCGGACCGCGGTGTCCGGCGACCCCCGCGAAACGGTCGTTCGACCCCAAATGGGGTCGCGACCCATAGGTTGAGAACTGCTGTTTTAAATGAAATTGTCTTCTATCCAAAGTATCTTTCCACCAGTCTTCTGTAGTGTGTTTGAACACATTTGAGCTATAATCTTATGACCATTTTTTTTAGAGAACACATGTGAGTGAAGCCTGTATGAGAAGAAATGTAAAAATTGCCAATTCAAAGGAAGACATGAAGTCATCTTGAACATCAGAGAGAGATTGACAATATTTGAATGGCATGATCTATACTTCTTTCTTGTAAAATGTTTGGTGTCTGTTGTATATGTGGGATGAGTTGGATTGTGTCTGTTGGCCTCATGGGACCTTTCCCCTTCACTGTTGGGAGTGACTGTAATCAGAGATTTGCCTATAGACTTGCTATGCTTTACAGCCAATTTTGATAGTATTCCAGGCATATTACATTATTTTTATTACATTACACTGCATTTCTGGTGGCTTGAGGTAGTGAGGTATATGAGGGACCGGAAGAGGGTTTTTTCTAGATTTCAGATTAGTATCTTAACACTGCAGTACCCTGAACTTTGTGGAAGAGAAGCCTTACTGCTAGTCTTCTGCAAGAAATACTGGAGCCCCCTCTTTCTTGTTGCTGCCTCCTGCAGGAGTCCCCTGGAAAGAGAGACATGCTCCAAAACAGATGTGTAAGACAGATTATTTGCTCTGTTGCTGCTTTTGCTACCTACTACTATATTTCCTATAGGACTTTGTAGGAGAACTGCAGATGCCCCTTTCCTCGCACTGTGGCGAATACGAAGAGCAGCTTCCCCCCCCCGCCCGCCTTTGACCTGAATATTCAAGAGGGAAGGTCACCCTTTCTTTCGATATCAAATTTCCTTTGATAGAGAGGAAGGGGTAGTTTCTCTTCCATGAGCAGAACTGTTCTTGGAAGTACAAGGCGAGGAAGAAGGACTGCCAGGGAAGTTAATTGCTAGATCTCACTTTTCAGCCAGATATCTCCTTATGTTCTATATCCTGTAAAATTGGGAGGGTTCCATCATTGGACAAATACCAATATATTAATGTTAGTGCCAGGTCGGCATCACAGGACCTCTGCCTGGATCAGGACTTCAAGAGACGTGCCCTGAACCCTTGGCCATGCTGATGCTCATTGCTGCTTGTATTATCTTTTAAGCATGCAAGCAAGGCATTGCAGAACAGAACTATTGCCTCTACTCTGCTTAGTTTCTTTCTTTATGTGGGTTGGTCCAAATTGGAGGTGAAAATGAGGAGCTTAGGTCAAGCCACAAGGCTCAGGAGTCTCCAAAAGAATAACCCAGTACTTTGTTCTAAGTCAGGGGTTCTCAACCTTGGCAACTTTAAGACTTGTGGACTTCAACTCCCAGAATTCCTCAGCCAGCAAAGCTGGCTGAGGAATTCTAGGAATTGAAGTCCACAAGTCTTAAAGTTGCCAAGGTTGAGAACCCCTGTTCTAAGTTGTGAAGTGTCTGCAGAATACCCAAAATAATTTACTAACAGTTTTTCTTCAATCCCCCACTCAAGTGTCTAATTTTTCTGTCTCAGTCTTTAATTAAAAAATAAATAAATAAAGCACGGTCTTTTAATCTTCAACATTTCTTATTTTAAGAGGCCACCTCTCTAGTACATCCAGTAAAAACTGGATAAGAGAGAAAAAGGAAAGTCTGAGTAATTATTTGACAAAAATAAAATACTGTCAGATGGGAAGCTTGACTTACAGCATACAGTCTAAAATAAAATGCACATAAAATGCATTTAATGTGCTATAAAACAGATGCCTGTGTCCTTCCAACATGATGCTCTAAATTTGCAAATTCAAATCAATTGTACAATTTTAGAATAATTACTGAAGAAATTAGCAGATTGGGCAGTGAAGTAATGTGAAGGAGGTGTTGCTGCGTGATTGCTGCAAATATAGAAATAGATGTGTTTTATCATGTTTTTTTAGAAAAACAAGGTTTCCCCCCAGCTTCAGGCCTGTCTAGAAATCACTCTACTTTCTCATTTTTTTCCCAGCACAGAGAAATGATAGTACTTCATCTGTTGAATTTCCACCTGTATATAGCAAGAAGCAAGGCAGATTTCTATGGAATCTCTGCCCTCTTTTTGTGTTGTCAGCTAGGAATAAAGATCAATAAACATGAGACAAGAAGGAGGATTCCAGAACACAGAAAAGGAGATAAGATGTTAATAGAAGAGCAAACCTCAAAATATATAATGCAAAAATGGCCAGTTCAACTGAATTTATATATTAGATTTTGAGGAGACCTCCATTAATAATGGGTGTGCGGTGCATGTTATTGAATTAATAATATTTGAAATAAAATTTATATTACGCACACATGGGCGCCATAAAATATAATGGGCATCCTTCTTACACTGAACAATGGCTCAGTAGCAACAATAAAAGAAAGCAGAACAAAAGCCAGGTTCTCAGGTATGCATCTTGGTTTTCGAGGCAGACCCAGATATCAAGATTGGTATTTGGGAAGATCTTGGCCATAATAATTTTTGTAGAGATAAATCCGTGACCAAGAAAGCAATTTTCTAATTCATTTACATTAAGAGTGGTGACACAGTATTGTCATACTGGCTGAATGGTCTGTCAGTGAAGTTTGGGGACAAGAAAAAACAGAAAAGGCTGAAAATAAGATCCAGCCCCTTTGCATCTATGTAGGCACATGCTTATAAACCATTAGAACCTGCTAGAACATTTTTTTGTATAGTAAAGAAGTGCGATTTTATTTTTAAAGAAATAAATATTCTTAGGGTGTATGCATGGAGAATTGAGGAAAGAGGCTGATTAACCTATCCCAGGGGTAGGTAACCTTGGCTCTTTTATGACTCGTGGACTTCAACTCCCAGAATTCCTGAGCCAACATGGCTGGCTCAGGAATTCTGGGAGTTGAAGTCCACAAGTCATAAAAGAGCCAAGGTTACCGACCCCTGAGTCCTGTCCTTTCTAACTTCCAGATGACAGATCTCACTGTCAACTATGAATTCTGGGGATTGTAGCCCTCCCCCAAGAGAAGTGTTGGGGAAGATTTCTCTGAGCCATTTTACTTTTAGAATTAGGCTATCATATTGGAATGAGAACACACACGTGGACAAAATCCAAGAGAGATAATAGAAAGAACATGGGTGACATCTATAATATTAGTTTGCTGCAAGAGAGCATTCTGTGATACCTTTGCACAAATCCACATCTTACAGTGAGTAAAAAAAAATGGAGCATCTACAGTTATTCTGACGATTTGTGGGAGAAGCATGCCAAACCACCGATGAGACAAAGTTCTTGGCATTTAACAAGATTGCATATGTGTGTCTACATATGTTATTTCAACGTAATGTTATGTGATGTTAAACTTTTAACATTTGTTCCCCAAACAGTTGGTGAAAATTATTAATTATTCACTCAGATTATTTGATTGGAAGATAGAAAGCATGTTGAGGGAATGTGAAAAATGATAAAATTTCTCTAAATGAAGGAAAGAAGGGGAAAAAACCCCAACCCAATATTTTAGAACATTGTCTGCTACAACACTACAGCCTTGTAATTATTCCCAAGGGAAGCTACATGGAAAGGGGTGAAGAAAAAGAAAGAAATTGAAGAGGCCATTGTTGGAATTAGACTTATAATGCATGTGTTGAGCATCTAGGGAAGTGGGATGCCGTTCTGTGGAGTTTTGGCATGGCCTCAAAATCCTCTTTGCACTGCTCTTAAAAATAAAAGACGCTTCAGCAGGAAATGGAAGAAAGACGACGGTTTCAGTTAATTAGTGTAGCCCAAGATTAATATACAGGCAAAATCAGAAAAACAAGAGTAACCATGTATTCTTCCAAAAATACAAGACATTTCCTATATCCACATATTAGTGTTATCCATAGGTGGGCTATGGATAATAGGTATGGTGGGCTGCATATCCTGGCGGATTATCTTCTGCCCATAACTGGGGCACATCAAACTCCTGCCAAGTATCGAGGACTCGAACCTCCTGGGTCACCATTATTCGCCACATCTCATTTGGAGGATGCTTCATTACTAGTCCCCTATTGTCTTCTTCAAACGATAAAGTTGCCCCCATTTTGCACAACATGTCTTGCCCTAACAAAGGAATGGGACACTCAGGCACGTATAGGAATTGATGTTCAATATTCCTTCCATTTAGGGAACATCTCAGGGACTTTAGAAAAGGGCGGCAATTTATGGAGCCATCAACTCCTTATACATTTATAACATCAGCAGAGAAGGGATCCACTAACTTAGTAACTACAGATCTAGATGCCTCTGTATCTACTAAAAAAGTCACATTATTGCCCCCTATCTTCATTCGGACCAAGGGTTTAGGGGGGGCTTGACTTAAACCTGGTCCCTTTCAGTCCTCAGGCCATTGTTCAGCTGCGGCCAAGCCTATGGCCTCCACTTATTCTTGAAATTGGCCTTGGGGACTCCATAATCTCCATTAAAACCTTTCTTAAAATTCCTCAACATACACTGCAGAAGTGTCCAAGGGACACTTCCTCCAGCACCCATTTTCTAAGACACTGCCATTGACCTGTGATGCCGGACATTCCAGCGGTCACCAACAGGAACTGTAATGGCTTAACGACCCACACAATTCTTGGGCCTTGTTAGGATACACCGATCCCGAACCCAGGGGAGTGATCAGGCTCCCTCTTCCACTCTCTAAACGAGTGGGTCTACAGTTTCCTCAATACTTGCCTGCAGGTGTCTCCTTTTTCCAGCCGGCTTTGTTTCGTGACTTCTTTTGATTCCGTTCAGGTTCTTGGATCAGTCGGTTGTCCACCAAATACCCCTGCGGTGCTGTCTGCCTCCTTCTGGAGAAATCATTCGTGACGGCTTGAAGGGTCAGCGTGATGGCCCTGACTGGGCACTGGTCGGTCCGTGCTGTCCTCAGCAACATATCGCTCCAAGTCCCGGCGGAGTCGCCAGAAATATTGCAGAAAATCACAGGACTCAGACCACGGAATCAAAAGAAGTTGCTTTATTTTGCGCAAAAGGTTCAGAGCACTATATTTGTAGCCAGCTTCTCATAACAAAACACAAGTTTATATATTCTCGTCAGAAACAGCAAAACACGGAAATGTAACAGGTAGCATGGATTGCTTTGAATCACAGTCCCCTTACAGCATACTGCCCTCCCTTTCCGTAGCTAACATATCTTGCTTAAACTTCTGTCTAAATTTTCTGTAATGTACTTGTGGTTAGCTACAGATGAGACATAGTGACATATATGGTTAGCTGTAGCAGTTCTTCAAACTTTAGCACTTCTGTGCGACTGACAAATGAACCTGTGGTTTTGACATCTTTCACTTCCTTTTGTTCTTCTTCTAACTAATACACGTATTTAAAACTCATGTTCCGCTTTATAACTCATGTCTTGTCTTATGACTGTAATACACGCATTTAATTTTCATGTTTCGCTCCATGACCCAGGTCCTCCTGCCTTACCGGGAGCTGGATATTTAGCACAGCAGACAGATGGAGATGACACTGGGAACAACATGTTCATTTCCTAAATGTGTGTTTCCTAGTCATCGTGATTCCTGCTTTGCTTTCAGTCCAACACCGTGCCTTGACTTGGATCATGCTTCATGGATTCTGGATTCTGCTTGCCTCTGAATCCTCTTGTATTGTGGACTTACTTTGCCTGATGGATTTACCTTGTTTGGGAACTTTCCTGTGCTGTGTGGGCTCATTGGGCCATTGCTCCATAGACTAGTGCTGATTTGTTTATAGCTAGATTCAGTTGGGACAATTCTGGTTGTTTGGTGAAGGGAAGTGCTGGAATATTAATAAAACTACTAAACCACTGTCACACGTGCATGTGAGTGAGCAGAACAGCACAATAAGGATTAAAAGATTTCAAGAGAGGCTTTGAGCAGATCTTCCAACAAGACACTCAAATGCAAGTGTGCAGTTACAGGTAGTCCTCGACTTATGACCACAGTCAAGTCCAAAATTGTCAAGTGAGACAGTTGTGAAGTAAATTTTGCCCCCTTTTAGATTTTTCTGGCCAGACTAGTTAAGTGAATCACTGCAGTGGTTAAGTTAGTAACATGGTTGTTAAATGAATATGGCTTCTTCATTGACTTTACATGTTCAGAAGGTCCCATAAACTGATCATGTGTTCCCGGGACACTGCAACCGTCATAAATATGATTCAGTTGCCAAACATTTGAATTTTGATCATGTGACCAGAGGGATGCTGCAATAGTTATAGGTGTGAAAAACGATCATAAGTAACTTTTTTCAGTGCCATTGTAAGTTTGAACGGTCACTGAATGAACTATTGTAAGTTGAGGACTAGCTGTCTTAGCATTGACTGGTGTTGCATGGCATGGTAAAAGTACATGCTGCACGCCATCCCTTTTCATATTGCACGTGCTCCTCCTGACTCAAGGACAGGTGGAAAGTGCATTACCATGGGCAAAAGGAAAGTCTCTGAGGAAAAAAAACATTGAATTATTAATCTATCGTGCCATGAAAACAGAACTGCATAATGACAGACATAGGCTTCATGGCTATCAGTGGAAAAATATCCAGCCGTTAATGTACAGCAATGCTAAAGAGGATCTCTCTTGATATGCTGGGTTTTATAGTATACACATGGGAATAAAGTATGATGTAGGCCAGAGTTCCCCAATCTTTCCGCTTTGCAGACCAGCCAGGAGAGGGGAGGGAGAGGAGATGGTTCTGTGTGAATGGCCCACAAGCTTGCATGCACAGCTCCATTCATGCAAGCAACAGGCACTCAAGAATGCCACTTGCATAAATGGAGCACACGTGCACCTGCTCACCTGCTGCTCGTGCAAATGGGGATGCGCGCACACATACATGTGCTCACCCACTGCTTCCATGGCCCAGTTGTGAACAGTTCACAGCCTAGTAGTGGCCTGCTGCCCAGGGGTTAGGGACCCCTAAGGTAGGCTATGCTCATTTTTTTTAAAAAAACAAACCTGTATTAAAGTATTTTGTCATTATCTTAAAACTTGCTGGACTGCTGTTTGTTTCACAATTATTTTTCTATTATTGTTTTCTATATGTAAAGATGCCTGTTTTGTGACTCATAAGTAGTTTCCAGGGGACCTGTTTACTTTTCTGAAATATGTAAAAAATAAATTTTAAAAGAAATAACTAGATAAAAATATTCGTGTCTCAGTAGCTTTGTGCAAAAGCTTCTCAAATTTTGTTAAAACATTTCTTTTTTTATTCGAATAAATTTAGTTTACTTATGTATTAATTAATACTAAGTTAATACTATAAGATACAGTACAGAAGAAAATAGTAGAAAAGATAGGGGAGGGAAAGGTGAAGAGAAAAGTGTGGGAAAAGGGGGGAAAAGAAAGAAAAGGCATTGACCTCCAACTCCCTTCGGTGCAGTAGTAGAATGACACAATAACATCAAACCTCAACTTTTTACTTTTACATAATAGTATAAACTAGCCATTTCTATAACAATAAACCTATCTAATTGGTAAAACCCAAAAATCAAAGTTTCATTTTCCCCCCTCAAGGACAAAGTCCAGAAGCAACTTCCAAGTACTGTACACACAATTCATCCATTGTGGGAATCAAAATATCCTTCCATTTTTGGTTCATAAGGTAATCTTGCTGCCATCAACATATATAGCATCAACGTTTTCCAAGTCTTTTTCCATTAAAGCCAAAATAAAAGTTTCTGGTTTTATCTTTTCATTCACTTTGAGAATCTTCTGTACTAAGATAAGAATCCTACTCCAGTGTTTCTTTGCTTTGTGTCGCATGTTCACCATAAATGATAAAAGGTCCCTTCTTTACTTTTACGTTTCCCACATTCATTTGAAATACCTTTATACATTCTTGACAGCTGATCTGGTATTAAATACCAATGATACATCGTCTTATAAAAATGTTCTTTTAAGTTATAATTTAATGTAAATTTTAAATCTTTTGTCCACATATTTTCCCATAGTTCAAGCATGACATTATCTCCAAAATTCCTTGCCCACTGAATCATGCAGTGCTTTACATGTTTTTTTTTACAAATTTTCTTAAGTCATTTCTGACATGCCATAAAGAGGCACCATCTTTATTATAATCTAGTTAAATTAAACATTGATAAGAGGGCTTAATTGAAATGCTGAATGGAGAGAAATACATACCGGTACTTAAAAAATGGGAAGACACTATGATGGGGATCTGGTAATCATTATAAATTACTAAATCCCATTAAGTTCCTTCAGGTCTGGCCTGCTGTTGTATGTACAATTCAAGTGGACAAAACTGGAAGGTATTCCTCCATGCTGCAATCCCATCTAATCAGGTTTCTGTGGCGTAAGAAAGACTGAGGTGCTAATCCAAGCTCAGGATCTATCCTTCGGCATCAGTATTCTTCTTCCAGTTCAAGAAAACATATCAGCAAGGGCAGCCTCTGTGAATTGAGAAGAATTAACAACATGCTGTCCTCTTTCCTTTACTTTAATGGTGCATCCACATTCCGCTGAATAGGGTAATGGCTCCATTCTGTCTTCGGACAACACTGGCTCCCTCTGCTAAACAATGGAGATGAGCAGCACCCCCTATAGTCAGACGCAATAGGATAGGAGAAACCGTTACCTTCACCTTTACATAAAACAGGTAAAAGGCTGGTAGACTATGAACATGAGCTGGTAGATTCTGATAGCCCTCTAGCCTTCCACCTTCCCTTTCTCCCTGGCTGTTAATTGCTCTTGAATATTTTATACTGTCTTTGGACATTATTCTTTCTTTTTTAATTCTTTTTTTGATTATTATTTTTTAAACAATGTCTTTTCTTTCCCCCCAAATCCACATTCTAAGGGTCTTAGCCTGCCTTTGCTGTATGGTATGTTGTCTACAGGAGAACAATTTCTGCTAGAGTTTTGGTTAGAATTCTGCTGTGAATGGGCACCTTTATTCAGTCGTGGGATTCAAATATGTGAACAACCGGTTCTCTGTGTGCATGCTCCTTCCAGAAGTCCATTCTGAGCCTGGGCAACAAAAAATTAGCTACTGGTTCTGCCGAAGTGGTGTGAATCTGCTGAATCCCACCACTGCCTTTATTCTTTATTTTGCTTGTGCCAGACTTCATCTGGAATATCAGGAGGTAGATACTTGCTTCGAGGGATGATGATAGATGTGATCCTGTATTATTGAGAAGAAGGGGAATTAAGTAATTGGTCTACAAAAGATAAGGGAAGGGAGCATTCTTGGCTATGATATGCAAAGAGGCCCTGCTGTGCTAGGAGACCAGCTTAGACTTAAGAAACAGAAGGATAGCTTTCATTTGAATATTAAAACTTTTCGATGGAAAAGAAATTTGAAAATAGAACTGCATTTCTAAATTGGATCTTCCTTGCTAGTGGTTTTTAGATTTGACAGCCATACCTTAGCAGTTTTTTAGATTTGGGATTCTTTAAATCAAGCCCAAGATCTAAATCTCCCTCCAGCTCTGCTAATTTTTTCAGATCATTCTTACCTTGTTTCAACTTTAATGCGGGTTTTATGCATAATTACTTTGGGGTGTATTTTTTAGTACTAATGACCACACTCCTTGTTTCCCTTTTCACATTTCCTTGCCTCTCGTAAGTTATTTTCCATGAGGGAGCTTCTCTTTGTTTTCATCTACTCACACAGTAGGTGGGAGTATTTAGAACTGCTCGTCCATCTGTCATTCTGCTCACTAATATGTGTCCTGTGGTTTTCATTTGCTTATTACTACAGCTTAGAGATGATCTGAATATGGCAAACAGGCCTGACTAGTTAACTGGTACTTTAGTTCTTTCAGCCTTGTCGATGTTCAAGAATTTCAGATTAAAATTGAAAACATGCTCTGCTGTCTTGCCATGCTGTAGTTGCTTGAATATCTGGGGAAAATATTGCAGAGTGGGAAAAAAAGATAATATAAAAAAATAATTTAGGAAATCATACCTGTAATGAGAAATCTTCAAAACACACTTGTCCAAATTTCTTTTAATATGCTGTGCATTTATCAGGCAACTCCTTGGGAGTAGATTCTGGAGACCAAGGAATCGGAAGACATTTCCTCAGTAAGATGATTGACAGTTGAGTTTACAAAGAATGGATGTATCAGGTCATTCAACACTTACACATTGTGTAAGAAACTGTGAAGGAGTCAGAAGAAAATTCTTGATCCGTTCGTGAATGGGCACACAGGACAACTGCTTGAAGAGAAGGATAGGTTTATTCAGCAGCATAACGTGCAGCTCCGCAATTGAAAGTAGCTATGAAATTTGAATGGCAGGGCAGTGATATTTATAGGAAAGTGTTTTCTTTGTTTAGAAAATATGCGGGTGTGTCTGTATTGCCCTCCAGGGACACATGGGATTCAGTGGTGAGGAAATGCAGTTTTCTCACCCTGCGGGGTACGATAGTCTTGTTTCCCTTTGTCTGCCTAAACATTGAATTTTGGGTGATGAGTCTGGTACTGGAGGGTCGTTTTGAGTATGTAAGAGATTTTCATGTCTTGAGGGGATTTTCTTTAGCTATGTTTAAGTTTACTGGCGTTTGCTGATTTCCTAATGGGAGACACGCTTTGCCAGTTTCAGCCTATGTGACAGTATAGGTGGAAATACTTAAGTGGTGTTTTATTGTCTGTGGGTTCACTGACGCGTCAGGAGCCAGCCTCATGGTAGGTGGTATGGATGGCAAAGGGTGAAGTGGTGGCATGGCTGACAGGTGGGCATTTCATCTTACATTGGGTTTACAATTTGAAGCATACTACCCATATCCTTGGGCCTTGTAAAACTGAAAGGAATCCTACAGAAGTTTACCAGATCAGTATGATCTGGCAGCTTTGTTGGCATGGAGAATGAGTGATGTTATCTGCAGATATTCACCTTAAAAAGCATAATAATGTCCTGGAAGTTTAATTTATGATCTGGTCAGTTCTGGGCTATTTCTAATTATACTCACTTACTAGAATTGCTAGAAGAAATTGAATGGAAATCATGTTAGGCAATTCTCCTTCCCTCTAAAGCAGGGGTCCTCAACCTTGGCAACTTTAAGACTTGTAGACTTCAATTCCTAGGAATTGGCTGAGGAATTCTGGGAGTTGAAGTCCACAAGTCTTAAAGTTGCCATGGTTGAGGACCCCTGCTCTAAAGCCCCTGTATTTTTCTAGAGCAAAATTGTGAATGGGGACAGCAAGGGAAGTTACGACATTACCCAAAATTGTTTCTCTCTCTCTCTATTCTTTTGGATATCTTTCATTTGCACCTTTACTACTATTAGATACAGGCCATTGTAGAAAGTGAAGAGGATAAAAGGGTCTTTTCCCTGAAAAGAATGTTCATAATTAAAATATTAAAAACCGATATATTGTCCCTCAAATAAAATGATTATTCAACTGTTGGCATTTTGCAAGTATTTTTAGCTACTGGGGATGTAAGAAATGTTGCAGCAAATATTTAGGACCTCACTAGAGAATGGCTGTAAAATATCAGTTTATAAAATGACAGAATGGTATTCTAAAATGCAGATAACTTGCTAAAGAACCTGATTACATGTCAGAGTGGGGTTTGAATTCTATTTTTTTAAAAAAAAAAACTTTTAAAACACATTCCTCATTTGTTCAAGACCATAGATGTCTATTCCATATTTTCATCCTCATTCCATCCCATTTAGCATCAATAACCACACTATCCTGCCTTATATTTTTTTCTGGATCCATCCCTAAGTTTGCTTGCTTTCTCAGATTTTTTTCAAATAGTTTTTTTAAAGGATGTGTCACAGCCTTTATTTTTGTTTTTTCCTATGATCATAACTTTCTTACAAATCCCTCTGTTGTGCCTTTTGTCTTTTACAGAACTAAAACGGTTCATAAACCCAATTCTCGCATGTACCCATCACTCAAATGCAATTCTTTTGCTTAGCTCTTGTCACTTTCTATTGCAGTCCCTATTTCTTAGATATCATGCCTTTGTCATGGACTGATCATTTTCTGCTTCGACTGAATTTTACGGCCCCAATCCTTCCCCGCAGGGAGGCGGAACCAATTAGGTGGTTCCGCCCCAGACACCTGATGGATCCAATTGGCTTTCAGACGGCGCTTGGGGAATTACCGAGCTCCCTCATTCACAGTCCGGCGGAGTCCCTGGTAGCGGCATGGAATACGGCCGCGAAGGGGGCTATTGACCGGATTGCGCCTTTGCGACCTCTCTGTGGTGCTGGCCCCAGGAGGTCTCCTTGGTTTACTGAGGAGCTCAGGGGGATGAAGCGCCATAAGAGACGTCTAGAGAAGCGATGGAGACAAAGTAAGTCCGGATCTGACCGAACCAGATTGAGCTTATTTATTAAAGCCTATCTGAAGGCGATTAAGGCGGCAAGATCTTTGTATGCTTTGATCGCGTCTGCGGAATCTCGTCCGGCCGCCCTGTTTAGGGTGACCCGATCCCTTATTAACCCAAGGGGTCCGGGGCCTCCCTTGCAGGGTAGTGCCGAGGACTTTAATAACTGTTTTGCAGACAAAGTGGCTCAGATCCGGGCTGACCTAGACTCCAATTGTGTAGCAGAGTCGACTGATAATGATTCAGTTGAGGGGACAGGGGCATGTTCATCTGGGGAGAGTTTGAGGCTGTTACACCTGAGGAAGTGGACAGGGCCATTGGATCTGTATGTTCTGCCACCTGTTTGTTGGACCCGTGTCCCTCCTGGCTGGTTTCGGCCAGTAGGGTGGTGACACGTACCTGGATCCAGGAGATTGTCAACGCTTCTTTGAGGGAGGGGTCCTTTCCGGCTCCCTTAAAGGAGGCACTTGTGCACTCCCTCCTCAAGAAGCCTTCCCTGGATCCAGAAATTTTGACCAACTATCGTCCGGTCTCCAACCTTCCCTTTGTGGGGAAGGTTGTCGAGAAGGTGGTGGCGCATCAGCTCCAGCGGTCTCTGGAGGAAGCCGATTATCTGGGCCCTCTGCAGTCGGGATTCAGGCCCGGCTACAGCACCGAAACTGCTTTGGTCGCTCTGATGGATGATCTCTGGCGAGCCCGGGATAGAGGCCAGTCCTCTGTCCTGGTGCTTCTTGACCTCTCAGCGGCGTTCGATACCATTGACCACGGTATCCTTCTGCTCCGGCTGGAGGGATTGGGAGTGGGGGACACCGTATTGCGGTGGTTCTCCTCCTATCTCACTGGTCGGTCGCAGTCGGTGTTTGTGGGGGATCGAAGGTCCACCTCTAGGTTACTCCCATGTGGGGTGCCTCAGGGGTCGGTTCTCTCCCCCTACTTTATAACATTTACATGAAGCCACTGGGTGAGATCATCCACTGCCACGGAGTGAGATACCATCAGTACGCTGATGATACTCAGCTGTACATTTCCACTCCTGGCCATATCAGTGAAGCGGTTGAGGTGATGTGCCGGTGTCTGGAGGCTGTGAGGGTCTGGATGGGTGTTAACAGATTAAGGCTCAACCCCGATAAGACAGAGTGGCTGTGGGTGATGCCTCCCAAGGACACTTCTATCTATCCTTCGATTACCCTGGGGGGTGAATCTATAAACCCCTCAGAGAAGGTTCGCAACTTGGGAGTCCTCCTTGATCCACAGCTGACATTGGATCATCATTTGTCGGCAGTGGCGAGGGGGGCATTTGCCCAGGTTCGCCTGGTGCACCAGTTGCGTCCTTACTTGGATCGGGAGTCACTCCTCACAGTCACACATGCCCTTGTCACCTCGAGGATCGACTACTGCAACGCTCTCTACATGGGGCTACCCTTGAAGAGTGTTCGGAGACTACAATTAGTGCAAAATGCAGCTGCGCGAGCAGTTGTGGGTCTTCCTCGTTGTGCCCACATTTCATCAACTCTCCGCACGCTGCATTGGTTGCCTATTGGTCTCCGAGCCCAATTCAAGGTGTTGGTTATTACCTATAGAGCCCTTCATGGCTTGGGACCAGGATACTTACGGGACCGCCTTCTGCCACATACTTCTCTACGACCGGTGAGAGCGCACAGGGTCGGCCTCCTCCAGGTCCCGTCAACGAAACAATGTCGTCTGGCGGGCCCTAGGGGGAGGGCTTTCTCTGTTGCGGCGCCCACCCTCTGGAACCAACTAACTCCTGAAGTCCGCGTTTCTCCGACCCTCCTGGCCTTCCGAAAGAATTTAAAAACCTACCTCTGCCGGCAGGCCTGGGGATGATTGTTGATTGTGGTGTGATTGATGAGTATGTATGGGGTTTGTATTTTTAATGTTGTTCGGATTTGTTCAATTGTTTATATATATATGTTGTAAGCCGCTCCGAGTCTTCGGAGAGGAGCGGCATACAAATCCGAATAAAATAAAATAAAATAATAAATTTCCTTAAGGCCACTGGTTAGCAGAGCCCCCCCCACTCACCTATAGTTTTCGGTAACTAATCTACCCTCTTTGAGCACCTGTGGTCCAGAGGCTTCTTGGGCAGAGAAACAGGTAGGTAAGAAAATGGATCCTTATGTTAATTTTATTTTATTTTTTTCTGTTTACTTGGGTCGGAATCCAAATGCTGTAACCAATTCCATTTATTGTATTTATCTGTTTTCTAGATTTTTGGACCATCTGAAGCCTCAGATTTCTCTAGATGGTATACCAAATTAAAAAAACAAAATAACAAAATAATATGTAATTATAAACGCTACTATTGTGGTGCTGATGACTCAACACAAATACCCTTAAAGATTATTTATATGCCTTGAACATTAGCCACTCTGCGCCTGGAGACATGCATCAAACTAAGCTTTGTGAGTTTAACCATGATCTATTAAAATTATGGTTGGCTTTGCCTAATATGCAGAGCCAAGCTAAGCCAAACAAACAATTATGGCTTAAAAAGGTAGGCAAACAAAAACTGAGTTGCAATCCAGACCCATCTATCTGAGACGTTTCACAAGCTGTTTATGATATGACATTGATGTCTGCTTTTTTTAAAAGGAAATAAAAATACTACCAGATGAATCCAGGTTTCTGATTTGACAAGAGTAATTTTTGGCTCCCAGCTGTTGTCATGTCTAATAAATACATTAAAAAAATAAAATATACATTAGCGTACAATTCAAAATGGACTTTCTATATAGAAAGGTTAAGTAAACACAATTTAATTTACTTAGACTAAAATGTGTGTAGGATTTTGCTGCAAATAGACACGGAAGGGCACAACTTTTAAAAGCTCCAAATTTAGACTTGTATCTCTCTGAAATAAAAAAAAATCAGATAGTTTGCCATGTATCAGAACGTGGGCCCATGTAAACTGAGAAATAGACTGGAAAAGGAAAAGAATGAAATGATAGAAAATGGTGTGAACATGGGTCATGTAAAGATATGAAGCAATCATCTGGATATTATATCAGTAAACTTGAGAGGGATAAAGCTGCATTTATAGGTTAGAATACCTAAAATAATCCAATTTTATTAGAGAGAAGTTTTAAAATAATAAAACCTCTGTTTAACAAAAATATCCTGAGGAATAGTTCACTGTGTGCAATTATGAGAGAGCTTATCTGGGGCATTTAATGGTCTTTATCATTCTGAACTAAACATTAAGCGGGTGCTTAATTAGATCACCAGCACATAATACATGACACCCAGCAGGTGACAACCAGATAGTGTGATCCATCAGGACTAGTCTTGTGTTTTGCTTCTTATCTAGGGTTGCAGAAATGAGGATTCTCAAGAACCTGGCAAACTGTAATAATTTGTACATTTGGCCTCGTGAGTCATACGTCTAAGCCTGTGGAAATCAAAGGGAATATTCAGAAGGCACATTCAAATAAAAGTTAGGAACATATTAAATTAGTGGACTGTTCAGAATTATAATTCATAATCCCGATATGAAATCTTATTAAATTTCAAGAAAAAGGTCCTAAAACAGAAGCTGAGTGATAGAAAGCTTGGGTTTCCTTTTCTCTGGTACCAACTCTGATCTCCTCTGCAGATTGTGAGCCTGTGTTGTGTCTCAATATGTGAAATTTTCACTGACTTTTTTTCCTGTGGGGAAAAAAAAAATTCATGGCGCTTATTTTTATACCACCAGTTTGGATTTCTTCCCTCCTAAATATTGTTATCGGAGTACCTAGTAGACACCATGCAAGGTGACAAGAAACATTGGATTGCTTACCCTCCCCCCCCTTTTTGTAGCATTAGGTGCTGGTAATTTTTTTAAAAGACAATGGACTGTTTGTTCCCACCAAGAACTTGCAGTAATACAGAATGATACTTTTAGATTGATGATTTCTTGCAATAATTTATTATTTACTTTATTTTAGTACTTGCAAACTATAAGTAGAAAAAATTGGTATCTTTTGTGCGCTTTGGTCATTGTCTTTCCAAATGCCTGTTGCTGTGTGACTCTTGTAAGGTTTAATATAAATCATATCCTTATCAGAACCAGGCACTTATCCTGCTGAAATCAGAACAAATACTTGAAGGTTGGAACTGTGATGCATGGGGCTTTAGTTATCAGGAACTGGAATACGAAACTAAGAACAAAGATCCACAAAAAATGGTTTCTTAGTCAAGACTTACATAGCTATCCACATGGTTTATTCTGTATAATCACCACTACGTGTTTTCAATTATTTTATATACATTTATATACAGATAGTCCTCAATTCATGACTATTTGCCTAATGATGATTCAAAGTACCGATGGCACTGAAAAAAATGACTTACAATCTTGAAGTTTATTATTTATTTATTTATTTATTTAATTCGATTTCTATGCCGCCCTATTCCAAAAACTCAGGGCAGCTCACAACATAGATAATAACATGTAGAAATCTGACATTAAATACATTTATAAAACCCCTAGATTAAAAACCAATCATCCGAAAACAAACTTACAACAAACATACACTGGCTGGGGCAAGGTGTTAACTGCCCCAGGCCTGTCGGCAAAGATGTGTCTTCAACAATTTGCGAAAGGCGGAGAGGGTGGGGGCAATACGGACCTCTGGGGGGAGTTGATTCCAGAGGGCCAGGGCCGCAACAGAGAAGGCTCTTCCCCTAGGCCCCGCCAGGTGACACTGTCTGGCTGACGGGACCTGGAGAAGGCCGACCCTGTGGGCCCTAACCGGTCGCTGGGTTTCATGCGGCAGCAGACGGTCCCGTAAGTAACCTGGTCCGATGCCATGTAGGGCTTTATAGGTCATAACCAACACTTATGAATATTGTACTACCGCCCAATCACATTATAATTATTTATATACATAACAACTTATAAGTGATCACTATTTGTGACCTTCCCATCTGGCTTCTGATAAGCAAAGTCAGTGGGATGCCAGAGTCACTTAATGACCACATGAATGGCCACTGAATGACCATGTGAGTCTCTTAAAGAGCATAGTAAAAATGGTCATCAAAGACTTGCTTAATGGTCACATGAAGACTTGCTTAATGGCCACATATCTTAGTGACCAAATTTTTGTTTCCAGTTGTGGACATAAGTCAAGAACGCAGCAGCATTATAACACAATTATTATTATTATTATTATTATTATTTATTAAATTTCTATGCCGCCCTATTCCGGGAACTCAGGGCGGCTTACAGCATAAATAGAAATCCAATACAAACTAAATAGTACATTTATAAAAATAAATATATAAAAAGAAGAACCCCTAAATTAAGAACCATTCATTCAGCAAACATACACACAGACATACACTGGCTAGGGGCAAGATTTCAACCGCCCCAGGCCTGCCGGCAGAGATGGGTCTTTAGTAGTTTACGAAAGGCGGAGAGGGTGGGGGCGATACGGATCTCCGGGGGGAGTTGATTCCAGAGGGCCGGGGCCGCAACAGAAAAGGCCCTTCCCCTAGGCCCCGCCAGGCGACACTGTCTAGCCGACGGGACCTGGAGAAGGCCGACTCTGTGGGCCCTAACCGGTCGCTGGGTTTCGTGAGGCAGCAGGCGGTCTCGTAAGTAACCTGGTCCGATGCCATGTAGGGCTTTATAGGTCATAACCAACACTTTGAATTGCGTTCGGAGACCAATAGGCAGCCAATGCAGCTCACGGAGTGATGCTGAGATGTGGGCATTTCTGGGCAGGCCCAACACTGCTCGCGCGGCTGCATTCTGCATTACCTGAAGTCTCCGAACGTTTTTCAAAGGTAGCCCCATGTGCAAGGGACTACAATTGAGCAGTAACAAGTTTTTGTCAGGAATTGTAAAACCTTTTAATGGGCTTACATGTTTGTTTCTTACAATGGATATGTTACTTCAGACTTTAGAACAAAGTATTAAATGAAGACTTTTCTAGAAATATAACATTGCAAACCACTTGTGTTATTAATCTTCCAGTGTCTGAAATACATACATATGGAAAGCTAATTTTTGAAATCCTATTATTTAGTTCTGCTCATTTGTGATTTGCCAAAAACAGCCTTGAGAATCATTCCATTAAGGAGACCATATTGATTTTACTACATTATACAAAGCAGGATAAACCTCAGCATCATTATAAAATACACTAGATTTGAAATAACTCCTGTGAGTTTATTATAGGATAAAGATTTACTGTTTGTAAGTTTGTGATAGTTCTTTTTTTAAATAATTCATAGAGTACTTTGAAGTCTGTATTCTTAGGGGTATACTTGAAGTCCAAATAGGAGTTCTCAGATTTTATGGTGCCAAGACCCCATAATGCATGAATAAAGCTGTCAGTTTGCACTCTGACATGGCTTCCACATTTCCTGGACAAGCCAACTGAGTGTCTGCTAAAATGGACTACGTTACCTGAAAATCTATCCTTGGTATTGTTAGCTATTAAGATGCCGAAGAGACTCTTTGCCATAACAGATGAACACGATTACCCTTCTGGGAAGTATTTAAATATTCAACATAGTTACCTATAATATGCTGTTCTGTTTCTTAAAACAATCCTGCAAAGTAGACCGACATTCTCCTGAAAGAAAAGTTGAGGCTGAAGTTCATAGCGGAGGGTAAGATTGAACTGAGGCTGTCTGATCAGTTTCAGCTTTTTACAGATTATATTTTGGGGGATACAAGCTCTAGAGCTCTGTGTCCAGAAAATAATGTTGTTGACTTGAATCTGTCAGAAAGCTCATAGGTGGTAATGCTATTCCTTGACTGCTCACAATAAGCTAAAGATGGTAAAGAACTTGCAACCATTAAAATATGCTGTAACTGCATTTTGATTTACAGCCTTCTTAGGTCCTTATAGAATTCTGTCATGAGAACACTCTAGCATTTATCCTTTGACACTTGAGATAGAGATTTTGGGGGCAGCAAAAGCTGTATGAAATCATGGACATCTATAGGACATCATTCTGAATATTTAAAAGTTGGAGACAAGGTATTTCACACTTGGAAGGTTCCCATCAAGAGGATACATCTCCAGGTTCCAGCCACTTCAGCTTAATGGAGGCCCCAGGGAAGCCCCTTCTGGAATGAACAGAACAGCCTGGGAAATTCTAATTGGAAGAGAAGGTCCTGCAAATGTAGAGGTATCAATCCATTTAAAGCTTTAAAAATTGAAACCAAAAGGTCAGACTAGACCTGGAAACCTATTGCTAATCAGTTCAGTGGCTACAGTATGGATGTTTTTGTTATCAGTTAGGACACTGAATTCTGAGCCAGATGCAGGTTCTGGATCTTCTTCAAGCGCAGCTAAACTTAAGCATGTTACAGTAATCTAAACATTAGGCAATGAGTGCGTGAGTCACCATAACAAAGGTGTCCTGAATCAAAAAGGCCTGCAACTATTGTCCCACCTAATCAAGCAGGAGCTATGAATCCAGGAGAATCTCAAGGTCAGGGACTGCCTCTTATCATCTGAAGCCAACTTTGAGAACGGAATTAAACCAGCTAGATGACCCACAAACAGAAATTCCATCATGCAGAAATTTAATTTGAATTTGTTTTAACTCATTCTTCTTAACTTAGGTACTAGGTCAAGGCCACGACAGTATCCCTGGCCTGACCTAGATTGTAATGTTCAACTGAGCAGCATCCGCATTCAGATGATAATCACATCTTCGAATGATTTCATGTAGGTATGCAAAAGTATGAAGGGAGAGACTAATCCTCAAACGTTAGCAAATATTCCCAATTTTTCAAAATTGTTCCCCAAAAGGCAACAGATGATGTCCAGTATTAATTTAAAACAATCCCAGATGATATTGCAAGATCTTGCCCAAGAGGTTCTAACTCTGAGCAAGTGTGTGCAATTATAACTGTAAAGAATCTTACAAAAGTGACACAGTAGCCATGGCAATTTATCATACCAAAAAGTAGGTAATGTTAGAGGAGCTGCTGGATGCAACTTTGCATATGTAATAAGAGGGAGAAATAAGCATGTGTTGCCAATTTTACCATCATGAAATAGTCCTGTACTATAACCGTAGAGAGTATAGAGAATGGCCTTGACAGAGAGAAGGAAGATCTGTTACCAAGGTAATGAAGAGATAAATATGACTTAAGTCCATATGAGAGTAGAAATTTATAAAAACACTTGACAAATGCCCCCCAATTCACATAAAGATAAAAGAAGTAGAAGGGGACACACATTCATACTTACAAGTTTCTGTTACTGCAGCCATGCTAATAAAGTAGTTTTCAACCTACACAGTATCTGTGATCTGGTGTATTTTGTAGGGCTGACAGTAACCACAATCAATTTCATTCATTCTGGTTTGTCACTGTTGTTCTTGGCTCCATCTTAAATCATTCATTTCTGGAGCTCCTCAGAAAGCCAAGCAGCACCATTGGGATCCACAGTCCTGAAGATGCTGTTTGGGGCAAACTCATCTAGTACTCCAGGCATCCATGAATTCCAGAGAACAACCAGGCATGCCACATTCCTGCCCACCTATAGCTCAGAAATCCCCAAATGCTCTTAGGAAACCATTTGGAATATTGAGCCAAAAACAGATTAGCCAGTTGATAAAGTGCAAGGCGACTTTCTCTTGAAAGAATATTTCATAAAATTCCATATAGCATTGCAACTGTGGTTTTATGTATATAATTAACAAATAAGGTAACTATTCTTGTCTTGCAGTGTGCTGAACAGATAATAGGTTTCAAATGGTTAGACAGAATGAGCAACAAGGAGTTGACAAAGTCCATAGAGCAGTAGTATGGTGGTATTTATACAGAATTCACAAGATTTCACACACACACATCCAAAAAAAAAAACACAACCATCACAACTCCACATTGCTGCTGAAAGTAAAACAAACATTGTTTATATATGCCTAATGCCCAAAATGGATTTGTACAGCCTGAATAAAATCATTTCCAATATACTACGTAGGACCATTCATTTTCTGTACAAATTTCAGGTCATTCATATTTGTGTGTGTTTGTATATATACACACACATATACATACACACTGTATATATATCTCCATCCTTGGCCAACTAAGTAAGACTGTCCTAGTGCTGGCCCAGTGCCTGAGGGCTATACGATCCTGGATGGGGAGGGACCAACTCTGACTCAACCATAACAAGATAGAGTGACATTGGGTTTTTGGTCCCACTGGTTCTGGTGAAGCGTCATCTTTGATTGTGACAAGATACCACTATTCCAGACAGAGCTGGTGTGAAATCTGGGGGTTCTCCTGGAGTCACAGCTTCTGCTCAAGGAAGAAGTAATAATTATGCTGAAGGTGGTCTTCACACAGATTTATCTTATGTAGCAGTTGCTCCTATTCTTGAATTGTAAGACCTTGTTATGGTTGCCCATACTCTGGACTCTTCCTGCAACATGCCCTATGTCCTTCAAGGTCATCCAGAAATTGCAGCTGGTCCAGAATGTGCAGTTCAGAGCATTCCATGATTTACTCTTATTACACTGCTGCTGGGTGAGTTGCCCTGGCTGCCAGTCTCATTCAGGATGTAATTCAAGATACTGGTTATCCCTTTTAAAGCCCTGAATGGCAAAGGACCATTATTTCTGGGTTGCCTCACCCAGAGGGCATCTACTTGGTAGGTATTTCCACCAGGTAGGGTAGATGCACTCCATGTCCCTTGCCTTAAATGTCGTATCATAGGAGCTAAGAAATGCACTTTTTCCATCGCAGGCCTGTCCTATGGAATACTTTCCCCCCTGAGATCCAGCAGGATCTCTTTCTGGTTTTCTAGAAGTTCTTGAAGAGCTGGCTCTTCCTGCAAGTATTGGAGCAGAAGGAGGCAGGAGTCCAGTACAGCTGAATGTGACTGAATGGAGGGGGGGGATTTGCCTCTGGGATTTTTGTTTTGTTTTATAGTTTTATTGATGTTCTGTGAGCTGCCCGATATTATGGTATGTAAATGGGCAGCCATACATCTTTTAAATAAACAAAATAGATAAGTCTTATAAACGTAAAATGCATGGATTGACTTTGGTGAGTCATCTGCTCCAATTTCTTGAATGCCCAGAATGAAAATAGACAGGGAAAAAAAATACTAACTATATGAGCAAAGTTACAAGAGGACTTGGCTGATATTCTAAGGATTTTCAACCTGTTCCTCATGGCCTATTATATTCTCTTGGGCATAATCTTTTTTGATATGGATATTATCCTACATACAAAGTGTTAAGTCCTCCAAAAATGGCAAATGATGAAGACGCATGTTTCACACAGTAACAGTCTTTATTTGTTCTCAGCCAAAACACCAACAGCAAGCAGAGGCATGCAAGCCTCCTTTTATATGTCCAGATCCCCGGACCAATGGCGGCAGACAGGTGCTGTTTTCCTGCCTTGCGCATGCACACAAGGCCGGCGCCACTCAGTCTGGTCCCGGGCAGCTTTTGCAGTTGCCCGGGACTAATGCAACGTTCCGAGCCTGCATTTGCAGGCTCAGGACACAACACAAAGATTTACTTGAAAAGTCAAACTAGATGTTACAGTTAATTTGCATTTGCCCATCTGGAACAACATAAATGCCATTCATAAAGTTTCTTTCTACTACGCAGTATCAGGTTTAAGAGAAAGCTCTACAAGATGGAGCCTACGATCAAGGCTTTTTAAAATCTCTGCTAAAATGGGTATGAATTTTAATTCCTTTTTTTTAATTAAAAAAAGTTTATTCATCAAGATTTTGCCATTCCTTATATTTTCAGAATTCAGAACTGAGTACAACTATCTAACATGGCATCATTGTTGGAGAGCTCATTAGTTTTTTGCTATTTGGTATACAATAACCTTGTGAGAGTTTAAAATTCTCACAAGATATTTTGGGGTAATTAGGATTATTGTCAGTCTAAATTGTGGCCATTGACCACGTTTGAGAATGGTTCTATGGCAAAGGATATAGAATTCAAGAAGAAAATAAAAGATTTTAAACAAATTTCAGAGAACAAAGAAAAATCAAATACTATAATTCAAAAGCGGATCTAAAATACTTAAATGAAATAAAATTATAGAATACTTAACTGTTTAATTAAGATATTTCTAGGTTACTAAAATGCTGAGAGTAACAGCTGAAAGATTAAAGATTGTAAAGACGTAACCCCAGATAAAATGATAAAAGGTGAAGTATACATAAAGGTGTTTAATGTTCTTCACAGTATATTTCAAGAACGTAAAACTATACCATGCAATGATTATATGATTCTAAGACAAATTGCAACATTAACAGTGCAAAATTGTTCAACTATTGTTGATTTAGTGACTAGAAAACAGAAAACAAGGTATTTAGCTTTCCCCATTATTTTTATTGTCATATCTCTTTTTTCCTGATCTAAATGAGAGCAATAAGCTTCTCAGAGTTTCAAGTGAAGCATATTTTATTGGGTCATATTTTTATAAATTCTGTTGGCTGTGTTGAGGAATGCTGTACCTTGGGATTTCCTTTTTTAAACCAGTCAACCTATTTTTCCTTGTGTCGATTCTACTGGACCCTAAAGACCATAGGCCAGGGGTGGGAAACCTTGGCTTTTTTAATGACTCGTGGACTTCAACTCCCAGAATTCCTGAGGCAGCATGGCTGGCTCAGGAATTCTGGGAGTTGAAGTCCACGAGTCATAAAAGAGCCAAGGTCGCCTACCCCTGCTATAGGTAGCAGGGTTCCTATTTCAAGCAGGTGCGAGGATGGGTTTACTGGCACTCATTCAAATAATATATTGGTAGACCGTGTCAATACATTGTTGTGTATACAAGTCATGAAACACATGTAACTACTGCTATAGATACAATAAACATTAAACCTACATTATTTTCCTACTTGTTCACTGCATTCATCCGTAGACTTATGCAAACACTGTATCACACTTTTTGTTTACATGTATTTGTCCGATAGTATTCAGCCAAATATACAAGCTCTTTTTCTAATACACATACTCTTTGATGTATTAACCATTTTTTAAGTGACCCATTCTGTTTAGTGACTGTTTTTCATACTTACAACTGTTGCAGCATCCCCAGGGTCACATGATCAAAATTTGGATGCTTGGCAGCTGATTCATATTTATGACAGTTGCAGTATCCCGGGGTCATGTGATCACTTTGGTGACATGCTGATAATCAAAATCGATGGGAAAGCCAGATTCACTTTTAACAGTGGCAGGAAATGTCATCAAATGGGGCAAAAACTCACTTAACAGCTGTCTTACTTAGCAACATAAGTTTTGGGCTCAGTTGTGGTCGTACATCGGGGACTATCTATATTAAAGATAAAACACATGAAGATTTTTTACAAGAATCTGGACAGGCAGGGAGGTGGCCTTGTAAATCTTATCCTATCATTTATCCCACTTTAGCTGTACGTAACTCAGAAGTGAAATGTGCATATTTTTTGATTAGAGCAGCAACAGCAATGGAGCAACCTATATATACAATCAGTCGAAAGAGCTTTTCATCAATAGTAAATTGTAACCGCTTGCTCAGTATTAAGCAGGGAACACTTCCTAATATTGTCGAAAAGATAGAAACCTTGATTGTCCCAGGCTATAATGAGGTCAGTGTCTATGAGATCAGAGTATGAGCCCACCTAATAATAACCACTATATATGGAAAATTGTAACTTGGAATTTAAGAGGAATAAAAGGGAAAGAACATTAATTTATGAGTCGGATAAAAGCAGTGGAAATGCTGTGTTCCTATGAAACGAAGAGAAAATAGCAAAGTGCTACAGATCTGAATGAAGAAAGTCTGGTCTTACAGAATGGAGTTGATGAATATACAAATAGAAATAAAATGGGAGATTCAGTTAGAAATGAAACAGTTAAAATTGTTTCTTAAATTATGAATTGATGTCATCCAGATTGATGTAGATGCACTGTGGAGGTAGGAATTCGGAAACTGATAATGGACTGTTTTGCTCCAATGAATAATGATAAGAATTGAGTTTTTAAGAAAACAAAATGTGCAACGTTCTAAATTAATGCAGTCCGGAGGAAAACATTATTCTACTAGGTGACAAGAATGGATGGGTAGGAATAAAATGAGAGAGGGGAAAAAAAAAGCGATTGGGCTATTGAGAGACAAAAAATGAATGAGAAGGGTAATTGGTATGAATCTGTTTAGAAAAAGTTTTGCTTAGAGCAAAAATAACTATATGTGCAGCATCAGCATAATTAATGTTTTACTTGGTTCCGGTGTTTCTGATAATAGTCTGCAACAGATGCATCACTAACATTCATTTGAGAACAGTGACAGGAAGCTTCATATAAATCTTGTGAGAAAGACGCTACTCTGCAGGTGTTTTCTTTGAAGCCATGAGCAGAATCGAACAATATGCCATCTTAGGTAATTCCTTTTTTTTTTCCATTTCCTCCCTTTACCGTGTGCAGTCTTTATATTTTTCCCCCCAAACTGCACTTATTTCTGTTATTGTTGGGTCAGTAAAGGAAAGCATAAATATGTTGAATACCACAAGACTGAAAATAAAGTTGAAACAAGGTACCATTGTTAGGCATTATCATGAACACTTCCTTAGGAGCTTCTAAATCAGCGGTTCTCAACCTTTCCCGGGCCTCGACCCCAGCCCACACCGCGCATGCGCGTACGCGGCACGAAGGCCTGCATTGCGCATGCGCGGCACGACAGCTCACATCGCGCATGCGTGGCGCGACGGCCCGCATCGCGCATGCACGGTGCTGCCCCCTGCGCCGGCCGAGGCAAAGGGGAAAAAAATGGCGGACCAAAAAAAATGGCGGACCCCAAAAAAAAATAAAAAAATAGCGGACTGCGGTGTTTGGCGACCCCCGTGAAATGGTCATTCGACCCCAAATGGGGTCACGACCCACAGGTTGAGAACCGCTGTTCTAAATGAACACAAATTTCTTGCAGTGCATTGGCAATGATATCAGCTCAAATATGTGCAACAATCCTGTGCAACAATATTGGCTCCAGGGAGGAGAAGAAGAATCAATGTCTATTTATACACATGGGTCCAACTCTGACAAGGCTGAGATAGTACTAGAAGAGAGCATAATAGCTGATTATCATGCAAATATTGAGTTTGTGGAAAAGGAACACAGCTTTTGATTCACATCTGAATCCATCTTTGGCCAGTAAAACCTAGCATATAAAACTTGTTTGGTACATTTCATAAACTGATTTTATTGAATTTGCTCACTTTAAATTCATAACAACCCTGTCACTCTGTAACAGGAGGTCATCGTGCATAAAAAATGCACCAGCAATATATTTAAATGGTCACAGAAGGGAAAGGATCACTTGCGAACATCTGTTGGATTCAAAATCTTGAGAATTAAGTGTCCTGTTGAGAAACAGGTTAAGATAATACCACACAATCCAGCATAGATAGCCAACAAATTTAAAAACATACCCTTTCAGCAATGAATTTGATCCCAATTCAGCTAATGGAAAATACAATAAAGAATAAGGTACAGAAATTTCCCAGAAATATTGAATAACCAAATCATAAGAGTGCAAATTCAAAATGAGATGCTACATACAAGATGTCAAAATAATTCTTTTATATACTTGAAGCATGCTCATGAGTGGTTTGTCGTCCATCAATGGCACAAATGATAATAATTATTTGATAGCCATAGATAACTAAAAAAGAATGCAGCAAATCCAGATTCTCAGTAACTAAGATCTTCAGAATAGTCTTCATTGGGTCAAGTTTAATTCTTTCAATTGGAACAACATGTCCTAATATAAAGAATCTGTTCAAGAACATGCTTTTGTATAGTTTTGTTATCTTTTAGGACACGGGTGTTAAACTTGCCACATCACGTGACGTGTCGCGATGTATCGGGACTTTTTTTGCATTTCCGGAGCTGGGGTGGGCGTGGCCTTCGCATGATGCAGCTGGCCTGAAGGCCGGCAGTTTGACATCCCTGTTTTAGGGTATCTCCCATTAGTCTATTACAGAATTCTTCAAGAGTTGCCATATAAATAGCATCCATATTATAGTCAATACTAAGAAGACCTCGTAGGACAGTGATGGCGAACCTTTTAGAGACCGAGTGCCCAAACTACAACCCAAAACCCACTTATTTATCACCGGGTGCCAGGTGGGCATGTCCCACTGGGTGGGCATGGCTGTGGTGGGCATGGCAGATTGGATGGGTGTGGCCAAGGTGGGTTTGATCACCTTGATATTGCTCATGGGGAGGGACACCTGTGGGGGCCGGGCAGGGTTGGGGGAGATCCAGGAGGTCTCTGGCAGGTGGAACAGTGGGCAGGAGGCTCATCCTGTGGGGTGAGGCGAGGTAAGGTAGGGGTGCCATTGTCACAGGGCAAGGTGAGACGGGCCAGGGCAGCTGCTGCCTGACACCATCGGCCCCTGCACACAGAGGCCAGCAAGCACATGGGTGCTGGGATGCATCTGGCCATGTGGGACCTCAGCGAGTTAGCAGGCAGCTGGTTGAAGAGGGACGGTTGCCATCTCTGGGGCATGGCGCATGTGCCCACAGAGAGGGCTCTGAGTGCCACCTCTGGCACACATGCCATAGGTTTGCCACCACTGTTGTAGGGTAAAGTCCATCACCTTCTGATAAGCCTTGGGGGCACTTGAATGTCCGATGAAAATGTACAGAGTCTATAACAATCAAAGTGATTTATACGTTTTGTCAAACAGTGAGATTCTGATATGAATTCTACTTGCCCTTCAATGATATCTAATTTAGAAGAATTCATGCATCTTTCACAGCATGCAAAATATTATTTATTGTTGGTACAGGATGATGCTCTTGTACCATAGTCTTGTTAACCACCCTCAAAATCCATAGGTTTCATTACAGTAGTATCCTTCTTTGTTAACATATTGGCTATATTCATACCTCCATGTACTTCTTCATGCCATTCTCCAACATTTTGTCTAAGACAGCATTCACAGCTTTCTACCACAGCATATAAGTATATTGTGGAAACGGCACAGTGTACACTAGTAATCCATTTTAACATTGTGGTAGTATTGCATAATTTGTCCCAGCCCTTTAAAATAAGAAGTATTCCAACAGTCAGTCCATCTGACAGATAAAATGAACAATGATTTTAGTATCATGGTTCACATAGTTTCCTTTCTGAAAAATATAGAGGTTTAAGGTAGATTTTGAGATCATCTGTCAGCATGGTTGAAGTATCTGCAGTACACTGACGATACGCAATCTATATTTCCATTCCTGGTGACCCAAGTGATGCCATGGCTGTCCTCTTGCAGGGCCTGGGGGCTGTGAGGGCCTGGATGGAGGACAACAGGCCTTTGACTGAACCCTGGCAAGATTGAATGGTCATGAATACATGGGACTCCAAGATTGGGACTTTGTCATATCTGTCTCTGGATGGGGTGGCATTACCCCAGGCAGATCCAGTCCGCAAATTGAGAGTTCTCTTGGACGTCTGATTCCTGCTTGAAGAGCAGGTGGCACTCATGGCTAGGAGAACGTTTGCACAACTTTGGATTGTGCACTAGTTGCGTTTGTTTCCTTCAAGGTTACGTCTTCACAAAATATTTTGTGAGTATTTTTTCTCACCATTTGATCTCAAATCTAAATTTCCATATCCGCATGATTTATCTAATTTCCTAAGTGCATTACCATATGAATGTATAGATATATTAAATGCTTGCATTGCATGATGAATTTAAACCACTGGATTGATATAAACTGCTTAAATTGTGCATGGGGTGAAATATTTATTCAAGCAATTTCTGTTTGTGAAAAGGACAACAGTATATAGCCTTTTGAATACTATGTTTTTTTTTCCTTTGTCCAGATTGATAGTAATTTCACTGAGTGTAAAAATGCCCATTCTGTATTCATCTTCTGAGGCTGGGAAGCCTCAACATCAGAGTGAGCTATACTGAAGTGATAAAAGTTCCAACTTCACTGCCAAGTTTTGAAGTTCTTTCTTAGAAGGATTTTCATCACCAATTTCAGAGGAAGCAGTCACTTAAAACATTTTCTTACATAACCGTTTTAAACATGGTAATTTCCCAAGTCTCCATTTTGTCTCTCTCCTTTCTCCTAAGGCATTCTTCTTCCTGTTTGCCACAATGTCTCCTGGGAATTGTAGCACTACACTGGAGGAAGTATAAAAAAGATGCTTCTTGAAATAAAGGTTAGGCTGTGGAGGAGGAAAAACACATATAAGAGGATGATTGCTGCAAAAAGTGATGAGGGAAAGGTACTATAAATGTGAAGGCAGTGAAAAAGGTAACTGCAAAAATATAGTAAGAGAGAGCAAGACATAGCTAAGATTAAAAGAAAGAATATGCAGAACAATTTTGATGCCAATAAAATATTGTTTTGGAAGTAGGTAAAAGAGCTAAAGAAAGAATAAATAGCACTAAAAATGAAAGTGATGAAGGGATTTGAGATGAAACTGAGATGCAGGAATGGCTTTAAGGAGTATTTTGGAGATTTATTTGAAAATGATAGTGGTATGTTGAGTGGAATTGAAATGACCACTATAAATGATAGTGTCTAAAAAGATAGATGGAAAGGGATTTCTGATCATTGTGAGAATGTTGAAAAATGGTATATCTGCAGATGCTATAACTGGAAAATTATTAAAATATGGATGCAGATTGTTGGTGGTGTGATTGGGCAGGTTATTCAAAATGTGTAAAGTTTGCATCGGTGCCTGATGATTGAAATGCTATCATTTCCCATTACAAAGGGAAAGGCAGAAAGATTGAATTAAACTTGTATAATTTTTATGTGTTCCTGGGAAGGTAGTAGGCAGAGTCTTGAATGAAAGTTTGCAATAGATTACAAGAAGCCAAACGTAGGAAATTCACTGTGGCTTTATGTAGCCCAGCAAGTCTGCAAGCCAGATTTTTGCTTTTTGGCAGGTCATGGAGAAGTATATGTTATTTCTATATAAAAAAAGTATGATATAATTAATGGGCTTGAATTATGCAGTGTTTTGTATAAACATGAAGTTGATGTCTGATTATTATTTATTTATTTGATTTTTTTCCATTACTTTTGAAAATAATCCAGGTACTTCAACATTAACAGGGGAGTAAATAGCAATGTGTAATGCCCCCTTCAATGTTTTTATGCACAAATCTTTAAGGGATTATTGAGATTGGTTGGGTATGTGGATGTCCATGCACTTTTGTACATGGTGTGCAGTTGGTAGAGAATCTGGATGATAAATGGCAAATATTAGGTAAATTCTATGATGCAATGATGGATATGATAATAAAAATTAATACAGTTGTATTTGACAGGGAAACCCTTGTGAATAATCAAGTGTTATAAATGAATGGTGAAAAACCAGAGTAAATAGGTGAATTTATGTAGTAAAGATAAGCATGTCAATGGACAAATGTCAAAGTGCAAATGCTGGCTGAAAGATAATATGTACTACTTGGGTCTATTGCAGTGGTTCTCAACCTATGGGTCGCGACCCCATTTGGGGTCGAACGACCATTTCACGGGGGTCGCCAAACGCTGCCGTCCGCCATTTTTTCCATTTTTTTTCGGCCGGCGCATGCGCAGTTCGGCCCGTCGCGTGCACGCGACGGGCCGAACCGTGCATTTGCGGCGTGCACGACAACCCGATCCGCGCATGCGCAGCACAACGGGCCAAACTGCGCATGCACAGCGCAACCAGGCCGCTCGCCTCCCACCACTGCCTCAGAGACTCCGGCAGGCACACCGAGGAGCGGTCCGGAGCAGGCGGATGCAAAGCTGCCTCCTTCCCGCTCCGCTCCACCACGTCCCAGGCCCAGCCTCCAACTCGCCCTCCGGCAGCCGGCCAAGCGGTTGGGGCAGCCGGACCTTGAGGTGGGCCCACACTTCACTGAGACCGGCCCGGCTGTGGCGAGAGGCGCCCGGCGGCCCAAGAGAAGCGAAAGGCGCCCGGCGGCCGCCTCCGGCCCCCAAGTCCGCGCTCCAGACTGGCGTCCAGGTCGCAGCGCTCCGCCTGCCAGGCTCGTCCGGGACTCCCGCGCCTTCCGCAGGGCCGGCAGCGGCCGCAGGTAGGTAGGCGGGTGGCAGGACTGGGGAGCCCGCCTGGGCCAGCTCGCTCTCGGTGCCAGTCCCGCTCGGGTTGGGCCGGCCAGCCGGGCGAGGGGCATCCCTCCCGGTCGGTGAAGTGCGGGCCCGCCTCGAGGTCTGGCTACCCCGACCGCTTGGCCGGCTGCCGGAGGGCGAGGAGGAGGCCGGGCCTGGGACGTGGCGGAGCGGAGCGGGAAGGAGGCAGCTTTGCGCCCGCCTGCTCCGGACCACTCCTCGGTGTGCCTGCTGGAGTCTCTGAGGCAGCGGTGAGAGGCGAGACCGGCCCGGTGTGAAGCCGGCCATCCTGCTGGTTCTGCGCATGCGCAGATCGGCGCATCGCACGTGCATGCGCAGATCGGCACGTCGTACGCGCATGCGCAGATCGGCGCGTCGCACATGCATGCACGGATCGGCCCCTCGCATGCGCATGTACAGCGAGGGTCGGGGTCACGCCACCCATGGGCGGCACAAGTGGGGTCTCAACCTGAAAAAGGTTGAGAACCACTGGTCTATTGCAAGGAAAGACTGTTGAAAGAAGTGGCTGCATATAAGAGTGTGCTTTTATTTACGTCTTAGAGTTATACCCTGCCTTTCATTTTGGAGCGTTATCCCTAGCACTTGCTTTTATGATTTCTCTCCCCCCACAACAACAATCCTGTGAGGTAGGCTGGATAACTGGTTCAAAACCACCCACCAAGCTTTTGTGGTTAAGGATTGTCAGGGAACTGAACAACCGGTATCCAAATGAAGTTAGAAACGCTGACACAAACTTGTAGTTTTATATAAATAAATATATTTTACATCGATATGTACATCAAACAAGATAGTCAGGCAAACAGGAGCATTATGACAGTAAATCATCAGGTAAATCACAGAGCACACAGGGCACAGAAGAAAAAGGTGGGATAAAAGGGAAATCTCCTCTTCACACTCACATCAACCAATAACAGCACAGGAGTCAACGCTTTTCAACCAATCAACCACAACTGTGCATTGATTGCACCAGCTATTAAATTTAAATAACAAGGACAAATTCGTGCTTGGGCCTCCCTGGTTCTACTCCAACACCTCTACCTGTACACCAGAAAGGGTTCCTTAATGTAAACTTCACTTCCTAAAATTATCTGTGAGTAACTGTATCCTACTTCTTACAAATTCTGGCAATCGGTTATGGTATGAGGAGGAATTGGCTTTTCTAGAGGTGTTAGCAAAAAAGGTACTTGTTGAAGAGGAGAAAAAAATACCCTCCCCTAAACACTATTTTTCATATCTTAGCTTTGGAGGAATAGTTTATTAGTTAGTCACTAATGTGATGTTCTTGCCAGCAGATATTTTAAATCAAATTCAGTTTATTCATTGTGGAAAAGGGAAAGAGGAAGGGAAAAAAAAGTGTCTTAATGAATTTAGGAGTACAGTGTTCTTAAAATGCTTGATTGCCCTTAGCAAGAAACAAGAGTAGCCTCTTAATGAAAAAAAACAGCAATACATGAAACTTTCATTAGTGGGTCACTTGATATATATATATAAATATGTTAAGGTGTAAAAACAATACTGATAATAGTTCCTATTGGCTTGAAAACAGCTTCCTGGTTGAACAGGTGTCTGAGATCTTTGGGGGAAAATAGTGTTCCCACTATTATGTATTATGTATTCAGCTTCCTGTTCTATAGCTGTCAAAAATTACTGACTCATAAGCAGCCAGTTGTTCTATTTTAGCTCCCAAGATTTTGAAGCCTCTAAATTTTTCATTAGATGTTTATTTTGCAGCTTTTGAGATATATAAAATATAGAGCACCAGTTAAAAGAAAACATACATTGTTTACATATTATGCTGTGGTTGTTATGCTTATGGGATTGGAGAGTTCTGTTTGTTCCAGAATCCGGTATGAAAAGAAAGGAGGGACAAAAAATGCCAAGAATGTAGAGAAAAGGTAAGAAAGTAGGGAGGAAGCCCTATGACTGTCTGCCTTCTTGGTTCTCTTTTGTTGAAACCAAGAGAGCTAAAGTTTAAGGTAGCCATGATCCTGAGTATAGTATATTTGAAAGCCAATGATGGCGAACCTTTTAGAGACCAAGTGCCCAAACTGCAACCCCAAACCCACTTATGTATCATCGGCTGAAGGGGGCATGGCCCATTGGGTGGGCGTGGCTGCGGTGATAATAGCAGCCTGGTGGGACTAAAAAGTTCAATCAATCAATTCCAACTTTGCGAGAAGTTGAAATTGATTGATTGATTGAACGTTGTTGTTTTTTTTGCACACGGCGTCAGAGGCCTAAAGTGAAAAAGTTTTTTAAAATCCAGCTGAAGGCCTAGGACTGGGGCGATAGCGCGCGTGCCCACAGAGAGGGCTCTGTGTGCCACCTGTGGCATGCGTGCCATAGGTTCACCACCACAGGCCTAGTTCATTTTTTTTGTCCTTTTTCCAAGCACAGAATCCTTTATAATAACAGAACAGAATCCTGAGTTGGTTTCATAACAATAGGAGAGTGACAAAGAGAAAGGGCTCGGGAAGGGCTCGCAACTTGGGAGTCCTCCTGGACTCACGGCTGTCCCTTGAGGACCATCTGACGGCCGTGGCCGGGAGGATGTTTTACCAGATTCGTCTGGTATGCCAGTTGCACCCCTTCCTGGATCGGGACGCGCTACGCACGGTCACTCATGCCTTCGTCACTTCCAGACTGGACTACTGCAATGCTCTCTACATGGGGCTCCCCTTGGGGTGCACACGGAGGCTCCAACTGGCACAGAATGCAGCCGCGCGGGTGGTAGTGGGGGCGCCCTGGTGGGCATGAACGGCCCCCATCCTGCACGAGCTGCACTGGTTGCCGGTGGTCTTCCGGGTGCGCTTCAAGGTGTTGGTCACCACCTTTAAAGCGCTCCATGGCATAGGACCCAGTTATTTACAAGACCGCCTTCTACCAGTAAATACCTCCCACCGACCAGTTCGCTCCCACAGGGAGGGCCTCCTCAGGGTGCCATTGGCTAAGCAATGTCGGCTGGTGGCACCCAGGGGGAGAGCCTTTTCTGTGGGGGCACCGACGATGTGGAACGAGCTCCCCCCGGAACTCCGGACATGTCATGATCTCCGCACCTTCAGAAGAGAATTGAAGACTCATCTCTTCAATCAAGCCGGCCTGGCCTAGAGTTCCTCGGGTTTTTTATGTAAATTTTAAATAAAGTAGTTAGGGTTTTAGTATGGGATTTTAATTGGTTTTTAGTAACAGCCTAGGTAATTTAATTCAGTTTTAAATATTTATTATTGTTATGTTTTAATTTGGCTGTAAACTGCCCCGAGTCCTACAAGAGAGGGGCGGTATAAAAGTTTACAAAATAAATAAATAAATAAAATAAATGCAAGGCTACTCCAAGATCTATCTACTTGTTTTTCTAGCCATAGTTTCAGAAAGGGTTTTCATAACAGTTTAAGTATGGTTTATGTGAACTGTGGGTTTTTGGGTAAACAGGGTTGGTTAGCCCAATATTTTGGTTAAGGCATGCTTTGTAAGCCAGAACATTTACATTTACATAATACGCTAAGGCAAAATCAAAACCCAGTTATGGTTTAACACGATGCATATGAAAAAAAGGCAAAGAACAGCGCAGCACCTATAAAAGTTCAATCCAGATCAATTCCCACAGGCAGGGTTTGATTTTTTTTATATACAGAACTGCACACAGAGCTCATAAATTCATGCAACAGTTTATTTCATTTTCATTCTTTTCCTTCAAAAGCATCCACTGGAAATGCACAGGGTTCATTTTCCTATTTTATTCTTACAACTTGATGCAGCAGGTTAGACACAGAAGTGGTAACTGGCCTGTGTTCATTCAATGAGTACTACCACTCAAGAGTGTACAGTATATTTGCTGAATTTGAATTAGCTTCATCCTGTTACAGCAGTTTGTTTTGATGGTTTTCTGAAGAAGAATCCAAAAGGGAGTTTTCTGAAATAAAGAGTTTCTTTTACATTGAGGTGTGTGAAACACACATTTCTTCATGCTCTTAAAGCAATAAAGATATTTTTTTCTGGTAAAATAGAATAGAATAGAGCTGGAAGGGACCTTGGAGGTCTTCTAGTCCAGCCCCCTGGTCAAGCAGGAGAACCTATACCAGTGGTTCTCAACCTTTTTAATGCCGCAACCCCCAACCGGTCATAAGTCGAGGACTACCCAACCGGTCGTAAGCCAAGGACCCCAGCCGGTCGTAAGCTGAGGACCCCCCAACCGGTCGTAAGTCGAGGACTATTTCCCTTCCCGGGAGCACCGCGCATGCATGGTGCTGCCCCCTGCGCCGGCCAAGGCGTAGCTGGCAAGGGGCAGCGACGGCGCAGGGCGACCACCAGCTGGACCACCAGCTGGACCAGCCCAAGGGAGGTAAGGCACCTGCCGGGCCCCATGTGCGCCAGCAACCCTCCCTGCGCCCGCCGGCCTCCCACCTCCCACCCCTGGCCCTCTTTTACTTACATTTTTAGTAGTTGCCGGCCTCCCACCTCCCACCCCTGGCCCTCTTTTACTTACATTTTTAGTAGTTGCTCAGCAGGGAGGGGTGGAAACTTCCAGACAGCTCGCCTTCGCTGCAGACAACTTGCAGCACCGTTTGCAGACTGGGACTTTTGGCGGGCTCAGCAGGGCAGAGACAGCCTGGAATATTCCTATTGGCTTTTGAAAGCCAATAGAATTAGACTCTATTCAATAGAATAAGAGGGAGTAGCACAGCTAAGGAAAAGGGCGAAAAAATGGCGTACTGCGTTGTTTGGCGACCCCCGTGAAATGGTCGTTTGACCCCAAATGGGGTCACGACCCACAGGTTGAGAACCACTGACCTATACCATCTCAGACAGGTGAATGTCTAGCCTCTTCTTAAAAATCTCTAGTGATGGAGTGCCCATGTTTTCTGGGGGCAAGTTTCTCCTTAATTCCAGGTTGCTTCTCTCTTTGATCAGTTTCCAACCATTGTTTCTTGTCCTTGCCTCTGGTGCTTTGGTGAACAATCTGCCCCCCTCTGCCTTGTGGCAGCCCCTCACATACTGGAACATTGCTATCATGCCTCCCCTATTTCTTCTTTTCTTTAGACTAACCAAACCCAAGTCCCATAGCTGTTCTTCATATATTTTAGTCTCCAGACCTTTGATCATCTTTGTTGCTCTTTTCTGATTTTTTTTTCCAAACTCTCAACATCTTTTTTGAGATATGGTGACCAAAATTGGCTGCAGTATTCCAGGTGTGGTCTTACTAGAGTTTTATAAAGCAGTACTAATACTTTGCGTGATCCTGATTCTATGCCTCTGTTTATACAACCCAGGGTTATATTAGCTTTTTTGGTTGCTACTGCACACTGCTCACTCATAGTCAAGTGAATTGAACTATTTCACTCTCTTTATATAATACAATAATTTCTAGATGAAAACTGAGCTTATATAATAAGGCTTATTGAAATGTGTCTGATGTTAAATTGGAAATAGGAAAAATACATTTTCTGTTGTGTACAATAGTTCAAAAATAAAGTTCTAAATCCTGAGGTCTGCTTGTAAACCTGGAGTTTTTTGGTCAAGATTCAAGTGCTGAATAATTTATTGTGAGTAGAAGCTGGATACTAGTCACTTTCAAATCACTGAGAACCATACAGACCACTTGAAGTTAGTGTGGGTTTTAAAACACATTAATTGATTCCTATCTGCACAGCCAGTATTTTATTTCTGATCTAAGAAGAATTTTACATCATAAAATTATTACAATATCCCAAAAGTAAAGGCACAGCTTTGAAATCTGAGACACTAGGAGAAATAGTAGTCTCTGGAGCCATCTGCTGGGCATGTGGTAGAATGGAAGGCAATGAATAAATCAGATATACACGCCTTACTTCTTTGCTATCCTACATAATCTTGACAGAAGTGTCTCCATTCCAGAAGGTGCCTCTGATTTATGTCTTGAAAGAGTTTCTTCTGATCATTATCATGTAAATGTGAACACAACAGTTATGTTTTTTAAATTGGAATTGAAAGGATAAAGAAAAAAGGTTGAAAAGAAAATGCAAGTCAGCACCTATGTACTTTCACACAAAAAAAATTCATGCTTAGATTTAATCCTCTTACTTAAGTGGAACTGGACATCTGCTACCAGTTGTTCCATGGTAGTCGGATTTTTTATATTTTCTTACTCTAGATTCTCAGGCAGACAAGAGAACCATTGTAAATATGGCGAGCTACAGATTACAGTTCTACGTCTTGCAGAAAATTTCCTGTTGGCGCTCCTTATTTTTATTTATTTTTTTGTACTTTAACACAATCACATGTCTGTCTAAATGAACTGGACCAATGATGTTTGGGGAAATACAGGGTTTGTATTACTTTTATTAACACTTCGCCTATAAGAACTAGTGGCAGATTTAAACAGAATTTTTAAATGTTACAAAAGTCTGTGATGCCTGTGCTATTGAAAACCCAATTAAATTTCTGCTGCATTATACTGTATTATTTGGTTCATAAATTATATAAGGAATTGAATCTTGCTACACTTTTTAATATGGCTTCAGGATGGTTGTTTTTCAGTTTTTGCAATAGAGGCTAGTAGAACCATACCTAGTCTTTAAAGAAAATACATACCGTAATGAGAATTAGCATTAAGGAATTAAGCCAAATCTTATTGTCTACATTTTATGCTTAAGTTTATTTATTATTGCTTGCATGGCATCTTTCTTTTTTATATAATTATTATTTTTATTAGTTTATGATATATAATACAGAAGTACAAAAGAAAATAGTAGGAAAATAGGGGAGGAAAAAGGGAAGGGAAAAGTGTGGGGGAAAGGGGGAAAAAAGAAAGAAAAGGCATTGACTTCTGACTCCCTTTGGTGCAGTAGAATAAGATAATAACATCAAACCTCAACTTTTTACTGTTATATAATAATATAAACTAGCCATCTCTATAACGACAAACCTATTAATCGGTAAAATCCAAAATCAAAGTTTCATTTTTTTCCCCACCTCAAGCACAAAGTCCAGGAGTGGTTTACAAGTAGAAACAAAAGTAATTGTATTTTTTTCTTTAATCAAAGCAGCATTTATTATTGCTTGCACAACATCTTTCATAATGAAAATGCTATGAGCAAAATTATAGGAAAGGGATAATTCTGACTCTCTCATTCCACAGTGAAAGAAACAGTTTGAAATGTTTTAGTGAACGTAAAAAGTCAAGAAAAGTTCCTTCCATTTTGAATACTTTTCTTGCTATCCTTTTGTGCTGATATTTGCTTAAATTCTGAGATTATATTTATGGCAGAAAAACAGGAGTCTATTAAGATATTTTAACAAAACCTCTTTGTGCTAATCTCAAATCCATAAATATGCATTGCGTTTTTGATTGCTTAAATAGCTTCCTTAACAGAATGTAAAAGTGAAGCAGAGAGTTCTATAAAT
Organism: Bothrops alternatus; assembly: GCA_034064705.1. Classification (NCBI taxonomy): domain Eukaryota; kingdom Metazoa; phylum Chordata; class Lepidosauria; order Squamata; family Viperidae; genus Bothrops; species Bothrops alternatus. The sequence goes on from JARGCV010000033.1 coordinate 2,116,142, forward strand.
TCTATTTATAGATACTAAATTTATTTTTAAGATCAATTTGGCACTTGAATAACAGTTACATTTGGCACACACAACTGTCTCAGAGCAAATCATTTAATGAGTGAGTTTGCCTTGATGCCCTTGCAATAAGAGTTTTGCTTTCTTTACAGAAGATTACACCAACAATTTGAAAGTTACAAAGAGCAAGTACGAAAAATAGGTGAAGAATCCCGTCGTTATCAAGGAGAACACAAAGATGATGCCCCCACGTGTGGGATCTGTCACAAAACTAAGTTTGCTGATGGTTGTGGCCATTTATGCTCGTACTGCCGGACAAAGTTTTGTGCCAGATGCGGAGGCCGTGTTTCCCTACGATCAAACAATGTAAGTTTTCTATTGTGTCTAATGCATCATGACTGACTAGTACAATCTACTTATGTAGGCTTCTGTTTTGTTACATGGTTTTCTTTCTGTCTCTTTTCTACCTCTCTCCTTTAACCTCTTGTGTTTCCTTTTATTTGTCTATACTCTACGTTTGTTTTTAAAATTCCTCACTCAGCATTTTTTTGTGGGGGGGTATGTGTGTTTTTCCTCTTTGGTCAATTATAGATTGAGTAAAGAAGACACACAGGAAGAGAAACAAAAATGTTCATCATATGCTGGTTCTTTCCACCTAACAATGCCAAAAGTCCTTGTCTCACTATAATATATTTTAAATTTAGATGCTTTGTATACCTGCTTATAAACTACAAGTAATACTTTAATTGCATCATTGTGCAAGATTTTAAAATTGTTTGGCTATATTTCATCAGCTCTAGCTTTGCTCTTAATTATATTTTCTAGAGCTGTTTAACCTAACTTTGCAGAATGACTGGCTCTAGTTCAGCGATCTACATACTTACTGACACTACATCTTTTTGGTACATGTTTTGTGGTAATTTATTGTTTAGCAAACAAAAGCACAAACCTGATCAGATATATTTAACAATATCAATCAATGCTTCATATCTGCATATTGTTCAATGTTACATGTCTCCATATTTTTAACAATATCCATCAATGTTACATTTCAATGACATTTATTTGCATATTTTTAGCAATATCAGTCAATGCTGCAAATCTGCATGTTCAATGGAAATAATTAATTTAATTTAGCCAATAAATATTGAGTCATTGTTTAACATTTCACAGTTAGTGTTCTGGAGTGAGTTTGCATTTCTGATAAAAAAATAAAATAAGACAAAAAGGGATATCTCTCTCTTTCTCTCTCTATTTTTCATCCAGCCTTTATTATGTTTATAAATAATATCAGGGGTTCAAATATCACAATATAAAGGATTTTCCCCCAGACCTTCAAGTATAATAATAATAAATGCACTGAAAACCAGAATTGAGAAGACAGAACAGACAGCAAGCAGTGCCTCATCAATGAAGCTAAAGAAACAGTGGATCACCTGGTTAGCTACTGCAAGATTTCACAGACTGATTACAAGCAATAGCATAACAAAGTAGCAACAATGGTGCATTGAAATATGTAAAATCCCACATGTATTTTTCGGCAAGCAAAAATTGATAGGACCACAAAATAGAGAAGTAATTGAAAATGATGCAATGTTCTGGGATTTTAGAATTCCAACAGATAATCATCAGCCATATAACATTCCAGACTTAACCACTGTTGATAAGAAAGACAAAAAAGTCTGGATAGTGGACATCATAGTACCTGGAGAAAGCGGAATAGAAGAGGAAAACTGAAGAAAATAACAAAATACAAGGACCTGAACATGGAAGTAGAAACACTGTGGCAAAAGAAAATAAAGTTAGCCATAGTATTAGTAATAGTAATAGGCATCTTGGGTACAATCCCAGAACAAGCGGAGCACTGCTTGAACCCAATTGGCATTGACAAAATCAGTCAATTGCGAAAGGCAGCTTTACTTGGAATAGTTTACACCAGACATGTCAAACACAAGGCCCGGGGGCCGGATGCAGCCCGCAAAGTGGTTTCATGTGGCCCACAAAGCCATCCTGGAAACAATGAGGGAGCGGTCCCTGCTGCCTTGACCCTGGCCCAGGCCGGCCGGGAGCCAATGTACAATTTTGTGGTGGCCATCTATGCTGAAACACATTCAGTCTTAGCTCCACAAGGCCATCTAGAAACAGCCATTTAGAAGAAATGGATCATGCCTTGGTGCTTGCCCCGTCCCACCCCCTTCTTCCAGAGACCCTCAGATCTGTCCCACTCCTGCCCAGGCCCCGACAGGCACCCTTGATGCGAACAATGTAGAGCTGGCCATGCCCACCTAGTAGGCCACATCCACTCCATCCACACCCACCCAGTAGGCCGCACCCACCCTGACCACACCCACCTGGCCCCTGAGGGCAACAGCAATGCTGATGCGGCCCTCAATGAAATTGAGTTTGACACCCCTGGTTTACACCCTTCGATGATGCCTCTAACACCATCATTCAGTCTAATCATCTGGCTGACTGTGCAGCCAATCATAGTAATAAATTCTTGGACCCCCCCCCCAATCAGGAGACAAAGCTCTAGTGATTAAAAAACATCCTGACTGCATTTGAGTGAACTTTTAGTCTTTTCTTTTTTCACCATTAGTGTCTCAGGGAACTCCATAAAGATCTCATAGAATCCCAAAGGTTCTATGGGCGGCACAGTTTTGAAAACTCTGCTCTAGATCACAATCTAAAAATTATTTTGTGGATAATTATACTTTATTTTTCTGATTAAATTAAAAGTTTAGGAACTTTTATTTCTATTAAATTATTATGTGGAACAGCTTTTCACACTAATCCAATGCAGTGCGGATTACACTGAAACAAACAAGTCACGCTGGAATTATCCTTAAACTGTTTGAATGCTCCTTGTTCAACACCACTTACATAGTCACAGTAACACCTTAACCTCTGAGATTAATAGTATATCATGTAGTCTGTTTCTCAGTATACCACAATGCACCTGTTGTGAGTGTCCCTGGACCAGCTTGGGAAGTATCAGAGGATGAGGATCAGCAGCCAGGTTCCTCTGAATGTGTTTCCCTCCCGGCAGCCGAGGATCAGCAGCCAGGCCCCTCTGGGTGGTTTCCCCTCCCGGCAGCCGAGGATCAGCAGCCAGGCCCCTCTGGGTGGTTTCCCCTCCCGGCAGCTGAGAGAGATAATGAAGAGCTTTGTATGCATTCTGAATCAGATTCTCAAAATGATGAGTCAGATTTAGAACAAGAAGATAAATGGATTAATCCGAGGTTCCGAAGGTTTGATAAGCGAAGGTGTCAGTTAACTGGAAAAAGGAAGTAATTGGGGAAGTGACGTATCGGACACTATATTAGAAGGGGAAAGAATGACTACGCCTTTGTCACGAGCAACGTTGATCAAAGAGTGGGCTGAAAACTTTGGCAGTGCTTTGGAACTCAGTATTCTGGTGTTTTGAAAACCTACCGAAGGATAATGAGCTCTTGGACAATGTGATAAAGAAGAAAAGTAAGTTAATTGGGATGTAGGAGGAGAAGAGCATGTTTATCTAAATGTAAATAGATTTGATTTGGCCGTTCAGGCCAACATAATGCCAGCAGCTTGCTTTGAAACGAATTCTTTTGAAATGTATTAAATAAACCTCTTAAAGACATATTTACGTGGATATTAATGAGTTATGAGAGGCCAGACATAACAGATTGCTCGTGACACAAAAACAGTAAAGACGAAAATTAGTCCGAGCTTTCAGTGACGTCATGGAGAAACTCCTCGCTGATAACCCGGCTCTGCATCTATTAGTTCAAACTCTCCAGCAACAAATTGGAGATTTGCAACAGCAGATTCAGCAAGCTGCAGCAGGCCCAGCTCCAGCCCCCCCTCCCAGACAGAGCAGATGTTATTTAGCCTTGCCTGATAAGTTTACTGGAGAGCGTAGTAAATTTCCAGCTTTTTTAAACCAATGCAAAACATTCATTGCCTCAACTCCAGCCGACTTCCAGCTTGATGAAACGAAAGTAGCTTTCATTTTAAGTTTACTCTCTGGGACAGCTGCTGATTGGTCGTCTCCTCTGATAGACGGACAAGATCCTGTCCTACGCAATTATGCAGGATTTTGCCAGCTGATGGAAAGAGAATTTGTTGACCCCCTTCGTAGACAAAATGCCACCCGGCGGATACGAGAGCTACGTCAAGGATCGCGCTGCGTAGCGGACTATATATCAGATTTTCGCCGCCTAGCTCAAGAAATTAATTGGAATAATGAGGCTCTCATGGAAATCTTTCAAGATGGCCTGTCTTCTCAGATCTTGAATGGATTGAAAACTACTGTAATACCTGCGACCCTGGATGCATTATACCAACATTGTTTGGCTATTGAGGCGCAAACGCAAGCCATGGATGCCCGCCTGGTCAAACAGATGTTTCCAGTCACCGGAAGTGCCAAGCCAGTTCCTGCACCACGCAGAGGATTCCAGACCCTACCTATCGCTCCACCTATCCCGGCACCCAGACGTATTTTCCAAACAGGGCCGGCTTACACTGAGAGGCGCCCTGCACCCATGACCAGAGATGAGCCCATGGATCTTGGTGCAGCCAGATCTCGTTTGACTGAGGCTGAGAAGGCAAGACGGAGAGCTGAGGGCTTGTGCCTGTACTGTGGAGAGATGGGTCACTTCGTCATGGCCTGCCCCCAGAAAAGACGTGGTACGGCAGGTCCTACTCCTGTTCCAGCTCGGCCTCCCACTCAGCAGTTTCAAGCCACCTTGCCGGGAAACGGCCAGAGCCCGGCCTAATGGAAACATTGGGTCGGGCAGGCGCCAAACCCAGTTCCAGTTCCGCAGACAACGACCCCGGTCCTCCGAGACATCTGATCCTAGCAACCAATATACTTCTGGGAAATCATGCCCAGGGCATTCCGGCCCACGCCTTGTTGGATTCTGGAGCCACCACCAATTTTATGAATGAAGCTTTCGCTCGTCAGCATGCCATACCTTTGTGCTCCGTGAAGCCGCCTATGCTGGTTGAGACAATCGATGGTCGTGAGTTGTTGTCTGGACCGATCAAGTTTATGACCCAGCCCATACGCCTGGTCATAGGACAACATGAAGAAGCCATCCAATTCTATGTTACCAAGGGACTTCATTTTCCCTTAGTTCTCGGCCTAGCCTGGTTGAGAACCCATGATCCTTGTGTAGTGTGGTCCCAGAACTTTGTTTCATTTCCCAGTTTGCAATGCGTAGACCACGTACGCCAAGTTTGTGCAGCCCAGCTACCATCCCACCCTGACATCACCTTGCCGGCCGATCTAGCGGACTTTGCAGATATATTCAATGAGAAAGAGGCAGACCAATTGCCTCCGCATAGACCATATGACTGTACCATTGATTTACTACCAAATGCCAAGCTTCCAAGGGGACGCCTTTACTCCATGTCAGAACCCGAGTTGGCCGCATTGAAAGACTTTGTGGACAAAAACCTGGCCAGGGGTTTCATTCGTCCCTCTTCCTCGCCTTTGTCAGCTCCTGTGTTATTCGTGAAGAAGAAAACCGGAGATTTACGCCTATGCTGTGACTATCGCAAGCTCAATGCCATCACGGTGCGCAACCGGTACCCTCTGCCTTTGATTCCTGATCTCATGGACCGTCTCCGATCAGCGACCATCTTCACCAAGATAGATTTAAGGGGTGCTTACAACCTGGTTCGCATTTGAGAGGGGGACGAGTGGAAGACCGCGTTTGGAACCAGGTATGGTCATTTTGAGTATACCGTTATGCCCTTTGGACTCACCAATGCTCCGGCCGTCTTTCAACATTTCATGAATGACATCTTCCGGGATTTATTAGATCAATTTGTGGTGGTTTACCTCGATGACATCCTAATTTATTCCCCGTCACGAGCCACCCATCTTCAACATCTCCGGCGAGTTTTGCAACGCTTGAGAGAGCATCACCTTTACGCCAAGTTAGAGAAATGTCAATTCTATCAAACCACAATTGAGTTTCTGGGACATGTGATTTCTCCACAAGGCATCGCCATGGACCCTGGCAAGGTTGAGGCCTTGCAAACCTGGCAACCACCATGTAAAGCAAAAGATGTCCAAAGACTTTTGGGATTTGCGAACTATTACAGGATATTTATTCCAAGATTTTCTGCCTTGACTGCGCCCCTTACTCGACTGTTACGGAAAGGCGTTAAGTTCCAGTGGGGCGATGCCAAGCAACAGGCGTTTCAGACCCTCAAAAAGGCTTTTGTTCAGGAACCCATTCTCAAGTATCCAGATCCTTGTCGTCCCTTTGTAGTGGAGGCTGACGCCTCAGATGTTGCAGTAGGGGCCATGCTACTTCAAACACGCCAAGATGGCGGCCCCCTGTTCCCGTGTGCTTATTACTCCAGGAAACTGACTCCCTCCGAACGCCATTATACCATTTGGGAAAAAGAACTATTGGCCATCAAGACTGCTTTTGAGACCTGGAGACACCACCTGGAAGGAGCCCGCTACCAAGTTGAAGTTCGGACTGACCATAAAAACTTGGAATTTTTGCAATCTGCCAGGAAATTGAATCAACGTCAAATCCGTTGGTCTTTGTTCTTCGCTCGATTCAACTTTAAAGTCACCTACATTCCGAAAGGGTACAACAAAAGAGCAGATGCCCTGTCCCGTAAACCTGAGTATCACCAGATCAAGGATCCCTTACCGCTTCGAACCATTCTGCCTATCGAATCGATCGCAGCCGTGCATGATCCAGTAGATCTACGACGACAGATTCGGGAAGCGCAACAACTAGATGACTTTGCAATACGAAAGAGACAAGAGATGGGTCCCGACTCACCTTGGACCTTGTCCGAGGGACTATTACGCTTCCGCAACCTGTTATATGTTCCAGCAGGCCCACTCCGAGGTCTCATCCTGACTCAATGCCATGATAACCCTGCGGCAGGTCATTTTGGTTTCTTTAAGACTCTTCACTTAGTGTCTCGGACTTTTTGGTGGCCCAGACTTCGCCATGATGTGCAATCCTATGTAAATTCCTGTGTACGGTGCCGTCAGGCAAAACATGCCACAGGAGCCCCTCCGGGATTATTACAGCCTTTACCCACGCCGGAGAGACCCTGGGGAGCTATTTCCATGGACTTCTTGACTTGTCTACCTGTTTCTGCCGGCTACACCGTTGTCTTTGTAGTGGTGGACATGCTGACCAAAATGGCACATTTCATTCCTTGCCGAAGAATACCGACAGCCAAGGTCACTGCTCAGCTGTTCATTCAACATATCTTCCGGCTACACGGTTTGCCTGACAAAATAGTGTCCGACCGAGGAACCCAGTTCACCTCGGAGTTCTGGAGAGAACTCATGTCTGCGCTTCAAGTCCAAGTTAATCTAGCCTCCACGCATCACCCAGAGACTGATGGGGGTACAGAGAAAGTGATTGGCATCCTGGAGCAGTATTTGCGTTGTTTCATCAACGACCAACAGAACGATTGGTCCAAATATCTCTCCGTGGCCGAATTCGCTTTCAACAACTCTCAGCATACTTCCACTCAGACCTCCCCGTTTTTTGCCAACTACGGCTATCATCCCAGATTTTTCCCGCTCACGCTCCTCGATTCTCCAGTTCCAGTTGCAGAAGACTATTTAACCGACCTGCAGTCAGTCCACGACATGGTTAAGCAGCACTTGACTAACGCCAAGGAAGACTACAAGCGGGTTGCAGACCGCTCGCGTCGTGACACGCCGCCGTTAGCTGTTGGAGATCGGGTTTGGCTCTCCACCAAGTACTTGTTTCCAGGGAGAATTCACCGCAAGCTTGATCAACGTTTCCTGGGTCCTTTCCCTGTGGAGACGGTCATCAATCCGGTGACCTATCGTTTGACTTTGCCTAGGTCTCTTCGTGTACATCCTGTGTTTCATCGCTCCTTGCTTGTTCCTGTCAACCCTGATTCTCCGCTTCGACCTCCTGATCCGGGCCCGACAGCTCGCCGTGCTCACGTTCCTGTTTCCCGGTTGGAGGTGTCCGGCATCCGAGATTCCCGATGGCTCAACGACCGCTTCCAATATTTGGTTGATTGGACCGGGGGTGGGCCAGCCGCTGGCTGTTGGGTCGATGCTCGTGATATTGAGGCTCCTCGGTTAATTTGGGATTTTCATTCTGCGTTTCCCTACAAACCACATCCCCTGCGACGGCCCCGGGGGGAGGGGCCTGCGGGGGGGATAGTGTTGTGAGTGTCCCTGGACCAGCTTGGGAAGTATCAGAGGATGAGGATCAGCAGCCAGGTTCCTCTGAATGTGTTTCCCTCCCGGCAGCCGAGGATCAGCAGCCAGGCCCCTCTGGGTGGTTTCCCCTCCCGGCAGCCGAGGATCAGCAGCCAGGCCCCTCTGGGTGGTTTCCCCTCCCGGCAGCTGAGAGAGATAATGAAGAGCTTTGTATGCATTCTGAATCAGATTCTCAAAATGATGAGTCAGATTTAGAACAAGAAGATAAATGGATTAATCCGAGGTTCCGAAGGTTTGATAAGCGAAGGTGTCAGTTAACTGGAAAAAGGAAGTAATTGGGGAAGTGACGTATCGGACACTATATTAGAAGGGGAAAGAATGACTACGCCTTTGTCACGAGCAACGTTGATCAAAGAGTGGGCTGAAAACTTTGGCAGTGCTTTGGAACTCAGTATTCTGGTGTTTTGAAAACCTACCGAAGGATAATGAGCTCTTGGACAATGTGATAAAGAAGAAAAGTAAGTTAATTGGGATGTAGGAGGAGAAGAGCATGTTTATCTAAATGTAAATAGATTTGATTTGGCCGTTCAGGCCAACATAATGCCAGCAGCTTGCTTTGAAACGAATTCTTTTGAAATGTATTAAATAAACCTCTTAAAGACATATTTACGTGGATATTAATGAGTTATGAGAGGCCAGACATAACAGCACCACACACTCTGAATCATGAGGAAAGAGATTTTATGAGGTTTCTAATCATGGCAAGTTGAATTTTACACGATTATAACAGGTTGAAAATGCAGACTAGAGGGAGTAGTGCAACATTTTTACCATATGCTGTTCTTTATTATACGTGCTTGTTTTTATTTATAATTTATAATTTGTTTTATTATATGTGCTTTCATCTGCTGAGCCATTTTATTGCTAGATGGAAGTTTGCTTATTGACTATTTAAAGGTACAGTGGTTTAATAAGTACACGGGAGCATGCTACCATTTCAGAAAGTTATGAATATCCATAACTATAAACTTTCCTCAGCTTCTCAGTGTTTTATCGCCTCCTTTCACTCAGTTATAGCATGTCTGTGATATTAAGCAACTTGGTCAGAACAGGTGTGGCTCTAAGCTAATGAGATATTTTCTTTATTCGTGTCAGAGGTATCTACGAACTGTAGACATGCAATATTCAACACTGAGCAAGTAAAATAGGCATAAAATAGGTTATAAAAATATAGCACGTTTAAAAGTATGTTAAATATGTAGGATTATATATTTCACCCAGTATTGGGCCACGTCAACAAGCATTTTCTTTCACCAGCTTGAGGTCTTCTGCAGTATATGTTGAAGGATATCTTTGTTAATACAAAAGAAGGATTTCTAGAATGTTTCCAACGACTAGAGACTATATACTCCATATTGCTATCTATCTATCTTGCTGATAAAAATATATGGATATGATCATAAAATGGAATATTCCTAGCAGTGAACATATTAAAACTAGAGCAAATTTTTAGAAGTGAAATTAGAATGCTCTTAACTTTTTAAATCTGTGCCCGAAAAGTATTTCCAAATTACAACACCATCAAAGGCATTTATTGCAGTTGCTGACTTTGATATGCTCTTAAATAGGTTTGCAACTTGACTCTTGATCAGCCTTCTGTATCCTGATGCCCATCAGATGAATTGGCCATCTGGCTGGGATTTGTGTGCAAACTAGTTTGGAAAAACTGCTATTAATTTTACCAACTTTTCAAACGGGAAAGCAGAATTTCTACCTCAGCCACTATGAATAAAAAGTCCTGCCTGGAAATCAGGATAGAATACCCAAATTGTTTCTCAGGGCTGCTGCAGAATAATTGGCAACTTACAAATGTGGCACTTAGGGTGGAGATTAATGGACAAATGATATTAATAATAGCTCTGTACCATGTAAGAAATTAAGTTTAAACATCCTTACCATGCTTAGGCTGTGTCCTCTGCTGAGTCCTGATGCATTTCAAAAACAGCACGATATGCTAGGCTCTTAAATCTTGGACTGTGGTTCCAGAAGCATTGTATAACCCAAAGTTAAAGTCACTTTGATGCTTGTCTGGAATAACTACCAGTTCTTCTTCCTCTATGTCAAATCCTGTTTCAGACTTTCCTGACTTTCAGTTCTAGACCTTTCCCAATTTTCAGGAATGACGTTATATGCAGGGCTAGGGATTGTAATGGGAAAACTCTTAAAAATGTATTTCATATATGGCATGGCTTTTCGAATCCTTGGTGGGCTATTAAAACTGACATACTGAATCCAGATATATCAATTCTGCTTGCAGCTGTTTTCATTTCTTCAAAAAGTCTTCAAGGTATTTGCGGGAAAAATACTTTTTGTGAAAAGAAATTGTAGATATTTTCATTTAAAATTTTCAGCAAATTTTGCTTTTATAGAAACATTGGAATTGCTTTATTTATATATGCCTATTAATGCTTTCATCCTCTCCCCCCCTTTTCTTTATATATTTCTTCTTTCTCTGCTTCCCTGGATGCTTTCCCAAAGGAGGACAAAGTGGTTAGAATCTATTCTTCTTCATATATTATTATTATTATTATAATGTTACTAGGTATATTTTGAAACAAGTTATTGTGAAATGCAGATTGGCCATTCAGTGAAAAAACAAAACCCAGGTTACATGCCAATTCTAAAATCCAGCTATTTAAACAAAGAATATATTTGCAAAATTTAAAAGACCAGGAGCTAAATGTCTTTTGTATTAAAACTGACAGTATTATTTATGCAGGGCAGTATTAATTTTGGAAACAGAAAACTTAATTTTTATGATACTTTGCTGTTTTGCATAGAAAATCAATGAAATAAATTCGTACATTAATTCATAAAATGCACCGATAACTTGTTTTTGAATTGCAACTTTAGTTTTTTTAATAGTATTGATGTACATATGTGTTACATTATGAATTCAATCATATAGCATCAGATCCATTCACAGTTTCTAATGTTTTAGGCAAAGTTATGAAATAATTACCTCAGAAGCTCTGCCCCTTTTGTACATGACACACATGCAAAAAGAACTGGAGTTGATGATACTTATTTTATAATGCCCTTCTCCCATGCCTCTGTGTAGCACTTAAGTTTTGAAAATTGTTAGTCTTAAATATGAACCTTTTGGTGCATTTTGTCAGAAATCCAGTTAATGGTAACTAGCAGATGCTGTTTCTGAAATTTCCTGAAATTTCTACTATCTCTAAAAATAATGTACTATGCACTTTTTATTGTGAAAATTAATTCCACATTCCCCCTTGGGAAGATTGGAAATGATAGACAAACTATCTTTGTATCCCATTTTTTTTTTGTTTCATCTAGGAGCCCTGACAAACTGCCAAAGGATTTCAGAAGTCTTAGCAACAGAATCTGGAAAGTAATTGTGAGCAGTAGGAGAGGAATTCATATTTTGTGGCCAGCCTGACAATTTTAGAGAGGAGGGGTCTTTCGTTACTCTCTGAACTTGGTTGTTTGCTTGCAGACATTTCATTACCCAAACTAGGTAACACTGATGGTATTATCAAGTTTGGGTAATGAAATGTCTGCAAGAAAACAACCAAGACACAAGGACCCCTAATTTCATCCTTGACCTACTAATGTTTTCCATTATTGGTAGCTTTAGAGAAGGCTTAGCAATAACACAATCTTTTTGAAAGAAACATAAAGAGATTCCCCCCCCCCCAAATCCTTTACTCCATTCTCTTAGAGCAGGGGTGTCCAACCTTGGAAACTTTTTAAGACTTATGGACTATCAACTCCCAGTATTCCCATGGCTGGCTGGGGAATTCTGAGAGTTGAAGTCCACATCTTAAAGTTGCCAAGATTGGACACCCCTGCCTTGGAGGTTGGAGCTGTTTGTAAATAGGGATAGTTAGATTAAGGCTTGCAAGGCTTAATCCACCTATTTTGTTTACCTGCTAAAATGTGAATATAATTGTTACTTGACAGTTAGCTAAAAAAAATCATGAACAATTGAGGAGGAGGATGCTGGGACAGGTGCCCCTTCTCTGTGTTAAAAGATCTCAGCCAACTTTCCCCCAAATAACTATGGATGATAACTTGAAGCATTCTGTACAGGCTTGAAATTCTGGGTATTGTCATTCCAATGGATCTGGAAATTAATCAATGTTCTTTTTCTTTGATCAAGTTTCAATTTAGTTAACGTTATTCCTGCCATGACAATGAGTAAGGATCAATGTTTCATGTTTCTTAACCCTATATTTTGAGCAAATATTGAAACTGAAGATTACCTCTGCATCATGTAGACCATTTATATGTAATTCTGGATATTGGCAATGACATATGTAACGTGTATGGATTAGTCATGTATTTATGTTTGAAATAAGGGAAATGCTACTGTATCTATAGATTGGTACTTAATAGAAAATAATTTCTACTTATCCCCTGGCAACTCCTGTTTCAAGTACATTTATTTAGAAGTAGATTGACAAGCTGACAGTTTAAGAAAATAAATCATGTGCTTGATTGAAAGGCAGCCATTAATGAACTTTACAGCTAAAGCCAGGTGTAAAATGCTCAGCCTGAATAAGACTGGACTGCCTGGACCAGTCACGCTTTAATGTCCTTTGCTTCTGGAAATAAATTTTTAATATTCAGAGGCATTACCTAAGTTGGAAAAGCTTTAGGAAAATCTGTCAGTATAGTACACATTGTGGTGTAGAGGGATGGAGGCTGAACACATATAAATACATGACCCTTGCTAAGATAGATAGTTCCAGAACATTCTGTCCTGTATTCAGAATTTGTCATCCACTTTGTTGCTTCACCAATTAGCCTGCTCTTTCATTATAAACTATCTCATCGTTTATGCTTTTAGCTTAATTCCTTTGCTATGTATGACCATGCATGGATTTTATGCATAAATTATATATTTGAAACACTATTTTTTTTTCTAACCCAAATACTCATTATGGGTAGTCCTGAGCTTGGGACTACAGTTGAGCCCACAATTTCCGTTGCTAAATGAGATAGTTGTTAAAAGCGAGTTTTGCCCCATCTTACGACTTCTTTTTGCCATGGCTATTAAGTGAAGCACCGTAGTTGTTAATGACAGTACGATTTTCAAAATGCATCTGGCTTCCCCATGGACTTTGCTTGTCAGAAAATTGCAAAAGGTAATCACATGACACCGGGACACTGCAACCGTCAAATACAGTCAAGTTGCCAAGCGTCTGAATTTTGATTACGTGACCATGGGATACTGAACAGTCGCCAGTGTGAAAAATAGTCATAAGTTACTTTTTTCAGTGTCGTAACTTTGAACAGTCACTAAATGAATTGTTTTAAGTCAAGGACTACCTGTATTCTCATTTATTCATGGGCCTTGGAACAGCCCTGTTGTGTTCCCTGTACCTTCGCTTCTTGTTCCCACCTACCCATTCTTCTTTTATTTACAATAAAATTTCTCAAACTAATCCTTAATTTTATCAAACTCACTATTCATTGGAGTGTAACTTCTCCTTAGAGCAGTGGTTCTCAACCTTTTTCAGGTTGAGACCCCACTTGCGCCGCCCATGCGCGCCGCGAACCCGACGGGCCGATCCGCGCATGCACGTCGCGTGCGACAAAAAACAAACAAAAAAAATGGTGGATCGCGACGGGCCGATCCGCGCATGCGCGGGGCGCGCGATGGCCCGAACCGCGCATGCGTGGGGCGCGCGCGACAAAAAAACAAAAAAAATAAAAAAATAACAAAATGGCGGACCCCGACGGGCCGATCCGCGCATGCGTGGCACGCGCGTGATGGCCCAAACCGCGCATGTGCAGCGCGCGCGCAACGACCCGAACCGCGCATGCGCCAAAAAAACCCCAAAAAACCCAAAATGGCGGACCGCGGTGTCTGGCGACCCCCGCAAAACGGTCGTTCGACCCCAAATGGGGTCGCGACCCATAGGTTGAGAACCGCTGCCTTAGAGTATCCTCCACCTACAATAGGATCTGTTTTTCTTTTCTCCATTGGTTCATGCCAGTTACCCATATTCCGTTCTTGCATTGCAATTTGCAATCTTCCATATGTCCTGGATGTCAATGAGTAGGCCTACTAATAGTGTACTTTACCATTCATCATAAGCGTTAGCCAAGCCTACTGTATCTCATATTGTTTTTAATAGTATAAAATATAGACCGGTTTACCAGCCTTAATTGCACCTATACTACATGAAACATTACTTACTAGCCATAAGAAGTGTTGATATATTTGGACATAATTTGGTCAATATGCTATAAGCACAACCAAAACCCAATTCTGCCCCATGCTATTTTATGCAAGCTGTGATCACTAATCCAGGGAATATTTACTGTGATCTCATTCCACAAATTAAGAAGTACTTGCAGCATACTTGCAGCATATATTCAGGACACTCAACCCAAATATGAAGTATTTTGGGTAATTTACCTAAGCCATAGTAATACATCTGTAATTTGTGCATATTGTGGCCATTGTACTTGGCCACCAAAACCTATTCAGTTTCTTCAGCCGATATGTAGTAAAAGTACCACTTGTTCCTGCTATAACTCTTTCTTTTTTAATTTTCTTTAGAGAAATGTATGGGGTTTGAACTGACAGCACTGCTGGCTAAAAATAATTAAGATTTTTTTTCTTTTTGACATTAAGATACCCCGATTATTTTTTTTTAAAAAACACTTCCAGAAAACAAATGATTTGTCTTGGTTACCCGAATACCCTCAGGTGCCCTCCGCCTCCCAGACACTTGATCAGTGGGTGAGGGGGTGGGAAGATTTCAGATGTTCTTGCTTTGATATGATTTTTAGGACTAGAAGTCAGATTTTTTCTCCCTCTTTTTCTTTTTTTTATTACACAGAATTTTAATCTTATCCAGGATTAAGATACTATTTTAGCACTTGAGTGTCCTAGATAAAAGATACACATCCTAGTACATTTTATACATTTTTCTATTTCTATTATGTTTTATTGGTACTCCTATTGTCTATTATTAACACTTACTATAATAGTGCTGTGCGTACCTTAGAACAGCGGTTCTCAACCTTTTTTAGGTCGCGACCACCGATCTGTCAAGCACCGCGCATGTGCGGTGCTGCCCCCTGCGCCGGCCGAGGCGGCAGCGACGGCGCAGGGCGACCACAGGCTGGGCCACCAGCTGGCCCAGCCCAAGGAAGGTAAGCTACTCGCCGGGCCCCACGCACGCCAAAAACTCTCCCTGCGCCCGCCGCTGCCCCGGTAGTCTTACCTTCACTGCCGCCCGTTCGGGGTGGCGGCAGGCAGGCCCAGGCGCTCCTGGGCGGCTGCGGCAAGCAGCAGCGATGGCGCAGGGCGACCACCGGCTGGGCCACCAGCTGGCTCAGCCCAAGTGAGGTAAGCCACCCGCCGGGCCCCACGTGCGCCAAAAACTCCCTGCGCCCGCCACTGCCCTGCTAGCCCTGCCTTTGCTGCCGCCCGTTTGGGGTGGCGGCAGGCAGGCCCAGGTGCTCCTGGGCGGCAGCGACAGCGCAGGGCGACCACGGGCTGGGCCACCAGCTGGCCCAGCCCAAGGGAGGTAAGCCACCCACCGGGCCCCACGCGCGCCAAAACTCTCCCTGCACCCGTCACTGTCCCGCTAGCCTTGCCTTCGCTGCCGCCCGTTCGGGGTGGCGGTAGGCAGGCCCAGGTGCTCCTGGGCGGCCGCGGCAGTGACGGCGCAGGGCGACCACGGGCTGGGCCACCAGCTGGCCCAGCCCAAGGGAGGTAAGCCACCCGCCGGGCTCCACGGGCGCCAAAAACTCTCCCTGTGCCCGACGCTGCCCCGCTAGCCTTACCTTCGCTGCCGCCTGTTTGGGGCGGCGGCAAGCAGGCCCAGGCGCTTCTGGGCAGCTGCGGCAAGCAGCAGCGGCGGCACAGGGTGATCACCGGCTGGGCCACCAGCTGGCCCAGCCCAAGGGAGGTAAGGCACCTGCCAGGCCCCACGCGCGCCAGCTGCCCTCCCTGCGCCTGCCGGCCTCCCACCTCCCACCCCGGCCCTCTTTTACTTACATTTTTAGTAGTTGCTCAGCAGGGAGGGGTGGAAAGTTCCGGACTGCTCGCCTTCGCTGCAGACAACTTGCAGCACCGTTTGCAAACTGGGACTTTTGGCGGGCTCATCAGGGCAAAGACAGCCTGGACAATTCCTATTGGCTTTTGAAAGCCAATAGAATTAGATTAGAGAGTCTATTCTGTTGGCTTTCAAAAGCCAATAGAATAAGAGGGAGTAGCACAGCTTAGGAAAAGGGGGGAAAATGGCGGACTGTGTTGTTTGGCGACCCCCGTGAAATGGTCGTTCGACCCCAAATGGGGTCGCGACCCACAGGTTGAGAACTGCTGCCTTAGAAATATTTGTAATATGCAAGACCTGATTTGAACCACCTTTTTCAAAGTATAAAAGTAACTGAATCTTTGGTGTGGGCCTCATGAGGATATTTCAGAGGTTACTTTTGGTTGTTTCCAATTGTACTACATGACAGCAATTCAGTAGTTTGGAAAGAGGTACTTCTTACATGTTCCTGTGTGTTAAAAATACCTCTTGGAGTACTTTACAAAGCCCTAGGATTTAACTTTTGTTGTCATCTTTAAATCTTCTACAGATATTCAGACAAGAAGCTCTAGCAAAATCTTTGACATTTCGTATACATTTTACTGACAGATCTATAGTATCCAGGTGATACTACAGATTGCTTCATATTACTTATTCTTGATTTTTAAAAAGGCAGATAAATTAACATTGGGTGAAAAAGTGATCACATTCCCTACAGCAGACATATCAAACTCGCGACGTCACGTGATGTCCCGCAACATATTGGGATGGTTTGGCATTGCCAGCAATGGGGTGGGCGTGGCTTCTGGATGACACCCCTGCCCTACAGCTAACATAGGGCATGTGATCACTATGCAGATTAGATTTCTAGGTAAAATTCTAGAAACCTACTGTCAAGTCACTATAAAACTCCAGATGGACCAATGCCTTAATCACTTTAATATAGGTTCCTATGTTCTTCACCCTATATCATAGCATCAAAGGTCAAATATTATGTTAATGCATCATGCTAGGCCATAATGTGATTTGTTTGCCTTAGCATATGGTGTGACCCAACCCCCATTTGCAGCTTGCAGAACAGTGCTTATACAAATCCCAACCTTTATAACCTGAGATCACATCAACAATGTGAAATGACAAAATAACCAAATGTTATGATGCTATTTTTTAGGGCTTTTTTTAATCTGACCTCCATCCCACCCCTAACCCCGTTTAAAATTAATGGTGGGATTAGGAAACAGAGCCACATTTAACTAGTTCTCTGAAGCAAAAATACAGAGGAGTTAAATATTTTTTGGAACAGATTTTAGATAGAAACATGCACACTGCGTATAAGCAATATTAGGTTGACCATCAAGCAAAGTGATGTTAATGCCACATCACCAATAAGCTTTTGAAAGCGGAAGCTATTAGTCCAAATGGCTTTTAGATTTTTCTTTTGAGAAGCATTACATCCTCAGTACTATATAGTTAGCATGGGGAATTAAAAGATTTGATGATATATCCTTGTGATGGGTATCTACTAAGAGGAATAAAGAATCCTTGGTCAAGCAAAGCACGTGGATGGCCAGGAAATTTACTTTTGCTTTGCACCATACTAGCACTTATGGCAAACCTCAAGCATTATATGGCTATTCCAGTGATAACTACGATTGAGCCAGACGCTGTTGAAGTAATATTATTGTTCTTGACTTTCTAATGAAATTTAACATCTGTACAATGCCTTTCAAAGGAATAGATACCTGATCAAAACTATAATTAGAGCAAAATGTAAAATACCAGAATAACCCAAGAGGGACAATAAGCATAGTTCAAGCTGTCCACGCTGGTGGGATTGGTAGGATAAGGAAAGTTATGGTAAGGAGAACATAGAAGTAAATTTTAGGATGTTGAATAAAATACAATTACTGCTCCCCAGGAAAGATAAACTTCTGGAAACTAAAAATCAGTTTAACAACAGATAAATTACCAATGGGGCAGTCACATCAGAAAAACTGGATAGTCTGTATAATGCAGAGTTAAAGAATTGGAAAGAAGTATTAAACTTAAAAATACAGGATAGGCAGTCATGGCTGAACATCAATTGCTGGAGCTAAAATCACAAAATAGACCTGAACAACGCCAATATCCCACGATGATGTAGCAAATATTTCCCTAGAAGAATTGGACAGGCAAAATAACTTCACAAAAATCCAAATAATTTCAACAAGGAGGAAGGCTACCTGTTGATGTATATGTGCCAGTCAGTGATATCTGGGTGTTCCACTTCGTTGAAGGCAGAGGATATGTAAGCACATGACATTTGTTGCCAAGTTGAATTTCCTGTCTGTTTTGAAGAAGCTAGCAACATGGCTAGAGAAATGGCAATGCTTGATTTGTTGTTTCATGTGGCATAAACCAGAATTCATGTCATCCATAAATAAATAAACACTGCAATTTAACTTGTACTCTGAAATAACCTGACAAAATGATAGTATTCAAATTTAGTGCAGATCATATACAACTAATATATATTTGTGCTCTCTAATGTCAAACCTCTTCTAAAAATGTTGCCAAGAAAGCTAAATTGTCAGGAATCAAAGCTGACTTGAAGGCACAACATTTATTTATGTTTTATTGGATTTTCTGAATTATCAGATTCTTGAGTGGCATGTGGTTGAGTAGCAATAACTTATATTGAGTTTTTAAACTGCAAAGGAATAATATAAGCGTTCCTTGCTTAATGATGGTGCAATGGAATATATGAATGACCATGGGAGAAAGAGTGGAGGAAATAACTGCATAGGATACAATAGGTCAAGACAGACAGGAACCCACAGTCGTTTTAAGGGCTAGAGAATGAAACTTTGGAAAGACCCACCAGAATGGATTAAGTAATTAAAACTGGAGGTGGGAATTTTGTGTCTTCAGACTTGCAAGATTCTGTTAATGTAGAATGACAATAAAGTAGAATTAATCCATCTTGTCATGTTTCCTATCTGGTCTACCCGGGAAGTCTGACAGATAACAACTAGGACTGGCAACTCTATTCCTAAGCAACGCCATCGTAAAGTGCAAGATCACAAGTCTCTGCTGACATTACAGTTATGGTTGTAACAGTTCTGGTTGCTGCTTGGTGCAAGGTCATGTGATCATCATTCCCAGCTTCCTGCTGGCTTCCCCACTGTCTTTGTGTGTTGGAAATGACAGGGAAAGTTGCAGATGGGAACCACATGACTGCCTGATAATGCAGTTATCATAATTGTGAGCTGGTTGCCAAGTGGCAAGTTCCCCTCAACTGCGGGATGCTCTGACAGCCTCAACTACAAAGAACATTTGTAAGTCTCCAGCATCATTGTAACTTCAAACAGTTGTTGAATACTGGTCACTGAATGGGGATACTTAGAGTTAAACTGGGACACATATTAATACAAATAATAAATTATATTACTTATACAATAATTCCCATAATGCACTCATTTTTTCTTTCCTTAGGTGAAGGACCACAAAAATCACAAATCAAAATACACTAATCAGTGTATTGTATTGAAGTGCCAGGAAAGCAAAAATGAATCCAGAAGTCACATCATGTATTGAACTTTACTCACCCCTATCTAATCACCACTGGTGTTAAGAGACATGATGGATGGTCAGAATTAGTTACTTTATATATTGGCAGAAACACCTTCAACACTTGCAGTACCCATTGACATTGTTGGTCTAGTACTGATTAAGTCATCAAATTTAAAAAGGGTTGATGAAAATAAGCAATTTGCCAGGCAGTGGAAAACCTTGGCTCAGCAGGCACTAACCCCTTATTCAGAAACAGGTTTACTGGGCAGAACACATGTGGATATGATACTGCTAGATCATTTTATTACAGACAAGACTAAAACCATAGAAAAGTTCTTATCTGTTGTAGTAGACAGAAATCACAGCTTATTTATTGGCCTGTATGTTACGTGCTAGGTCTTTTCCCTCCATCTTCCTGAATCAATAAATGTGTGGCTCTTCTCTTCCTGGCCTTGAGAGACCTGACCTAAATTCACTTTAGACTGCAAACCACTGATTCCTATCTCATTGGTGTCATATCTTAAACAATATTTTTAAGTGTCTTTTGAAGCTTACTATTTATAATAATATAGTTATTATTTTAATCTGCTGAGTAGCAGCTCAATATAGTAAAGACAAGTAATTGTTAGATCCCAATTTTCTCCTTAATTCTCACATCCAGGGACAATGATACCTTTTTCGTATTGTCAATTTGTGGTGCAGAAAATGATTTAAAAACTTATGCAAGATTGAAATGAAATCATTGAGGGGAAAAATGCATTTGTGATACCACAGGCATCCAGTAGTTCTGCTCCTCTACTTCGATAATGGTTACTCATGTGTTCATCTTGTTTCTAATCTCAGGGGTGATGATTTTCCAAAGACAATGCTTAGCCGACAGTATCTAGAGCATGTTCCTTCTGCCAAATTAATAGGATGGATAAACACAATTGGATAGTGACAGTCCCACAAGTCACTTGGAGTTTAAGGGTAACAACTACCACACTGATAAGAAGCGCACTGAAAGCCAATGCAGATCATGTAATGATAGTCTCACGTTTGTTGAATAACTGCCTGCCATGACTGCATTCAGCACTGGAAAGTTACAGGCAGAGAATAATAATTAAAAAGTTAGCATTGCTTCTGGGCACATAGGTTCATTTCTGTCTATCCCACTGTAGTTACTGATCAAAAAAGGCTTTGCAGATTTTAATAGTATTTCAGTACAATGGAGAATCATTTTCTTTCATCCTATATAAATGGCCCATTAATGCTTCCCCTTAGTACTACTACAAGCTCTCTCAAAATGACATGACACTTCTTAGAAATACAGGTTCTTCTGAGTTTGCTGCTTTCTTTCTAGCGACACAGTTTATGCCTATCAATTATTTTGAAGTCTAGGAAAGTAAGAACATTCATGGACAGAAAGAGGTGAAATTGCCTGTGCAGCCCATCCTAAACATTATAGCTGTTCTACCTGAATATTACAATATATTACACTAAAGTCAAAACCAACTTCAATCAGGTTTCGGCAATCTGAATGTGGTTGAAAAGATCAATTATTCAATAAAAGCACTCTCTGTGTAATGTATTTGTCAATTTGTCTAAGAATGTCAGGGAAATAATGAGAAACCATAAGTTACAGAACACTCTGATCTCGTAAAAAAAAATACACCTCTCAGCAACCAACTGACATTTTTAATACTGCAGAAAGTCAGGAAAGTTCAAACTTTTGATATAAAAGAATTCAGAGAATTGAAGTGGTAGTACTGTTTGACTAGAAATCAGTTAAACCCTGATGTAAAAGGTTTTGGTGTGTACATGTCAGTGGGACGAATCAACTGAAATGCGTCTGATTAAAGAAGGGAAATATCAATATGTATTAATGAGGTAGACCAGACATTCTACATGGAAATAATAAATCTCGGTGTGGTATGAATAAGCACTGCAAATAATAATAATTTGCACTGTTCTCTACTTCCTGCAATAACATTTTATGCAGTGCAAATTGTATATTAAAAGCAGGTAGGAAGGAAGAAGCTAGGTTTTTTTTTCAATTAAAGATTTCTAGAAAGGCATATTGCTTTCATTTGCAGAACACATCGCTTGTTCTTAAATTACCAATGGTTGCAATGACATGACTGATACTTGGAAAAACAGGAACAATGTATTTCTAGGTAAGTGGGAAAACAAAGCATCTAAAATTTTTATGTAAGATGTTGTCTTCCCACATCTTTTCTCACTTTTTTCATCTTTCTTGGAACAAATAAAAGATGTTTTTCTCCCTTTTAGAGCTTTCATCGCGTGTCAGCATTTCATCTCTGATATTCTATGACAGCTGCCCTCTATATCCTTTGAGTTTCTTGGGTAAAAACTTTATAGGAGTAAGAGTTTTATTTTCTTGGTGCCCATGAATGAATCCCAGACTTCACGTATGATTCACTTTAGTCTCTATTCGGAGTTATTTGAGCTGTGACTTTGGTCTTAGACCTCAAGTTGCCTTTTCTAATAAGTCTCTTGAAGAAGATCAGTGTGGATTAGATCCATTGGCATTTAGTTCATGCCATTATGTATTACTAAATATTATTTAAAATTAGTAATAATAACAATGTAGACCTTCTGAAGTTTCTTTTGAGCAAGTTTCCTTTTGAGGACCCACAAATGAATTACATTTTTGTGAGGTCTTTTATTGGTCCTCTTTTCTCCTCAGTTACTTCTCTAGATGAAAAAAAAACATCACTAGCTGCTAAATGGTTACGTTTCTATGCATTGGGCTCAGACTGTTGCTGCTCAACACCAGGTCGGTTAATAATAAGGCTTCCCTCATTCATGATCTTTTCATGGATGAGGAGACCGACCTGGCATGTGTAACTGAGATTTGGTTGTTCCCCTCTTGGATATGTGCCCACCAGGTTATCAAGTATGGCACCAGCCGCGACCGCAGGGAAGGGGGGGAGGAGTGGCTTTTTTGGCCCGGGAGAACCTCAGCCTACGCAGGCTCACTGTTTCCGATATTCCGGGTTGCGAGTCCATTTTTATGACGCTGGACCTCGGGGTTCAGGTGGGCATATTGCTTATGTACCTGCCTCCCAGCTGCGTGGCATCTGCCCTGCCTGTGCTACTCGAGGAGGTTGCTAGATTGGCGGTGGAGTTCCCCAGGCGTATGGTCTTGGGGGACTTTAATCTGCCATCACTCGGCGAGTCCTCAGGGTTGGCACAGGAGTTCATGGTCACCATGGCAACCATGGACCTGACCCAAGTAGTGCAGGGTCCGACGCATGAGGGTGAGCATGCCCCGGATATGGTTTTCCTTTCGGAACAGTTGGGTAATGATCTGGTTTTAAGGGGCTTAGATATCTTGCCTTTGTCATGGACTGATCATTTTCTGCTACGACTGAATTTTACGGCCCCAATCCTTCCGCAGGGAGGCGGAACCGATTAGGTGGTTCCGCCCCAGACGCCTGATGGATCCAATTGGTTTTCAGACGGCGCTTGGGGAATTACCAAGCTCGTTCATCCACAATTCGGTGGAGTCCCTGGTAGCGGCATGGAATTCGGCCGCTCAGGGGGCTATTGACCGGATTGTGCCTTTGCGACCTCTCCGTGGTGCTGGCCCCAGGAGGTCTCCTTGGTTCACCGAGGAGCTCAGGGGGATGAAGCGCCATAAGAGACATCTAGAGAAGTGATGGAGACGAAGTAGGTCCGGATCTGATCGAACCAGATTGAGCTCATTTATTAGAGCCTATTTGAAGGCGATTAAGGCGGCAAGATCTTTGTATCTTTCCACTTTGATCGCGTCTGAGGAATTTCGCCCGGCCGCCCTGTTTAGGGTGACCCGGTCCCTCCTTAACCTAAGGGGTCCAGGGCCTCCCTTGCAGGGTAGCGCCGAGGACTTTAACAACTGTTTCGCAGACAAAGTAGCTCAGATCCGGGCCTACCTAGACTCCAATTATATAGCAGAGTCGAATGATAATGATTCAGTCGAGGGGACAGGGGCATGCTCTTGTCCGGTGATCTGGGGCGAGTTTGAGACTGTTACTCCTGATGAAGTGGACAGGGCCATTGGAGCTGTGAGTTCCGCCACCTGTTTGTTGGACCCGTGTCCCTCCTGGCTGGTTTCTGCTAGCAGGGAGAACGTACATGGATCCAGGAGATTGTCAACGCTTCTTTGAGGGAGGGGTCCTTCCCAGCTCCTTTAAAGGAGGCACTCGTGCGCCCCCTCCTCAAGAAGCCTTCCCTGGATCCAGCAATTCTCACTAACTATCGTCCGGTCTCTAACCTCCCCTTCATGCGGAAGGTTATTGAGAAGGTGGTGGCACTTCAACTCCAGCGGTCTCTGGAGGAAGCCGATTATCTGGGGCCTCTGCAGTCCGGGTTCAGGCCCGGCTACAGCACCAAAACTGCTTTGGTCGCTCTGATGGATGATCTCTGGTGGGCCCGGGATGGAGGCCAGTCCTCTGTCCTGGTGCTTCTTGACCTCTCAGCGGCATTCGATACCATTGACTATGGTATCCTTCTGCGACGGCTGGGGGGAATGGGAGTGGGGGGCACCGTGTTACGGTGATTCTCCTCCTATGTCTCTGGTCGGTCGCAGTCGGTGTTAGTGGGGGGTCAGAGGTCCACCTCTAGGTCACTCCCTTGTGGGGTGCCTCAGGGGTCGGTTCTCTCCCCCCTACTTTTTAACATCTACATGAAACCACTGGGAGAGATCATTCATCGGCATGGAGTGAGATACCATCAGTATGCTGACAATACTCAGCTGTACATTTCCATTCCTGCCCAAATCAATGAAGCGGTTGAGGTGATGTGCTGGTGTCTGGAGGCTGTGAGGGTCTGGATGGGTGCTAACAGATTGAGGCTCAACCCTGACAAGACAGAGTGGCTGTGGGTGATGCCTCCCACGGACATTTCAATCTGTCCCTTCATTACCCTGGGGGGTAAAGTTATAGACCCCTCGGAGAAGGTACGCAACTTGGGAGTCCTCCTCGATCCACGGCTGACATTGGAACATCATTTGTCGGCTGTGGCGAGGGGGGCATTTACCCAGGTCCGCCTGGTTCACCAGTTGCGCCCTTATTTGGATCGGGAGTCTCTACTCACAGTCACACATGCCCTTGTCACCTCGAGGATCGACTACTGCAATGCTCTCTACATGGGGCTACCCTTGAAGAGTGTTCGGAGACTACAATTAGTGCAAAATGCAGCTGCACGAGCGGTTGTGGGCCTGCCCCGTCGTGCCCACATTTCGTCAACTCTTCGCATGCTGCATTGGCTGCCTATTGGTCTCCGAGCGCAATTCAAGGTGTTGGTTATTACCTATAAAGCCCTTTATGGCATTGGACCAGGATACTTACGGGACCGTCTTCTGCCACATACTTCCCTTCAACCGGTGAGAGCGCACAGGGTCGGCCTCCTCCCGGTCCCGTCAGCGAAACAATGCCGTCTGGCGGGTCCTAGGGGGAGGGCCTTCTCTGTTGTGGCGCCCACCCTCTGGAACCAACTGCCCCCTGAAGTCCACGTTTCCCCCACTCTCCCGGCCTTCTGGAAGAATTTGAAAACTTATCTATGCCGGCAGGCCTGGGGATGATTGTGATTGTGTCTGTATGATGAATGTGTTTGGGGGGGTCTTTTAAATGCTTTGTTGACTCGGTTTTTGGTTTTTAAATGCTGTGATGTTTTTTTTGTTCATGTTGTTAGCCGCTCCGAGTCCTTTAGAGAGGAGCGGCATAAAAATCTAATAAATAATAAATAAATAATAAATAAATAAATAAATAAATTTACACACACACACACACACGCACACACACACACACACACACACCAAGTCTGCTGCCTCATCATGTGGAGGGAAGGAAAGCTGGGCAGGATGAGCAAAGAATGTCAGGAGTGTATGCCAAGAGTATATATTCCCAGCAGGATCACTCAAGATGTGAAGGTCATCAAAGCTACCCACCTAAATCTGATATTGGACAGTAACAATATCAAAAGATGCCAAAGGCGGAAGAACAATTTAATGATGTTGGCAAAGGCATCAATCCACACTGTGCAGGAGAGAGCAATAGGAAACCACCCCTGCGTTTTTATCAAGAAAACCCTCATGAATAGAAAATATATAACATGCTACTGAGGAAGAGCTGAGGATTTTGGTGTTATGAAATGGCTTGATTAAAGCCTTTAGGACATTCAGTTACTAATGTTGCCATAAAAGTTAAATGTCAGTCATGCCCGACTCCAGGGCATGGTGCTCATCCCCGTTTCTTGGCCTAGAGAGCCAGCGTAGTCTGAAAGCAATTTCTGTGGTCATGTGGCCAGCATGGCTATATGCCACAGGTGCACAGAATGCTGTTACCTTCCCACCAAAGTGGTACCTACTAATCTATTTGCATTTGCATGCTTTCAAACTGCTAGGTGAACAGGACCTGGGGCAAGTAACGAGAGCTCATCCCGTTGGACAAAACACAGGAAAACTCAATACAGTGAAAAATGAAATGAAATTATTAGAAATGGACACCTTAGGCATCAGGGGATTGAGATGGACTGAAGTTGGGCACTTTCAATCGGAAGATTGCAAATTGAGGAAATGAAAAACAAAAAAGAAAGGTGGTTGCTTTTGTAGTTAGGAAGAATATAGCAAGAAGAATTGTTGCCTGCAATGCAATCAATGGCCGAATATTATGGATTAGATTCTGTGGACAATCCTTTAGTAAGATGATTATTCAAGTTATATTCCAACCACCAGTTCAGAAGAGGAGGTGAGTTTTATCATGAAGTTCAATTTAAAATCGACAGAACATATAAGCAAGGTGTGTTGCTTATGATTGGAGACTAGGATGCCAAATTAGGAAATATGAAAGAGGAAAATATAATTTGGTTGTATAACTTAGGAAGTCAAATGAAACATAGGAGAAAAATCTCAGGAACTTAACCAAGAGTTTCAGTTAGAAAAGACAAGAAGCAGTATTACAAAAATATCTGTAAAGACACTGAAGATGAAAACAAACGTGGAAAAAGAAGTAAGGTCTTTCAAAAGATATTTGAACTCAGAAGAACCTTCCGACCTTCAATTGGCATGCTAAAGGATTCCACTGAACAGATAGTAAGTGATTCAGAGCAGATCAAAGGAAGGTAGAAAGAGTACATTGGAACCCTGTTTAGCAGAGATGTCAACATTGAAGATACTTTAGAAGATTTTTCCTACTTACCAGAATCTCTAGTGCAAAACGTGAAAGTTATCAAAGCTACAGAAAATTAATGAAATTACTCACTGAAATATGGCTAACAAAAGTAGAAGAATAAGTGAAGGTTCTAACCAATGACAGCAAATCTGGAGAACAACACAGTCACCAGCTGATTGAAAGAATCAATATATATTCCAATATCAAAGCAGGAGATTTAACAGAATGTGTAAACTAAGATATAATATCCTTAATTTCACATACTAGTGAAATAATGCAAATTAGAGCCCTATGTGGAAAAAGGGGTGCCTGTTGCTCAAGCAACTTTAGAAAAGGTCTTTAGAAAAGGTCAAGGAACATGAGACTTTATTGCTGATGCATGCTGGTTAACTGACAAAGCTAAAGAATACCAAAAGGAAGTGAGTATGTACTTCATCAATTATAGAAAGACCTTTGATTGTGACGATCATGTCAAGCTGTGCAAAGTGCTCAGAGAAATGGGAATTCCAGAACATTTCTTTGTCCTCATGAGAAAATTATATTCAGGTCAGAAAGCCACAAAACAGACAGAATATGGAAAAACAACCAACTTCAAGTTGGTGAAAGAGAATAACAAGACTGCATACTCTCCCATAGATTTATTCAGTGTATATGCTGAATATATATTAAGAGAAGCTGGATTGGAAGAAGATGAGCTTGGCTTAAAATTGAAGGAAGAGACATTAATTACCTGTGCCATGCTGATGACACTATCCTAAGAGCCAAAAATGTAAAGGATTTGCAAACCTTAGTGCTAGAACTCAAAGAGCACAGTGAAGAAGGTGGACTAAAATTAAATATAAAGAAGACCAAACTAATACCTTAGAATTGGCAATGAAGATATCAAAAATTTGTCAGTTACATCTGGAAATTCTGCTATTAGTAAATGTACCTGTTGTACACCCAGGTACATGAAACATACACAAAAACATTGTAACACAGAACTACAATAATAAAGAATCAGTCTTCGGTTTAATTCATTTGGTGAAACGAAGGATGCTGCATAAGCATAATATTGCTACAGCATCAGTTTTATTTTTAAAATAGAGAATTTATTGGGCCTTGTGTTCCATCTAATACTGAACTTATGGGCGGGTGGTGGTGGAATCTGTTGGCCTGATAACAAAACAGGAATTTGGTACCTGCTTTCACTTTTCCCCCATTCCAAAGGAACGGGCCAAGAAGATCCCAGCATAGTCAGTGGTGGGCCTTGTGGAACACTCGATTTGGTTAAGCTGCTGGTAGCTCATACTATACTGGCAGGAGAGAGGCATTAGGGTCGGGAGACGTATGCCATGGAATATGCCTCTCTCGGTCCTCACAAATCCAAGATGTTTAGTCCTTTGAAAACTCTAACCACATTGCATTTTAAGGAGCCTGGGGCAGCATTAAGGAAGACTGGAGGGAAAAGTCTTCATTCTGTCTTAATTACTTATACCTCTCAGAGGACTCTTTAAACTGTAGAAGCTTTGAGTCTCCCACGTCTTAAAATTACCTTGGAGTAATTTTAAGGTCTGGGGAAATGTGTGTTGTAAGGCTTATATCTCCTGAGCCAGTTTTTTTTTTAAAAAAACTGTCTTAAATTATGAGGCAAGAAATATAAACATAGTCCATTGTGATTACTCCTGTTTCTTCTAGGTTGTTCAATCCAGCTAAGGTCAGCACATAGGGCTGTAGAACAGTTGGACTATTGAACTAGGCTATTTTCAAATTTCAACAATCTTGCAAATATGGCAGAAAAAAAATTCCCAGTTGTTCCCTATCCTACGGGACAGCTTCTGTTTATGTATTTTTGAAGTCCTTATTTGTTGCCAGAAAATTCCCACATTTTATGAAAATAACGATTGCTCAGAAAGCAATGGGATAAAAATGATAAGACAGTAAAGCCAGAAAAAAACAGAATATTTTATAAACTGCTATGTGACTATGGTTGTATATAACTGTATGTGAAATATTATGTCTAGAGAAAAAAACATCTTAATATGTACAGTTCCTAGCTAGCTCTATATCTAAACATCAATTTTTAACCATAAAATACAGTAGTATATTCCAGATTTATTATTTGTTTTCACTGAGTTTAGAATGCCTTGGATTTAAGCACTGATTTTGCTGTTTTATTGAACTGATTGTTATTAGGTTTGATCCATTAATGGTATCAGCCTGATTGGGAGCAAAAATCACACTGTAATTTAGTGCAGTATATTTTGTGAAACATACCAATTTTATTAATGAAATAGATGGTCCATTCCTTGCCTGGATTAAAAAAAAAATCATGGTGGGAATCAAGTTTCTTTAGAGCACTGTATTTGATATGTCTAATTTGATCATAGTTGACTTATCTGTTTTACTTTTGACTTTTTTTAATGTAGTCTACCCACAGTACCTTATTCATCTCTAATTATACCTTACCTTACAAAAGTTGTTTTTCTTTCTTTCTATAATTCTCTCATAGAGATATCGGAATTAGAGATATTCACAGAGTTTTAGAGGATTCTCAAAACTCCAAACTTCAAAGAACGTTTAAATAGGCTTACAATTACTTATATACTTATCCAAAGAGCAGTAAAAAACATAATTTTTAATACATTTCAATTGGGTTCTTCTCTCTGCAGTTTATTAAAGTTATTAAAGTAGAGCATAGTAATTAGAACAATTGCAAATATTATTGATCAGTCTTTATATAGATCCATTTCAATCTGAATTTCATTTTAATTCATGCTCTCTTGAATAGTCTAACTGATGATTTTTCATTAGAAGTTACACCACAGTGGATCTCTACGCGTCCATGTTATCCTTCAGGATTGCTTTGGCTAACTGTATTCAGGGGAGCACCGGCCTTTGTAATTATCTACTTTAGCTGACTGCCATTTTATGTTTTATCATTTAACTCAGAGGTCCCCAACCTTTTGGGCACGAGGGACCGGTTCAGTGGAGAAAGGTTTTTCCACGGACCAGAGAGTGCATGGTTTTGTGTGCTGCCTACATCCCACGGATGGGGCTTTGCTTGTTTGTGCGGACCGGTTGCTGGCATGCTGCGGCCCAGTACCGGTTCACAGACCGGGGGTTGGGGACCACTGATTTAACTTAAGGAATGTTGAAAGAGATCTCCTGCTAGTTAAGAGCTATACGGTGTCAAATTGTGAGTTGAGAGTGATATTCAGTGACTCTGGTATCCTATAGTACTGTATGCATGCAGAGTTTGCACTGCTTGTGGATATAATTCAAATCCTAGAGCAAGATGGTAGGAATTCTCCAGATTTTTGTTTTCCAAATTGGAGACCACAATCTTTCATTGGTGTTTTTAAATTAAATGGGACTTCGTAGCCATCCCACAGAATGGCCAGTCATTTTTTAAAATTGTTGAACAAATAGAGCATGAACAAAAAGGATGAGATAGTTTTATTGGATAGATGCCAGTTTTTGCACTTCCCTGTTGGTCTGCTGGAGGACGTGTTGGTTAATATATAAGCAATTCACAGCATTGTAAGAAGTCAGAATAATGGTGCATCTGCATGGATTGGTTTACAAGGGTTTGGAGATGAAAAAAGTGGCTATGTAAATACCACCCTTCATTTTCCTTTTTCAAGAAAGAAAGCGGGAACAGAGATCCTGTGTAAATGTTAAAATGGATGAGGACAAACAAAGTAAACTTTAATCTAGGCAAGATGGGAGAGTCTATTGCTTGGGTTATTGATAATTAAACATCACAATCTTTACCTGTGTGGGTAATTTTAGCCCAAGTCTTGCATACAGGTAGTCCTCGACTTACAACCATTCACTTAATAACCATTCAAAGTTCCAACAGGATTGAAAAAAATAACCTATGACAGTTTTTCACATTTACAGCCTTGCGGAATTCCCATGGTCACGCGATCAAAATTTGGATGCTTGGCCACTGACTCGTATTTATGACGGCTGCAATATCCTGGGGTCCCGTGATCACTTTTTGTGACCTTCTGACAATCACAGTCAATGGGGAAGCCAGATTCACTTAACAACCATATTGCTATTTTAACAACTGCAGTGATTCGCTTAACTGTGGCAAGAAGCGTCATAAAAATGGGGCAAAACTCATTGAACAGTTGTCCCGTTTAGCAACAGAAATTTTGGGCTCAATTGAGGTCCTAAGTCGATGACCACCTAAATTGATTGCTTGGGTTCTTCGTTCATTATCAGTCCATATTCCATCACATCAGTGTAAAACAGCATTAGGAAAGCAATATATGTCACTCACACCTAAATCACTACTGGGTGCAGGCTATGCAGTTAATAGCTCTCGATGCACTAAATGTTCATGTCAGAGACTGCTAGAATTATTGCACAGAGTAAAGGCTCTTTAATCCTTCAGACAACTCTGTCAATGCCTAACAGGATTATTTCTTATTATAAGAAGTGACAAGTGTTTTATAGTCTAATTTATTTAGATTTAGTTTGTAAGATTCAGTATAAATAAATAGAATACTAATTGACTTAGCTAACTGGGCATGCCAAGATTTAACTGAGCACTTTGGAATCCTTTAATGCTAGTCTGCTTATTTATAGTATTTTAAAAAGGTAGTTTCTACTAGCCAGAAACCTGGTCCCACTATGACAGTGCATCAGAAATATACATTTTAACTGATGAAACTGATAAATTATACAAAACAGGTTATAATATTAAAAAAGTTTATGTAGGGATTGAAGTAGTTTTAAGTTAAAACTGAGCTCTCAATTATGAGTTTTCTCAACAAGAGGATTTTTAGTTATTTCTATGGATATCATGAGTTGCATTCAACTTCTAGTTGTGTCTTGTCAAATGCAGTTTGGGTTACTAAGACACCCATTGTCCTGTTTTTAAATATTTTCACAGAAAATGAAAGGGATTATCAATTTTATCAAGGTTGACTCATCCTTCCATCCTTCCAGTGGTTGGTAAAATGAAGAGCCAATTTCTTAGGGGTCAATTTACTGACATTGTAAACTGCCCATAGAGTGCTGTAGGATAGTATATAAGTCGAAGTACTATTGATGTGTATGCTGATTACATAAAATTATGCAGAATAATTCAAAGTATATGAGATAATGAATCCTCTTAAAAGACAATTCCAAATGATAAGAATGGGCAATAACTGCAGTTCAATATAAATAAGCAAAAAGTTGATTAACATTGTCATAAAACATAAACTTATATAAGGATACTCATAGGCGCCAAACTGTGTTTCCAGGTGAAGAAATGGAAAACAGTATTAATTGTGGGAGGGAGGATATTCCTTAAGGAAGAAAGCCTAGCATGATAAAATGGCACTCATGCTTCTTGGAGAAGTAGGTAGGCATACAAAATAGGATTCAGGCTTTTTGTAGCAGGGATACCCAAACCTATTTCTAGACAACGGATAGATCTGGAAATTTGGGAGCATGCTGTGGATGCTCCCTATCAAATTAGCTTGAGTTTGCACACACATTCACAACACAAGCTTTCCTAGGACCTTCTACCACCCCATAATCACCACATGGCTTTCCTCTGCCTTAATATTTTCTTCAGCTCTGTCTTCTTTCAAAGGACAGTAGAGGGTGTATGCCGCTCCGAGTCTCCGGAGAGGAGCGGCATACAAGACCGAATAAAATAAATAAATAAAAATAAATAAATTTCCCTCCTCAGGCTTTCCCTTTCCTAACAAACATCTGCCCCTAGTCATCTTTCTTTTCATTTCACTTGTCCCAATGTGAAATTACTTTTGCTGAGTATGAGTGGTTAACCGTTGACAACATTCCCCCCCCCAAAGAAAAGAGGCTTTATAAGAAACGGGATGGAAGGGGGAGGCGGGAAGAGAAGATGTGCAGGCGCTATGTATCGCAAGAGGCTATGGGGATCAATGATAAGATGTCTGGAAAGATTTACTACTGTAGATTTTGTTAACTTGTTTTTGATAAGTAACTGCATTTTGAATGATAGTATTTCAGAATCATTGGAGGAGATCAAATTTACTTAATATAGATATGTGTTTCCTATTACATTTTATGTTTAGGACATTTTCCATCACCTTGAAGAATACAGTCAATAAATATTAGCATTGAATCCTTGCACTATAACAAAAACTGCTTTATATACTTTACAATATGGTGTGTTTTGCCATCACTTACGTAAATAGTGGAAATGGCCATGAAAAGAAATACAACCCATTCAGAAATTCTGCACATTTTTGCCATTATTTAGTTTGATGACATTAAATTTAATAGCACTTTACTAATTTTGGCTAATATAGTAAGGTAATAACACAGCTAAAAGCAGTGTGGAAGACATATTCTGCATAAAATTTGTTGGAATCAATGGCCTATATCCATAGTACAGATAGTCCTTCACTTGCAACCAGCTATCCAACAGCCATTCAAAATTACACCCAACCTCCCCAGCACTATTTATGACTCAGTTTTGGAGTCACAATGGCCATACGCATTTGGTCATGTGATCGCATTTTGGGTACTTAAAAAATGACAAGTCTTTATGGCTGTTTGCACTGTCCTGCTGTCATGTGACCACAATTTGCAAGGTTTTTTGTGGGTTTTTAATGTGTTTACTTCCACTTTCTGGCAAAAAATGCTGTTTGGGGAAAATAGATTTGCTTAACAATAACAATTAACAATTGTTAACAATTAAACAAATAGATTTGCTTAACAATTAAAATGCAGTTATAATTTTGAATCTGGATATGTGATGACTTATGACCATAATTCCAGGTTCAATTATGGTAGTAAATCAAGGACTACTTATAATTCCATAAATAATAGCTTTGATTCTTAGAGCTTTAGCAGAACTTCCAGCTGGATAATATTTGTTTTGAAATTGCTGCCTTGTTTGAATGTGGTGTAATAAACCACATTCAAGCACGGACAAGCTAGATGGGGATATATTTTGTTCTTTCATAGCTGGAAGAAGCCTGTGAGCATGCTTCCAAATTTTGTGTTATCCAAACAAGGCATTGAAAGATGAGGGGAAGATATGAGTACCCAACCTCTTCTACATCTAAGACCTTGTGGAAATCTTTTATTAAATGGATCTAACTTGCAACTACATTGAAACAAAAAATAACAGGGAGTAAGAATTGGATCAGTAGTATCCGGTCTAACAAGATTCCCATCTCACAAGATTCCCATCAGTGCTATACTGTAGACCAGCGGTTCTCAACCTTTTTCATGCTGTTACCCCAACCTGCGCCGTGCATGCGCGGCGCAACCCCGGCCTGCCTCGCGCATGTGCGGCGTGGCGGCCTGCCTCGCGCATGCGCGGTGTGGCGGCCTGCATCGCACATGCATGACGTGGCGGCCTGCATTGCACATGCGCGGCACGGCGCCCTGCCTCGCGCATGCACGGTGCTACCCGTTCCCGTTCGGAGCGGCGGCAGGCAGGCCCAGCTGGCCCAGCCCAAGGGAGGTAAGACACCTGCCGGGCCCCACACGCGTCAAAAACCCTCCCTGCGCCCGCCGCTGCCCCGCTAGCCTTGCCTTCGCTGCCGCCCATTTGGGGCAGCAGCAGGCAGGCCAAAGCGCTCCTGGGTGGCCGCGGCAGCGACGGCGCAGGGCGACCACGGGCTGGGCCACCAGCTGGTCCAGCCCAAGGGAGGTAAGCCACCCGCCAGGCCCCACGCATGCCAAAAACTCTCCCTGCGCCCGCCGGCCTCCCACCTCCCACTCCTGGCCCTCTTTTACTTACAGTTTTAGTAGTTATCAGCAGGGAGGGGTGGAAACTTCCGGAGACCTCGCGTTTGCTGCAGACAACTTGCAGCACTGGGACTTTTGGCAGACTGGGACTTTTGGCGGGCTCAGCAGGGCGGAGACAGCCTGGACAATTCCTATTGGCTTTTGAAAGCCAATAGAATTAGACTCTATTCAAGAGAGTCTATTCTATTGGCTTTCAAAAGCCAATAGAATAAGAGGGAGTAGCACAGCTAAGGAAAAGGGGGAAAATGGCGTAGTACAACTAAGGAAAAGGGGAAAAAATGGCGGACTGCGTTGTTTGGCGACCCTCGTGAAATGGTCATTCGACCCCAAATGGGGTCGCGACCCACAGGTTGAGAACCGCTGCTGTAGACTATAGGTAATTAAATGTTACATTTTATTTAATTCCAATTTGTATAGAGAGCATTTGAACATAAAACTGCATATGCTCTTTTATTTATGTCGTATGCTTTTGTCATAACTCTGCAATCATTTTCAAGTTGTGTCTTCATATTGTATTAGGACAGGAATAATGTATCCGCTAGCCATGGACCACTGTTGGAAGGGCCAGAGACAGTAAGTGTGCCACTTGTATGTAGATGTGACTAAAGCACCACGGGCTGCTCACCTGAGCTCAAGCTTATAGTCTTCAGAAGCATGTTTCCCCCCCACCCTATAATGTACTTTTAAGAATGGGCTTGTGTGAGAATTCTTATGCTGGCACAATGAGATCCTCCTCTATGCTTGAATTTAGTTTGAACATGAACAATTCTTGTTCGGTTGTACACTGACTGATATATTTCATCACGCTAGCAATGCAGTTCTATATACCGGCTGCAATGCTTCTGATCTGCACAGTTATGAAATGAAAGAATTTATGGCTGAATGCTGCATCAGGCACATCGTAGAAAAAAGAGTGAATTGCACACATATTTCTATCCATCTATGGAGTGATTGGGATGAATAATAATAGTAAATTAAATAGCAGAATCTTTCTTCCAGATTCTGTTGAGTTGTGTTCAGAAGCTCCATGAAAAGATTATAATCGTCCATCAGTATTTTTGTTGGTGGTTTAACATCTATGGATTGTTAAAATAAATTATTACGCAGGCCTGCTTTAATTTAGATTAGTTTGGATAATGGCCTGGCATTTTCAATCAGGATATAATTCCTGCATGCTGCTTAGATTGCTTGCACCATAGACTGCCCTACTAAATATTTTCCAGTAAGCAGCTTTCTTACCAAAATCATTATATCACTTCAAGGATTTAGTTTGCATTCTTTTTTTTTTTTTTGTCTCTATCCACCCTACCCATCTGGGCAGAATATAGTTCAACTGAGCATATAGTGACTCAGTAACTAAGTTCTGATGACATTCTTAAGCAGAGTTGGTAATATGTGAGTATAAAGTAGATTTATTTTCCATTTAAAATAGATGGTATGTGTGTGTAAATGCTCAGGTTAATAGCTGTAAGCATGGCATTTGCATTTCTAGTTTGTGGGTTTTTTTTAAATTGTGTCTCTGTTGTTAAATGTATATTTGAGTAATGACTGGTTTAGTTACTTTGTAGATAGTTATTCACATTGAAATTTATTTAGAAATAATTGTTTTAAAGTTGTTCTTGTTTCCAAAATATTAGATAAAGAGAAATACTGTCAATGTTATATTGAAACATATGTTAAAATTAGAGTTTTTCATAATAATATATATAAGGTTTAGATTTTATCTATTTTTAATCGAATACAATGTATAGCTCCCACAAGTAGCTGCACAAGAGATAATCCATTTTAATTTGCTAATTTGGATTAGAAATAAATCATAGTATCTTGCAGGCGAGCAGTCAATCTAGGTTTTGGGCATTTAACAGAATTGGGTGACACTCTGATTCCCTGGGTCATGAGATTATTATATGTGCAATTCAAATACAGTTCACACATTTAACTTTTCTAGTGATTAATTATTAATATATTTCAATTTGATTGTTCACCTTGTATAATATAATAATGTTAAGTTACTTTTAGTTCTCCATTTCATAAAACTTAAGAAATGTTCAGTTGCTTCCTACTTTTTATTGAATTAGCCACTATTATTTTACTGGAGTTTGTTTTTAAGTAAACATTTCTCCCTTTTGTGCATTTTTATGATAATCCTTTTTTAAAAAACACATACAACGTTTTGTTTGGTTAGTCTGTTCTTGTTTGAGAATATTTTTTTTTGACAACACAAAAACACATTTGACTTTTCATTTCATACATTATAAATATTTAATAGGTATCATATAATAAGATCTTGTTTAATTATAATCAATTCAAAAGAATGTAATACAATTGTACTACATTTCTGATTAGTCTGAAAACTTTTAAGGCATTATGTGTTGTTCAAGACTTATTTGGTTTTATTTATTTGGCTCTATTCAAACTTATTGTCAGGGGATGTATGAAAGTTTTTGCATTTCTTGACAAAGCAAGTATCCTTGTAATGACTGTTGAAGAATTTTCATTTGCATTACTACCAAATTATATTGAGTATGTTACATATTTCAGAATATTTAATGGGAACAGGTATTAACTTTTCACATTATCAGCTGATTTCTCATTAGTAAATAACAAGAATAGTTCAATATTTTTCCATTTAAAAGCATTTACAGTATTAATATTTGTTTTAGTGTAGTTGGATTATAAAAATGCATTAATGAACAATTGACTGTTTTTAACAATGAATGCTTATTTTTGAAATAATTTCTCATGATATTTACATGTCATAAATATGTCTGTAGTTTTTCTTTTTAGAAACTATATTGTGTTCATTTATTCCATTTTACTAAACTATCAATTTTCCATTTAATTTACTCATAAGTAATTGAATATAAGAATCTAGATAGCTATAAATATGACTTCATAGATACATTCATGAACCATATTGCTAACATATGATATTAAAATCTGGGGGGAGGGAGAAGAATTTTTTTAAAAAGAAAACAAACACAGCTCTCTTCTTGAGCCAAGAAGTTAATGCTGGTGAGCAGTCAAATTGTCATGGCACCATATAATTATTCTTGTGATAAGAAATGTTGATCTTCTTAAATCTTTTCTAGATAAAGCAGAGCTTTGGTTTCTTTTTTTAAAATAAAATTTCTATTTAAGCTTTATCATCTGATTAAATTTAAAATGTTTGAAAGTGGACTTGAGGCCCATCCCATTTGGGTGTGATAGAAGTATAAATGATTAATTAACTTTTAATATACACAAACCTTTGATATTTGTTTGAAAGGGGAAAAAAAGCTTTTCACTCTACTGTATTAGTTTATATGTGAATGTAACTAAATGGATGAAAGACCATCTCCAATGTGAAAACCATAACCCAAAGATCAGCTTGACTTTACATCGTACATTAACAATGCCTGCTACCCTGAGATCAGTCTTATTTTAATCATCCCAAACTTTCCTAATCCTTTGATTCAACTGATTCAACTACACAATCAGGGTGATTGCAAGTTTATTTTTATTTCCATGCCACCCTCAGAACTTGTTTTTTTTAATCATAGTAGACAATTTCTGATCAAGATCTATGGTAGGAAGATCTTTCACATTGTCTGGTGCATGAATCTCTTAAACTGAAAATGCCAGGGTTTGAACTAAAGCACCTTCTGCATGCAATTTTCTTGAACTAATAACCAGCAATGCCTAGCACAGTCGTTTTTTTTTTCATAAGCACGTGGGATTTGAATTTGGATCTCCTCATTCCTAGTCTAATGATGATACTTCTCTAGTTCTTTGAATATTTGAATGTATGGCGTGACAAAGCTCAAATATTTAAATATATTCTATTTTGTTATAATGAACAAATGTAGCATACTGCATAAACATGTATCGAGAATGAGATCCAACACAAATTTCACAAAGGAAAATCGACTCTTTGTAACTGTGTAGATGAACTTGTTCTTAAAAATCAGTATCAAATATTTAGACTGTTTATCTTTCTTTGCAACTAGGTTATGTGGGTATGCAACTTATGCCGGAAGCAACAAGAGATCCTAACTAAATCTGGAGCATGGTTTTTTGGGAGTGGTCCACAACAGCCATCCAGTCATGATGGTACATTGAGTGACACAGTTACGGGTGCTGGTTCAGAATCTCCTAGAGAAAAGAAAGCTAGGCTCCAGGAACGGTCACGATCTCAAGTACCCCTAAGCACAGCAGCCACAACTTCACAAGAAATATCCTCTGGTGTGCAAGCAAACAGAAGGAAAGCCCCAGAAGTGTCTCAACAAACTATGGACCTGGAACAGAAACAAACTGCTTCCAGATCTAGAAGTGAACCCCCAAGAGAGAGGTAATATTGTTGCTAATGGGTTGTTCCTGAATAATTATGGGAAAACCATAACTATAAGATTAGTTAGTGTGGAAGGTTTATTATAAATGAAGAAAGTTATCTGCCCTTTATCATGGAATAGAAGTTGATTATCAGTGGTGAAGAATCAATGGGGAGGAGGAGAACTTTGAGGCTGCCTTCAACGGCTATTCTTGATATACTCAGCAGGGACTAAAAGAGGAATTCCAGTTGTCTCCTCTACAAAATGAGAAGGGTGAGGGCAGAGAAGGTAAGCCTAGGAGAAATCAAAAGATGGAATAAAAGAGAAAAATGATCTGTTTTTTTCCAAAATATACATGCATATGATCAACACAAGAGTTCACATTGCTTGACTTGGGAAAAATCCATGTTTTGAATTGCTAATGTTGTCCTCCTACTCCTCTCCATATTGCATTCTTTCCTTTACATCTTTTCCCCAGTGGAGTGTTTTTGAAGCAATATATTGTAATGTGATCATAGTGATTGCTTGTGTAGAACATCTGCAAAGTTCATCCTAAGGGCTCCAGAAAGCCATGCCTGCATCTCAAACTGGCATTCAAAATGGCTGTTTCATTTTGCTTAATAATGCAGGTAGTCTTTGACTTACAACCACAGTTGAGGCCAAAATTTTTGTTGCTAAGCAAGACAGCTGTTAAGTGAGTTTTGTCCTATTTTATGACCTTGCTTGCCACAGTTCTTAAGTGAATCACTGCAGGTATTAGATTAGGAACACTCTTGTTAAATGAATCCAGCTTCCCCGTTGACTTTGCTTGTCCAAAGGTCGTGAAAGGGGGTCACAGGACCCCAGGACACTGCAACCACTGTAAAATAGTTGCCAAGATCTGAAATTTGATCATATGACCACGGGGATGCTACAGCGGTCATAAGTGTGAAAAAGGTCATAAATCCCTTTTATCAGTGTTGTTCTAACTTTGAACAGTTACTAAATGAACTGATGTAAGTTGAGGACTACTTGTATGTCCAGTTATGCACATTTGATTATTTAAGACTTAATTAACAATATTTACATGTAGCCATTAATAATGTGTGATTTAGCAAAGATGAAAAATGCACAAGGTATATCAAAACGCTTAAAATCATCAAATCAAACCAGATATCCTCATACCCACAGTCTAAAAGCAATAAAATCTGGGTTGTTGTTGTTGTTGTTTTAAAAAGATCTTCTACTAGTGCCAGAAATAATAAAGTAAAAGTTACAGATACATTCTTTATAAGGAAAGAATTCTATAATCAGCCTTTTTTTTGGTTGCCACTCTGAAATAGAGGTTTTGGAAATAGGCCTTTAAAGACTGTTTCAAGGCATGGGCAGATTTTAAAGAGGAGAAGAGAATCCTTCTGAAAACATGGTTCAAAAACATTTAGTTTTTAAAAATTAATAGTAGTGTGTAAAATTTGGTCTAGGAATAGTTTTGGAACTATAGTAGACCATAAATCATTAATGTGACATAATTATATTGAAACAATCTATTTAGCAAGTTCACTGTCATATTTTGAACCATTGCATTTTCCAGGTATTTTTAGAAATGTTCCAATATAAGGGTTTGCAATAATCCATAAGAGAGTTTACCAATGTATGAATAACTCTAATTAAAATACAAAGTTCTAGATAGCATATTCACCTAATTAAAAGATTTTTAAGATTAATTTTTAAAAACAGTATCATGTAACTATTTTAGCAACTCTATCTTCTACAAAAGGTTAATTAAGGATAGTAGAAAATTAATTGTCCTGAACTGAACTGAATGTAATTTGATAACTTGCATCTATGCAGACGTATGTTGTGGGAGTCATTTAAAAAAAGCAGACAGCATTTTATTCTGCAGCAGTAGGAGGCAGATGTAACTATGGAAGTAGTAACA
Organism: Bothrops alternatus; assembly: GCA_034064705.1. Taxonomy (NCBI): domain Eukaryota; kingdom Metazoa; phylum Chordata; class Lepidosauria; order Squamata; family Viperidae; genus Bothrops; species Bothrops alternatus. Next base: position 2,157,070 of record JARGCV010000033.1, read on the forward strand.
AATCTTGTTCCTTTTTTCCTTCTAAATGTTGCTGGGTCAAAAACCCTGGTCCACCAATGCCCAAAATTTCATTAAGAATAGTAATAAACCAAATCCTGACTGAATATTGTGCCTGGTCATATTGGTTCTTTAGAACCCATGCATTTCCTAGCATTGGGTCAGCTGACCAGGAACCTATTTTTTTTTCAGCAAAGAAAGGAATGAGTTCCTAGAAGATCTAATGGTTGTTTGGTGGGATTAGGATGAAGTGGGAGTTTCTATCTAAGTTATAATTGCACTCAGTCACACTGAAATAATACTGAAGATATTGTTCTAACTGATATTACTTGCTTGAAGAAATACATCAAAATAGCATAAGTTGGCTGCAGACTAGCCGAATTTTCAGACAGGCATTAAGATAATTTTACACAACTTAAACTTTTTATTTATTTTATTTATGCAGAAGGCAGTAGAGTGTGCAATTTTGGGTGCTCCAGAATTTTTCTATGTAAGACCACTGTTGCACGGGCTGCCCTGGTTGCGGTATTCTTTCAAGTGCAATTCACAGTATTGGCTATCAGTTTTAAAGGCCTACAAACTGACTTGCAGGATCATCTTGCAGGATAAGGAAGTGCAGCATCTGCTGGAAGGAACTGCCTCTCCCTGAGATTCAGATGGTTCCACCCTCTTGGCCTGGTCTAGGACAACTCTCACCGTGACCAACTCTCGCTGTGGCCAGCTTGCTACAGGACAGCTTTCCATGGGACAATTCCACATGAGAAAACTCAGTGAGATAAATGTTGCCCACCACTGTTTCTTCAACATTATTTTCATTTTTGTCCATTTCCACAAAAATGGAAATTATGTCGAAGACACAGTGGTAGATAACATTTATCGCACTGAGTTATCCTGTGTGGAACTGTCCCGCAGCAAGTTGTCCCATGGCGGGTTGGCTGCAGTGAATTGTTCATAGCAAGTTGGCCCTGGTGAGTTGGCTGCGCTAAGTTGTCCCCCCCCGAACATTAGGGGAGCCCCATGTACATGTTTTTGTTACAATGGAATTGTTTTGTTTTGTTTTTGCTAACAAAGGATTATTTTCATCAATTGGTGGGGGGGATTTATATTGGATGGATTGCTCACTGCCCAGAGTTAGGCATTTAACATGGGGAGCTATATAAAATTTCTAAATAAATAAATTTCTCGTACTACTTCCTCATTTATATCAGGAAGAAGATACCCACCGCTTTTGAGCAAAATGGAAAAGGAGGTGCGAAAGCTGAGCGCAGGCGTGTGCCAAAGTCTTCACTACAGCAGAGTGAAGGACAAATAGATGAGAAGGGAAGTAAAGAAAGGCGTGATGGGAGAAGATTGGAGAAAGGGAGGTCTCAAGACTACTCTGACTTCCCTCCCCATTTTGAGGAAGGCAAGACAGTTAATGAAGAAAAACAGAGGAAAGAAGAGGAATATAGCCGATATAGGAGCGATCCAAATCTCGCAAGGTACCCTGTGAAACCCCATCCTGAAGAGCAGCAGATGCGGATGCATGCAAAAGTTTCAAAAGTGCGGCATGAGAGAAGACACAGCGATGTTGCCTTGCCTCATACCGAAGTTGAGGAGCCTGAGGTGCCTGAGAATAGCCTTGGAAAGCATTCACAGTTGCAAGAAACTCGGGATATAAAATCCCAGATGGATGCCCAGAGGATACATCCAATAGAAAGAACAGGCGACGTCAGGGTTTCCGTTTCTAAACAATTAATTTCTCATACTCCATCAACGCCCCGCCATAGCATGGTTCTGACAGAACATTTAGAATCCAAAAACCATGATTCCTTTAAAGCACAAACTCGCTTAGATCCTAGCTCAGCTCTTCTCAGTCGGAAAGCAAAGCGAGAGAAAATAGAAACCATGCTAAGGAATGATTCCCTTAGTTCTGATCAGTCAGAATCAGTGCGACCATCTCCCCCAAAGCCTCATAGATCAAAGCGTGGTGGGAAAAAAAGGCAGATGTCCGTCAGCAGCTCTGAGGAAGAAGGAGCATCAACACCTGAATATACCAGCTGTGATGACGTAGAAATAGAAAGCGAAAGTGTCAGTGAAAAAGGTAAGTCTTCCTTTTTTAATCTTCCTTTTTTAAAAAAGGAAAACAAAAAGTACTGCACATGCTTGAAATGTGTATGTGTGTGTAATGTATTAACCTCTAGGCCACAGGCATGCATACACATGTATGCATACACACTAGTATTATGCTAATATAGTGAGGGTAACTTTTTTAAAATCTGAAGTACTGCAAGTTCTTATGGATTGGGTTAAATCTTGGTAAGACAATTATAGTTATTAAAATACTATAGTTATACAAAATACCTTGTGAACTCTAAAGCTTCCTCCTTCCGTTATGTATTCAAGAAGGACATTGAATAATATTTATATGTTACTTATATGTAAAGGCGTAGGCCTAGGGCTAGGGCCTTCTCCGTTGCTGCACCTAGCTTTCCGAAAACTCTTGAAGACACATTTATGCAGACAGGTTTGGGGCGTGTGAGCTGCACTCTGCCCCTGGACCTTTGATTGTGATTGTGTGTTGTATGAGTGTGGTGAATTACCTAGTTTTTATATGGTAATTGGTAATTTTAATTGATTTTATGTTATGTTTTCACTTGTATTCTCGTTGTGAGCCGCCCTGGGTCTTGGGAGAAGGGCGGCATATAAGTCTAAACAAACAAACAAACAAATAAATAAATAAATAAATATGTTGTATATAGTATGTTTTAAATGTGTGTTATGTATGTGTACATTTTGAGAGGAAGCAACTAAATTTCATTTTTAACGTGTGCCATTGTGCCCACAGGAAAAAATGGCAACAAAGGTTATCTATCTATCTATTATTATTATTATTATTATTATTATTATTATTATTATTATTATTATTATTATTATTAATTTAATTTCTATGCCGCCCTATTCCGGAGAACTCAGGGCGGCTCACAGCATAATAGAAATTACATACATATAAAAAACCCTTAAGTTAAAAAAAAAAACAATCATTCCACGAACATACACTGGCTAGGGGCAAGATGTTAGCTGCCCCAGGCCTGCCGGCAAAAGTGTGTTTTAAGCAATTTACGAAAGGCGGAGAGGGTGGGGGCGACACGGATCTTCGGGGGAAGTTGGTTCCAGAGGGCCGGGGCCGCAACAGAGAAGGCTCTTCCCCTAGGCCCCGCCAGGCGACACTGTCTGGCTGACGGGACCTGGAGAAGGCCCACTCTCTCTCTCTCTCTCTCTCTCTCTCTCTCTCTCTCTCTCTCTCTCTCTCTCTCTCTCTCTCTCTCTCTCTCTCTCTCTCTCTCTATCTATCTCTCTATCTCTCTATCTATCTATCTATCTATCTATCTATCTATCTATCTATCTATCTATCTATCTATCTATCTTCCTCTTAATGAAGGCCAGTGAAAATAAGCAGTAAGAACTGCATACCTTCCTTTCTTTTCCTTATTTTCCTCACCTCTTTCCTTCCCTGTCTTCTATGTAGTTTGTATGTTTAGATGACATGCCCTTTTCTTCCTTTCTCCTTAAAATTATTTGCTACGGACATAAAATTTATCTCTGAAAATACAGAGTTCATACTATGATGCGATTTGTACTTATTCCACGTTCAAAGTTAGTGTAAAAAATGTTAAGGATGCTGAGAAAATTGAAATGCAATGTTTTTTTCCCCTAGATGTCTAAGTGGCAAATGGTCTTTTTTTTTTTTCCATTTCACTATATGGTTACAGCAACTTGATTCTCCACCAGCTCTCTGTACCACCAGTCGCAACAGAACACTTTAATCACTACACCACACTGACTTTCCTTCCATTGATTAATATCGGACCCCCCCTCCGTCCCCCCCACACCTGGTTGAGTTACAATAGAATTTTTCCTTCTTTGTTTAGATAATTTGTAAACTTTTTTTTTACCTCAAGCGCATAAACAAAGAAAGGAAAACCCAAAGCTGGCTTATTCTGCATAAAGCAGCGGTTCTCAACCTTTTCCGGGGCTCGACCCCGGCCCGCATTGCGCAAAAAAAAAATGGCGGGCCCGCACCGTGCATGCGCAGCGCGATGGGGTGCATCACGCATGCGCGGTGCGACGGCCTGCATCGCGATAGAGAAAAAAAAATGGACGACCCAAAAAAAAATGGCCGACAAAAAAAAATAAAAAAATGGCAGACTGCGGTGCTTGGCGACCCCCGTGAAATGGTCGTTCGACCCCAAATGGGGTCGCGACCCACAGGTTGAGAACCGCTGGCATAAAGAAAAGCAGGCCACTTTTCCATGTTAAACTTAGAAGATTACCTTGACTTCTTGCCATGTTCAGTCACATCGCAAGATGAAATGGTGGCCTTCCATGTTAAGGAAGACTGCTGCAAAAGTGTAATGCATCTGGTTGGGACAGGCAAAATGAGAAAATCGGGTTAGGTCTTCATCTAAGTCAAAGAACAAGACGAGGCAGTCCTGCTTTACCTAAAAGCACCCTAAATTATTGTTCCTCCAAAAGAAAGATGATGTAGAATGTAAGACAATCGACAAAGGAGGATTAGAAATAGGAAGAAAATAGGAAGGATTAGAAAGGAAGAAACCCCACTTTTCTCTGTTACCATATTTTCAATATATCTAAGATGACCCTTCCTTTTAATGGTACATTATTTGGGGACTGGGGGACTCTACTCTCTTTTAGTATAAAAAACAGAATGATGCCCTCTCTTCTCCAACAAGTTCTCATACTGTTGTTTTCCATCAACCATCATTTCAGTCAATTGCCTCCTAGTAAGATTGGCCATTATAGTCCACCATGAGAAGCAAATGTGAAATTTCATATTTCTAACCATACACTTAATTCAACAATCAATAATAATAATAATAATAATAATAAAGTTGGAAGGGACCTTGGAGGTCATCGAATCCAACCCCCTGTTCAGGCAGGGAACCCTACACCATTTCGGACAAATGGCTGTTCATTATTTTAATGGCCCGTAAAGGGCTTTTTACAATATGTATATTTATAAACTAATGTACAAGGTGGGATCAAGTTCTAAGAAAATTTGTCCCCTGAGCCCGCTGACTCAGTTCCAAAATCTATGCCAACAGCAGCTGCTAGAGCCTATAGGAAATAAAGGAAGCTAAGATGGATAGCTGTCTTTAATATACAGGCAGTCCTCGACTTACAACAATTCAATTAGTGACCACTCAAAGTTTCAATGGCAGTGAAAAAGTGACTTGCAACCAGTCCTTTTATCTCCCAGCGTAGCATCCCCTCAGACACCTGATCCCAATTTGGATTCATGGCAATTGACATGTATTTAAGATGGTCGTGGTGTCCTGGAGGACCTTTCCAGTCAACTTTCAACAAGCATAGTCAATGGAGGAGGCCGGATTTTCTTAAAGACCACGTGGGTTGCTTAACAACTGCAGTGATTTGCTTAACAACCATGGCAAAAAGGTTGTAAAATCAGGTCAACCACTGCCTTACTTAGCAATGGATATTTATTTATTTATTTATTACTTAGATTTCTATGCCGCCCTATTTCAAGAACTCAGGGCAGCTCACAACATAAATACTACATGTAGAAATCTAATATATAAAAAACATTGTAAAACCCGTCAACTAAAAGACCAATCATCCAAACCAAACATACAAACATACATACACTGGCTGGGGCCAGGTGTTAACTGCCCCAGGCCTGTTGGCAAAGATGAGTCTTCAGTAATTTGTGAAAGGCGGAGAGGGTGGGGGCAATACGGATCTCCGGGGGGAGATCGGATCTGAGATATTCTGATCCCAACCGTGGTGATAAGGTGAGGACTACCTGTGTACATGCATGCACTTGTGTGTATAATGAAGAATTGTTGCAAGTTTTAGATGCCTTTTCTTAGAAGAGAAAAAACTTCCATCCATTCTTGGCTAATTTTCTGACTCAGCTATAAGATTGCAGCATATATTGTTTGAAAGGCCAATCTGAGCCTTTACATTATTGATTACACAACTAGTGAATTGATGAAAATAACATTTTCAAAAGGAAATTGGAAAGTATAAAATGTTCCCGACACCTAAAGAAACTGATGCAGGCAAAAAAATAATTGCCTCCCTCAGGTCTAGTGTGCAGACAACATACTTCAGCAATACACACACAGATCTCTGCAATGTTAAACAAAGCCTTGAACATAGGGGCTCCATTCCTCTCCCTTATTCTTCCATGGCTGCAAAAGAAATAAACTAAGATTTATTTTCCTATCATGCCATTTATGATTTAACATTTCCTGATCAATTGCTAAAAGATCGCCTTCAAACCTGACATGAATCTGCTTTGTTTGGCAAGCGAGAATGTAATGCACCATCCAATCTTTCCATTTTCTACACAGGAACAGATCAAGTAAAAAAGCTGGGAGTCTTTATAGGTGTTGCAAGGTATTTTTAAGAAATACTAGGTCACCTAAAGCCTGTAAACCTTTTCCTCATATAAATTCTGGCTTAGTGCAGGACTCAAAATGAAAGATAACAATAGTTGGTGTATTCTTCTTCTTCTTCTTCTTCTTCTTCTTCTTCTTCTTCTTCTTCTTCTTTTTCTTCTTCTTCTTCTTCTTCTTCTTCTTCTTCTTCTTCTTCTTCTTCTTCTTCTTCATCATCATCATCATCATCATCATCATCATCATCATCATGTTTTTCCCACAGGTGCAGGATCCGCTTTTCAGATCAAAATTGTTAGAGAATATAAGAATATATATGCGTGATCAAAGAACCATATATCTAATTTAGGGGTGTCAAACAACGTCACGTGACGTGTCGTGACGTATCATGACTTTTTTTCCATTGCCGGCAATGGGGTGGGCACAGTTTTGGCATGACGCATCTGGCCCATGGGCTGGCAGTTTGACACCCCTGATCTAATTGTATCTTTTAGCTAGTGCAAACATAACGTAATATTTCCTTGCCCATCATCACCACTCCCTGCTGCACATATCTCACATCTGCTTGGGTGGGCTAGGATGATGTGAAAGGAAGAGTGAGGCCTTACATTTGTCCAAGTGACATCCAATTTAACCTAACATGTGAAGTGAAGCAATGCATTATGAGTATGTTTGTAGTATCCGTAGGCAGCATGAGCTGGCAAGAATCAACAGGTAAGACGGTGTTTCTAGACAATCAACTTTCCAATTTTTTCCATATTTCTGTTCTTAATTGAATATTTAAAGAAAGAAGAGAGAAGAAGCAGTGAGAAAACAGATTACAAATGGAAAATGATAACATTTGGATCCTTGGCAAAATTCTCTTGGTTGAAGTGAGGTAATTGCACAATTGCACACCTTACCTTGAATTACCTTTCTCAGTTTCTGGAATAACCCAAAGCTTTTCTCACTAGACCATGAGCTGACAATGAAGCCAGTTCCCTAAACTCTGCTGAGCAATAATTGCTCACAATATATTTAGTGTAATTCAAATAAACAAGATATAATCTGGAATGTAAAGCCCATGTCAAAGATATTTTAAGAGTTAAGTTAATTGTTCACTTTCAAACCTCAATTGTACTTCTTACAAATTCCTCCTCTGAGGGTTATTAAGAAATAGAAAACATGGATGAAATAAAATCAGTGAACAAGATTCACTTTACAGCCTATTTGACAATATTTCACTATACTTATAACATGTTGATTAAAACTAAGATGGAAGTATCCATTGGAACACAGCGATCAGTCCAAACTAATATTACCAATCCGCCTTGCAGCTAAAATTTACTACAGGTAGTCCTTGACTTACGACCACAATTGAGCCCAACATTTCAGTTGTTAAGTGAATTTTGCCCCATTTTACGACCTTTCTTGCCACAGTGGTTAAGTGAATCATTAAAGTTGTCAAGTTACTAACACAGCTGTTAAGTGAATCTGGCTTCCCCATTGACTTTGCTTGTGAGAAGGCCACACAAAGTGATCCTATGGCTCTGGGACACTGCGATAAACATGAGTCAGTTGCCAAGCATCTGAATTTTGATCACATGACTATGGAGAGGCTACATGGTCTTCAGTGTGAAAAACAGTGATGAGTCATTTTTTTCAATGCTTTTGTAACTTTGAACAGCCACTAAGTGAATTGTTGTAAGTCGAGGATTACCTGTACAAGGAAGAAGCAAGATTAATAGGATCACAAGAGCCAGAATTTCAAATTTTGAAGCCAAAAAACTTCAAGAGTAGCTTGAAGTTTGCAAACTACTTAGGGAGTCAACCCAAAACTTAATCTGTTGATGAAATTTTCTTTTTTTCTTTTCTTTTTGCAGTGAAAACAAAATGTGCCTTTTATTAATGAGAATAACGTCCTTGACAGGTTGAAAATTCAGTGGGTACATAGAGAACATTGTATGCATATAGTCTGGATTTCTTTAATCTATGCCAACATGAGCCTAATCATAGCTTGGCCTAGAAAATGTTGATAAGGATTAGATTTGCATCCTCATGACAATATTAGAAAAGTATTAAATACGATATCAAATCTGTTTTTTGCTTTCCATAGAGGCAAATGAGGTCAAAAGAAGAAAAGCATTGCTGTGTAATGAAAGTTTACCTGGTGCAGCCATTTCACTCCCTTCTCCTCTTTCTGTGTATATAGTTGTCAGGTGAAACAGCCCAGTAAAGCGAACAAACTGCTTTTTAAAATGCCCCTTCAGAGTTAAAAAGCAGTTCAAAGACAGTTTTTTTTAGCAGAAATCCGTGCTGGAAATATACTTAAGTATCAACAATAGGAGCATAGCCTTCTGAGAGCAGGGAGAGGTTCCACTCACAGACAGATCCAGAGGTTTCTATTTCTTCTGTGTTAAGTGCTTGTTTCTTGAACATTTATTGTAACAACTATTTCTGCCTAGTTTCTTTCTCTTAGTTTATGCTGACTTGGAAACGTGCCTTTTAGATTCATTATAGCATGTTCATGGTCAGGTTTTCATATTGTTGTCCTTTAATATAACATTGATACAATTATTTTTCATGGTTATGTTAACCAGCTTCGGCTTCATGTTTGATGAAAAAATGTGGTAGAAGTAACAATGATATAATCTTGTCAATGATTAGATGTCAGTTAGAGGAACAAGGATGGAATAATAGTGGCAGCTGCTCTGCCACTAAGCTGAGAAAGAAAAGGCTTTGAATTCAACTAACGTTGAATTTATAGAATAGAATAGGCCTGAAAGTATAGAATAGAATAGACCTGGAAGGGACCTTGGAGATCTTCTAGTCCAGCCCCTGCTTGAGCAGGAGAACCTATACCATCTCAGACAAGTGACTGTCTAGCCTCTTTTTATACATCTCCAGTGATGGAGCACCCACGATTTCTGAAGGCAAGCTGTTCTACTGGTTAATTGTCCTCACTGTCAGGAAGTTTCTCCTTAATTCCAGGTTGCTTCTCTCTTTGATCAGCTTCCAACCATTGTTTCTCATCCTACAAATATGGATGAATAGAGGATTTATAGGTTGAGAATTAGAAGGGTGACCCGTTCAGTGGATCAAATGAATCAAAACCCAAGAATGAAGACAAAGAAGAACTAAAATCGGAAAGTATGTTTTAAAGAGCGAGCAAGTAGAAAAGAAATTAGAGGGGTACAAGACAATGTTTCTGAGAAACTTCAGCACTGGTAGACTGATTAAAAGAGAGAAAAGTATTGGGAAAGTTATTGAAGTATTACAATGTTGGAGACTGACGAAGAAAGCAGGAAATAAATCTATGCAAAAACTAAATGGGTAAGTTAGAAAATACAAAAAAGCACAGAGCAAGAGGGTTAATGTTAGTTCCGGATTTCTACTTGTTTTTCTCTGACACCTAGATCCTCTCATCTGCTTTTAGTCTGTCACCTTAAAAGATGTGTTGGATCTAGAAGATGAAATACAGCACATCTAGGGAGTCTTAGGTCAGTTGGACAAAACAACAAGGGCTGCCAATGAAAGCTTCCTTACAGTTCTTACTGACCCCCTTCTCTTAGTGAAGTTTTGAAGAAACACCTCTGGGCTGGATTGTTCCAGAGTTATCTGTGCCTGCCTTGGATAAGAGAGCCAGTTTGGTCTAATGGTGAATGTGCTGGCCTAGAAACCAAGAGACTGTCAATTCTTGTCCCACTTTAGGCATGAAAGCTGTGCAGTCACTGCCTCTCAGCCCAATCCCCCTCATAGGGTGGTTATTGTGAGGAAAATAGGAGGAGGAAGGGGTATTAGTTATGTTCACCACCTTCAGGTACTTATAAAAAAAGCAATAAAGGAAGGATAAAAATCTAATAAATAAATAAGAACCTGGGAAGGCATCTGTCATTCACTTGCTTATAGTCCAATCCATTTTTGCAGACTTAGCTTTTTCGAACTGACAGTCCCAAAGAGAATTTCACAGAGACAGCAGGCCTTCTTGATGCAGTTCAGAAAACACAATGGTAACTGAATGAATGCCTGTAAATTTTTATTTGATACTTGGACTGTGTTAATTTCAGTCCATCTGAACTTAAATAGAAAAAATGGTTTCAGTGGTGATAAGGTGGGGTAAGATCTTTTGCATTATACTGCCTGCGTTCAGATTCCAACAGAGAAAGCATTTTCCAGTTTCTGTAGTGAAGCAAACATACTGCTTCGTGAGATCCTTAACGGGGGTCTCTGAAAATGATTAAAGATGCTTCATAGGCAGACAGCCTCTTTAGCACTGCATGGACAGCGTATGGATTATTGCAGTAATCAGTGCTCACTCTACACTGCAGAGATTTATATTTATGGCAGGTGCTCTGATGGCCCTAATTGAGGTTAGTCTTGTAGAATGTTTGACATTGCAGAATCCTTTGGCACAGGCACAGGAGACAAGAACTACAGGAAACAAGGACTCCTTATACAGACTCACTTTGTACTGATTTGGTTTTGGGTGTTTTCCCGCACCCTTGCGATTATGGTTTTGCTACAGACTGAGGCTGGAATTCAGCAACCTGCTCAGAGCTGGTTCTGCTTATTAAGACACTGCGAGCTGATACTGCTATGTTTGCTGGTTTCCTTCAGTTTCTTCTCCATTCCTTGCATTCAGGGACAGGTAATCATGTGGGCCTCTCGGACTGAAAGACTGTGGGGTATCTGTAAAATATTATTGTCAATAACTTTGAGTTTTGGAAAGGGGTGATCTTTGTGATGAGGTACAAGGACGGGCTTTTACAATTTTGGAATCACTAAGCTATTTTGTTCTTGAGTGTCCATTTCGAATATTCTAGACTTCTTTTATATGCATATTGGTTTAAAAAATATTGCTTGACTTTTAAAGTGTGTATATGTGTGTATCCAGAATTATACCAAATCAGACGTTTACAAAGACTAATACTTACTGTTGTATTTTATGTTCTATGATGATTGCTTCTTAATATGATCTTATGTTTAATGTTGATTGCTTTAATAAAAATTTAAAAAAAAATAGCCTGCCCATGAATGCAGTTCTAGATCAATGCAAATGTTGCTTCTGTAGATATATGATTTTGCATGTGAATGAAATTAGAAATTTCAGAGGTTTTGATTGCCAGGGATATAAAATAATTCAGATATTATTTTTAACAGATCTATTTAGACATGTGCCCAGCTTTTCTTGAATCGTTGTGGTTAGTAAATTTCATAGCTTTCATTCAGATATCAGTCTGCAGTCTGCATATTCTAATGCAGTAAGCTTTTGCAAAATCTTTTTATGCAGTATGTTCAATTGAATTAATGCCTTTATTTTGTATATGCTTTGTTAGTTGGCCTCATATGTAATAGTTTAAAGTCATGAAGACAGGGATGGGTAGCTTATCTTAGTCAAACCCACTTTGGTTAGCACAGTAAAAATATTGAAATAATATTGCCATATAAAGAATTATCTAGAAAATAAAAGGATGAGGATTGAGAAATTAATCATATAACACTGGTCAGTTATTTAGACATTATTTTTGAAGTATTAATTATGTCCATCTTATTTGGACAAATGTCTGTCTCTAAAGGACAGAAATTCAGGTGCTTTGGGACATTTGACATATTTGAATTTTAATATTTACATATTTGATTATTATTACCTGTGTTATCTGTAATATCTGTAAATTTCATTTAGTTTCAGATGGTTATTTGTGATTTTTTTCCTATTTAAATCAAAAGTTAAAAAGCATATAGCACACACCTCCATGGCAAGTAGGAGACTTTCATATCAGACAAAGACAAGGAGAATGTCTTTTAATTAAGGTCTGAACCAAATATTTTATAAAATGTCAGTAGCAAAATGAATTAAGAATCTTGTGCTAGAAGTTTAATGGGGACTGAGCAGATAAAAGAAATACCTTAATCACCTACAGCAGACATGTCAAACACAAGGCCCGGGGGCCGGCCTGCGAAGTGGTTTCATGTGGCCTGCGAAGCCATCCTGGAAACAGTGAGGGAACGGCCCCCGCTGCCTTGGCCCTGGCCCAGGCCAGCCAGGAGCCAATGTAGAATTTTGTGGTGGCCATCTATGCTGAAACACATTCAGTCTTAGCTCCACAAGACCATCTGGAAACAGCGAGGAACCAGCCCCTGCTTCATCAGCCCCACCCCCTGGGTGCATGCTGGGGAGGTGTCACCCTTTGTGAGGAATGAAGAAATGCACCATCGCCTGGAAGTGGCCAGCAAATGGCCCTCGCCTACTTCACATATCCGGCTTGATGGGCTCTGGGAAGGGGTTTTGGCAGGCAGCGAGGCACTCTCCTCACAGCGCCGAGAGGCTGAGCTGGGTGGCGCGAAACTGATGAGAAGTGCAATGCTGCCTAGCCCCCAGCCTGCCCAATTTCAGCAGGCAGCATGGTGCAAAGCTGGTGAGCTTCGCACCTCCCAGCTCAACCTCTCGGCGCTGTGAGGAGAGTGCCCCACTGCCTGCCGAAACCGGGCAGGTTGGGGGCTGGGCAGCATCGCACTTCTTTTTGGATTCGCGTCGCCTGGCTCAGCCTCTCAGCGCTATGAGGACAGCGTCTCGCTGCCTGCTGAAACCGGGCAGGCTGGGGGCTAGGCAGCATTGCGCAGGTAACATTGACTCTCACGCTGCTCATGGCATCCCCTCCCCCAGAGCTCACCAAGCCAGATATGTGAAGTAGGGCAACCACAATGCTGATGTGGCCCTCAGTGAAATTGAGTTTGACACCCCTGACCTATAGTGTGTATCTGAAGGCATTATCTGTTCTGGTATTCTGTACTGTTCTTTGTGTAGCTTGATCCATTCTGTTGTTGTTGTTTCCTATATGGTGTTGCTCATGGTCCCTTGATGCAACTGCCAGGAAGCAGTGCTCAGGAGACCCAACAATAAACTGGTAAGGTCTCCCCGTTCCAGTTAGTTAATATTAGTTAGCTGGTGGGATGTTAACACTGATGCGCCCTAAGAGCTGTATGCCCATGTCTGCTGTATGCTAACTTTTGCTCTTACATATTCAAAAAGGAAAAGATACTAGGTAAGAATTCTGCAGAGTCAGCAACATCTCTCCATCTAAAACTTTCAAGGGGCCTGACTGATATGTGTGTGCTTTTAAATGATGTGAATGGAAGTAAAATGAGCCCAAGAGTTATTTGGAAAATGGAAAGTTAATTTGTCAAAGCCAGGGGCTTTTCTTCTTGCCATTGCCCCCGGATTACAGTTTTCTGTGTGCATTTTTATTTGATGAAACAGTTTTTATCTGGGATTAATTTTAAAGAAGGGTTGATTCAACCCTGCATGTGCTGTTTTAGTCTCTTGTAGCTTGCCATAATTTGCAGGAGGATGTTAAGGGTAAATTTATGACCAACATGTAATTTTGAAATGACCTTTCTCTTTCTCCAAATTACAATGGATCATGTCTATGATAGCATCAGACTTATCTCCTCCCCTATTTCTGCCTTTTTGGCTGCCCTACTCTCCATTGATATTGCCTAATTTTGTCACCTCCCACCAACCCAGGTGACATCTGTCCTCTTCTTCCTCCCACTGCTGGCAAGGTGTGCTGGTTAGCTAATTGCTGGCCCTAAGGCCTCAAAGGCTTATTCAGCCTTGGCAAAGCCTCACTCCTTCACAGGCCTTGTGAAGTTCCCATAAAGCAGTGGTTCTCAACCTTGGGGTCGCGACACCATTTGGGGTCGCGACACCATTTCGCGGGGGTCGCCGGGCACCGCCGGCCGCCATTTTGTTTTTTTATTTTTATTTTTTTAATTTTTTTTAAATTTTTTAAAATTTTTTTTATTTTTTTTTATTTTTTTTGGCGCGCGCGCGCCGCGCACGCTCAGATCCGCCCATCGCGCCAGAAAAAAAAATTTTAAAAAAATTAAAAAAAATAAAAACAAAATGGCGGACCGCAATGGGCGGATGCGCGGCGTGTGCGACGGGCCGATCTGTGCAGGCGTAGATCCGCCCGTCGCGGCCGCCATTTTGTTTTTTTTATTTTTTTTTTAAATTTTTAAATAAAAAATAAAAAAAACAAAATGGCGGCCCGCGACGGGCGGATGTGCGCATGCATGGCGCGTGAGACAGGCCGATCCGCGCATGCGCAGATCCGCCCATCGCGGCCGCCATTTTGGTTTTTTTTATTTTTTAAAATTTTTTTTTAAAAAAATAAAAAAACAAAATGGCGGCCCGCAACGGGCGGATGCGCACATGCGTGGCGCGTGCGACGGGCCGATCCGCACATGTGCAGATCCGCCCGTCGTGGCCGCCATTTTTTTATTTTTTAAAAAAAATTAAAAAAAAATTTTTGCGCGCGCACACGCACACGCCCCCGGGTCGGGGTCGCGGCGCGCATGGGCAGGGCAAGTGGGGTCTCAACCTCAGAAAGGTTGAGAACCACTGCCATAAAGCCTCACAAGGCCTCCAAAAAGACTCTGTGCAGAGGTTACATAAGGATCTTGTGACAGGCCAGCCACTGCCACAGCCAGATTTTCCTCATCATCAGCGGGACGAAAAGGATTGTGACAGTCATTGGGGTGGGGTGTGTGACATGGGTAGGCAATGGAGTGCTGGATGGCCAATAAGGCAAATATACCATAGGAGAAGATATAAGCACATGGGGGAAGTTGAAGGACGCACCGCAGTTGTAAATGCAGATGGGCTGCCAAGCACCTGAATTTGATCTTGTGGCAGCAGAGATGCTGCAAGGGCCATAACCTTTAGGACCAGTCATAACCTACTATTCATTCAGTGTTGATGTAACTTCAAATGGTTAGGCCCAGGGAATGCTATTCAGTTTAAAATGTTACCTTTTTTAGTCCATTCAATCTAGTTCTTAAATCACTATTTACTTATTCTACACCTTACTGCGTATTACATATTTAAATAAAGAATATGACAGTGAAATAAGTGTAATAGCAGCAGCAATGATAATAATGATGTATGGAAAATGGTGAAGTTTATATTCTGTATTTCGGCTCTATAAAATTCTTTTGACCTTGACCCTGACTTGAGGTAACCTCACCATCACAAGAGCCATCACAAGACTCACTGATAACTCATATCCAGCCCATCACAAGACCTTCCACAGACCCTCACTTGACACACTTCCACACCTGAAGCTCTTATAAACAAAACACTGACACTGCCTTCCCTTGAACTCTGCTGAAGATGTTGCCTAGCCTGGTAACAAAACATTCAGAGACCAACCCAAAAGCTTAGAGAACGAACTTTCGTCCTCATCCTACACCCGAGCTACAGATATTTGCCACTATTGCAGTTCTTTTATATTATTGTGACTATTGTAACATATAGATGGGGATAGAATTAAAGGATAATGGCTTTTATTATATAAGTTCAAAATATAGTATTTATTTGTTTAGAAAATTTATATAGCTGCTACATACTCAAAGTGAGTCTAGGCGGCATATAAGCAATAAAAACACAGGTATAGAAAAAATAAAAATACAAAACAATACACTCCCCCCCCCGCTGCAATAACATATACTCAGATGAGCCATTTGATGGATTCCATCCCCTGCTGGCATTCATAGTAATGTAAAGATTGCACAGCTTATATTAATTAACTACTGGAACAACAATTAATTAACAGTAATAGTGCATACCTATAAGTACCTACACAGAACTATTAATTTATTTATAAAAGCTATACACCACAGCAATTGAGCAAAATATAATATGGCAAAACATTTAAAACCTTCAAGATATAATTAGAACAAAGCAGCTTATATAATCATGAAATTCCTCAAGCTAAAAGAACAGTATTTAAATACAGCCCCCAGTATTTAAATGGAACCACCCCCAGATAAATGTGTATACAAAGGATTTTCTAGATTTAGCAGAATCTTCTATATTGAATTTCTATTCTTAAGGGACTTACTTGGCTATAGCAGTTCATTTATTTGTTTTTATTGCATAATCCACTGACAGATCCAAAATACTCTAGTCTTCATCATAATTCATTTTTTTCTTTCTGCTTTTTACAACTACCGTATGTATCATCTGATCTAATTCTTATTCTACTATCTATTCAATTAAACAATTCAGTCCATGTCACACAGTTTTATTAGTGTCTTTTCATTACTTAGTAATACATATACAATACTAATTACTTATTATCATTTTTGTTATTAGATATTCTTCAATTATCATTAGGAAATTGAAAGCCATATGAAGATTAAGGGATAAAAATGGATTGTGTTTTCTTTTCATAATAATTATTCAAATCCTAATCTAGATTCAAGATGCTGATTTATATGTATAATTTTAAAATTAAAAGTCCTTGAAGAACCAGTAAGAGGTATTTTTGAGTAGATAATTAAAAGATTTGCTGTGGGAACTAATTCTATTTAAATTCTGTTTAAATCAATGGGATAATTAATCACGTCTTAGTTTTCTGTGAGTTTAAAAGAAATTATGTAGAACTAACTTTACCCTAGATCCAACTATATATGTACATATATATATAATATTAGTGCATCCATATAGATTTTCAAAATTTAGTCTGTCAAATTTAAATAGCTTACATGTATTGTAAATTGCATATATATACCATGCATTTTACATTGCTCTCTTCGTAAAAGGACCACTATACTTAATGCTTTTCTTATAAATATTTTACATTATACTTCTGAATGCAGATATAATTCATTCATTCATATAACTTTCTTAATATGAGACAATATTTCTTTCTGTTCATAACTCTTCCAGGTGACTTGGATTATTACTGGTTGGATCCTGCCACATGGCACACTAGAGATACATCCCCTATTAGCTCGGTAAGAAATCTCCCTCCCTCCTTCCCTCCCTCCATCACTCCCTCCCATGTTTTGTGGTTTAAATTAAAGAATAATATTGTTTAATAGCCATTATACTGTCCATTGTTCTCAATGTAACCCGTATGAGAAATATTTATAAACATTGGATCTTAGGGTGTTTTCCATTCATGGAGTAATGTATTCTGTTTGTAGAGGTCTTCAAAGGAAGTTCATAATACTGGAAGTGAAGAAAATAGTTTTCATTGATTCCAGCTCCTCTTACTCTGGAGTAAGAACTGTAAGCAGAAGTTTATAGGATGCTGCTATTGATTGCAGCAAAAGATCCATTGCTGTGTAGTAAACATACCGTATGTACAAAAGCAGAAAGAAATACAGGTAGTCGTCAACTTATGACCACAACTGAGCCCAAAATTTATGCTACATTTGTTAAGTGAGTTTTGCTCCATTTTATGACTTTTCTTGCCACATTTGTTAGGTGAATCCCTGCAGTTCTTTAATTAGTAGCACAGTTGTTAAGTGAATCTGATTTGCCCATTGACTTTCCTTGTCAGAAGGTTGCAAGAGGAGATCACATGACTCTGGGACACTGCAACTATCATAAATGTGAGTCAGTTGTCAAGCATCCAAATGTAAATCAAGTGACCATGGTAATGCTGCAACGATCATAAGTGTGAAAATTGGTCATAAGTCACCTTTTTTCAGTGCCGTTTGAATGGTCACTAAATGAACTGTTGTAAGTTGAGGACTACCTGTATATTGGGATAAACATCATCAAGACGTGTAGCATATATGTCTCTCCAATCCAAATTCAGGTCCAAATTATGCACTATTTGATATCCAATTTTTCTATGATAGATGGATGGATGGATGGATGGATGGATGGATGGATGGATAGATAGATAGATAGATAGATAGATAGATAGATAGATAGATAGATAGATAGATAGATATGATTGAGTTTTGTTTCTTCACAATCCCATTGTTTAATTTTATAAGTTTCACTTCCACCTGAGCCTGTTCTTATGTTCCTAGAACAGTCCTGATGATACAGCAAATCTGACCTCTGATGGGTGTCTTTTGCCACTGCCTTCTCCAGACATGGATTTAGAGGCAAACTCAGAAGAAGAAAAAAATCTTCGCTTTTCATTTAACTGGCAAAATTTGACAGATATTTAAGCTCAGTAACTGATAATTTGCAGAGGTCTAGACTTTCTGAGTTACATTGTCAGATTATAATCTACAAAATGTACTGCAAACTGGCAATCAAAGGATCTTTATAAGACCACATTTTCATAATTAAAAAACAAACAGCAATGAGAGAACACAAGTTCAGAGGAAAAAGGATGGTGAGTAGGCTTATCCAAAGATTGAGCCTCAGGGAAAATATGAAAGGAATCAAACAAAACTTCGAGATTCTGCAAATTAAATGTAACAGTGCTCTCTGGTTACTTACTGCACTGAGCAGACGGAGTATAGTTGTTGTTTTTCTTGAATTCTAGAAGATTTACACTCCACAATCCTGAAATGAGTTTAGATCCATTCCTTTCTGAGCCATGTGGAAATTCAATGAACAAAGCATTAAATAAATTCCTTAACCTGGTTGAGGATGGAATGGTGTTATCTCCCATAAATTTCCTTACTAAAAGTGAAAGGAATTATATTTCATTCAAGTGTGTGTTTGTTTGTGTGTTTGTGTCTGCTGTACACTTTGCTGTAATAGGGATCTCTGGAATTGTCTTGTTAAAGATGCCTTTTATGAGCTGAAATATACTTATTGGTTGCAAGTTGTTAAATATGATTTACATTTTTTGGTTGTTAAACATAATGCATTTTTTTAAATTCTGGAGATAGCAATCCACGTAAATAATGAGTGCAAGTAATAAAAATAGGTGATCACTATAAAAGTAGAAACCCAAAGTCTTTAACACAAAAACAATTTCTCAATTCATTTGTTTTCCTGTATTTGTATATAATAGCATCCTGTAACTTGGCAACCATCTAAAGAGGGAGATCGATTAATTGGTCGTGTTATTCTCAACAAGAGAACAACCATGCCAAAAGAGTCAGGTGCATTACTGGGACTCAAAGTAAGTGCCTTGGACACTATACTGTAAACCTGTTACCATTAATCTTTTGTGAGAAGACTTGCCTTTGGCTGAAATTATTAAGTTCTTTTTTAGCAAGGTTTTAAAGTAGTCTATCATTCAAGTACGACCTTGAGATGAAAAAGAAGCAGAAGTTAAACTGGGACAAACTTATTAATTTTTAAAGTTGAGTTCACACAATATGCATGGCTAAATTGTATTTTGCCAGTTTGTGGCTCTGTGTATTGTATGACCCAAGCAGTGTGGTTAAGTTATTATATAGTGCACAGGTCGGCAACCCGTGGCTCCGGAGCCGCGTGTGGCTCTTTGAGCCTTCTCCTGCGGCTCCCAGCCTCCTCAGCCATTTGCAGAGACAGAGACAGAGAGAGTCACTTGCGCTTACTCTCTCTCTCTCTCTCTCTCTCTCTCTCTCTCTCTCTCTCTCTCTCTCTCTCTCTCTCTCTCTCTCTCTCTCTCTCTCTCTCTCTCTCTCCCTCTCCCTCTCCCTCTCCCTCTCCCTCTCTTTCTGAGTGGGGGAAGAGGACTGGCAGACCAAGAGCAGGAGAGAGCCAGCCCAATAAGAATGTGTGTCAGCTTGTCAGAGAACAGCATGAGGCCAGCTTGCCAGGTGAGCAGAAGATGAGAGAGAGAGAGAGAGAGAGAGAGAGAGAGAGAGAGAGAGAGAGAGAGAGAGAGAGA
The DNA here is from genome assembly GCA_034064705.1 of Bothrops alternatus. Classification (NCBI taxonomy): domain Eukaryota; kingdom Metazoa; phylum Chordata; class Lepidosauria; order Squamata; family Viperidae; genus Bothrops; species Bothrops alternatus. Next base: position 2,177,054 of record JARGCV010000033.1, read on the forward strand.
GAGAGAGAGAGAGAGAGAGAGAGAGAGAGAGAGAACTAGAACTCATGCACAGCAGCCTTTATTTCTTTTTAATTAAACTCTTCAATCAAGCTCCCCCCTCGCACGAGCAAGTTTTGCGGCTCCCAGTGTTTTCTTTTCTCTGGGAAACAGGTCCAAGTGGCTCTTTGAGTGTTTAAGTTTGCCGACCCCTGGTATAGTGCATTGTTCAGATCTATGCACTTGAATTTGAATTGGTACATTAGTTAATAATTGGTTAGCATTTGGGTTAAATATTAAATGGAAGCTGATACAAAAAATGTGATATTTTCTAACATTCTGCCTCTTCAGAGTACTTGGGGTAGGTACAAATTTATTTATAATTCAGTTAGGTCAGCAACCACTCATTTTTTTCCCCATGAATTCCTAGCTTTTAGAAATATAAATATATAACTAAATTTCAGATTCCTTGCCATGTAGGAGGAATACTACATATACCCCACTAAGGGTATATCTTGCCATTTTTAATAGCCAATCACATTGAATGCTCCATGCTTCTATTGTTCATGTGCTGAGTCAAGAAGCAGTGATTTCTCCTTGCTGCCTTTCTAGATCCTCAGCCAAGTAGTTTGAACTTTGCCTCTAAGAAGAGCTGGCAGAATGTGCTAGATTTCTATATCAGACATTAAAACATGTCTTTTATGTCCTACAAAGAATGATAGGAAGTATGAATACTAATTACCATTATTCTGTACCTTTGGAGTCAACCATACTGCAGGTTAAAAACTTTAGGGAAATTATATCAAAATTTCTGTTGCTGTGTTTCTTAAACTTCGGCCCTGAAAGGCAATGGAACTCAATAGTGAAGAATGTCCTTAGTGCTCATGATTAAATTTTGGGATTGTAATATTCACTGAGCTTGAGTTTTTTTCTTGCAGACATACTGCTCCATTTAATTGTGTTGCTACCAGGGACCCCAACATACAGTTTAACCAGAGAACTCACCAATTAACTTGATAGCTCACAGAACATGCAACTTTAATGCCTTGAGAAAATTAAAGGTTTAACAATTGTGAAAGATGAAATCACTGTCTAATTTGATGTCACAGCATTCTTACCTCCATATACTCAACACTGGCAGAATATCCATTGAAGTTTTACTATATAAAGCATCAAACCTAGCCAAGTGTATAAAACTGGAAAAAGCTAGAATCATAGAACTGATAGACCTTTGCCACATCGCTTACTTTCAATTTGATGGATAGATACATAAACAAATTAGAAGATACTGTATGCAAACACCACAGCAGCAATCTCTCCAATCTCTCTTAGACAATCCCCTAAATCAGACATGTCTAACTCGCAACGTCACATGATGTCGCACAATGTATCGGAGCTTTTTCTCCATTGCCAGCAATGGGGTGGGCGCGGTTTCCTGATGATGCGTCCAACCTGTGGGCTGGCAGTTTGACACCCGTGCCCTAAATCCAATAACTACAAAAAGGCAGAACAGGAATTATTTACAACATACCATATGAAGACTGTGAAAGTCACTATCAGAAGATTAGCATAATGCATATGTGAACACCAGGAAACAGCCAGAAGACTTGATATAAATTCTTTAATTTCATGACACATCAGCAAATTGAACCATAAATTCAATTGGAAGTGTTTTAGATCAAGCCAAATCCGAGAAAGCAAGAGAATTCATAATAGCTTGGTGTTCTCATACATCAATCATTAGCAGACACAGAGAGACAAACCTAGTATACTACTATTTAAAAAAGAAAGCAAAGACCCAGAGCATATTCTCCTTTCCTCCCTATCACATACCCAGCAATCAATACACATATCAGTGAGAATAAAAACAATGAAAGGAACACTATTAAGATGAAACAGTACAGCCAGATCAAGTAGGCAGGCCAATCAGAAGGCACACACACAACTTTAAGTAAGATAGGTCAGACCAGCTCCATACATAAAAAGCCAGGAAACTCCATTACTGTGATGATGCTTCCTATTAATTGGTTTAGATCAGGGGTCTTCAAACTTGGCTCTTTTATGACTTGTGGACTTCAACTCCCAGAATTCCTCAGCCAGGCACGCTGGCTGAGGAATTCTGGGAGTTGAAGTACACAAGTCATAAAAGGGCTAAGTTTGAAGACCCCTGGTTTAGATGGTTGCCAGTCTTAATCAATTGCAACTCTGGGCAGCAAACATAAGGTTAAAAAGCAACAGAAATATTGCCTGTTTTGGTAATTAAATGTTTGCAACAAACAGTTTTCCTGGATTGACAAATTGAAGTAAACAGGTAAGTTCCACTTCTGCAAGAACAGAAGTGCCTTTAATTTATTCAACAGTAAGGGTTCTTAAGTTGAAGTTTTTGCAAGTTTAAGTAGTCACATGAATATGGATCTCTTAAAAAATCTATATAAAGTATCAACGTTGCACAAGCAATTATCCTCCTCTGAAAGATGCAAGGTTTCTGTGGTTATATAAGTAAAAGGCATTGAACTGAATATAGATTCCCATTATTTTAGTTAAAATGCAGTTTGGTATTCTGAAAGGTGTCATATTTATTTTCAGGTTGTAGGAGGAAAAATGACCGATTTAGGACGACTTGGTGCCTTCATTACCAAAGTAAAGAAAGGTAGCTTGGCTGATGTGGTGGGACATCTAAGAGCAGGTATCTCAGTTATGGGAATGATTTTGTCTTAATATTCTCAAAACCTGTATAATGCTACTGTTGTGTACTATATTTGCAGTTTCAGTGTATAGTTCCTTCTGTAAATATTTCAGCTTACTAGGGGCAAGGTAAGGGTTATCTATTTCAGCTGAACCCAGTTTTATTGGTTAAATATATCTTTATTGGATGGACTTTTAGAAGTACTCTGTACACAAAGTAAAGATTTGCATATGCTAAAACTATTTTTATAATATATAAAGTTATGTCTCTAAGAGTATATAGATCTTAGTTATATCTGACAGAAAGGTATAAAGAACTGAAAAAAATATGTATAATCTAAATATTGATACTACTTCAGTTTATGTGAACAAAACAAAACCTTAATTCTGGACTAATCTCCATAAACTTTATATGAAAATCCATGCATGAGACTCTTTGGAACATTGGCTATATATGTCTGCTAATGAACAAAGGGCACCTTTCTGTAAACCAAAACTGCAGAAATATCGGATCTTACTATTCTTTTTAAAACAGAAAAAAAAAATCTTGGCAGAAAGAAGGAAATGACCTTTTCTGCACCAGAGATTTATTATAAAGAATAATGGGAAGCGTTTGCAAGCCCAAGAGCTCTGCAAAAACATTTGCTTGGCTAAAGGAAGGAAACCAGGTTTTGCCTTGAGATAATAAGAAATCAACCAACTGTGTTACAGTGGAAGTATGCTGCATTGCACTCTAATATCAAAATGGCCAAGCTGCTCACAGCCTGACAGAACAAAATCTGAGACCTCCTGAGAAAATTAAATATTAAAATCACCTGAAGAGTTTCAATTTTCAGCTGACCTTTTAAATAGATTTTAGTCTGTCTCATGTTGCCTGGTTAATCTTCTGCTCTTGGCTGAATTTATTTATTAAATTTTATTTATTAAATTTTATTTATTAAATTTATATGCTGCCCACTTCCCTGTTGAAGTGACTCTGGAAACTTACAATGTGATCAATCAACGATAGAGAGACAGACAAACAGACTGATTGACTGACTGAATATACTGATTAAGAAGTCCTGGTACTAGTACAGAGAAAAGAAGAATGGTATCAAATTCTTCCTCTTTAATAGCACATGCTGGACTCTAACTACCTATACTGGCCCTATTGCATATTGTGATGTGTGATAGCAGAACTGGGTGATGGCCCAGTTAGGTTCCCTGACATCTTTCTGCCAAGTCATTTCAATTTTGGTGACAGCTCGGTGTTTGGATGTCAGAAGATTGCAGAGTTTTATTATCTTTGAATTTACACCCACAGATATGGCCTAGAAAAAAAATCTAGCAATTTATATTTGTCTATGCATGTATCTCTGTGAGTGAAATCATACAAAAGAATGTATCCTTTGTTTTTAAATTCTAGGTGATGAAGTTCTAGAGTGGAATGGTAAACCACTTCCTGGAGCTACAAATGAAGAAGTTTACAATATTATTTTAGAATCCAAATCAGAACCTCAAGTTGAAATTATTGTTTCAAGGCCTATTGGGTAAAGTTTGCTTTGCAATTTCTTTCTTAGCCTCCTCCTCTTTCTTTCTCTATGTCTCTCTCTCTCCCTTCTCTCTCATAAATGCAGGCATGTCATATAAAAGCATATAATATTACAATAAGATACACATTGGCATACTAAAAATTAAAGTAAAAAAGAATGAAGGGGCAACCTTAACATTGGATTCTCAAAACAAAAGTCCTTGGCATCAAGTTTGGAAAGCTTCAGGTATAATGTTAACTATAAGGAGAAAATGTTCTTACTAATATATGTCATGTTTTGTATATTTGGGTAGAGATCTCATCACCAGTTAGACATCTCCTGCAATACTGCTTCTTCAGATTTACTGAAGCTAATTTAAGATCCATTTATTTTAATGGCTCTATGGTAGACGTTACCAAGTTTGGATCCAGTCTATTTTCTATTAATTACCACTTCATTTTCACCTTTCCTCTCCCAATGTGCTAAATCAGCTGGAAAACGATGAATGTTATGTTATGAAGCACACCCTCATCCCGTCTAGGATAGAACAGAGCAATGTGCTATGCCGAGGGCTTCTCTTAAAGACTATCAGGAAGCTACAGCAAAACCCAGCAGCCTTCTTATCAATGGGTGAGGGCCACCATAATCATATACCATCAGTGTTGCCTACACAACATTGGCTGCAGATAATAATCAGGTGGTTATCATCTGTGCAGCCCTTAATAGCTTCTGCCTGAATACATTCAGGATTATCTCATAAAAATCTATCAGCTGTTGATTCCCTCCTCCCCAGTGTAAGTCTGTAGAAGGTAAGTTAGGAGAATGGGCCAAAATGGCTCCTCCCTTTGGAATTCCTCACACACTGTTCCGTCATTTAGGAAGGTGGGAAAGACTTAAGCTTCCTTCTAGGGCTTTTAATTCTAAGATTGCTGCTATTACTGGATGCTGGGTGGGAAGACCATTTTACTCACTATATTGTTCTTTTAGTGTTGCTGTTATTGTTTTTAATGCAATGTTTTAAAAGGCCTGGAGTCTTACGGAGGGTGGTAGTCTGTAATAATGGCATTTAAATTAAATTAAAGGCAGGATCATATCTAGGATCTTTCTGAATTCCTGCATAACAAAAGTTCCTTGGATCATTTGGGATTAAAGGTAAAAAATCTTATAGCTTATATTTTAGAAGTCATTCTGGATTAAAATCCAGTATGACATATTTAGTTATATAAATGAAATTAGGTGTGTTTCCATGTATATTGTAACATGATGCATTGAAAAACGGGGATTATATTTCCTTGCCTAACTGTTTCCAAGTTTCTTTTCTGTTTCTCTCTCTGTTATTATAAGGTTCTTTTGTAGGTTTAATTCAGCAAACTCCTTCAGGTGTGTGTATAAATACTTCTAGTGAATTAAATACCTTTCACCCCCTCAAATTAATATTTTGTAGTTTCATTCCTCTCCTATGTACTTTTTCTTGGTGTGTGGAAGAAAAATATTGCGGACTGCCAAACCAGAATATAAATATTTACATTGAAATTGCTGTTCGTATCGTTTTCAAATCATATTCCTTAAGAGAGGTGAATTCCCATCTTTCTTAAGAAATTGAGCAAATTCAAGAAAAGTAACTGTCTAAAAGAGATATGTCAAAAGCATTAAATCTGGGATCAAAAAAAATTTTTTGAATAAACATTCAAGGTCTCAACCTCTTTATTAAATAGCATTAATACTTGTATATATGGACTAAAAATAGTTTATAACATTGTTCTGTGGATCAACAGGCATTTCAAAATTTTATTTATACATGTATATTTCAGTGACATTCCAAGGATTCCCGAAACTTCTCATCCTCCACTAGAGTCTAGTGAGTATTGATTTTGTTCCAGCTGCTGAGATTGAATAATGTTAATTCATAACTTTTCATTCAATATTACTTAGTTTACCAGCACAGTCATCCCTCTATCCACAGTGATTTTTTATACTTAGTCATGCTGTATATATTTTATTCATACCAAATGATAGTCTGCAAGATTCATGCTAAAATACATGGGACAATAAATAGCTGTAGTACATACTACCAGGGAAACCATTTGCAATGTCTGACTCATGATACAAACTGGTCAACAGCAGTCATATTATAAGATTGTGACATGCTTTCCTTTTGAACAAAAGTTACCAAGATATGCTGTTTGATCATACAAATTGACTTTAACTATTCACTTTGAACTCTTTTTCGCCAGCCTAAAGTATAATCATGAGAACTGGCATTTTTTTCTCTCCCCTTTCTCCAGAGTTTTCTGAATTAGAGTTCTAGTTTAATGTTGATTTTCAAACCCAGAAAAGAAGACATAATATCATGTGGCTTAATTTTCTATTTTGTCAGCTGAGGTTGTCCAAATTCCACCATTCTAGGCATAACACAAGAAATTTTGGCTGAATGTAAACTAGATTCTTTGTTTGAAAACAAATGCGTAATTTTTAGAGCAGTACAGAGTGAATTTTCAGCTTTAGTATTTATTCCTTTCTTTTCTTCCTTTCTTTCATAACTCTAGTGTCACAATTATCCATTATAGTACAACTGAGAAATAATTTCAGGAACAAATACTTATTTTTCTGACACTTTTTTAAAAAAGAAATTCCTTATCACTCCTTATCTTTTGCAAAAGAATTGCAAGCATTTCTCTATCCCTTTCTTTTAAAATCTACTGTATCAGGGCTTTCCTCATGTTGTAGCAAATTTATCTCCTCGTGTATAGACTACAATAAATGTAAACTATTATATTAGAGGAATTACATTTGATTTCCATGATTTCCATGACTGATAAGTTTCAATAGCTCTCCTTGCTCAAAAGCTATATTGTGTTTACAAGTATTTAAAATTTAACGTTTTGTTGAAAATGTAATATATTTTGACATTTCTAAGTATTTAAGTCTTTTTATTTCATTTAATTTTTGTTGTTCTTCTCTTTTTTCTTTTTTTTTCTTCCTACCATTTCTTTTGCAGATAGGGCAAAAAAGGAAGGGCCAGTTATTTCCGTTATTATTGTTGTTGTTATCATTGTTGTTATTTTGGCTAGTGCTCTCTTGTTCACTCATACCTTCTTCTTTTAAGATGATTTCTTTCAAATTCTTTATTATTATTATTCTATCTTCTTCCCTCTCTTTCCAGGTTCTAGCTCATTTGAATCTCAAAAAATGGAACGGCCTTCAATTTCTGTTATTTCCCCTACTAGCCCTGGAGCTTTAAAAGATGCACCACAAGTCCTACCTGGGCAGCTGTCAGTAAGTATAGAATTATGGTGCTAGAAAACACATTTTGTCTGCTCGTAGATACCTCACAGTATTTATATTTACATTGTTTGGTAAATGTAAGTTTACTGCATTTTAACTAAGCATATGTGTATGCCTACAACATAGCATTAAAAACGATTGATTGATTGATTGATTGTGTGCTATCATTCATTTTCAACTCCTAGGTGCCATATTTTTTACATAATAATCTATTCCTCAGAAAATATTTTGGCATTTACTTATACAACGGGACCAATCCTATATTATGAGAACCAATTTTTAAAAATGAACTTCAAACTCAGTCCTGCTATAAGAATGGTTCCTCTTTATGTTAGCCACTCACTAGCCACTGACCCCACTTTTATTCACATGTGCATCTATAGAAATATGAATACAGATCCATGCAAAAACAATGTTACATAGTGATATTTAATTGCTCTGTTGGAAGCTTATTCCCCAAAAGTTGTTTGGGGAATGGCAGTGTGCTGTCTTACAGGGCAGGGAATGGGAATGATATGTACAAAATGGTAGCTGATGTTAAAGATGGCAAAAACAATAAACTCAGATCCGTCCTGTACAGTTTTCCTACCTATTACAATCACTGAAGTAAACTCTCAGCTTTAAAAAAATATGACATAGCTGACTGAGTAAATTGACTCAATAGATTGGGCTGCTGGGTACATTGTACCATGCACCTTCAGATATTAATTCCTGCCTTCAGTTGTCCTCTTATACAGTAGAATCAAAAGAATAATCCTCTCCTGTTGTTGCCTGCCAAGAACCTACCTTTGGAGTGGAAATCACATATAGATAATATACATACTCATTTATAGATTCATCCTACATGAAGCTGTCTAATCCCATTTAAAAGCAATCTAACAGACATTACAAAATCCCATTTTTAGTGCATTTTGTAGCTTAATCATAGTTTGTATGGGAAAAGTTCCTCCTTTTTTTTACGTCCCAGATTTCCTTTCAAATCAGTTTCCTTAGATCAAGGTATTTTAGTTGGAAGGTAGCATATCTTTAATGTGGCTGCACTGGCTGCCAATTGGTCTCCGAACACAATTCAAAGTGTTGGTTATGACCTATAAAGCCCTATATGGCAATGAGCCAGGATACTTGCGGGACCGTCTTCTGCCTCATGAATCCCAGCGACCGGTTAGGGCACATAGGGTTGGCCTCGTACGGGTCCCGTCTGTTGGACAATGCCGTTTGGCGGGACCTAGGGCTAGGTGCTGCCCCAGCCCTCTGGAATCAACTTCCCTCAGAGGTTCATACTGCTCCTTCCCTCCTAGCTTTCCGAAAACTTTTAAAAACACATCTATGCAGACAGGCTTGGGACTTGTGAGCTGCGCTCTGCCCCTGGGCCTTTGATTGGGACTGTATGTTGTATGAGTGGAAATAGTTTTATTGTTTTTTATATTGTATATTATTATTTTAACTAATTTATATTTTGTACTTGTATTATTTGCTGTGAGCCGCCCTGAGTCTGAGGAGAAGGACGGCATATAAGTCAAAATAAAGTAAAGTAAAATAAAGTAAAGTGGAGAAGAATTACTTGTATGTTTTCTATTATTTAATGAGTGTATTGTTGCTTCCTTTATCAGTCTAAAGGAAATAAAATAAACCCAAATAAAAATAAACCCAAATTGACATATTTCATTGATAATGTAGAGCTCTTTTAATATTTTAGGTTAAATTATGGTATGATAAAGTGGGGCATCAGCTAATAGTGAATGTTCTTCAAGCAACAGATCTGCCACCTAGAATAGATGGACGACCAAGAAACCCATATGTGAAAATGTATTTTCTTCCAGATAGAAGGTAAGACTTCAAATGAAAGACCGTATTGTATACAGATTGAAGCATCTCAATTAAGCCCTTTAATTGTGAAATTTGTGGCAACTTCAATATTACTCTTCTTGATGAAGGGTTAGTGGCTAGTTTTTAATTTTAATTTTCTTTGATGCAAATCAGAATCTGGTCTCTAAACAACACCAAAGTTATTCAAGTGCAAAGGATGATACATTATTTTACCATATCTTCTGTTCTAGAACAGTGTTATTCAACCTTGGCAAGTTTAAGCAGGCTGGCTGAGAAATTTGGGGAATGAACGTCCACACATCTTAATGTCGACAAAATTGAGAAACACTGTTCTGGAATAATCCATTTTTTCCATAACTTTATCAGTTCCATTTTTTCCCCACCCCACTTTTTCCTACAAGCAGAAGCCAATTGTGTGCAATATTAGCATTAAATGTCGACATCTACTTTATATTACTGGGTCAGAAGTCTGCTAATTGATGTGCAATAGGATATTCTGAAGGCCAGCACTAGCTGCCAGTTATTTTCCTTGAATAATTAATAATTATTAATTACAACATTTATGCCAAAAAGTAGCATAGAGTCTGGCTAAGATTTTCTTATTATTTATGTGTTTACATTATTTCATTTTATATGGTCGTCCAAATAATGTGTTTATACTTGTTTACATTTTTGTTGTGTTTTTAATGTGTTAATAATAATATTTAATTTAGTAGTAGTAGTAGTAATAATAATAATAATAATAATAATAAAGTTGGAAGAGACCTTGGAGGTCATCAAGTCCAACCCCCTGGTCAGGCAGGAAACCTTATACCATTTCGGACAAATGGCTGTCCAGTCTCTTCTTAAAAACTTCCAGTGTTGAAGCATTCACCGCTTCTGGAGGCAGGTTGTTCCATTGGTTAATTGTTCTGTCAGGAAGTTTCTCCTTAGTTCTAGGTTGCTTCTCTCCTTGATTAGTTTCCACCCGTTGCTTCTTGTCCTGCTTTCAGGCGCTTTGGAGAATAGCTTGACTCCCTCTTCTTTGTGGCAGCCCCTGAGATACTGGAACACTGCTATCATGTCCCCTCTCGTCCTTCTCTTCATTAAACTAGACATACCCAATTCCAGCAACCGTTTCTTATATAATAAATTACTTATGGTGGATAATATGGTAACTGTCTCAATGGATTCATTCTGTCTGTCCCTTGGTCAACCATTTCACTTACTAAGCTGTGAATCCAACCACAGCAATCTTTTATAGTGTTCAACTCTACAATGCTGCTGGGTTATTGAGTTTGAAGCAGCTAATCAGCTGAATAGGGGATCTTCCCCTTGCTTCTTTACAGTGGGAAGTGAAAACACTGGAATCATAACTGTAGTTCATCATGAAGCTTAAGGCCTGGGATGGAAATACATATCTGGATTTCTGATGATGATTTACAGTGACTTTTTATGTTTCAGCGATAAGAGTAAAAGAAGGACAAAAACAGTAAAGAAAAGCTTAGAACCAAAATGGAACCAAACATTTCTCTATTCGCATGTGCACCGTAAAGATTTTAGAGAACGGATGTTAGAAATCACTGTTTGGGATCAGCCAAGAGTGCAAGAAGAAGAAAGTGACTTCCTCGGAGAGGTGAATGTGCATGTGCCATCATTTTATTTTAAATGTGGAACAGAATCTTGAAGCAGTTTGTTCCTCTTGTTAAACAAAAATGAATTTTGCTGTACTTTCTCATAGATTCTCATAGAGTTGGAGACTGCACTTTTAGACGATGATCCACATTGGTATAAGCTGCAGACCCATGATGAATCCTCACTACCTCTTCCTCAGCCATCACCTTTCATGCCAAGGAGACATGTCCATGGTGGAGAAAATTCCAGCAAAAAATTACAAAGTAGGTGCAGAATTCCGCTTTCATTTTGATAGAACTTTTTGACTAGTAATTATGATGTAAACATTTATAATAATTTAAGCAACTACATTCAGTAAAACGTATGGGTTTCAAAGATCTGCACCAAGATTTAACTCATGCCGTCTCAGTGTTTTCAGAACTTCCGTAGGAACCTTTTTAGGCTGAAAATCGGGTTCTTTAAACTGAGTAGGACTTGTTTTTAAAAGGGCATGCATAATATTGTGATTGTAATTATTATGATAGTGTTTGCAAAGACCAGACTTGGCTATATTGCCATCATCCTGAAATCTGACAAAGTAAGAGGAATGCTTCCTACTTTCATTTTTGAGGTCAAGAAATGTCTGCTAGGAGTGCTTTGTTGCTGCCTCTATGTTCAGCAGCTTTTCTTTTGATGATTTGTCAATAAGATTTTCAATACTGTCCAATTCCATTACCTCTTAACATGAGAATGGCTATAATTTATGGATACTCATCGATCCCATAATAACGTCAATCTGTACTTGCTTGTGCGGATCATTGGATTCACATGTTGCACTAAACCATAATGTGAATTGATTTGGTTTGGTTTAATATGATGTATGAACTTTAGTGAACCAGTTATGGTGCAGTGGTTAAGGCAAAACTCAGGAGACTGAGTTGTAGTCCCGCCTTAAGCGTGAAAGCCAGCCAAGTGACTTTGGGCCAATCACAGCCCAACACACCTGGCGGGGTTGTTGTGGGTAAAATAGGAGAAAAAAGTATGAGGTACATTTGATATATAGGATAAGATATATACAGTGGCAATTAAGTAATGTGAAATCAGATATACCAGATCTCTGTATGGGCAAGTTCACAATAAATGCTACAATCCAGTGAGTCATTGTAATGTCACAATATGCTTGGAACTATAGCTAGTACCAGAGATGAAAATATGCTCTGATTCTGAGCCACTTTACAATAGCTTTTTTTAAACACAATTATTATTATCTCTTTTTTTTAGTTCTGAATGCATCCCATTTATTTAACTCTCCCAAATAATTTTTGCTTACGCATATTTTAACCTTTTGCAAAAGTATCAAGTATACAGTATTTGCCTTACTGTTGCACAGGATCTCAGCGAATCAGTGATAGTGACATCTCAGATAATGAGGTTGATGATGGTATTGGAGTAGTTCCTTCAGGTGCGTGGGTGAAGAGCATGGTCCTACATCCTTTGCTTCCACTTCCCTGTCCCTTTTCCTCTTCCAAGTTTGAATTTTTTAGATTTTTGAAAGAACTTGAGTTGGGAGATCATGTTTTCTAGAAAGGTGCATGTTGTATTGTTCCGCGGTGACACATTCTAAAATTTATTTGATCCTGAATTAAAATTAATCTTCCATTCTACTACATCTGTAGAGAATGGTCAGAGGCAATGATTTGTTACAATATTAATATTTAATATTGATACCAATGTAAACAGCTAATAAACCTGTTTGTACAAAATGTAGGCATCATGGGTCAAACATCTGTTTTGAAATAAAAGATAATACAAAAATATATTCAAATATATAGTCCAAGTAATAAAAATCTCAATTAATTTTTCTTGTTTTCAAGCTAGATAGGTGCACCATGGAATATGTTGAAAATGCATGGCTGTATGTAGTGCATGAAGCATGGTGATATATTTTATAATTCTTACAAACATTAATTAGTTTTCTTTATCTTAAATATATCCATAAAAGAAGATTTAAGTAATTTCTGTAAAAAGATAAAATCAAAATTCTAGAAATACAGTGTTCAACATTATAGGAAATGCTGCATGTTTCCTACAGCCAGTCATAGCCTGAATTGAAAAATATGTTCCAAAAAACAAAAACCAGACCCAACTTCACATTTCAATCAGATATTTCAACCAGATAATGAACTGAAATAAACAGTTTGAAAGAATTTTAGTTATTCTTACTTTTTTCTATTTGAAATAATGACTGGCTAGTATGGTTACCAATGCTATTTTGGCTAGTATATATTAATGCATATTATACAACAACATTTTCCAACAACCCTAGAATAGTATATCACCTAAATTCATTCTACCGTATTTTTGGGAGGTGTTAATTATGTTAAAGAATGCAGTGTTCTGTTAACTGAAAATCAAGAAAGACGTCATAATAGTTAATCATCTATTTTGCCATTTTTCTTCAACAATAGTTGAGCTTCTCTAAATTAGCTTACTAATAAATAAGCTAATAATCTCAGTTATATTGTTATAATTAATCCATATGTTGTTACCTTTTGTCATACAATGCTGTCTTTATACTGTCTATTGGCAACATAGGCTATTGAATAAAAGCACTCAGAGCCCTTTCTGTGGGCACGTGCGCCGTCGCCCCAGTCCTAGGCCTTCAGCTGGGTTTTATAAAACCTTTTCGCTTTAGGCCTCCGCCACCGTGTGCCAAAAAAAAAAAAAAGGTTCAATCAGTCAATTTCAACTTCTCGCGAAAAAAAAAAGATCTTGCAAAGTTGGAATTGGTTGATTGAACTTTTTAGTCCCACCCAGTCTGCCGTTACCACTGCAGCCACGCCCACCCAATGAGCCACGACCACCCAATGGGCCACGCCCACCCGGCACTCGACGATGCATAAGTGGGTTCTGGGTTGCAGTTTGAGTACTCAGTCTCTAAAAGGTTCGCCATCACTGATATATAGTTTCCATTGTCTAATGTATATGTTTAAAAATCCTTGATAGTTTTAGTTTTGCAGATAAGGATGCATTTTAACATAAATATAATTAAACAGGGAAAGTTATTTCACAATTTACATCATAAGCAATTATTTTATCCATGTCAAAAGTCATCTTCCATTCACAAAGCAATCACACAGAATTTATGAGAGAAAAGTATGGAATATATTCTGCATGAGGATTCCTATAAACTTCTTTGTATTCTTCCTTAGAAGCTGAGGTTCTTTAAGAACCACTAAATTTAATTTATATACTGTTCCTTCACCTAAAGGATTGATTTAAGTAGCCTGCTGCTATTTATGCTACAGTTCAGGCCTTTTCTTCTTATTGTTAGAAGAACTTGATTGTGAGTTGGTATCTTTTCACCTTTTGAAAGATTTTCTTTTTGAACTCCATTGGTTCATCATGCTTCCTGGGCATAGATAGTTCTTCCTATAGGAGAACAAAATGTAAATTTTCTTTCAACAAGAAGACATGTATGGCTTTTGCTATTTCAGTGGAAGGTATCATTTATGTCTGCATTCATATTGTAAGCTCTGTAACTAATTTGCAATTTTGATGGCCTTTAGTTATAGTTTTCTTTGTCTATTGTTTTTTATGTGCTAGGTCCACTAACAATACTTTGTGATAGTGATAGAAAAAACGTTTAATTCTGGGCAAAGGAAGTTCTACTGATTTTTTTCAATGTTGAGCAGTACTTTCTTAAGTGAATTTTGTATCATATTCACATTAGCAGCTAACTTAACTGAAAATGAAACTGAAGCCTCAATCTTAGAACAATTACTCACAAACTATTCTGTTGCTTGCAGTAATTTTGGCAATAGCGTTGTTTCAGTGTTGCAGCTAAAGATGTACAGATTTCATCTGAAAATACTGAAGATTTGAAAAACTGACCATCCTAGAAATTAATATCTAATTATTATTTAGATATTATATTTGTTCTTTTTCATTTTTTCACCTCAGGGAATTTCTTAGTCTGCATGTAAATTCTTCTTTACCCATGTTTATGCTTTCCCCTCTTATATATATTTAAGTATAATGCTATTTGTTAGACCTAGTTGCATGATATTTCAGGATTTTCACTGGTGAAACAGCTATTTGAAAATCTTGTAATAAACAAAGATTCTTTCTTGAAAAGACCAATCTGATTATTAATTCATTACTATTTGTGATCCAAACTAAATTAATTTTGTTGCACTTTTACCAGTAGGCTATAGGTCTAGCAGTAGAGAAAGTAAATCTGCAACATTAACTGTGCCAGAACAGCAAAGAACAACTCATCATCGTTCACGATCTGTATCTCCTCACCGTGGTGACGATCAGGGCAGGACCCGTTCTCGTTTACCAAATGTGCCATTACAGAGGTAAGATTGAAAATGTAGCTGCTTTATCATTAACTCTTGCACTAACATTAACTGTTAGTCTATACGAAATGGAGTAATCTAGAACCCCACTACAGTACTTTTAGCACGTTTCCATTGAATTCATCTGAATTTAAAAGTGGGAAACTGTGAGAGAGAGGCAGATTTTTGTGGTTATAGATATGTGAAGTTTATATTCTTTTTAGGTACTTTGTGCTCCCTTTGACAGGAGGGTGACTGTTGCCTCTGCCATGGTCAATTTGCCATGAGGAGAATTATTAGATTCTTGTGTAGTTCTCTTAATAACAGACTATAACTAGACAATTCTTCATTCACTGTTTCCTAAACAAGATTATTCTATCAATCGCTTAATGCATTTTACTTTTTGATACCATCATGTTCCACACTGTCCTTAGGCCTTCCTTTCAAGGAAGTAATTTATAGAGCAAGAGCTAGAGCTCTTGCCAAAAAGCTTGGGGCAGCAAGGAAATACCAGAAGAATTCAGCAATATTGCCAAGGGTTTTTGTTTTCTCTCACCATCAAGTCACTGAATTACATATTAATATTAATTATGTACTACCTGGAAATTCTGAAAATGTTAGTCACAACACATCAGGAGAACAAATGGCTACAAAAAGCTATTATACTGGACTGGATTATATGTATTTTGCATTCCTAGATCAATATTCCTCTATTTGCATCAAAGTTATCAGACTTAAGAATTTTACACATTCATTTATATTAATGTATTTGTTCATTATTCTATAAACCAGGAGTTTAGATGAAATTCATCAAATGAGAAGATCACGTTCTCCAACTAGACACCATGATGCCTCCCGAAGCCCAGTTGACCGCAGACCCAGAGATAGGGATAATCAGTATTTATCAGATCAAGAAGGGTATGTTTTTTATCTTTATATTTCTATTAAAGTACCAGTGCAGCTTTGAAAATACTTTCTGTCTAAAATAGATGAAAAAAGTCTTCATAACTATAACAGGAGCAACCAAGTAACTATTCAAATCTTAAGGCAATCCTTTTAAGCTCTTTGTGGAGCTTTTCCACCTTACTGAACCCTTACAGTCACTGTTTTTGCTGCCAATTTCTCAAACATTTTTTTATGCTGCCTTTCTAGTACTTGAGGGATTGCCACAGCTAGGAGGGGGTTGACTTATTGTCTGAAGCTGCTGAGGGTAGGACAAGAAGCAACAGCTTCTCTCATTTAATGAGAGATTCAGTTTGGAACTAAGGAGAAATTTCCTGACAGAGAGAACAGTTAATTAATGGAACGGCTTGCACCTTTAGCCTAACTCTAACCCTGAACTGAACAGTGCTTTGTAGGCAAAAAGCAAACAGTGCTTGTTAAATGAACATATAAATAGCAACAAAGGTGTTTTAGATTAAATCTCTAAAAATTGATTCGAGGTACATGGGAACATGAACCTAGCACATGTATAAAACACCTTAAAGCAGCCTTACCTTGTCCTGACATTGTATGGCTGCAGATCGTTAAGTGCAGAAAATCCTGGTTTGCACAATCTGAATGTTGCAAATTGAATTCACTTGCTCAAATTTTTTTTACATCATTTCATCTATAAAAATGAAAAATCTCAAAAAAAAAAAAAGAAATGTGTTAAGAACTCTCTGAGCAGAATGTGGGATGTCTGATGCTCTGATTTGTACAATTAACAGGATGATGATTGCTGGATTTTACAAAAACAGTACTTTCTGGATAATCAGCTGCCACTTCGATAAGCTAGGGGAGGACATATTAAAAAAATAAGGGAACATTAATGTCTCTCCATAGCAATCTCAGCTTTGTGGCTTGTACGTGTACACCAACAATTTGTTGTTAGAATTTGTAGGCTAAATGTGGCATGCGATGGCACTTTTGCAAATCTGACAACTATTATGTCAAGGATACATCATACCTACTCCTTTAAGAGGAATAATGTCATATGATTTTCCGTGTGGAATTTATGGAATAGCTCTATTCTTTATTATTCTTTGCAGTATTTTGGTTCACATGTAAAATGTTAAATTTCATAGTTTTACTACTAAGATTACTATAATGCTGTTAGATAGCATGCCAGATGGCAGTGAATTATATGTTAACACTTTTTGTCAATCTTATTATTCAATTTACATTGCTGATAAGTTCTCCAAGTACATAATAGTATGGTGGCATATAGTTCAGAGTTTTGCTACCTCAAAAATGTTTACATTTATCTGCCTACTAAACATGGCTTTTTCAATAATGTCATAGCTTCATAAACATAAGCTTTACTTGACAAAATAATCTATTTTATGGGGAATTCATTTTTATCCAGGTTTTTTTTTAAAAAAAGAGATATTATTATTAGCATGCATGCTATACCCAAGAACTATTCTCTTTGTTTTTGTTTCATGGTTTTCTGTAACTTACAGCTGCTTCTAATGAAGACACACCAGTCTGGACCAGGCTAAAATTAATGTGTGGCGCCTTCTTTTCTTTCTTTTTTTTAAAGGATTTAAATTTTACATGTAGGCATTTGCTATCAAGAACAGATGAAAGCAACCTTGAAAACATAACATTAAGTATGTTAATAAGGCATAAATAGCTAGTAATTTTGGGGCTTCCCTAATTCTTTGCTAGGAGCAGAGAGACACTTTCATGCTAGGTTTCTTAACTCTGAGCATTTTGTGCTTATTTTAATGAAACTTTTACTTTCATTACACTTATTTATAATATGAAATAGTAGAAAATCCTGCCAAATATGACTTGAGAAATAAAACTTTCAAAACTGTTTTGGATGTTAAGGCTCAGTAGTGTGTAAATTTAGGTTGCTTAGAAATTTGTTGAAACAAATTAGGTTTAATTGTACTAAAGCTTTATTTGTAAAAAAATTGATCTAATGTAATAAACAGCTACTTTTTGCTGACATATAAAAGGAGTAGTCTAATAAAAAATTCTTCAAAGCTTATCAAAAGGACTATCTCAGCTCAGAATTTCTGGTTTATTTTGTGTTTTCATTTACATACCATGGCATAAATTCATGCTATTTAATGCTTCATATTTATGTAACTGTTCATTCATCGTCCAATCCTGTCTGTGCAGTGAGCTTCTTATGCTGCCCAGGGCAAAACGAGGAAGAAGTGCAGAGTGCCTACATACTACCAGGTAAATACAGGCATTTGGTAACTAAGCTTGCTTATAAATAGTTCTGGTGTATGTCTTTCACATCTTAATTTATTTTACAAATCATTCTGTTTCCCCAGAAACTAGTATTCCTGTTAGTCCTACTGCAAATGATAGGCTGCCTAATTGTTTAGTTATTTTTAAAAGTTTTCTTATACCGAAGCATCAGTCGATTCAATGAATGAGTTTAATGAATCCAAATCTATGGATCTGAGCAGCTGTTTCATATGTTTATATATCCTGTAATGTCTAGATCTTATAGCTTCTGTTAGGACAAATTTCATATTTAGCAATTGATCAGTTGCAAGCATGTAACTACAAGCAAAAATAGGCCTTCAAATGTATGGCAGGGTTATTATTCCATGTTTCATTCTTTACAATTATTTGTTTAGTTTTTTTACTTTATTATTTTGAGTTTTCTGTTTTATATATACTGATCATTTCTGATGTAAAATTAAGTGCTCTTATTCATTGCAAAACTTTATGGACATAAGTGTTTCTTATCGCAGACATAGCAGGGAGGTTTCAACCTCATGTACAGTCAAAAGGGGATACACTCAAAACCTCATGGTTCTGTTATAATGAACTGATATATTCACCTTATACCATCTCCAAATGTTTTTAAGTTTATACGTTACACATTCAGCCGTAGATTCTCTGCCTTTGAGGTTATCCACTGGGAGATTGTAACAACTCCTGTCCAAAGTCCTTATATGTGCTGAAATTTAAACAGCTATATGTGTACTTTCAAATGCCCTTTCTGTCACTCTTGGCAGATGAAGTTACTCTCTCCCCTAATCTCTAGTTATCCAAATGAGGCAACTATGCCTATCTGATTAAATGATCAAGATATGAAAGTGATCAAAACAATGATGGTCAGAAACCATGACATTACATAAGCCTACCTAATATTTGCCACAAACTGGCTTTTATTTTGCAGATCTTGCATTTTTATCCTTCTTTTTGATCCATAACTGTAAATTCATTAATAAATAACTGCCTTGGTGATATTTGCCAGGCAGTAGTATATAAACAAAAGTAGCAGCAAATGCTTTTTCTCCAGATACCGCAGGATAAGCCCTTTCTGAAACCTGGAGTGAACTTGCAAAAGCTTATGCTGTTCACAGGGGGGAAAAAACTGGTACGAAATCCTGGTAGTCACATCTTAAAAAAAATAGATGTGGAAAGCAGAATATTATAGATGAATCAATGTAATGATTATATAGTAGTAATAGAAGTGATAGGTGAATAGTTTGTTATTATTTTGTAAAAGATTGTGGTCCTTTTCTGAAATTGAAAATCCTAGACACTTCACTCTATCTCATGCAGGCCATACTCACAATTTTATTTTATTAATATACATACATACATACATACATACATACAAACATACAAACATACTTACATACATACTGGAAAAATAAACTTGACAATTATGCTTAAATATGGGCAATTGAAGAATAAAGCTTTCCTGAACAATTCAGTGACTGTTAGTTGCTATTTTTTGTCTTTTCTTTGATGCAGTACAACTTCAACAGATAGTTAGAGTTTAAACTTTTATTATTTAAATCAGTGGTTCTTAACCTGGGCGATATTGCCCCCCAGGGGGCGGTTTCATTTTTCACGGTGGCGATGGAACAAAAAGGGGTAACGCAGGGGCAAAGGAATGAAAAGAGGGCAATATGGGGGCGATGGAGCAAGAAGTTTTGGGGACACTTTTGAGACTTTTTCGTACAGTGAATCGCTGTATATCTGACGGAGGGGGGAGCGCTTCTTTCGAAATATCTGCATGCTGAGTGGCTCTGAGTGGCTTTGTATTGTACTTTTTTAGCGTGCCCTCCAGTTCGATATTATATTTTCTTTGTGTCTTTTTAATCGTTTTTACAGTGTGCGTGACTGTATATACTTTCCTCGAATCTTAATTTAGTTTCAGAGTTTTCGTCTTGAAATTCTTAGTTCCTGCATTGCGGTTTCTTCTTATGCCCTTTTTATATTTCTTTTTGCATCTTAAATTTCACTTGTAATTCAATCATTAAATGTTACTGTTTTTCTTTTCGGAAATTTCACTTTCTTGCAATTGAATTTTGTTTTCAGTGGTCATTACATTTAAGTGTCTTGAATAAATAAGATAATAATGAAATACATGTATCACGAAGTTTGGGAATAAAGTGACGGGTGGCACCAAAAATTTTTCACACAGTTGAGATATGGGAAAAAGACTGGAAATAAATTATTTGCATCGATATGTCCTAATGACAATTTTAAAGAAAACAAAAAAGTGTTTGGATAAATAAAAGAATTATGTTGTGATTGAGAGGTTATGTTGGGGGAGGGGGGGATAACAACTTCCTCATTGGCTCAAGGGGGCAATTTGTTCAAAAAGGTTAAGAACCACTGATTTAAATTAGCAAGCACTGTTAGTATTTATTTATTTATTTATTAAAACAAATTTATGTAGCTGTCCAGTTGACACAGTGATTCCAGGCAGTGTATAGCATTAAAAATCCACAGTTAAAAATCCACAATTAACCGGCACGCCACTCCATGGTGGTGATAATAGGATGAGACAAGTCACTTGATTGGGCCTAAATAGGTTCCCTAAGCCTGCTGACAAAACCATGTGTTTAAGGCTTTGCGGAAAAGCAACAAGGTGGGGGTCAATCTTATCTCTGGAGGGATGATGTTGCCAAGGTAGAGAACCACCACAGAGAAGACCCTTTTTCTAGGTCCCACCAGGTATACTTCCTTGATAGTTGGGCCCACAACATTCCTGCTCCAGTGGGCCAAGTAGATGTAATTATTAACAATATTTGCCAACAAACAGCAAATGACTTACATGAATGTTTTGCTGCATCATAATTTACTATTTTGTCTAGCTGTTTCATCTCTGCCTATATATTTTTGTTTCTTGCATGGCTCTTTCCCCCTTCTTTTCTGTCACATTCAAGAAATTATATTAGGCACTATAAATCACTACCTCCCAAGATGCCTTTATTTGAGAATGGCACTTACTGGAATCTTTACAGGTAAGAAATCTGTTGCTGTCACATGAAATTCTCACATAGAATTCTAGAGAAAAAAGGACATATTTTTCAAATGGAATTGTCAACCAACCTTTCTATCTTAACATATAACTTAACACATAACACAGCCACACCTTCTCTTAAATGCTTTGCTAGGTTGCAGTACCCAGGCTGATCTATAGCAGCTAAGCCAGATTACTCCTCACCAAGTTCTTGGATGGGAGATTATCACAAAATAGCAGGGTTCTTTACAGGCAGTCCTCAACTTATGACAATTGGTTCAGTGAACATTTCAAGTTACTACATAACTAAAAAATGTGACTTATGACCAGTCCTCATAATGACTGTCACAGCATCCCTGCAGTCATATAATGCAATTTGGATTCCTGGCAATCAGCCTATATCTATGATGGTTACAAAGTCTTAGGTCTTGTGATTGCCATTTGCAACCTTTCCAGATGGCTTCCAACAAGCAAAGTCAATGGGGGACGCTGGTTTTCTTAACGACTGGTGACGTGATGACTCACTTTGCCTGGCATCACTTAGTGACCCAATTGTATCAAAAGTTAGGGGCCACCTGTACTAGACATGGAAGTAAAAAAAAAATATCAAAAGACGTCTATGGCAAACCACATCCATATTGTCAAGATACTTGAATGTACCTTATTATATCACCATGAATTTAACATAATTTTATGGTTGCCTTTGCTTCTTAGATAACAGTATAGCCATCTGCCTAGCAAAGTAGTTTGGTCAAACTTTAATACCATTTCAGTTATTTTCCAGTATAAACATTCATTGCACAGCTGAATGAATTTGTAGCTGGAATCTGTAAACTTATCCATACTTACCCAGTTCTGTGTCCTATTGAATAGAATGGGCTACTTTCTTAGGATATTCCTAGGACTGTTTATCATCACACAAGTTTTCTCTCTTCAATCTCTGATGCTTATACCACACTGATGTTTTGGATATTTTAATTTTGTATGTATTTTCTTTTTTTTTCTTCCTGTGTGATTTGCATTCTTTGTGAAACTTACTTTTTTTTTCTTTTTCATGAATTATTTTGAATTGTGAAGCTCAACCCTGCCTGCATATATTAAGGCCAAATCAGTGCTTAGTCAGGATAATTCACTTCATCCTAATTGCCTTAACTCACATGTATCAAGATTTGCAGGAGGACTATTGGTTAGGTAAGGTTTCAGACAAAGCATCTTTCCCTGTATTTATTTATTTATTTAGAATAATTGTCTTCATGGTAGAATATCTTTTTCCTTCAAACCAATGGAATTCCATCACTTTGTGTTCTGTTTTCCTTCAAAGAAATAACGATACAGATATATTTATTTTCATATTTTCTTTCCACTTTTTATATTGGTATTGGCCAGCTTCATTACCCACTGCTGAGCTGTAATCTTGCTTATGAAAGTCAATAAAGTGACTTCGTAGGATAGGATTGCAGCATAATGATACCATTTTATGCAACCAAATTTAGTTTTTATCCTTTTTATATTTTTTGAACAATCTTCTTGCCATGTTTCATCCAGCCTGTTCCTTTATATCTCCATGACTTTATTGTAACTTAACATCTTGTGTAGAAAGAACATTACTTTGATTTAATATCTAACATGCTATTCCTTTCTTTGTTTTCTTTTGTTTTTCTTCTCCTTCTCTTCCATGGGATGCATTAGTGAACTGCAGCCCTCACTTGACAGGGCTAGGAGTGTTAGTACTAACTGCTTGAAGCCTGATACTAGTTTGCATTCACCAGAACAAGAAAGGTATAAAAGAAAGACTTCTCAACATCGTGTCATTTGTGCTGGTGATCAGTATTATCTTCATTGCTTTTTCTGTATCAGCTTTTTATTTGCTTCACTGATACTACACATGCCTATTTTCATATATGTAAATATTTGATTCAACAGTCATGGATGCCATGCTTCTAAAATGTTTGATGTGATTATAACAGCATCCAGCATCTTCAACTCTTGTTCACAATTCTTTTTCACTCACATTCTGGTTTGGTTTGGTTTGAATATGTGCCCTTGTTGTTGTTTGCAAAAGTCCTCGATATGCTGATAACAACACTTTATTAACAATTGAGATAGTTTAACTGAACACTACTTTCGTTATTTCGCCATCTGACAAAGTTGGAACTGGTCCATGGAAGTTTGGGCAACAATAAATGTGCATATGTGCAAAATGTCAAAAAGCTGTTTTCCCTTGACTGACAACCTTCAAAAATATTGTTAACGTTTATTTAACTCGTCGGTTATACATATTGCCTGTTCAGCAAATTGTCTAGTGAAGTTTAGAATCAGGCTGAAAATATACTCAGAAAATGGGAATGGGGATCCAATATTAGTGGCCCTTTCAACTGTCAACAAAATTCTAGTTTCTACTGAAACCAGAAGAAGGAAACATATATGCAACTGATACAAACATGACTGCTTTTGTTTCAGCACCTTTCATTGTGTTATTCAACTACATTAGGAAATAGGGTTCATTTTTGAATGTTTGATTATGTTTTGATTATATTTTATCAATAAACTGCAGAGATGCAAGGTATTATTATAATTGTACCTAAAGCTTTATTGTTTTAATATGGAATCTAATCCAAGTCAACAGCATTTGTCTTAACATTTTTGGTTTTATGGCACATGCAATATTGAATATAAAAAGGACAACAAATCAAAAATTAGGCCAGTTTATTTATCCTGAACATTTTTTGAAACCTAACATATTCTTTAGTTGATGTATTATCAAATATGCTTGTAAACCATATTCTAAGCACTTTGAGCTTATTGGAGGAAGAATTAGGATATAAGTGTATTAATTCTTTTCTTAGGGACAATGTTAAAAATAAGCAGACCACAAAATTACTGAGATGCTTAAAAACAAAGAATTTCCCATAATTTATTAAGACTGATACCTCAGCATATACCATCTTGGATTCAAATCCATGCCCTATCCTGACAGTTTCACCTCTCCCACAAACAACTCAAAATGGTAGTTTATAATCTTTAAATTTTTGTCTGGGAAACTTTAGCCCAACATACTTGTTATATTCTGATGCACATTATCCTTAGCAATTCCAAATAACTGATAAATAAAATTATTTCACTGTAAAACTGGAAGCAGAGATGAAAAAGTCATAATCTATCATCTATCTATCTATCTATCTGTCTGTCTGTCTGTCTGTCTATATCTATCTATCTATCTATCTATCTATCTATCTATCTATCTATCTATCTATCTATCTATCTATCTATCTATCTATCTATCTATCTATCTATCTTATGACCTTTTCCTCTCTGCTTCCAGTTTCCAGATAGATAGATAAATGGATGGATATCTGGTTGAGTCAAAGAAGACACTCTGTTGTGTAGCAGCTCATCTGTGGACACAGAGGTAGCTCTGAAGTCCCAACCTGAAAGCACAGAGTCTAGCATAATAGGGATATTGGAAGTCCATTTTACTAATTATGAAAGTTATTCTGTGATGCCCCTATAGTTTTCTATCAGGTTTTGGTAGTGCCTGTCTTCAAATCCAGTGGAAGTTTTATAGCCTGGGGCTCACTACCAGATTCTATCAGCAGCTGCAGCTTCTGGTTCCCTTGGTTGGAGGTCACAGTAGCATAGGGCTTCTTTTACAGTTTCATTGTTGTGCTTGCACAGTCAACCTTGAAGTCTCTCCCCAGACTCCATATACTCTAAAGCAACCAGTGTGACATACAGTGGTCATCCATTCTGATTATGTGTTCCAACCACAGCCTCGGGCTTTGATAATCAGGGACTTTGTGTTGGAGGCCTTTGTATCATCCAAAACCTCTAGGTTGAAACATAGCCTTGCCCACAAATGCCAAGAACAGAGCAGAGTGTATGCAAGTGAAATTTCTCCAATTGTTTGATGTGTCATCAGTACAGAATCCAGAACTTACATCCATATAGGAGGGAGGGGAAAACCACAGTTTTGTAGACTTTTAGCTTTGTGGAAATATGATTGTTATGTTGATTGAGCAGTCTAATATTCAGCTGGTCTAGTGCCTGGCTGGTCTTGCTGATCCTGAAGTCAATTTCTTTATCCAACAAGTATTTGAAACATTTCTTACCTTGGTGATCTCACTTGGTTTGGACCATCTGTCTAGATGATTTTATTGGGGGTATGGCTGCTGTCATATAAAAGCTACTTGGTGCCACAGGTAAGAACTGAGCACCAGGTGAACAACCAGCCCTAAAAACGGCGCAGCAGGTCCCTCTGAACACCCCATGCACCCTGAACACCCCATATACCCTAAATATCCAATACAGGACCAGGAGCTATGAACATGGGGGAAACTTTACCGAAATGTTTATTTCAGGAAGTGCTTTATATAATTTGAAAGGTCTACTTGCCTAGTATGCAGAATTGCATGGGCTGACAGTAGCAATTTATTTTACATAATTTATTTTGGGAGCAGCACTGATCTTCAATGGTGTTCGAGCTTTTGGACTGACGTCTGGAAATTTGAATCAGCTGATATTATGACTGAAGGGTATTCTGCAACATTAAGCCAATTCTTTTAGCCTGATTGCACAGCTACATATATAATTTAATTCAATTTATAAAGTTGTCTTGGTTTTAGGATGCGGATCCCACATTTAGTAAAGTTCTTATAAACATGTATGAAATGTTGGCACTGGCAGGGAGCCTTATTTCCCAATAAGACATTACATTGAAGGTCTTGTCTATTACCATAAATGGCCTTGGCCAGTTCAGTCGGCAGCCAGCACTTGGCTGAACATGCCCAATTCATGTTTTTACCAACAGCAATGAGTAAATAAGTGCAATCTCACAATGATGGATGATATGGGAAAAGTGGAGAAAAGTGTTTCCAGAAATAATATAGGAAGTTAATAAAAAGTGAACCTTTATGGGAGTGGGATTAAATTTTTTGCCTATATGTATGATAAAAATAATCATACAGTCACCAATAAAATTAAGATGGTCTCATAACAGAATTCAAAACGGCAGTAAATGTAACCAACTTAAAATTTAAATTTAGCAGTTAAAATTTCTGAAGAAGAAAGACCAGATGAAAGACCAAAAGATTGAGCAAATCTTTTAATGTTGACACCGAATATCCCATAATCTAGGATACCAGAGGATTTTTCCTTCACTATAACCAAATGTCCTCTAAGGAATTAGAAAAAGTGCCACAACTCCCCCCAAAAGCCCCTTTAAAGCACTTTTGTGAGAAGAAAAGATGTTCAGTTAGAAAATTGCTAATAAGTCTTTTGCAAGGGCAAGAGTTTCTGGAGATTGATACAAGAGATTTTACGATCTTGAAGTGATTTTAATTGATTTACAATATTGTCATTTTGTACTGATCCTTCAAAATGTCAAATATCAAAGATATTAATCATCCTATTCAATAAGCCTGCCTGCTCTTAAAAGGTGGGACTCTATTACACAATCTCCATAAATGTAAAATCAAGCATGGGAAATTTTCTATAACCCTGAATATCATATTATTAATATTTTCCAGCATTCTGTAAAAATTTATTAAGAAACAGATCTTGGTCATACTTTTTGCAGCCATAGTACTTTTTACCACCAGTCAGCTAATGAGTCCTATTAGCTGGCTGGCAGGGAAGAGATTACTGGCTTCTTATTTATTTATTTATTTATTTATTTATTTATTTATTTATTTATTTATTTATTTATTTATTATTTGGACTTATATGCCGCTCCTCTCCGAAGACTCGGAGCGGCTTACAACATATATAAAACATTGGTCACAGTCTAAGTCCAAATCAGAGAAATATTTAAAAATAAAAAATCCAACACACATACATCATTCAAACAGCAATACACAATCATCCCCAGGCCTGACGGCAAAGATAGGTTTTAAGATTCTTTCGGAAGGCCGGGAGGGTGGGAGAAGCGCGGACTTCAAGGGGCAATAGGTTCCAGAGGGTGGGCGCCACAACAGAGAAGGCCCTCCCCCAGGACCCGCCAGATGACATTGCTTCGCTGACGGGACCCAGAGGAGGCCGACCCTGTGCACTCTCACCGGTCATAGGGAAGTATGTGGCAGAAGACGGTCCCGTAAGGCAACAGACGGTCCCATAATGGCAACAGGAACTCAGGAATATGTGGTGGGGATGTGGGGAAAAAGGTTCCTCCTCCAACAGATCCAAAAAGCTACTAGGGGGTCCATGTGCTTTTCCTAATGGATTAAATTTAGCTGGACAAAGTGGAGGAGATCGCTAGTTGTCTGGTCTTACTCACAAGCTTACTGGTGGCTGTGGGAAATAAGTGATCTATAATAGGGTCATGGGGATGGGAAGATTGCAATGGCTGAAAGAATTATAGCAAAAAGAGTAAACCTTTGTTATGGTGCAAAGGTACCTATACAAACTACATCCAAATGCATGGCATCCTATGTATTAATTGTGTATAGTACGTTCAACAGCATTGAAACTAGTTATGTGAGATCACATTTTTACACCGTATAATGCATGTTTGCAAATGAATATTTTTTATTTTTATTGTTTTATTATACAAAATATCAGCATATTAAGGGCTTTGAGTGCACTGGTGCCTATATAGCTTTAATATTTGGCTTACAGGAAAACCTGACGCTTATTAACAGCCTTTTAAAGTATCTTGGAAATTTTACTAATGTGCTAGAATGCTAACTCCCCTGCTATATAGTCTGCTTTCTTTCATAAAACTCTTTGATCAAAACTGGAAAGTATCTCAAAAAAAAAAAAGAACAACTAACAATGTGGACAATTTGCTGTTTGATGAAATCTTATATTGCAAACAGAACAGATAGTACTTTTACACTGTTTTCTTGACACTAGCTAAAATTTATAATTGATGAAAGTCAGTTATATAACTTTTTAAAAAAAAGAATAGTTCAGTTCACTTTTTAAATATAGCATACTCACAAATATTTACAATATGTTTAATATGAAGAAACATCCAGGAATAATGAGGTTGTAATAAGAGAAAAGATTCAGAAAATTGTGAATGGAATATAAAAGATACATGATCACAAGTCTCTCTCTCTCTCTCTCTCTCTCTCTCACACACACACACACACACACACACACACACACACACACACACACACACACACACACACACAGAATATTATACTCCTACAAAAATCCTGTTTTTTCAGGGTCCAATCGTGCATTCTCATGAATGCTTTCTAAGTGAAAAGCACTCAACAATTTGAATATCAAGATGTGCAAGAGAAAAAATGAAAATAGAACACTGAGATCCATACAATGTTCCAAACTTTCTGATTAAAGAAATGTTTGTCTGGCTATAATGAGTCTCTTTACATCTTTACATCTCTAATCTATGCTAGCAGACAAATACATCTTTAATTATTAATGTTATAACTAGGAAAATAAGTTGCATTCCACAAAGTTAATACTGATTGACTGGTTGATGTAGTAGATTGGATCCAGAGTATATTTACTGAAATTACTGGGACTTAAAATAGTTATGACTAATGTGACCAAATGGCTAAGTGTGACAAAGACTGGAAACAATTCAAGAATTAGTTAAAATGTTCATATTAACAATATATCTGCCCATTAGCACTTCAGTGTTGTATGGAAGAGATTTCTTTAAAGCTAAGAAAAATAAGATTTGTAATTCCCAGAATCACCATAGACCAAATGACAACAGTCTAAATTATTTGATGCACCTCCAGGCAATTCTTTCACTCGGAATAAGAGTATGCTATGAGGCATACAAGGAAAATATTTTATTTAAGATTCCCTTTATCTGTGTGATAAGGGGCTTAAATTCCACAACTGCAGTAATAGAATTATTTGATTAAGTAAGCAAGCAAAAAGCCTGATTATCCAAAATGGAGAAATGTCAATAGTAATATATCCTTTCTGTTTTAAACTTAATTACTTAAATTTTAACAAGAATGCATATTTTATTGTAAAATACACAGATATTTGAAATGCAGATGTTTGGTCCATTAGTCATCTTAATGATATAAATGGCTTATCAGTTTAAAAATGTACTTTATAACAGTACTTCACATGTTTTGTGTGTGTTGAAGCTTAAGTGCAATACCTCTTTAAAGAATGCTTGCACAGAAGCCTGAAAAAGACACTGCTGCTTTAAAGAGTTGTTGGGCTTGTGCTTGCTCTCTTCTGAATTATTTTCAAAGCACGCAGAGTTACACTGCATAATGCAGTATAATGTGAAGAATAAATTATCAAAAGATAATGGATTATGTGACCTCGAGCATGCCAGAAAATTCACCTTCTTAGAGTAAAATCGGAACCCCAAACAGATAGAAAACTCATCTAAAATTAAATTAAATTCTGCACAAGATTGCTAATTGACTGCTAATTTTAAAAAAGCAGAATAGTTTACAAATTTCAATGTAAGTAATCCAGGTTAATATAAATTCAGACAAAATTTCTGTAGGTTGAACATGATTTAGACAAAATAGGCACCGTTTTTTTTTTTGAGGTACTTTTTAGGGTTTTTTTTGCATTTTTTTAAAAATAAAGTTGTTCACTAAATGTTCTGTTTTTCTTCCTATTTTATTCAATGAACAAACAGAAGTAGATGGTCCCCCTCACTAGATAGAAGACCCACTAGTCCCCGGATTCATATCCAACATGCATCTCCGGAGGATGACAGGTACTAGTCAGCTCCTCCTAGCTGAAAAGTAGCTTGCTGAATCATTCATATCAAGTAGGAACAGCACGTGTTTAAAGTTTCAGTTTCCAGGAATTCAAATTTGCAACTTTATGAGATGTCCTTGAACTTCATTCAATTATTATAAAGCAACTTTTAAGTCAGTGCCAGTCACACGTTAAATAGCATATTTTGTGATGAACTCAACTCTTAGTTGGCTATCACTGGAAAAGATTTATTTAGGCCCTCTTATGTATCAACATAGGTTAAATAAGTCTATATTTGGGACAATGAGCAAGAGGGATAGTATATATGAGAGAAATGAAGAAGAGGAGTGAATCAGAATCTTACATTTCCCTTAGACTTTGAGATTAAACATACCAAATAAGTATTTGAGCTCTGTAGTAGAGGAAATTTTGCTCCTTTGTCTTTAGTCTCTTATGATTCCTCACAATAGTTGCATCCTACTTTGTGGCAAGAGCATCACTACAATGATGCTTTAATTTTGTGCTTTATAATACACTGAAAGAGAAATTTCATGCATGTCTTAGCTCCACTGAATTCTGTGAGGTTTGTTCCCCAGTAATTAGACTTAAAGCTTGATCTCATAAGCTACTCTACAGGACAACTTCGTAGGTATAAACCAGTTTAGTATTGAGACTTACGTCTATGTAAAAATCCTCTAGGATTACATTGTAATATATGGAATCCAGCCTTTTTCTACAAGGGATCGTAGCTCTGGAACATTTGGCATGCTAAACCTCAATGAAATCAGTGATTTAAGTCTTCCTAACATCAGGCCAAATTGTGCCCTGTCTTTATGGCTCATAATTCAATTTACAACAGTGAGTTTGTGTAAGGGTATATTTATATTTTTTTACTTTAAATTTTTTGGTGGCAGACATTCTGAACAAGGCAACTGCTAATTCCAGTGCTTTGGATTTCTCTTTATATGCTGATTGGCCAAATGTAATATATGTAAATATCATCTATTGGTTTGTTGTTGTTGTTGTATTATGATTTTATTCTTTGAATCTTGATACTGCATCATTCTTGGATAATAAACATTTTTTCATATGTTGTCCCTTAAAGCAAATTGCTCTTTTTAATTGGGCTGCCAAATTATGCATTCAGATAATCTTTCTTACCAACTCTTCTCAATATCTAATTCTGGATTATAAGTAGAATTATGGGTGCAAAAATCCATGTTAACACTAAACAGCAGAAAAGAAGCACTATTTTCTCATCTCTTTGCTGCAAATTATTATTTGACTGGATTTTTATAGCCCAAATCTGATAATTCACATTATAAGTGAATAGCATTTACACCTCTATCATCAGCACATCCTTGCACCAATAAAAAATGCTCTAAATGCTTTATGGATTCTCAGAAACAGATTTGTGTGTATATGCAAGAAGAAGATCAAAGGGAAGTCTTGTTGAAAGAACGAGATGTCAGTGATGTAATCTTCTCCAGATGCATTTGAGATTGTTATTCCCAGAAAATCTATTCATTGTATATCTCTGTTTCTGAGTATTATTTGTTGTAGTATGTAGTAAGCCTTAGTTTAACTCTCCATAAAACATCAATAAGGCAGTTTCTTTTACACACAAGTACTATGTAATAAAATTACATTTAAATAACATCTACCCAAATTGATAATATAAAGTCTCTACTGTCTCGAGTTACTCCCTAAAATATTTTCATTATTAAAATACTGCAGGTATTGAAGTGTCAAATACTATTTTTTTATTCTTAGAAGGCCTCTTCTCTTATTAAAAATGGTTAATGTAGAAGTAGACAGGATTACTTAGAAGTAGACAGATAAAATAATTTTTGTGGAAATTTTTGTGTTCACTTATTCCTGCCAAAGTTAACTATCATTTTCAATCTTTTCATTAAATGTCAAAGAATCAACATTTGAGAAGCAAAACCAAATAAAGTTAGTAGGCTACGTGTATTTGTGGCAGAGTATAAAAACCAAACCAAAAATTAAAAACTGTTTGGTTCTGATATTGGCCAGGTTATACTGTCAGGTAGAAAAAAAATACTAGCTGTGCCCCTAGTTAAGCAATTAGGTAGCAAAAAGGAGCTTAGTTTCTTCTTAGATATTGTATGAGAATTTTTTTTTACATGGTATAATCCTATAATCCTATTGTGGATCAACCAAGATTTTTTGTAAGAGTTGAAAAAACATTTGCTTATACAGAGGTTCTCAACCTTGGCAACTTTAAGACTTGTGGACTTCAACTCCCAGAATTAGCTTTGCTGGCTGAGGAATTCTGGGAGTTGAAGTCCACAAGTCTTAAAGTTGCCAAGGTTGAGAACCCCTGACTTATAAGAACCTGTATAGAAAGTAAATATCCATACTTCAATCCAAACTCCAAGAATGTTTTCTTTTCAACTGTTGATCTACAATGGAAACATTTGGGTCCATTGTTGTTAGAATTTGTACGGGTGTGTATATAATTAGAATATGTATCTCAGCTTAGAATAACTACGAAAAAAATGCTCAGTACTATCGTGCAAATTGCTCTCCTCTGCAAAATAAAGGCATGCTATTTTTTAAATTACATTTGTATTGCTAAAAGAAATTATTTTTGTGGCAACACAAGAGAAAAATCAGAAAGGATGTCAGAACAAATACACAGATTTTTAAAAGCCACTCACAAAAATACACTCATGTGCAGCTCTTGAGAGAGTATTTCCCAACAGGGCTGGAGAGATGTCAGTAGATTATGTAAGGTTTTGGAAATAATTTGTAAAAGTTTGTTTGGAATGTATGTATGTATGAATGAAATACCTTTCTGCAGCATTTTAAAGCTGCTATGTCTCTTCCGAGGATTAGAATGTATGCATTTAATGAAATGCATATGGGTGCTAAATTCATAACTCTCTGCACTCCAAATGGTCTTTTCCAAAATATTTCTGAATTTCTGCATATTCTTTGGTGCTATTGATGAGCATATGTTGGTCTTTAGTGTTTATTAATGGCTTTCATTTTATTTTGTAGCAGTTATTACTTTCTTTTAAAAAACCTCCTTAAAAACAGTGAAAAAGAGAACAGAAATGTTGCTGGATGTAACAGTGGAATGCTCTTGTCATATAAATATCTTGATTGCATGTCTCCATTTTCATTGCATGTGACCATCTCTCTGTTTCTATTTGTTTCTATCCATTCTGTTCAACTTTCACTTCCATGTTTCCAAAACTTGTGAAGAACAACACTGCCGGAGTCTTGCAATCCAAAACAAGACAGTTTAAACTTCCTAAGTGCTAATCCAGAAGAAATACAGAGGTATCCTTGCTAAAGTTGTCTTGCAGCTCCACATGTATAATACATGAAATTGAATACTAAAATCTTAATCTATAACCTAGCTCTGTCACATATTATATCGTTATTTTCTACATCTTTGAAAGATGTTTTACTCTTTGATAAGTATGTGTGTTTGGGTGTGTGTGTTGCATCTTAAGTTCATTAAGTAACGCTTAAATATCTTCATTTTTTTATTGCATTCCCTTTCTGATCAAGTCAGCAGATTATTTAAGATTTGGACTTTGACCAAATCTTAAAGGATACTGGAAGTTTATGGACCATAGATGTGTTTAGTTCTTTACTATAAAAAAAACATAAAACTATTATATATAAGATGCTCTTCTATTAACAGTGTATAACAGAAGGAGTGAGAAGGTCATTAACACTGCCAAAAAAACCTGTTGCAGATATCCCCAAAAAAATAGAAAAATGCATAGTAGCTAGTACAGTTAAATAATGTCTACAGATATTTCAAGAAGGGTTTCATGAATGAAAAACCATAAGACAATGCAACAAGCAAAAAATTCATTAAAAAATTTAGACCAAAGACCTCAAGGAGACCAATGAAATGTAACAGAACATGGAAGTGAGAGTGAGAAACATGCCTATCGGGTGGTCAGTAAGAGGGCACAGTCACCATACTGCGAAACTCCAAGGAATGCATGAATTGAGCTGTGCTGGCACAGTGGTTATGCTGACTCCCGTCTGCCTGCAGTTTGGCAGTTTGAGTTTCACCGGCTCAGGGTTGACTCAGCCTTCCATCCTTCCGAGGTCGGTAAAATGAGGACCCAGATTGTTGGGGGCAACAGGCTGACTTTGTAAAATCACTTAGGGCTGTAAAGCACTGTGAAGTGATATATAAGTCTAAGTGCTATTGCTATCCTAGATCCCAAGGTCTTTGATTTGCTTTGTTCAAATTCTGGAGAACTATCATGATGTTTTCAAGATTCTGAAAGCATTATGGCTCTTGGGACTAGACTGTGGAATGAAAACCAAAGTTAATAGTTGGCCTGTAATGATGTTACTGTATTTTAGGCCTCTCTCTTTGAATGCATATAGAAAATCTCAATTAGCCAGCTCTTCAAATGATGTTCTTTTGATCACAATAGACCAAAGCCCTTTAATTTCTTTTTTCAAGACCATGCTGATAGTAGCTTGCAGGCTTGGATTCTTTTTATTGTAATTTAAGAATAAAAATGTTTTCACCTAACTTGTTCTCAGGTGTCATATTAAGGTTATGACAAAATAATGTTGCTCTGAATACCCGTGGTCAGTGAAAAATACATAAGGGGTAATACTTTTAAACAGCTCAATGGAAGCAGCACCGATTTTTTCCTCTTTCTTTTTCTTCCTTTTTTCAAATTTTGAAATCAGCCTGACTATATAATCTTAGTATCTCTTTAAAACAACCAGAGAGCATGAGATGTTGACAGTTTACTATAACAAGAACCCAGCTGAGTTGTGATCAGATGGTTTGACTCTATTTGAATTTAACATCCAAATGTAACATTCATACATTCTTATTGTTTAGTTGCATAAGCTATAGCCAAAGCATATAATAGGTCTCACAGTTACCACATGCAAATGTGTTTTCTATAGCTTATCAATGTGTAATTCAAATCACATATATCTGCCCAAGTTTATTAGCAATGTTTTTATTATCACAGTTAAATTGTGCTATATAATACAAGAGCATCTTTTTGAATTTTAACCCAGGAGAATTTCACTTTTCTACCAGACCCTTAATGTTGGATTTTAACCAGTAATGGAAGTTTTCCATGGCTTCAATTTTAGAATTGTTTAGCATTTGAGAAATAGTCAGCCTGATTAGCATTATCTATACCAAAGAAAGTGAATTTGTTGGGTTAAAGTAAGGTGGGTGCAGATGGCATTTTCTCCAAAGTCCATTATTAGTAGTCATTCAGAAAACCTAAAAGTTTTTGCACTTCCATTTGCAAGAAATCAAGCTAAATCTTTGCAATTTTCTGGTTTCTAGATTGCTTGCTTCTCTTTTTAATTTTTTTTTTGGCATCTCATTTCACAGGCATCCCAGAAAGGTAGAAAGATACAGCACCCAAAAACAGATAAGGAAAAGATCTGCATCAGAAACAGAAAGGTAAGATGGATTCTACAGTATGTAACAACAATGTGCCTTGATCAGTTTGCTGATGTTATTGTCTTTTATGCACATGTCATGCTGATCTTTGGTCATAATAAACTTTTTGTTAATATGATTATGCACCTATCATAATCTTAAATATGTAAAGTCTGTCAAAGACTTGTTACTAAGGTTTTGCAAAGCTGTTGCTAAATAGCTGTAACACGGGTTTCCAAATTTGGCAACTTTAAGACTCAATAATACTAATAATACTAATAATACTAATAATACTAATACTAATACTAATACTAATAATAATAATAATAATAATAATAATAAAGTTGGAAGGGACCTTGGAGGTCATCAAGTCCAACCCCCTGCTCAGGCAGGAAACCCTACACCATTTCGGACAAATGGCTGTCCAATCTCTTCTTAAAAACTTCCAGTCTGTCAGCTGTCCTCTGCCAGCTGCCGATAAACTCCAGACACAGAAGGAACAGGTGACCAGCAAACTTTAATGCAAAAGAAAAGTCAGCACTGGGAGTGAATTGCTCCCAGTGCTTTACATAGTTGTGCTTCACCCACCAACCCCACCCCACTTAGCAAGCCAGCGTCCGGTCCGTATGGATAATAGGTGTAGTGCACCACCCTTTCCCCCCTCCAAACACACCCATGTAGCCTCTGCCGTCCCAGCCATTTGTTCTGATAACGAGGCAGCTGGAGGAAGGGAGACGCAGCCAAGGTAAGGCACACTCCCCCGCTCGTCCTGCTTATCTAGTCCCATTGTCCAGCTGGTAGGAGGAGTGTTCCCGGCGTCTGGCTCCTCTGAGGAAGGCACCCACAGCATCTGACTGCGTGCTCCCCATCTCCCGGCCCATGGCAAGCCCAGGGGCTTGACAGGCGGCCCCCTCTACCAGGGCCCCTCCTGGAAGGCAAACAGAGACAGGTGAGTGTGCGACAATTCGATTGGTCCCTTCCGCGGCTCCTCCCCCTGGCTGCTCCGTTGGTGCTGGGGTGGTATGCTGAGCTGAGCCCCTGGGATGATCCTATGTTGGAGCATTCACCACTTCTGGAGGCAGGTTGTTCCATTGGTTAATTGTTCTAACTGTCAGGAAGTTTCTCCTTGGTTCTAGGTTGCTTCTTTCCTTAATTAGTTTCCACCCATTGCTTCTTGTCCTGCCTTCAGGCGCCTTGGAAAATAGCTTGACTCCCTCTTCTTTGTGGTAGCCCCTGAAATATTGGAAGGCTGCTATCATGTCCCCCCTTGTCCTTCTCTTCATTAAACTAGACATACCCAATTCCAGCAACCGTTCCTTATATGTTTTAGCCTCCAGTCCTCTAATCATCTTTGTTGCTCTTCTCTGTACTCTTTCTATAATCTCAGCATCGTGGTGACCAAAACTGGATGCAGTATTCCAAGTGTGGCCTTATCAAGGCATTGTAAAGTGGTATTAACACTTCACGTGATCTTGATTCTATCCCTCTGTTAATGCAGCCCACCACTGTGTTGGCTTTTTTGGCAGCTGCAGCACACTGCTGGCTCATATTTAAGTGATTGTCCACTAGGACTCCAAGATCCCTCTCACAGTTACTACTATTGAGCAAGGTATCCCCTATATTATACCTGTACATTTGGTTTTTCTTGCCTAAATGTAGAACCTTACTTTTTCACCACTGAATTTCATTTTGTTAGATAGCGCCCATTGTTCAAGTCTGTTCAGGTCCTCCTGTATCTTAAGCCTGACTTCTGGAGTGTTGGCTATTCCTGCCGGCTTGGTGTCATCCGCAAATTTGATGAGTTCCCCATCTATCCCCTCGTCCAAATCGTTGATGAAGATGTTGAAGAGCACTGGGCCTAGAACAGAGCCCTGTGGCACCCCACTACACACTTCCCTCCATGTAGATGCAGTTCCATTGGGGACACATGCTGAGTACGGCCAGTCAGCCAGCTACAAATCCATCTGGCGGTGATGCTGTCTAACCCACATTTTTCTATCTTATCGAGTAGTAGGTTGTGATCTACTTTATCAAATGCCTTACTGAAGTCCAAGTAAATTATATCCACAGCATTCCTCTGATCCACTAATTTTGTCACTTGGTCAAAGAATGCAATATGGTTTGTCTGGCATGATCTGTTTTTGACAAACCCATGTTGGCTTTTAGTAGTGATTTTGTTTGGCTCTAGGTGTTCGCTGATTCGTTGTTTGATTATATTTTCCAGAATCTTCCCAGGTATTGAGGTCAGGCTGATAGGTCTGTAATTTGCTGGATCCCTTTTTTTTCCTTTTTTGAAGATGGGAACTACATCAGCTCTTTTTCATTCCTCTGGTAGTTCCCCAGTGCTCCAAGATCTTTGAAAAATATAGTTCAGTGGTTCTGAGATCACATCTGCCAGTTCCTTGAGAATCATGGGATGTAATCCATCTGGTCCTGGTGATTTGAACTCGTCTTGCCACTTTCACCCACTAATGGACCAATCATTTCCTTCACTTTTTTCTTGTTTTTTACATGTTGAAAGAAGTTTTTTTTTTGTTATTTTTGACTTTGGTCACAAGCCTTAGTTCATTATGAGCCTTAGCTTTCTTCACTTCATCTTTGCAGGCTCAGGCTATTTGTTGATATTCTGATTTAGTTATGTGCCCCTCTTTCCACTTGTCCTTTTTATCTTTCAATTTTTTATCTTTCAAATTTCCCAAGCTTCTTG
Organism: Bothrops alternatus; assembly: GCA_034064705.1. NCBI lineage: Eukaryota > Metazoa > Chordata > Lepidosauria > Squamata > Viperidae > Bothrops > Bothrops alternatus. The sequence goes on from JARGCV010000033.1 coordinate 2,215,281, forward strand.
AGTTGTTTTCCACTGGAGGATTCTCATCCATGGAATCCTTCCCAAGCCCTCTCTAAGTTTATTGAAATTAGCTCTCTTGAAGTCCAAGACTCTAGTTTGACTATGTTCTATTGCTTGTGCTTCCATAATGTTGAATTGCATGATCACTACCTCCCAAGATTCCTGTGGCTTCAACACCGTCTATCATTTCATCTCTGATAGTGAGAATTAGATTCAAAATGGCTAATCCCCTAGTTCCCTTCTCTACTTTTTGGGAGACAAAGTTGTCTGCTAATGAGTAAAATCCTCCTATCTGATTGATGAGTAGAGACCATACAATCTGCTTGAGCCAAGTTTATTGAACTGCTCACAGAGGACAGAAAACAAGGTTTGCTCACTATGAGAAGCAAACCAAAAAGCTTATGATCTAGTTTACAAGAAAAAAACAATATCACCCTTAGATGGATCGCTAACCTAAGGCAGGTTACTTCACTTTATATCTCCTCGACTAGAAGGTATATGCAGTGAATTAACACAAACTAACAGGATGCTTATTCTGTCCCTTCCATTCGGATCAACAGAGAACAAGTCTTGATCTTTTTCAGTGTGAAACCTTCAGATAGTTCAAAAGGACTAAGACATCTCCCCAGGTCATTTTTTTCTCAACACTAAACTTACATAATTCCTTTAGCGCCACTGAATTAATTTTGAATTCTCTGAATCTCTTTGTTTTGTTCAATAATCTTTTTTAATATTTTCTCTGAATCTTTCTACAACCGGATACAGTGGATCTAAGCAATAAAAAATAAAGTAGAACTATTACTTTCTTTAATTTGGAAATGCTATTTCTGTTGAGGTGGCTTAAAATTTCATTTGCTATTTAAGTAGATAAATCCGTCTGCTGACTTTCATTCAGCTTGATCAATACTATTCTAAGAACCTTTTTGCACAAAACTTATCAAGCTATGTGTTCTCCATTTCATCCTTTACCAGTATATTTGATTTCTGTTTTCTAATGAAGAACTTGGTATTTGTACTTGAAACTATTGATGAATATTTTGAGAATATGGTTTTCAATCCAGTTATGCATTGGCCTAATAGATCTGCTACCCAGCCCATGTTAATGAGCTTGCTAACTGGAATATCATAAGAACATAAGAACATAAGAAGAGCCATACTGAATCAGGCCAAAGCCCATCGAGTCCAGCATTCTGTGTCACACAGTGGCCCACCAATTGTACATGGGGATCTTGAGCAGAAGGAGAAGGCAAACCCCTCCCTTTCCCTTGACCCCTAACAAATGGTACTCAAGGGAATCCTGCCTGCCTCAACCAACATAGAGGCGGCACATGGACATCTGTTTTAATAACCACCAATACACTTTGCATCCATGAATCTATCTAGCCCTGCCTTGAAGCTGTCAAGGCTGACAGCTGTCACGATTCCTTCTGGAAGTGAATTCCATAAATCAACGACCCTCTGGGTGAAGAAATATTTCCCTTTATTTGTCCTCACTTTCTTAGCTATGAGCTTTAGGGAGTGCCCCCTTGTCCTAGTATTGGGTGATAGAGAAAAGAATTTTTCTCTATCCACCTTTTCTATCCCATGCATGATTTTATACACTTCGATCAAGTCACCCCTTAAACGCCGTCTTTCAAGGCTGAAGAGACCAAGGCGTTGCAATCTGGTTTCATAAGGGAGGCGCTCCATTTCCTTGATCATTCTTGTTGCCCTTTTTTGCACCTTTTCCAGTTCCATTATATCCTTCTTGAGATGCGGTGACCAGAACTGTACACAGTACTCCAAGTGTGGTCTCACCATCGATTTGTACAGAGGCAATACAACACTTGCTGACTTATTTTCGATTCCCTTCCTAATCATGCCAAGCATGGAATTTGCTTTTTTTACTGCTGCTGCGCATTGGGTTGACATCTTCATCGAGCTGTCCACCAAAACCCCAAGATCCCTTTCTTGGGTTGTCTCAGAAAGTTTGGTCCCCATCAGTTGGTAAGTATAATTGGGGTTCTTTGCCCCGATGTGCATAACTTTGCACTTGTTTAGGTCATGAATTACTTTGCTGAAATTGGGATTTATAATAACCACATCACTTTTCTCAGTTGGCAAAAATGACATGCACTTAGTCTGACAAAATTTATCCTTAAAAAATTCATGAAGACTTGTATTAATCATTGTGTTATTTCAGCGGTGCTACTGCCATGTGTTTCTAGAAGGGACTTCCAGCTCTAAGAATCCGTGATCTCCCAATCATAATTAGGGGGAAATACCATACTAAGTCAAGATCTAGAAATCATTCTAGTATCAGGCCATTATTCACCACCTAGTTTCTGGAGGTTCAGTGCCAACTTTTCTATTTTAAAATATTTTAATTAAGAATTACAAATAGAAAGAATAAAAACTAATACAAACTATAAAAATATAGAATTATATAAGAAAAAAATATAAAAAAGGAACCAAAGTGTAGAAAATCCTCATCATTTGTTCTTTATCAGCAAAAGTACAGTAAGGAAAACTGGTTATAACTAATTTTCTATTTTAACCTTGATCAAATAAGCCAAACTTGTATTCCTTGTCTAAACTTTTAACAATGTTAATTTTTAACCCCATCAAATATAGTCCCAGAACTCATTATACATCCAGTAAAAATCTTCCTTTTATTATTACTTCTCATAAACTCTTTCGGGACTCCAACTCCTCTTTCATGGACCTAGTGAGATAAATTCATCCAAATCACTTTTCTGGTTTAATAATCGTATATCTTTTTTAATTAGTGAAATATCCATCAGTTTTGTTTATATATCCAAAACATCTTCTCCATATTTTTGTCTTTACTTGACACATTTACATCTATATTCAGCTTAATTTGTTGCTTGTTCTTCTTTTGTAACTTTAGTGATACATGATCTATCATATCAAGTAATTTTGAAGACCAAAATGCAAAAACATCCATCAGAGATTGAGCTTCATTCTTTCTTAATGAGATGAATTTATTGTTCTCAAGATCCCTTTAGCGTCATACTTTCAAGGTCCCATTACCATATTTCCTTTTAAAAAGCCCCAATCACCTTTTTTGCATGAGAAGAATTCTTCTAATTAATTCAAAACTATAAAACTATCATTCCAATTCCATATGGACACTTAATCCATTGTTAACTTTCTACAATCCACTTTCTAAGCATCCTTTTACTGTTTAATTCAAAATATAATATTTTCCAGAACTTTTAAAATCATATTTAAAACCCTTTTTCCAAGGAAAAAGCAATTCACCTGATGAATAAGTCAAACCTTGCTGGTCTTAAGGGTATTAATATTTACAGTAGAGTTTTAAAAAAAACTTCAGAAAGAGTTGAAGAAATTAGATTTGGCCATGCTTTATCCCTTGAAAGTCTGCATTACAAGTATGACCTTAATAGGTATTCCTCAATTCCCAGCCATTCAACTCATAACTCAACTGCTGTCTACTTGCAGTCTACTCACAAGAAGTAACAGTCTGGAATTGTGTGTTATCTCAAAGATCTCTCCTTCCTATGTTTTTCTCATAAATGCAGTACCAGCAGGACACAGTGCTTGTTGGAAGTGCCTCCAACTTCTCTATTTTTGATTAGGTTGCTATTAAATATACTGCACAAGATTTGTTTCTGCCTCACAGATGTGAACCACCACCTCCATGATATCTAATGTTTTCTTACATCCTTTGCTCAGTCTATCTTCCATTCATTGAATTATTTATACCATACAAAGGGATTACTAATTAAAATCTGGTTGTGTTTTGTCTTCCCATCATTCTGATGCGCAGTGGATTCATATGAAAATTTTCAGAATGTTGCAATACTTCAGTGCAAAACCCTGATAATTCAATGAAGGATATGTTCTTGTATTATGCATTTCCCTCATTCCAGAGGCAGAGAGAAATCTGCAAAATTCTGTGTTTCTTACAATGGTAGGGCTATCACACTGAGAGAGAAGAGTGCATTATCTGTCAGGAATGATTTTGGATCTTGGGAAGGTCGTTTTCATTCATGTATCAGAAGAAGCAAATGATAGTTTTGATTATAGATCTTTATTTAAACGATCTTTTTATTTTTTGTAATTTCTCTGTAATACTTCCTCTTATCATTTAAATGATTTGGACTATTGCAGTTTCCTAATGATACCACACTGAGAATTGCAATATTACGGTAATTATGTCCATGATTTTAACAAAGCAATGATTTCAAAAGAGGAAATGTAGAAATGAGATGGTATAAATACCAGCTGAAAGAATATCCTGGAATCATATTCTCAGAGATTTCTCACCTGGTGATGTGTGAATATGTTCTAACATTCTGTTTATAAAAGAGTTGACCTATGTATATAATAATATTATTAATTCCACAAAATTGTCAAATGCTTAGCTTTTTACTGATAGTTTTACAGATTCACAAAACAGCGTACATATCCAGTATACCTTCCTCTTTCTATTTTCCTCACAACAACAAACCTGTGAGGTGGGTTGGGCTGACCAAAGTCTCCCAGCTGGCTTTTATGGCTAAGGTGACACTTGAACTCACGGTTTCCTGCCTTTTAGCCTGGTACCTTAACCAATAGACCTCTCATATTAAGAATATAAATAGTAAGATAGTTTGTGTATATTTTCTTTTTGATATTTTAACATTTTTTGTATTTGTAATATCTCATTGATTTGGTTGTGTGTGACACCACCCTATTTAATGTTAATTTTTTTCCGCAGAATGCGCCAACCGGGAAGTCCCATGCAGTCATCTCCAGCAGATATGTCCTTCAGTCGTAAGGGCAGACAGCTTCCACAAGTTCCCATCAGGAGTGGCAGTATAGAGCAAGGTATCAAAAAAAACTAGTTTATAGTTTGAAAATCTTAGTTCTGTTTTCCTCTTCCTTTCTCCTCTTGTTTTTCAAAAACATCTTGGATCTTGCTTAATAGATTATTCAGGTTTTTATTGGTTTCCACTGATAGGGTAGGACAATATTAAAACATGTATGGTGAATTGTACGGGTGATTTAAAAAGGCTGATGTTTTATTTGTGCAGATACATATCAATTATTTGTGTGATTATTTGTTTATTTTATCCCCAAGATGTTTGGAGATCCTCATTCTATTTATTGACATGTCTTGAATTTTACTTTGTTTTGTTAGCTGAAGCTAATTGATGCAATTTGGTGACAGGAATGTGAACAAGACTAATGAAATCCCTTTCTGAGCATGTCAAAATCCAATGAAAATACCGGTAAAATGTATTACTGGGTGAAACACAAAGGAATATAAGGGAACTGCATTTTAGAAGATTGGCTGTTGAAATTTCTAAAGAGTGTTGTCCACTAGTACACTCTGTCCTATGTAAAACAACATAATTACTGCATTTCAAAGTTATGTAACTTTCTTGTGAAAATCACAACTGTTAGATTTGAATTAGAAATCACATACAATGCATTCATACAATTTATATTTTTTACATTGTGTTTTATAACTGAAAAATAACAGCTTTTAGATTTTTCCTTCTGTATATTATGCTAGTATCCCACATCTTTTTAGAAAATAATATTTAGATATTCATCTTTTGCCGATATTTATAATATGTGAGTTGAGTTTCCTAATGAAAAACAAATTGGAGACCTCATTGAAGAATTATCAAAATATAATATGCATCAGATCAATAAGTTATTTCCTATCAATTTGTCATTTTATTTTATGATTTTGGTATATATTATACATGTGCCTTTTAATTTGTATTGTTATTGTTTAAGATCTCTCTTTTTAAATAAACTGTATGGTTTTATCAATACTGTTCACCCACTTGTGCTTCTTTAGAGTATGAAAATATGAACGTGTGCTAATTTCCACACACACACACCATTTTTCTAGGAGGAAAGGGGATTTTTTTTCGTTGGTATTCATATATAATTTTTTCTTAGTATAAAATCATATATACATACTATGTGTTAAATAATTCATATTGTGAAGAAACATTTCCTAAGTGGCAATTGTCCATGCAATTTCTCATTACAAACATTGTGTCATCAAATTTATGCTTACAGGATTTTGTTGGTTGGAAATCAATCTCAAACTATTAAGAGTGGAAAATTTGACCAATTTCAGTAAAATAGAAAAAAAGGCATCCAACATGATTGCTCTTACACTTCAGTACACTTAATTTCACTTGTTCTCAGGGCTAACTTGTTATTCATCACGTTGGTAAAAATTTAATGTGAATCTAGTTTTTTTTCTGGTTGGTTTCTGAAAGCACTAATCAGTTTATTATATTAAAGTGTGCCATATCTGCATAGCTGGCATTCAGGGTGAGTCTTTTTTTTTTGCAGCCTTCTTCAATGCTGTCACTTTAAATATAGTAAAGAAATGCAGTTTTAAAATGTGTACCTTGGATGGCTTGAAAAATGTTTTGAATTGAGAATTTTGTCTAAATTCTGTCATATAATATTCTTGTCCAGTTGCAAATGTAAAGCGGACAATAGTGTGACTTTGGCTATTTTACAGAGAGATTACTTCTTGGAACAGAACTAACTTCTAACTTCTTCTTCTTGTGCCATATCCGTTATCGGACGTTGGCGATCATGTTGGCGGTCCTGTTTTTATCAGCAGCCACACGAAAAAGTGCTGCTGAGTTAGATTTTGAAGCCATGATGTTCTTCTTCTGCTTGGACCTTGTTTGCCTTCAGTCTTTCCCTGGAGGATTAAATGGAGTATGCCGTATTTTTCTGGGTGTCGCATCACATGTCCGAAATATTCTAATTTTCGTTTTTAAACTGTTTTGATGATTTCCCTTGGCTTTCCCAGGTGGCTTATCATCTCCTTCTAACTAGTTAACTCTAACATTCAACAGAAATTAATTTCTATCATTTGAAATGTCTGCTATTTTTACAAATGGGATGGGATCAAAATAGATCAGCCATTTTTGTAGTATAGAGTATATGGAACATGCACCAGAAGGAAGAGAACTTGATCGTAACATAAGAAATGTACAGTATGTTATTTCATAAATGATATAATGCATACTTTTCTTGCAAACATTGAAATTGTAGTAGAATTTAGCAAATTATTCTTGTAGCATCTGTCCTTATTTGCCTGCAGCCTACTGAGATATTTCTGTATTCTAGGAAATAATATCAAGTGTTTAAAAAATGCTTACAAAAATGAGAAACAAAAAAAAATACAGAGGATACAACATAGAGTTGATTACAGAGAAATAGGTCCAATGAAAATATGCAATTACAAAAATACAGATTATGTGATTTGCTTTTATTGATTTCCTGATTATTGTGAATCTGTTGATTAATGGTGACTATAATTGTGATATAGATGCCAGTTTATAAATTTCATTAATTTTACTGGATTAGGGTTGTCAGTATCATGTTTGGAAGACAGGCAATGTCTTACCATAGCATTTCAAGCACACCACTTTTCTCTAAAATGACGGTATTTAATTATATATCATAACATTTGATGTAATGTAGTCTTTTCTATTAAAAAAAATTAAAAGACATTCATCATGCATGAACTGACAGTTTTCATTGAAGCAGATAGTTTTGTTCTGTCAAAAAAGGAACAAATGTTTTGTTGCAGAAGATCGTGTGCCAGCAGGGGAAGAATTAGTACTGTCATATACTATGTCATTTCAGATCTTCAAACATTAGGTCTTTGCAGGATTTAGAATAGATTTTTTTCTGAAAATGCAGTTTTTGTTTTTACTAAGTAATGTTGGAGGCTGGGTCTCAGTAAGCTTTTCATTTTTATTTCTGAACTTCCAAGTGAAAATGTGCTGATGAGGGAATTGTATTATTTCTTATGCCTGAACATTTACTTAATACACCTTGCTTAATTGCAGCATCTGTAAAAAATGCATGTCACAAAGGCTTGAGCGATGTTCATGGGTTCCAATAGACAGTACATCTTTTTAAAAAAGCATTAATATGTCTTGATTTGCAAATATATATCATGTTTTTGGCCTCTTTTATGAGGCCAGTAGTGTCATATTTTTTTCATTTTTCAGAATTGAATGTTGTTGTTTGATTTAATAAAGAACGTCCATCACCTATTAGACAATTGATTACCAAAAAGACATATTTCGAGTGTGAGCATGTGCCGTTCTATCTGTGTATATTTTAAGCTACAATTTCATGTATATGTACATTTTTATGATATTCTGATCATTTATACTTAAGAATAGTTTAATCAGGTTCAAAAGCAAAATACAAAACTTAGAATTGTTATATACTTAAGACAATATGGACTCTTTAGTGCTCTCTGCGCTTTGCTTGCAGATCTCTCATTAACTACCTAGGTAACATCGCCAGTGCCTAGGAGCTTAGGACAATGTTTGATTCTGCAGTATTTGACATTGTGTTATGATTAGTACGATATCAGTGTTCGATAGTATATATTAGATTGGCTTATTATACTTTGTTTAAAATGCCTCTTAAATTTTGCATAAAAATTATGCCAGCATCCATTGGAGTATGTTGTGTTAAAGAAAGCATACTTGATTTTACTCAGACACAATACATCTTTAAGTAGTAAATTGTGACTCCATAGGGAAAGGCAGTTTCTTATTAAAATATGTTAAAATTGATGGGAAAATATTATGTAATAGCTCATTGAAAAGTCATAAATTAATAGCTATCAGTTCTTTAAATTTGTCAATGTACACACATTATTGGTTGTGTGTGTGATTTTGCCATTCCGTTTTTACAATAGAAACTTTTTTCCCGCTTTGTTCATATGAGTGTTATTTCTAATACCATCACTTGAAAGCAATGCAGGTCTAATTAAAGTACAATGGGTTGCATTCTTATCTGAACGGATTAAAGGAAACACCTGTGTATTGTATGATAATACTGCATTTTGTTTTTATTTTAATGTGTAAAAGTCTTAAATGATAAATGATGTGGAAAAAATGGACAGAGTCACATTCATAAACATTTGAAACAGCAATTCTTATGGGCTCATCACATCAAATGCAGCTTTTGAATGATATTTAAACTTCAGAACTTGTAAAATTCATATTCCAGACCATGATTCAGCATTAAAAATACTGAAGACAATTAATTTCAGTGAGCTTGAGCATGTTAACCTTTGTATCGACCTCAGAATTTATAACTTGTCATGATTTATTTTCATCTGTTTCCCCACATTAATTTTCTGCATGTTGCAACAGAGCCTGTAGTGTTTTTCATTCTCATGTATAACACCATTTTGTCTAACTTTATATTGCTGATTTCTTTTTTTATTCCCATCATTCCGTGCATTTTATTCATTGAAGAACAAGAGACTTATAGTTCATCATCCAAAGGTAAATACCCATGTCAATTTTACTAACATTACTCATGCTGTGTTATCTTTATTCTGCACTAATTTCATATTAATCCATTTCTGTAGGTTATATTCAGTTAAATCATTGCATTAAGCTAAGGCTACAGAGGACCTACTACCCACAGTTTAGTGGTTCATCACTAGGGCAACTTATTTACTAAGGGGCAGAGCATGGAAATAGAGTGCTGTTACCCAATGTTCTACAGTTTGGATAATTGTAGTCCTTAATTCAGTAGACTACAACATAAAGTGCCTAGAATGTATGAATTCTAGGCACACTAATTTTTTCCTTTTTTTCCTGAAAATTTGGCTTTATTTTTATTGTTATTTTAGCTTAAAAACCTGCATCATAAGCTTTCAGTGTGTGTTTAATGCACATAATAAAAACATATGAAGGGTTTTTATTCTGGGTCCCTAATTCTGTTCTATCCCCATCCTACTGAATAGAACATGTAAAAAAGTTATTTAAAATGAATTATCAAATTTTATACAGCTGGATATACCCACATGCTCTTTTTAATATTACCTATAGAACATGTATGTTAGATGTGGCCTACCATACGTTTATTGTAAATATCAAACACACACGAATAGGATTCCCAATTTAACAAATAATAAGATTAACTGTGATTAGCAATTTATAAAAAGGAAGGATAGCTAGACTTATTGTGATGATATAGAAGCATTAGTCTCCTCAAATGGCTTCTGCTTATGGTGAGACTGCAATTCCTAGAATTCTTAGCTGAAGCTCATGCTATTATAGAATTTTAACCTTTTCATCCCATCACATTTGGAAGAGTATGGATGATGGAAGGCTAATAAATACATATTCCTTATGTCACTTGGGATGCCATAAAAGATGCAGCTCTGGGTTTGTTACGAAATATCTCTCCCTCAGGCTTAGCCTATTGTGTCTCAGATGATTTCACCACTGCTTGCTGTAATAGGATCACTCAAAAAAGACAAATCAAAGCTCCAGAGATATTGCAAACAATTTGGAAGCAGTATAAATTATAATCTGGATAAACAGATCAAATAATTTCATAATTATGAAGCATAAAGATTATACTGTGAGTTATTAGAAATGTCAGCAAGGAATAGATTTGTTAATCGAAGACGGATAATATCCAAGAGTTCAGTGAAACACCAAGGATGTGGGGTAGAGATTTATTTTTGTTAACTTGGATAGATAGATATTGTGTAGTTTTATATATATATATATATATATATATTTTAATTGTATACTTTTTCTATTTCTTTAAGATTCTGTAAAATTTGTTAAAATAAAGATTTTGAAAGAAAGGAAGGAAAAGGAAAACCTTGTTTGAAATTTCATGGACCAGATTTCTAACATTATGTTACAAAAAACTGATTTTTTTTTCTGGTTCCAGGGAGCCTTTCCCTCAAAACTATCAGTATTTGATATCAGAGACGATTTTTATCAGGTTTACAACTAGAAAGGAAAGAGTAATATGTATCTTTCTTTTGTGTTATGATCCTGATAAAAACCCTCTCACACTTAATGCTGTACCTTAAATTTCAGCTATCAATATTGCAGCTCCATTATTGCCTATGAAACTTGATTTTGGAAAGTTTCCCTATTCAGGAAAAAAGAATAACTTACAGAAAATATTCTTTCCTGCCATTTCATATTCATCTTCTGCTTCAACAGAAGGTGGCTGACTCTATAGAGAGCAAGACCTCCTTTTCGCTTTCTAGCCCATTCTTTGAGGACTATTGACTGGGATCTCATGTAGGCTGCTAGCCCACAATTGCCAGAAGAAACCAAAAGACATGCATCTACTTCTCTAGGTAAGCCTTGTTTAGCACCTTCAAGCACTAGATTCACATGATTTGAATGGCTTTCCCACAGAAATTAGTAGAAGAGTGCATTTCTGCCACTTCCTTGCTGTCTATTCTAGAATATAGTATGATGAAAACAACTAAAAAGTTGGAGCAGAAATATAATGGAAGATTATGTTTGGCAGCATAACTGATTCCTTTTGGAATAATTACAAGTAATGTGCTTAAGCCCCCACTCCCAATATAGTCAAAGTTTACAGACCAATTTAACTGCATAGACATCTTCTCTTTCCTCTCAAATATGTTCTTAAGTTACTTATAATTATGACCAAATAATCATATTTTTACTAGAATTACTTATTTGAATCTTTAAAAGCTTGTGCTTGTGCAATCAGTGATAACATCTAGCTGCCATGTTTTGTGCCCATCTCTTTTTCATTTGCCTTTGGCTTTTCCAACCATCAGGATCTCCTACATCAGGGGTGTCAAACTCACAACGTCACATGATGTGTCGTGATGTATCGCAACTTTTTTTCCATTTCCGGCAATGGGGTGGGCGGTTTTGCCATTACTCATCCAGCCCATGGGCTGGCAGTTTGACCCCCCTGTCCTACAGAAATTTTTGAACCAGGTGACCAAAATTAACTTTAGCTTCATTATTAGTGTTTCCAATAAAAAGGTCTAGTTTATTTAATCTAATATTGAATGATTTGTTTTTCTTTTGATCCAAAATATTCCCAGCAATTTTTGCCAGCACTACAATTAAAAGCCATAGATTTTTCTTGTTTAATCTTTCTAATGGTTCAGTTTTCATTGCAATATATTATTGCCATGGTCTTGAACTCTGATAGCTTTGCACTCCAGTATTTTATCTAATTCTGTTTCAGGCATTCTCCCAAACAGCAAGTACTTCTTAATTTGAGAGTTACAGTCACCACTCCTGTGTATTATTCAGCCTGGGAAAATAAAGATTAATTTTACACTAATTTTCACTTTCAACAAGAGATTTATTTATTTATTTATTTAAACTTATATGCCGCCCTTCTCCTAGGACCCAGGGCGGCTTACAATAACAATACAATAAAATTCATTACATTCATACAGCATACAATCCCAGTCAACTCACAGTCGCTGATGGAGGGACATTCCTAGGCCCAGGGGCAGAGTGCAGTTCATACGCCCCAAGCCTGTCGGCATAAATGCGTTTTCAATAATTTCCGGAAAACTAGGAGGGAGGAAGCAGTACGAACCTCTGAGGGAAGCTGGTTCCAGAGGGCTGGGGCAGCAACGGAGAAGGCCCTTGCCGTAGGACCCGCCAGATGACATTGCCTAACAGACGGGACTCGTAGGAGGCCAACCCTATGTGCCCTAACAGGTCGCTGGGATTCATGAGGCAGAAGATGGTCCCGCAAGTATCCTGGTCCATTGCCATAAAGGGCTTTATAGGTCATAACCAACACTTTGAATTGTGTTCAGAGACCAATTGGTAGCCAGTGCAGCTCACGGAGAGCTGGAGTGATATGAGCATGTCTTGGGAGACCCAAGACGGCTCGTGCGGCTGCATTCTGGACTACTTGCAGTCTCCGGACATTCTTCAAAGGTTGCCCCATGTAGAGAGCATTACAGTAGTCGAATCTCGAGGTGACAAGGGCATGGGTGACTGTGAGGAGTGACTCCCGGTCCAAATAGGGCCGCAACTGGCGCACCAAGTGAACCTGGGCGAATGCCCCCCTCGCCACAGCCGAAAAATGATGTTCTAGGCTTAGCTGTGGATCGAGGAGGACACCCAAGTTGCGAACCCTCTTCAAGGGGGACAAAACTTCTCCCCCCAGGGTAATGGACGGACAGTTGGAATTGTCCTTGGGAGGCAGAGCCCATAGCCACTCCGTCTTGTCGGGATTGAGTCTGAGCCTGTTGGCACCCATCCAGACCTCAACAGCCTCCAGGCACCGGTTCATCACTTCCACTGCTTCGCTGTAATGACGCGGGGTAGAGATATAAAGCTGAGTATCATCAGCATATTGATGATAACTCACCCCGTGTCGGTGGATGATCTCACCCAACGGCTTCATGTAGATGTTAAAAAGCAGAGGTGAGAGAACAGACCCCTGAGGGACTCCACATGGAAGAGGCCTCGGAGCCGATCTCTGACCTCCTGCGAACACCGACTGCGACCGGCCAGAGAGGTAGGAGGTGAACCACCGTAAAACGGTGCCCTGCACTCCAAGCCCCTCCAACCGGCGCAGAAGGATACCATGGTTGATGGTATCGAATGCCGCTGAGAGGTCAAAAAGCACCAGGATAGTGGAGTAGCCTCTATCCCGGGCCCGCCAGAGATCATCGGTCAGCGCGACCAAAGCAGTTTCCGTGCTGTAACCAGACCTGAACCCAGACTGCTGAGGGCCCAGATAATCAGCTTCATTCAAGGACCGTTGGAGTTGAAGTGCCACCACCTTCTCGACAACCTTCCCTAAAAGGGAAGGTTGGAGACTGGGCGATAATTATTTAAGACTGCCGGGTCCAGGCTTCTTGAGGAGGGGGCGCACAAGTGCCTCCTTTAAGGGAGCCGGAAAGGACCCCTCCCTCAAGCATTACAACAGTCTGGACCCAGCTCCGTGTCACCCCCCTGCTAGCCGAAACCAGCCAGGAGAGGCACGGGTCCAATAAACAGGTGGCAGAACTCACAGCTCCAATGGCCTTGTCCACATCATCAGGAGTTACCAGGTCGAACTCATCCTATACAACAGGACTAAGACAGGCCTCTGTCATCTCGAATGACTCATTGTCAGCCGACACTGCATTCCAATTGGAGTCCAAGTCAGCCCGGATCTGAGCGACCTTGTCTGTGAAAAAGATGTTAAATTCTTTGGCATTGCCCTGCAAAGGTTCCTCCCTCCTCCCCGTATCAAGGAGAGAGCAAGTCACCTTAAACAGGGCAGCCGGACGAGATTCCGCAGACGCGATCAGTGCGGAAAGATACTGAGATCTTGCCGTAGTGATCGCTTCCAAATAGGTCTTAATATAAGCTCTCAATTTGGTTCGATCAGATTGGGATCTGCTTTCCCTCCATTGCTTCTCTAAATGTCTCTTCTGGCGCTTCATCCCCCTGAGTTCCTCGGTAAACCAAGGAGATCTCCTGGGTCTGCTACCACAGAGAGGTCGCAATGGCGCAATCTGGTCTAGAGCTCCCGTAGTAGCCATATTCCAGGCCATCACTAGGGACTAGAGATATCTTAAGTCCTCTTAGCTTCCAAACATTGAAGTCATATTATGATATCTGGGGTTGTTAATGTTTGTACCAACAATTTTGATTTCTATTTTTTCAAATTCAGCATTTCTGATAAGATATTTTGCTCATTAATTAAAGACATAAAATGATGATATATAGTCCATCACTCTTTTCCCAATTCTAAACCATTTAATTGTTCTTTTCTAATGTTGCTTCATGGTCATCATTATCAATTCTTCTGTAGGCAGATGAAGTGGCTTAATTAATACACCCATTTTTTTAAAAGTTCTGCTTGTTGGGATCTATTTCTTAACACGTAGTCAATCAAAACCTTGCTATAATCAATAAAACAATAAAAAACATATCTACCAAAACTTTCATGTACTGTGTTTTCTATTGTCCATCAAATGTTACCAAAGTGACATTGGATGGTCCTGACTTTTCTAAATCCAATTTGTACATTTGTACTGGAGCATCATCTTGTTAATTTGCAACTGTTTGATAGTTTAAACATTCTTTAGAACTGCCACTTTTTAATAGTGGAAAATAAATTGACCTTCTCTAGTCCTTTCCTGCATGCAAACCATAAGCTACACTTTTAACTGTGTAATTGCATAGGATTTTAAACAAATCGGCATGATTTTCATCAATTACATCTTTGTTACTTCCAATATTTAATTTTACAGTCCGTAATGTCTGATTTTGGTTTAGCGTTCAAACGTTTGCATGTGTACAGATGTTGGGGTCTTTCCTATAGTCATGGTAGTTTTTTATGCCTTTTTTTCTCCGTTAGATCTTTGCCTTCTTTTTCTTTGTAATGCTTATTGTTGCATAAAAGTTTCTCTTGATTTCTGTAATTTTATTAACAAAGTTCTTACCTTTTACATTGTTACCTTCAGTTGCACTGCTTGTTTAGATCTAATTTATTGACTTTTCTTTGGAACTTGGTTAGACAAGGTTTTATTTGTTTCTGTTTGCTATCCATCTTTCTTCAGCTATTTTTAATATATCAATACAGGTAGTCCTTGACCTACGACCACAATTTCTGTTGATAAGAGAGATAGTTGTTAAGTGAATTTTAACCTATTTTACGATCTTTCTTGCCACTGTTGTTCAGTGAATCACTGCAGTTGTGAAGTTAGTAACACAGTTGTTAAGTGGATCTGGCTTCCCTGTGACATTTGCTTGTCAGAAGGTCACAAAATAGAATACAATAGAATAGAACTCTGTATTGGCCAAGTGTGTTTGGACACACAAGGTATTTGTGTCTGGTGCATAAGCTGTCAGTGTACATACAAGTAATAGTGATAATCATGATCATAAACAACATGAAAATACATTCATCATAAATCATAAAATACAACACTTCACCATAAATCATAGGATGCC
Source organism: Bothrops alternatus (assembly GCA_034064705.1). Classification (NCBI taxonomy): domain Eukaryota; kingdom Metazoa; phylum Chordata; class Lepidosauria; order Squamata; family Viperidae; genus Bothrops; species Bothrops alternatus. Next base: position 2,231,039 of record JARGCV010000033.1, read on the forward strand.
AGATTTAGTGATAGTCCTAGAGTACTAGCCAAGCAAACAACATAAATCATACCAGGATACAAAAAAAAACAATATAAATTGTAAGATACAAGCAACAAAGTTATAGTCATGGGTGATCACATGACCGTGGGCACTGCAACTGTCACAGAAGCCAATTGCCAAGTGTTCATGTAACCACAGGGATGCTGCAATGGATATAAATGTGAAAAATGATCATAAGTCACTTTTTTCAAGGCTGTTGTAACTTCAAACAGTCACTAAATGAATGGTTGTAACTCAAGGTCTACCTGTATACAGTCAACTTTGCCTTCTTTTACTTTTGCCTTTTGGGATATTTTTGCTTGCTTCATCTTTAAAATGTGTCATATATTTCAGTTCAGAGTTCTTCAGGCACTCTATTTATCAAATGGAGCATCAGGTGTTATTTTTGTTGACTGAATAGAACTTCTCTATATTTTTTGCATAGTATATAGTCAATTCAGTTTCAGTGTAGTCAATTCAGTGATGTCTATGTGGATGTAATATCACCTTTTAGATTGTTGGAAGATACTTGCTATAAAATTTGAATTTTCTTTGCAGAATTCTATTAATATATATCCTGCTTGAGTTTATGCACCAATACCAAATTGTAAGTTATTTTATGTACAACTGTATCGATCCAACCTTCCATTACTTGTAAGACTTCTGGCTGGAATTTTTGGGGAACAGGGTGGCATGTTGACAAGATGCTCAGCTTCCATTTTTTTCGGCAATCGTAGTTGGAACACAGATTTAAATCATCATAATGTTGATTGAAATTAGATTTTAGACCCAAAAATTTTAAAATAATTTTTTATGTTTTATTAGCTTATAATATGAAATACAAAAATACAAAAGCAAGTAATGTGAAACAAGGGGGAGGGGAAGGGAATGAGAGAAGGGGGAAGAGAGGGGGGGAAGAAAGAAAAGGCATTGACTTCTGACTCCCTCTGTTGCAGTAGAATAAGGCATTAACACTGAACCTCAACTTGTTACTCTTCCATAATACTATAGACTAGCCCAGGGGTAGGCAACCTTGGCTCTTTTATGACTCGTGGACTTCAACTCCCAGAATTCCTGATCCAGCCATGCTGAGGGAAAAAGGAGAGGTTTCCAAGCTGAGCCATGCTGGCTCAGGAATTCTGGGAGTTGAAGTCCACGAGTCATAAAAGAGCCAAGGTTGCCTACCCCTGGGCTAGCCATTTCTAAAACAGCAAATCAATCTACAGTAAAACCCAAAATCAAAGTTTCGTTTTTTTCCACCTTAATCACAAAGTCCAGAAGCAGTTTCCAAGTAGAAACAAAAGCACTTATATTGTTTTCTTTAATCAAAATGGTCAATTTAGCCATCTCTGCTAACTCCATCAGCTTTGTAGCCATTTAGGCATGGTGGGAATCGAAATGTCATTTCATTTTTGTGCATAGAGTAGTTTTGTTGCCATCAACATACATATGATCAGAGTTCCAAAAAATTTTCCAAGTCTTTTTCCATTAAGCCCAAAAGAAAAGTTTCTGGTTTTATCTGTATATTCTCTTTAAGAACTTTCTGTATTAAAATTTGAATCTTACTCCAATATGTCTTTGGTTTATCACATGTCCACCATAAATGGTAAAAGGTCCCTTCTTTACATTTACATTTCCAACATTCATTTGAAATACCTTTATACATTCTGGAGAACTTTTCTGGTATCAAATACCAGTGGTACATCATCTTACAGAAATTTTCTTTTAAGTTATAGTTTAGTGTGAATTTTAAACCTTTCATCCACATATTCTCCCATTGTTCAAGCATCACATTATATCCAAAGTTCCTTACCCACTGAATCAGACAATGTTTTACATGTTCACTTTCCAAATTCAATTTCAATAACATTTCATAGACCTTAGCAATAATATGTTCATCACTATCACACAGTAAAATTTCCAGTTTATTTTTAACAAAGTCAAACCTATAACTCTTTTTATCTAGTTTGAATCTTTCTATCAATTGTAAGTATGTAAACCAGTAGCGGATTTTATACGCAAATTGAGATAATTTTATCATTTGGGAGTTGCATCTGAGCATTTTCTGTGACGATCTGCTGTTTGATGCAAATCAATCCATTCTATTGCAAATTCTCAGAATATCTTTTTTCAATCATGACATTTGTGCTCTGGCAACATCAGTATTGTCTTGGTTTATAGTTATGCCATTTCAGATGCTATCTGTCTGTCTGTCCATCTATCTCTCTAGTTTCCCCGAAAGTAAGGCCTACCCCAAAAATAAGCTCTAGCTTGATTTTTGGGGTTAGGCCTAATATAAGCCCTATTGCAAAAATAAGTCCTAGTTTTGGGGCAAGGCACACACCTAAAAATCAAGCTAGGATGGAGGTGGGGGGTGCGTAGTTGTCCCACGTGTCCAGCACCCACTTACCTTGCAGCCAGGCCTCTCATTGCCGGCCTATTTCTTCTTCTGTGGCCTCTTCTGCCGCCAGGCTTGCATTTTGCAGTCACAGGCCTTTCCAGAAGGCCACTTCAACTGAGAACCTGATTGAATCCATAGCTCGGTAATCAGCTGCATAGGCCTTCCGGAAAGGCCTGGCTGCAAAATGTAGGCCTGACTGCAAAATGCAGGCTGAATGCAAAATGCAGGCCGGAATGCAAAATGCAGGCCGGAATGCAAAATACAGGCTGGAATGCAAAATATAGGCTGGAATGCAGCTGCAGAATGAAGCCATTCCTTCGGCCAGAAAAAGTCGACCAGCTGCACAGGGCTATTGGTGCCAGAGGTGAGTATAAAAGACACACACCCCCCAAAATAAGACCTGGTGCCTTTTTGGGAGGCAAAAAACCCCAACAACAGCCGGTCTTATTTTCCGGGAAACATGGTATCTATCTATCTATCTATCTATCTATCTATCTATCTATCTATCTATCTATCTATCTATCTATCTATCTATCTATCTATCTATCTATCTATCTATCTATCTATCTATCACCCATCTCACAATTAAGTGACTCTGCACTTTGCATATCTTTGCAACATTTATTTTTTTCCTTTGGTGTCTGAACACATCAACATACAGCTACCTAATAAGCACCAGTTCTACTCATATTTGCTCTCTCTTTCTTCCTGGTAGCTTGCTGGAGTCCTCCTCTTCCAAAATCATGCTGGCTTGTTGTTAATGTCCATTTAAGGGGGGTTTTTTGGACAGACTAATAGAGAGGGTTCCTATTTCTTTTTCCAATGTTTCATATTTGATCTTATCTCTCATCTAAGACCTGCCTGTCATGGACAAACCTTTGGGGAATGTATATTCCAAACAACATTACTCAGAATCATTGGATTGTGCAAATGCCTCTTGATCCATAAGTTAACAATATGTGAAAGATCCATCTAAGACCTATAGAGTAAAAATTCAAAAACCACTATCAAGTTTTAATATTTAGAAAGTTAAGATCTCTTAATCAACTCACATTGACTTTCCTTGTTGCTAAGACTAAGAGTGGATCAATTGTACTCCCAATATTTTTTTATTATGAATGATGAAAGGGAAGGTATGGCTGAAAGATAGTTGGAGAAATGGCACTTCTATCCTGCAGAATTTTTGATGCTCCTATAACGGAACTTCTGTCATACAATCAATCGATCATTTGCAGTCCCCTCGTCTACTAACAATAAATTATATCTTGGAATCTCTGAGAGATGAATAGGTTAAAAGTCTCACTAAATGCTTTTTCTTACAAATTATCACAAGAATCTCCATACACCTTCATATATAGACAGCTTTTAAAGTAAGTAGTATCATTTCTCTTTTTAATTACTTTGAACTTTATTTTCCAGGACATATTTTATACTAAAGACTTCAATATTTAATCTGTTTTTTCTTCCTATAAGGAAAAGTTATTTATAATTAATATAATAAAAAGTAGCTATTATCATATCTGTCTTTTTTTAACAATATTTTACTAAATTTTATAAAGGTAGGGGAGGGATAGGGTCAACATAGGTATTGGGGTTCAGGGTAAGGTTTGGGGATGGGGTTGGGATAAGGGGGGTTACCACCAATAACATTTCCACACTTTAGCAAGCAGACTATTGTCCGGATACAAATATTCAATAACAATAATTAGCATGATAGTAAATAGTTATAATTGATAAAAATAACAGTGGCTATAAAGACTATCAATTAATCAGTAAATATCCTTCATCTTATTAAGTTTCATCATCATTTCTCGCTAGTTCGTTTTGCTAACCATTAATAAAAAATTTCCCATGTTTTAAAATAGACTGAGTCTTCTTTTTCTTTAATTTCTAAGATTAATCTATCCATTTCTGCACATTCTAAGATTTTTCTAATTATAATCTCATCAGATGGTATACTTTCATTTTTCCAATATTGAGCAAATGCCATTCTCGCAGCTGTCAATACATACTCATTCTCTTTTCCATAATTGGATCCTAATATTCCTAACAAAAACAGTTCTGGCTTAAATTCTGTCTCAATTTTAGCATCTTTTCTAGCCATGTATGAATCTTAAACCTGTTTTTCAGTCTACTCTAATGTAACTATTAACTGTAGAACAGTTCTTTATTTGAGGAACTGTCTATATTTAACCTTTACTGTCATTCTCAAGAATTAGTATTGACCACAATGTTACCAATCCTGAGACAGAGGAATTGCTTTTCATTGGCTATGCAGAGTATTTCAGAGTACTGTCCTTTTATTCTCTTAATCATGCACATTTTTAGCAAGGCTAAGAAAGTCTTCACTTAAACTAATCAAAGCGTATTCCTTTGGATGCTCCTCTTCTGCTACAGTTGGCCTGACATGTTAAAAGAGCTGAGGCCATTTTTACCACCTCTAAATATTTGTCTTGGAAAAGTTATAAAAGCTTTAAACTAATAATTTAAAATTTGCTTTCAAATTTTGGGTATATTGGGTAACAAATATTGGGTAACAAAGCCTTGCAGATTATTCCATAATTAGTTTAATTAGTTTCAGTTTGGGAAAGCTAGTCTTTTGGGTGTTGTGGTATAAACTGGAAGTTGTTCCTGGAATGTTTTATTTTTCTGTCTTTCTGCTCAAAAGACCCAAGATCAATGCATGAAGCAATAAAGCTACATTATCAGGAAGAAAAATATGTGTACCATCAATAACAGAAGGGAATTATTTAATTGAACTGAAGTAACAGTAGGAATGGGAATAAGAGTAGGGACAAGGAAGAAAGCAAAAAAAAAGGCAAGAGTAATGAGATAGAATAGGATTCTATCATAATAGGATAAACAGTAACTATTTCTGTTAAAGTTTCTGGGCACAAAACAATTCATCAAAAAGAATACATGGAATGAATAATACAAGTATTGAATATGTCTTCCAATATCTTAGCAGATCTTTACAAATAAGTCTCTTTTTTAATTAATATCTTTTATTTTTGGATCTTGCATATGGAGTTATATTTTAATAGTTACATTATGAGTAGAAATACCATATGCAAGCCTTAAATTTTCCATAACTCATCAGCAACATAATACATAGTTCCAGTCACAAAATGAAATCAAGGAGCAAGTGCCAAATACTTTGAATAAATTGTACCACAATTTGTGATACTTTAGATCACCTCTTTGTCGATCCATAGGTTTCTTTGATGAAATGAAGACGCACACAATGTTTTTAAAATATCAAATCCCCTGTTACCCATTCTGTTCCCATCTTTCAAGGTAGAACTAGAGTTCTTTGACATTTTTTTCTTGTAGTCAATAGCAACAGACTTGCCACTTGTATATATAGCTTCTGTTTTAATGCAGAACATTTGAGGAGCTGTTTCCTTCTAAGATTTCCCGTGTAGGGATCTCTCTGGGTTCTTGCAGTTCACCTTGAATAACCCTGATAACAAGTCTTTAGCCAGAGGGGAAATTTCTAAGCAGCAATTTCTCCCTCCTCCTCTAGCATGCTGTAAAAAAATACCATGAACAGGAAGAATGGATTTATCAGTTGCTTTTAAAAAGCAAACATACAGATAAACAAGTATCACAGAATTATGGGAATAACTTTAAATACCACTGAGCTATTAGTGAATCTCCTTCTGTCCTGCAGAGAGATGCTTACTCAACGCCAGCAGTTTTTTAAAAAAAAATATGTTTTATTAATTTTTTAACATAATCACCTTAATATTCGGTAAACTGTGTGTTGTCTGGATTTACATTTAAGAAACATTCACTAACAATTGGTTTCTATAATCTATAATCCACATAATAACTTTACTTTATTTCCTCTTTTTCCCATAATGTTCTCTTTTACCAACCTTAAGTTAGTACAATTCTTGTTGTTTTAATGAATGATGATTGAGTATAAAATGCCAGCAGTTTTTTCTTTCTCATCATACACAATACAAATTGAGCTGTCTAATGGACTAAAGTATTTTAAAAACAGAGCACATACTTAACACAAACAAAATATATTTACTTTTAAAAACAGTTATTAATGCTATATTAGCCAGTTTCCAATTCTGACATCCTTCTCCCTATAAAGCAGAATTCATCATATTTTGTAAAGTTTATAAAAGTTCATCCTCAAAACATTTATAATAAGAACATGGTAATCCATCTGGTCTGAGCTCCTTTCCTTTCCTGATTTAATACTTTTTATAACTTTGCATACTTCCTTTATTGTTATAGGTCCATTCGTAATCTGTTTTTCTTTGTCTGTAATCATCTGAAAATTTTGTTTCTTTAGATACCCATTTGTTTTCTCCAGAGAAATATCTTGTCTTTTATACAGGAATAATGTTGATGAAACACATTTTGCATAGCCATGTTATTCCACTTGTAATTTCAGTATCAATTTCATCCAATCCTTCTTAAGCGTTTTGCCAAAAGTTTTGTAGATCTTTGAAACCCCTTTTTTTCCTTTCTAATCCAGAAAGAAAGTTGACTCACCAAGTGAGTTTCTCTTGTCCTGCCACTCAGAAAATCTCTTTTTATTTGATTACATCCGAAAGTGTTTTAAGAAAGTGAGGCCCCTGTGAACCTTGTGTCCATATAGGCAGCATTTAGGCTGTGAGTTTGATTGAAATCTTTTGATTCCCAGCAGTCAACTCACTTATTGACTAGAAAAACCTCAATCCCTGCAGTCTCCTTACGAGCAATAGCTGTCCAGAGTGCAAGAGGGTGATCCCACAATTCTCCTTGTCCAGAAAGACTATGCTGGCCAGAAATCACCATTTAGCTATCCATTTCTGCTGCAATGCCACCCCCTCTTTGTCAGGAATGTTTAGTCCACCATAGATCCTCACCCGGAAGCCCTGCAAAAAGCTTGTGTAGGAGCCCTTCCTCACTATGTTGTGTTTGGCTGCAAGATCCTTCTCCTGGTTTGGATCTCCATCTTAGCCTGGCTGATGTCTTTTTGAGTCTTCAAGCCTTGATCCTTCTTAGTGGGTCCAGATGGAGTTTACTGCCTGATGGATCTCTCTTTCTCTCAGCATCAAGCTAGTTTGCCAAGTAATACTCCTTAATACTTTGCAAGAACCTGCCCCTCTTCCCTTGTTTCGTGCAAGGAATGGAATTTTATCTAGGCTAAATGCTGTTGGAGGGAAAAGCCTTGTGTCTTCTCCCTCTCATCTTTTGCTTCTTTGTGAGTAGTCTTTCTGTCTTGATTTAAAATTGTGTTTCTTGTGCCTTGTTTCTCCTTAAACTGCCCTTTCTAGGCCAGGTTTTTTTTTTTTGTCTTCTTTTTCCTAACCACAGCTCCAAGGTAACTACTGCTTCTCTCTCTTCTCATGTGTGTTCATGTATTTGTCCACAGTTCCTTAGTTTTTAATATCTTTTCTAGTTTCCTTTTTCTGTGCTCCTTGGGATCAACCATCCATTGCCACAGATTCATGTTTCTAATGTCCTTACTAAGACCAATCTGTAAAATTGCAGCTTCTTTATCTCCTAGTTTATTTCCGTCTTCATTTCCCTTAGCATCTCCAAGGGTCCAATTTTCTTTGATTTAATTTTTTTGAGTTACAAACTTTTGCAGTCAAATATTCTCTCACGTATCTTCTAAGTGTATGCCTTCCAAATCTTAATTCCTTCACTTATTTCTTTATTATAATCTGGACTGAACATTAATGTTGATTTCAGATGGTATCCTTTCTGGTAAAATGCCAGTCAAACACATAGATGAAAATTAGGGCTTTCAGTATATGCGTGCTTTTTTTATATGCAAATAGAACCGATTGGCCATGATAATTGGCTTTCTGCATTTTGTATATAAGATAATATAACTAAGATAAAAATACTAGAAATGAAGTAGATGCTACTAGAAGTTCTATTACCCTTAATCATAGCATGATGCCTGATGATCTGGAAGAGGCAAGAAGAATGCTCACAATGTAAAATTCTTATTTGTACAATGCTTGGCCTGTTCTATGAGGTAATACTTATCCCTATGTTTAAATCAAATAATACGACACATATTTGGATACTAAAATCTCTTGTCAGTAAAGATCATCAAAAATTTGAAAAATGAAATCATATGCTGAGTATTTTAATATACAAGTATTAGTTCTCAACTATCATTTGAGGCTCTTTGCGTGCGCGCGTGCACACACACACACACACTTTATTTGTTTTTCAAAGATAAAGTGGTAAAGGTTTTCAGTCCAAACTACAAATGTGCTGTTTTCCTGGAAGCCTCAGAAAACCTAGCTTTTGGGGAATCCTCGTTTTCTTCTATTTTGAGGCATTAATGTTCCCTTTCAGACATTTCTAATAAAAAAGGTACCTTGTCTTATTGCTGTGTCAGCTATGGTTTTAAGATGACGAATCTATTTTGGGTTAAATTTTGAGTCTTTAATGTTATGGAATAACATAGATAAATATTTCATTGTTGGAACTTTACAAAAATTAGATTATATCAGATAATTGGTTTCCTAGTTTCCTAGTTGCACAGTCTAAGAGTCTGGTAACCTATTGGCTAAAGGCAATCCATTAGATTGTGAGTAATAATCTAAATACAGTGCTCACACCAAGAAGTGTACATCACTCCATTATGGTCTGGGAAAGCAGATAGCTTCCTATTACCCAATACCCTACAAGACAGGTAGCTAATTTTGCACTGGAATTCTGTGGTGAAATAAATATTTTGCTTTACGTTTTAGCTGTTATATTTCTACCCTGACATCTTACAGCATTACCAAAACTATTGGACAGTCTAAGAAAAAAAAATGGAAGACTCGGAAAAATTGGAGGGTTAGACATAGAAAATGCTGCCACCCTAGACTCTGAAATGAATGAGGCAATGTGAATGTTGAGCAAAAACACCAAGTGACAATTTGTGCACTAACTTTAAGCCATGATGCTCCCTAAACATTTTACACCTAGAACTTTCTGTAGTAACCACAGTGCCTTGAATATGCATGGCCCAAGTTTTAGATTTCTGTGTGGCCAGGACCATTGTTTTGTATCTTCTCTCTGTACTAGGGAATATGAATTTTCCTTCCTAGGGGATGTTTTAATAAAGCAATACTGTAGCTTGCATTACAACTGTATAATGAAGGAATGCCAGATCCTCAGGTTATTCCATAACACATGGTGCATAACTATGTGAATTAATCACATAGTGTTTTACAGAGGGATTTTAAGCTACCTTAGTAGCAAGTTGCAGAAACAGTATTAACAGGTTTTAGGCATATGGCTTGCCTTACCTATCTAAATGGTTATGCTGTGAAGAAAGATATTATCATCACTGGAGAAGTTTGACATGTATTCATCACCTGTTTGGATTTGGATTCACTTATCTCCACTATAACATCTTCATAAAAGAGCTGTAGGCAGGGGCCTCTAAGACTAACGCAGATGATCTAGATGGCAATGAGAATATTAAAATTGGGATCCTATACCAGACTAGTTAGAAGCAAGCCTTTGCAAATAGAATGAGCCCAGTAAATACATTTAGGAGTCGGTTAGGTTATTTGATGGAATACATGGAAAGGAAAACACATGGCAAATATTTATTGTTATTAATAGCTGTCTTTTGCTTTTGTTCGATTAAAACATAAATTATACAGTTAATGAAGTGTGCTAGAAAGTATCAATAATACACTTCCAAAAATCCAGAATGCGCCAATACCTTCTTAGATAAGCCAGAGCACATCTGTGCTTTCAGAAAAAGTAATATGCCCCAAATCTCTTGATTTGACTCATTCACTACCTGGGTTCTATGTCTTTATTTTATATAATATTGCACATGTATTTGGTGCAACCTTTTTTAACTGTCTTATAAATCTGCTATTGCCCAAAGGTTTAATTTAATCGTCTTTCTCAGCTAGAAACTAAGTTTTGATTATGTATTTACCTACACCTATGCTTTGCATACTTTTCCTTTCCTTTTCCCCTTCTTGTATTGTTATACTTTGCACACACAGGTGTGAGGAGGTATTTAAATTCAGTAGATGATGATGTACACTGATTTTCTAAGAAACTGAATTTACTGTTCTTGTTCTATGGAAGGAATATATATTTTTCAGGAATCTATATTCCAGGGTCAAATTAGACACAATCCAACCAGGATGTTTTCCTATATCAAAATATATGTGTAAGGCCGTAACCTCTGTTCAATATAGAGAAAAGCTTTGCATATAAACAGGCTGCTGTTTTGAGGCTTTAATTCAGTTATAAACAAAGTGATGCAAAATTGTTTGGAAGCCATTTCTACCACATTTGCAAATGTCATATCTTTTAAGAACCTCGTTAAAATTATTTTAAAAGTACAATAAATATTTTAACATGGATGGAATGTTATCCTTGTAGAGGTATATTATAGAGAGACGTATTTTGAAAAGGAAAAAAAATAATATTTTTCAATTTTAAGAAATATTCTATATAAAAGAATGCCTGTTATGGATATGTCGGAAATTTGGAAATATGTAGATAAGGTTTCCAAGCAATCCTTGTTGATCAGCCATTAGCATGCTTATGTTTTGCTTTCACATCCTGATGGAGATGCTGTTTGAATATTTATTCAGTTTGAAATAAAGTCACAGTTGCATCAAATCACTTCCTACGTTCAAAGTTTTTCAACCGTTTTTTAATAGTTTTCCATTATCTGTTTTTGCAGTAAATTTAGTAGTGGAGGAGCGAACAAGACAGATGAAAATGAAAATGCACCGGTATAATCAGACAACAGGGTGTGGTTCTAGTCAAGAACTTGAACATGAGCAATATACTAAGGTAAATACCAAAATACAACACTTTGTTTCAAAAGTTGGAGAATTTACATAGATGTTAAAAATATGGCATAAAACAAAAATATTGAGGAGGAATACCTGATATCCCTCCAAAGATGCTCTTTATTGGTTTAACTTAGGAAGCTACTGATACTATGTTATTTTACAGAAACCATATTATGTTGTCATTATTTCATTTGTGAATTTTTTTCAATGAGGGAGCACTCCTCACCTTTTTAAAAAAAAACTAACTGCATTAAAAGAATATATGAGATGGTTACATTTAAACATTCTTATTCTGGTTATGGAAAATAAAATTATTGCTTTGTTCCCCCTTCCCACCCATTAAAATAATAAAGAACATTAGTCATTAATCTTCACGTTGTGTCAATTAAAGTTAAAAAAACATCTTAAGGAGGATTTCTAAAACAAATCATTTTTGTCGAATTGGAGATCTTTCTCTAGGATTTGTAACTGAATCTGGGAGATATCCCTCCTTTAAAAAAAAAAAATCTTTCTACACTTAGGAAACTTACATTTCAAGTAGTAATACAAGCCCTGTGCAGGCAAGAAACAAGTGAGTAGCTCAGAAGAAGTGGTGAGCAAGTCATTCCCTCTTTAAGTCATTCCTTTTCGTTCTTCCCCATAATCTCTCACAACTGTTCTTGATGTACATAGTGTGACTGTTTACAGCAGAAAGCTTTTACTTATCTATAAAGGCTTCTATGGATAATAAGCTCGTCACATACTATAGCATGAGTTTGCAGAAGGAAAGGATTCAATTTGCTATTCACATATTCAGTTGTATACATTAATGTGTTGACTAAACAGTCAGATCAATCATATATAATAATTGTTTATTTACAAGCAGAAGTTTTTGTTTAAAGTGTGTGATTTTTGCTAGTGATTTTATTATCCAATAATTAGGATTTTCTAGAATAATTTACTGATTGCTAACAGGAGAAATTGAATCAATTTGTTAATGCAAGCACCACTTTTTGTCTATTGTAGGCAATCTAGACAATAACCCTATCATGGGATTTATTTTTTTAAAATGTTGTGCAATTTTTTGCAATTCCCTCAAAGCTTTCAGATCAAAACATTATGGCAACTTAAGTATTGATAAATGTAATCTGCAGAACCCAGCATTTGAGATTGTGATGCATGTGTTTGTGTAGCAATGTGTGAAGAAAACAGGCACAGTTTGTATGATTATGTTGTACTGTCCTTTTTCTCCTTTGCTTTTTATTATTTGCTCCCCATCATTCAGAAATACCAAGAAACTGGTATTTTTGGACCTTCTCTTTGCTTTTGTTTGTATTAGACAATTTGTCTCATTTTACATTTTTTTTATAGTTATATATAAAAGACACTCCACTAAGTGTACTCTACCAAGCTAGTTAGGAACTGCTGCAGGGCTGAGAGTTTTGCCTACCTGTGTGAGACTTAGGGGGAAAGCAGAAAGCAATGCTTTTTAGTTGTGTCATAAACCCCTGACATAATATACCTTCTCCTATATCCATGTAGCTCCTTTTCTCTTGATATTAGAAAGGCTATGAAAGCAGTGATGTTTAGAAGAAATTTTAATATGGTTATGGGTATTAGAATATTTAATAATAAATATAATAACAGTGGGAATATGGATTTTAACTGTTTTAACTAAAAACTGTTAAAAACGTTACTTTCCTTAAATTGGTTCTACTCTATGATTTTTCTGCTGGAAGCCACAATAAATTCTATATGTGCCCATATAGAAATCTAATAAATAATTACTAAATAGACAATTAAATTACAATAGTTTTGGGAAAGCAAAGATATTGGAAGAATAGATATTGTTATATTTCTTTTCTAGAATCTTTCCAGGTATTGATGTCAGGCTGATAGATCTGTAGTTTCCTGGATCCATTTTTTTTCCTTTTTTGAAGTTGGAAAAAAAATTACGGACCTATCAGCCTGCCATCAATACCTGGGAGGATTCTGGAAAAGATAATCAAGCAACAAATATGCAAACGCTAGAGGCAAACAAAGTCATAAACAGAAGTCAACATGAGTTTGTCAAAAACAGATTGAGCCAAACAAATCTTATTGCATTCTTTGACAATGTGACAAAATTAATGGACCAGAGATATAATTTACTTAGACTTCAGTAAGGTATTTGATAAACTAGACTACAACCTACTACTAAATAAGATAATCAGCCCAGTGCCAGAGTAAGCATTTCCAAGACAGGGTAGTGGGGGAAAAAAGGTTGTAAGATTTGCCTAACTTCCTGAATCCTTACCTGCTGTTTGGGTTCACCCAACTGTTTGGGGTCATAACCTTGATGATACTGTAAAGGAAAAGAAATGTGAAGTAAAATCGGAAGCAGAGTCATAGTCATGTGGTTTTTCTTTCAGTGTCCATTTTGCTTAAATCCTGAGTTGCTGGTCACAATTTCAGTTACTAAACAAGGATTACCTGTGAAAAGGTCACTTAGTCTAATATTCCAAACAGATTTCCACTTTGAAGTATTCATGAGAAAGATGTATTTAATATAAAATACCATATGTACAACATGCTTTTGTTCTCATACTTTGCTGGCTATTACAATTACTAGCATTGCTGTATGTAAATTATGGTTTTATAGCTTCATAAATTATGGTTTTATAGCTTCATACAGGTAGACTTTCATACCTGTATGTCACAAAGTATTATTTGACACTCGGTCTATTTCACAGTTACTTGAAAACCATGAATTAACTGTAGCTATGTTGTGATAAGGGGTAATACCTCCATCCTCAATATTTGTACCACCTGGTGCAATATTCATGTAAACATTTGTAGCACCATCCAGACATAGCTGCTTGGAATTCTTTATATCAGGGGTGTCAAACTGCTGGCCTGCGGGCTGGATGTGTCATGGTGAAATCGCGCCCACCCCATTGCTGGCAATGGAAAAAAAGTCACAATACGTCTTGAAAAACGTCACGTGACATTGCAAGTTTGACACCCCTGCTTTATAATTATGCAATGTAACATCAACTTTTAGAGTAGGTGATTATTTATAAAAATATATCTGTGATTTTGCTTAACATGTAATGCCTTTTATATGTTAACAAAATACAGTTAACAAAAGAAAGTTAACTGTGACAGCAGTGCAATGCATTTGAAAGAGGTGTTTCACAATGTTTGCAGTACAAATGAACCCCATTACTTTGAATCATTAAAGTTGTTATATTTTTTTCAAATCTTGCACAACTGCTTCAAAATTGTATAGGGCTGCCTATCATTCCTTCCCCCACTTCTGAACCATGTAGCTTGCAAACTGCCTTTTCCAGCTTTATGGCTTATCGTATTGTGCAAATACACCATACTAAAAATTTCCCATTGGGGAAAACCAGAAAGTATCACCATGATTTTGGGGAGATCTTTTGGTGGGTAGACTATAGGATATTGCCTCCACATAGTCTGCAATTTACTTGATTTTTTAATCTTTTAAAAAAGATTTATTTGATCTTTTTGTTATTACCTGAGTTTATTCGATCATTTGATGTGTAACAGAAAAAGGACCATTAGAGATTGAAAAGTGGTCCAATACCTAATGTAATCGTAATGAAATAGTTCGAAGGTTGAAACTGTAAAGTGGGAATTTTATTAATAAGGGACAGATGGCAGAAACATTGAAAACCAGGAAACAAGCAGCTTTATACAGCTGATTCAGGCAGATGGGGGTTTTAAGCCTAGAGGGCAATATTCTAAGAGACTGCTAGCAGCAACGTATTTATATATACAACTTCCTAATTTTGTGAAAAAAATTTTATAAATTGCTTACTGAAGCTTCTTATGTAGTATTCATAATATAAAGCAGGGAGTTTAATTGCAAAACCAGGCATGAAACACTGGTACTGCAGATAGGTTTTGAAACTGAGCATAGCTTATAGATGATTTGATAAATTTTAGAAAAGTTTTGGGTTTTGGTTTTTTTTGATTTTTCAAATCTATATTTTTATAGCCAATGTACTACATTTATATTCTCAACTAGTTGTCCAAACTGACAAATAGGGTGATTGAATTATTTACTGTTAAATTACTAAAATATCAATACTCAATATATTTTCAAGTCATTCTGAAATGACCATTTTAAGGTCATTCTGAAATGGTCATTTTAGTTGGATTGTGCTATCTGTTCCTTTCATTAAAAGCAGCACTAAAGAACAACAGAAGTGCTAACAAGAAGCAGGGTTTTTTGTTCTAGTATCCTTATTTTGCTATAAACTTTCCATTCCCTGGTTGCTAAATAATACCGTATTTTCCGGCGTATAAGATGACTTTCTAAACCATGAAAATCTTCTCAAAAGTCGGGGGTCGTCTTATACGCCCAGTCATCTTATATGCCGGAAAATATCGTATTTTCCGGCGTATAAGATGACTTTCTAAACCAGCGGTTCTCAACCTGTGGGTCGCAACTCTTTTTGGGCTCGAACGGCGCTTTCACAGGGGTTGCCTAAGACCATCGGAAAACACATATTTCCGATGGTCTTAGAAACCGAGACACCGCTCCTCTATCTGTTATGTCTGGTCTCTCTCAGCTCATTAAAAGCTACGTAAATGTCTTTAAGAGATTTATTAAACACATTTCAAAAGGATTCATTTCAAAGCCAACTGCTGACATTTTGCTGGCAAAAACATCTAAGACTAAGTATTTACAGTTAGATTACAACAAACTCTTTCCAAACATCCCAATTACTCACTCCGTCTTTATCACAGTGTCCGAGACCTCATTATCCTTCGCTAGGTTTTTCAAAACATCAGACTTTCAAAGCATTGCAAAAGCTTCCAAACCTCTCATTGATAAACGTTGCCCGTAACAAGGGCGTAGTCTACTTCCCCCTTCTAATATAGTGTCCGATACGTCACTTCCCCCCATTACTTCCTTTTTCCAGTTAACTGACACCTTCGCTTATCAAACCTTCTGAACCTCGGATCAATCCATTGCTCGTCTTGCTCTAAATCTGACTCATCATTTGGAGAGTCTGAATCAGAAGGCATACAAAACTCCTCATTGTCTGATTCGGCTGCCGGGGGGGGGAAATACCCAGAGGGGCCGGCTTGTGCTTCCTCATTCTCTGATATGTCATCATCCAGTCGTGAGACACCCACAACACTATCCGGCCATCGCCACCCTCCTTCTCCGCTGGCTCCTCCGCCTCCAGGGCGCCCTTCTCCAACAGCACCTGCTCCTGCCGCCACAGTGCCATTGTGTGCACCCCCGATGCCGCCCTGGGCTGGCTCAGCGGCCGAGCCGGGTCTGGGCCACTACTGGCGCTGCCGCTGGGCCAAGCCAGTCTCCACACCTCCTGCTTGCCCGGCTGCCCTCTGTGCCGCACGGGAGCCTCCCCCGTGCCACCCGGCCAGCCTCCCTCACCATCGGAGGCCACCTCAGCCTTCTGGTGCCCGTTGCAGCCGTGGGGCTGTCGGGAAAGAGTGGCTCCTACCCGGCTCACCGGGCTCCGGGACTCGGAAGCGGCCAGGGGGCGGGGAAGAGGGCGAGGTAGCGATGCCCGCATGTGCATTGGAGGCCAGTCGGCCAGGCTGGGAGGGGAGAAGTGGCGCCTTCCGAGTGGAAGCTGGCGCTCCGGCCGTGCCCCTCTTGCATGCAATTGGTTGCTCCCCCCCTCCCCGGGCAATTGTGCGGAGCTGCTTGTGCGTCCTTGGCAGCGCCTCCCTCCTTCAATCTCCTTCCTTCTCCATGTCCTTCCTTTCCCCTTCAATCTTCCTTCCTTCTCCATATCCTTCCTTTCCCCTTTAATCTTCCTTCCTTCCTTCCTTCCTTCCTTCCTTCTTTCCATCCATCTCCATCTCCATCCCTTGGCGGGTGTGAGAGGGCGGCCGGCGGCTCCGAGGCGTACGGATCCTCCGCGCAGCTTCCGAGGCCCCGGATGTGCCGCCGCTTGGCTCTCCACCAGGCTCGCTGCCAGAGCCTCCCCCCTCCCCGGGCAATTGTGCGGAGCTGCTTGTGCGTCCTTCAATCTCTCTCTCCTTCCTTCCTTCCTTTCCCCTTCAATATCCTTCCTTCTCCATCTCCTTCCTTTCCC
The DNA here is from genome assembly GCA_034064705.1 of Bothrops alternatus. Lineage (NCBI taxonomy): Eukaryota > Metazoa > Chordata > Lepidosauria > Squamata > Viperidae > Bothrops > Bothrops alternatus. The sequence goes on from JARGCV010000033.1 coordinate 2,248,324, forward strand.
CTTCAATCTTCCTTCCTTCTCCATCTCTTTCCTTTCCCCTTCAATCTTCCTTCCTTCCATCTCCATCCCTTACCCTTCAATCTCTCTCTCCTTCCTTCCTTCCTTCCTTCCTTCCTTCCTTCCTTCCTCTCCCCTTCAATCTCCTTCCTTCTCCATCTCTTTCCTTTCCCCTTCAGTCTTCCTTCCTTCCTTCCCCTTCCCTCCCTCCCAACATTTTTGAGCAAGGAAGAGTAAGCTTCTCCAGTGAGCATTGCTATATTGTTTTTGTGATTAATCACTATGCTTTAATTATGTTCAATTCGTAACAATGAAAATACACCCTGCATATCAGATATTTACATTACGATTCACAACAGTAGCAAAATTACATTTATGAAGTAGCAACGAAAATAATTTTATGGTTGGGGGTCACCACAACATGAGGAACAGTATTAAAGGGTCGCGGCATTAGGAAGGTTGAGAACCACTGTTCTAAACCATGAAAATCTTCTCAAAAGTTGGGGGTCGTCTTATACGCCCAGTCGTCTTATACGCCGGAAAATACAGTAGTTTTAAAAGTATCCACTAGAAATCAACAAAATCCTTATGTGGACCATGGGCACTGATAGTAGTAAACACTCGGTGGAAATCAAGTTTAGAGTAGAAACTTTGAAGAGATTGCATCATCATTTAGCAGCTCAGATTGTTACCCTTAATCATTTCAATACTCAACAATGCTAATGCTGCCACCAATTTTTTTTAAAAAAATAGCAACTTCTTGATGAACATGAGAATGGTAAAATTATCTTTGGCTCCTTACCACAATGCTGCCTACCCAGTCTTTTTTTTTTTTAAGTCAGAGATAATGTGTGCAAAGAGAAACGATCAGAATCGTGGTCATTTGCAAATTAATATTTTTATTTACCCACTTTGAAGTTAATACTCTATTCTTACTGCTTACCTTCTCATAAACTGGTCCCTTAAACTTTATGAAATAGTGTATGTCCCCCCCTTTTTTTAATTACTGTACTACATAAAAGCAGCAGCAGCTCATTGGCGGCCTTCTGAAGTTGTGCCTCTCGTCACGGGTGCTTGTAATGACATGACATTTTTGGTTTTGCATGCGTGTCAATGGACCTCACATTGTCTCTTCTCATCTTCAGTATAATATACAAACCGATCAGTACAGAAGTTGTGATAATGTCTCTGCCAAGTCCTCAGACAGTGATGTCAGTGATGTGTCAGCTATTTCCCGCACCAGCAGTGCCTCTCGCCTCAGCAGCACAAGCTTTATGTCAGAGCAATCCGAGCATCCACGAGGCAGAATCAGGTGAGCTTTAAATCTTTAGTGTAATGTGCTGATTAAAACCTTATGTCTTTTTCCATACAATGTACAATGATTTGCTAAACCCTATATTTTAGATTCACATAATTTTACAAAATGAAGAGATTCCTCAACAACAATAAACATTTGGTGAGATCAGACGAAGGCGCTCACCTCTCTTCATATTTATTTTTTTTATTTATTTTATTCGGATTTGTATGCCGCTCCTCTCCGAAGACTCGGAGCGGCTTACAACATATATATATAAACAATTGAACAAATCCGAACAACATTAAAAATACAAACCCCATACATACTCATCAATCACACCACAAGCAGTGGTAAAGCAGTGGTTTAAAAAAGTCATTTTGGCATGTGTCACAAATACAGATGTCCACAGGATATAGCACTACATCAAAACATATCAAGGGTTTCAAAGAAAGTTCAGAAAAACCAAAAAAAAAAAAAACCCTCTAATTTGCAAAGATCCTTTGAAATGTGCAGGAATTTCAAGCAGATGCTGTTAACTACCATCCAAGCAAGTTCAAAATAGCTTGAACTCCAGCGAATGAAGTTTTTACACTTGCAGTGTGATTTTTCCCTTTTATTTTTAATAATTGTTTAAAAGCAGGGCCACAAAAAAAGAAAAATAGAAGATGTGGGTGCTCTATCACTGTAGATTTTTTAAAGAAGAGATTGGACCAACCATTTGACTGGAATGTTACAGAGTCTCCTGCCTGAGCAGCATGTTGGAATAGAAGACCTCAAATGTCCCTTCCAACTCTTTTATTCTGTTCAAGTAAAAAGTAAAAAAAAAATATAGACATGATTTACAAACTATATAAAGTCAAATAAGAATTTTTGAAGTAATGTTAGATTTGTGTTGAAAATAAAACTGATCTTACATCAGTTTAACATATCAGAACCATTATTAAAATCATGCCAGTATTTAATAATTAATAGGCAGTGTACAAAGTATCCCTTAAAATTAACAAGAGTTTTATGTCATCTATAAAGTCTATAGCAATAGCACTAGCACTTAGACTTATATATGGCTTCATAATGCTTTATAGCCCTCTCTAAGCCTATTACAGAGTCAGCCTATTGCCCCCCCTCCAACAAGCTGAGTCAAATTTGAGCTGGCAAGACTCGAACTGCCAAACTGCTGGCAGCCAGGAGTCAGCAGAAGTAGCTTGCAGTATTGCATTGTAACCACTGTATCTGTCCTTATTTAATGAAACAATCATAATTAAATAGCAGTCTGGACATTTAAGTTGCTTTACAAAATACTTCTGCATCGTATCTTCAAAATCCTTAAAACTTAAGTCTAGTTGTATGGCAATTTCCTGTGAGCAACACAAAACCAGTTGAAGTATTTGGTTGTGGCATGTTATTCAAATATTTTTCAAATTTTTAAGGATACTTGACTCTGTAACAGTTCTGGGCAGTGTACAATCTTAAAAATGAATCCACAAGAATAAACCAACATGTTCTTAACATAGAACTTCTCCATCAGAAGCTTATGTAATGTAAACTGAGGCCTGAGGAAGCACTAGGTTTTAAAGCTTATTTGAATAAGACTAGGGCAGGAGCCACACAAATCTCTGGAAAGATGCTGTTCCAAAGTATAGCGAGCACATAAAAATAGACTTACTTCTTGGGGCCCATGAGATTGCATTGTTTAATTGATGTGACCCAGAAGATAACAACTCTTTCAGATTAAACAGGATAGACAGGCATCACAGGAGACAGACAGTAGCCAGGCCCTAATAATGAAGGAGTTTATAAGCATCTCAAATTGCTCCGAACCTGTTAGTTGGTGTAAAAGAACATAGGTGTTACATGGGCATATTATGCATGCTCATGACTGCCCATGTTTTCTGGATCAGCTGCAGCTTCCAAGTGACCTTCAAAGGTAGGTCCATGTAGAGTGCATTGCAGCAAGCCACATACAAAGCGATCAAAGCAAGCCTTCCAGTGATAGGGAGTGACTGTCCAGCAGGTTCAGAATGCTTCCCAGTTCAGAAATGGGCACAACTGGCATATATTGAATCTGTACAAAGACCTATCTGGACACAACTGCCATCTGTTCCTCAAGCCAGAGCTATAAGTCCAGAAAAAAAACACATAATCTACATTTTCAACTGCTTCAGAATGTTCAGATGTAGACTGTAAGGTAACTTGGGGTTTACAGACATATGAGTGACTATTTCAGTGTCTGATACATTCACATAAACAATATATGATAAGATACAGAGCAAGTCTTATGGGCAAAACATAACTTGTTTAACTTTCTAGGAAAAAAATGAACCAGATTCCCTTCTCCCCCCCCCAAAACACACACACACACACACAAAAAATCCTTTAATCAACCATTTTCTTTTAAATCTATCCAATTCTTTCATTTTGGGAGAAGATGGCATAGAAATATTACTTAAGGATGGTAAGGAAGAAATCTGTAGGAATTTTCTGTTACCTTCAACAAATCTCAGGCATATGATCTAGTATTCCATTGTTCTGTTTCCCTCTACAGTAGTTTGAGAATCTGAGTTGAAAAAGCAAATTCAGAAGAGAATTATAGGTTACAGACATCTCTTTAATTAATGCAAAAAAGTATTTCATAGCCTACAGGAATTTAATTAATATAGACAAAACATAAATATCTGATTTATTTTTAGAAACCCATTGAAAAAGTATAATCCTATGCAGGTGTTTTCATAAGTATGTCCATCAAGTTTGATTGGAATTATTCCAAGTAAAGGTGTTGCAATAATGTTCCTGAATGAACAGTTGTATTTCTTTTTTAAGACACTAAGCAATAGCATTGCTTGCTATTTAAATTTATTTCTCAGCAATAAGATCTTTAATATATATTATTATTATTATTATTATTTATTAAATTTCTATGCCGCCCTATTCCGGGAACTCAGGGCGGCTTACAGCATAAATAGAAATCCAATACAAACTAAATAGTACATTTATAAAAATAAATATATAAAAAGAAGAACCCCTAAATTAAGAACCATTCATTCAGCAAACATACACACAGACATACACTGGCTAGGGGCAAAATTTCAACCGCCCCAGGCCTGCCGGCAGAGATGGGTCTTTAGTAGTTTACGAAAGGCGGAGAGGGTGGGGGCGATACGGATCTCCGGGGGGAGTTGATTCCAGAGGGCCGGGGCCGCAACAGAAAAGGCCCTTCCCCTAGGCCCCGCCAGGCGACACTGTCTAGCCGACGGGACCTGGAGAAGGCCGACTCTGTGGGCCCTAACCGGTCGCTGGGTTTCGTGAGGCAGCAGGCGGTCTCGTCAGTAACCTGGTCCGATGCCATGTAGGGCTTTATAGGTCATAACCAACACTTTGAATTGCGTTCGGAGACCAATAGGCAGCCAATGCAGCTCACGGAGTGATGCTGAGATGTGGGCATTTCTGGGCAGGCCCAACACTGCTCGCGCGGCTGCATTCTGCATTACCTGAAGTCTCCGAACGTTTTTCAAAGGTAGCCCCATGTAGAGAGCATTGCAGTAGTCGAGCCTCGAGGTGATAAGGGCATGAGTGACTGTGAGCAGAGACTCCAGGTCCAAATAGGGCCGCAACTGGTGCACCAGGCGAACCTGGGCAAATGTCCTCCTCGCCACAGCCGAAAAATGATGTTCCAAGTTTAGCTGTGGATCGAGGAGGACGCCCAAGTTGCGGACCTTCTCCGAGGGGGTCAAAAGCTCCCCCCCCAGGCTGATGGACGGATAGATTGAATTATCTTTGGGAGGCAGAACCCATAGCCACTCCGTCTTGTCGGGGTTGAGTTTGAGCCTGTTGGCACCCATCCAAACCCTAACAGCCTCCAGACATCGGCACATCACTTCCGCTGCTTCACTGAAATGACACGGGGTGGAGATGTAAAGCTGGGTATCATCAGCATACTGATGATATCTCACCCCGTGTTGTCGGATGATCTCACCCAGTGGTTTCATGTAGATATTAAACAGCAGAGGGGAGAGGACCGATCCCTGAGGGACCCCACAAGGGAGGAACCTAGGGGTCGACCTCTGACCCCCCGCCAACACCGACTGTGACCGACCAGTGAGGTAGGAGGTGAACCACTGCAAAACAGTGCCCCCAACCCCCAACCCCCCCAGTCGGTGCAGAAGGATACCATGGTCAATGGTATCGAAAGCCGCTGAGAGGTCAAGTAGCACCAGGATAGTGGAAAATCCCCTATCCCGGGCCCGCCAGAGATCATCCGTCAGCGCGACCAAAGCAGTTTCCGTGGAGTAGCCGAGCCTGAATCCTGACTGTTGAGGGCCCAGATAATCGGCCTCATCCAAGGACCGCTGGAGCTGGAGTGACACCACCTTCTCAACAACCTTCCCTATAAAGGGAAGATTGGAGACAGGACGGTAGTTGTTTAAAACAGCTGGGTCCAGGGAAGGCTTCTTGAGGAGGGGGCGCACAATTGCCTCCTTGCAGGGAGCCGGAAAGGACCCCTCCCTCAAAGAAGCGTTGACAATCTCCTGAACCCAGCCCCGCGTCACCTCCCTGCTGGCCGAAACCAGCCAGGAGGGGCACGGGTCCAATAAACAGGTGGCGGAGCTCACAGCTCCAATGGCCTTGTCGACTTCATCAGGTGCCACCGGGTCAAACTCCTCCCACACAACAGGATCAAGACGAGTCCCTGTCATCTCGACTGAATCATTATCAGCCGATACTGCATTCCAATTGGAGTCAAGGTCCATCCGAATCTGGGCGATTTTATCCGCAAAAAACTTATTAAAGTCCTCAGCACTACCCTGCAAGGGTGCATCAACCCCCCCCTGATTAAGGAGGGAGCGAGTTACCCTGAACAGGGCGGCTGGGCGGGATTCCGCAGATGCAATCAAGGCGGAATGATACGCGCATCTTGCCGCCTTGAGCGCCACCTGATAAGTCTTGATATAAGATCTTACAAGTGTTCGGTCAGATACGGATTTACTTTTCCTCCATCGCTTCTCTAGGCGTCTCTTCTGGCGCTTCATCCCCCTGAGTTCCTCAGTAAACCAAGGAGATCTCCTGGGTCTGCTACCACAGAGAGGTCGCAGCGGCGCAATCCGGTCAAGAGCCCCCTTCGCAGCCATATTCCAGGCCGTAACCAGGGACTCTGCCGAACTGTGAATGAGAGAGTCCGGTATTTCCCCAAGCGTCCTCTGAAAACTCTCTGGATCCATCAGACGTCTGGGGCGGAACCACCTAATCGGTTCCGCCTCCCTGCAGGGGAGGAGTGGAGCCTTAAAAACAAGCCGCAGCAGAGAATGATCTGACCATGACATAGGCAAAATATCTAAGCCCCTTAAATTCAGATCATTGCTCAACTGTTCTGAGAGGAATACCATGTCGGGAGTGTGTCCCCTCTCGTGAGTCGGACCCTGAACTACCTGAGTCAGGTTCATGGTTGCCATGGTGGCCATGAACTCCTGCGCCAACCCAGAGGATTCGCCGAGCGACGGCAGATTTAAGTCCCCCAAGACAATAAGCCTGGGGAACTCAACCGCCAGCCCAGCAACCTCCTCAAGTAGCGCAGGCAGGGCTGTTGACACGCAGCTGGGAGGCAGGTACGTAAGCAACAAGCCCACCTGAACCCCTAGGTCCAACTTCACAAGAAGCAACTCACAACCCGCAATCTCAGAAACAGCAAGCCTGCGTAGACTAAAGGTCTTCTTGGCTATAATAGCCACTCCTCCCCCCCTTCCCTGGGGTCGTGGCTGATGCCATACCTGAAACCCGGCTGGACACATCTCAGAGAGAGGAACTCCTCCCTCCGGGCCCAGCCAGGTCTCAGTCACACATGTGAGGTCGGCCTCCTCATCCAGGAGAAGATCACGGATGAGGGGAGCTTTATTTACAACCGACCTGGCATTGAGCAGCAACAGCCTGAGCCCAGGGTCCGGATTTCCCCCATCACCAGTACTTCGGGCTGAACTCACAGGGTCGGAGCAAGGGATCACTTTTAAACAGCGAGCTCTTGTTCCCCGGGAATGGCCTACCCTGTGGCCCCCGCCATATCTGCCTCTCCCCAGCAAGACCGGTATACTTTGGCCCTCTATCACCCCAGAGCCAGCGCCCCCCTCCCCCTCCGCCTCTGCCGTGCCAGGCAGGCTAGCCAGTCCATCCCATTCATTCCACTCAACCACAACTCCATCCATATCATTTAATTTACCCCTCCCAAAAACCACCCTATAAACTAACAATTTAAAAACGAGCTAACCATCCATTCATCCATTCAACCCGATTCATTCCACAAACAGTCAATCCCCCCCCAATCTTTCATAACTTCTAACAAGTCAATTAAAATTGTATTAAATAGATATAAATATTTAAAATTTAGACAAACAGTATATAAAAAAAACTTGAAAAACATAGTGACAAACAGAGTCGGCTGATTAGAGCAATGGCTGCTCAGCGGCTCAATTGTTCTCTTCCCCTCGGACTCCCAAGTTCAGCTGCTCACGTTTGGGGCGGCTGGGCTGGGGGAGTGGCTATACAGCAGCCCGGTTCTTCTCTTCCCCTCGGACTCCCAAGTTCAGCTGCTCACGTTTGGGGTGGCTGGGCTGGGGGAGTGGCTATACAGCAGCCCGGTTCTTCTCTTCCCCTCGGACTCCCAAGTTCAGCTGCTCACGTTTGGGGCGGCTGGGCTGGGGGAGTGGCTATACAGCAGCCCGGTTCTTCTCTTCCCCTCGGACTCCCAAGTTCAGCTGCTCACGTTTGGGGCGGCTGGGCTGGGGGAGTGGCTATACAGCAGCCCGGTTCTTCTCTTCCCCTCGGACTCCCAAAGTTCAGCTGCTCACGTTTGGGGTGGCTGGGCTGGGGGGAGTGGCTATACAGCAGCCCGGTTCTTCTCTTCCCCTCGGACTCCCAAGTTCAGCTGCTCACGTTTGGGGTGGCTGGGCTGGGGGAGTGGCTATACAGCAGCCCGGTTCTTCTCTTCCCCTCGGACTCCCAAGTTCAGCTGCTCACGTTTGGGGTGGCTGGGCTGGGGGAGTGGCTATACAGCAGCCCGGTTCTTCTCTTCCCCTCGGACTCCCAAGTTCAGCTGCTCACGTTTGGGGTGGCTGGGCTGGGGGAGTGGCTATACAGCAGCCCGGTTCTTCTCTTCCCCTCGGACTCCCAAGTTCAGCTGCTCACGTTTGGGGCGGCTGGGCTGGGGGAGTGGCTATACAGCAGCCCGGTTCTTCTCTTCCCCTCGGACTCCCAAGTTCAGCTGCTCACGTTTGGGGTGGCTGGGCTGGGGGAGTGGCTATACAGCAGCCCGGTTCTTCCCCTTCCCCTATACTATGTGACAGAGTTACCCTATCTTAAAATTACAATTCTTAGGTATAAGAATTACGGTTTAGCAAGTCAAATAGTAGTCTGTTTCATTTCTGTACAAGGGTACAAAATACCCTAATAGTTTTTGATAAATTTGGAACTTTTTGAGTTATCTGACTTCAACTGTGTGAGAGTGCGACTACTTTTCTTGAAGAGTCCTTCTTTATTTAACTGATTAATTAAATAGCACTGAACAAAGACTTACGAATTATGAAACCAGAAAGAAAAAATAAAATTTCCCTTAAACCCAACAAACCTGGCCCTTCTTGCATTTAAGATAATCTTGGATTAATCATTAAACAAACAAACAAACAAAAACATATGCTTATGGCACCAAGGGAAGGGTTATTTTTCTTAGCTATCTTTGGGAGGGCGATTAAAAATAGTTAGTTAGCAAAAAAAATTGTATTTCCATTTTTCCCTTACAACAATTTTATTAAAAATGCATTAAGAAGCATTGAAATTTGCATTTTTTTTCTGTTGCCCTAGTTATAAGTAAAAAGAAATTCTATTATTTATGGCTGTGTAGTGTGAATTAAAAAAATTTTAATATAGTTCTGGTGTCTTGCCTGGGAGATGACTAGGAAGAAAACTGAATTTTTAACCTCCTGTTTCACCTTCAGCTCTTACTGAGTTTTAATGTTTTGTTAGTTAAACAATGGAAGGGCCAAAGGGCTTTATTGTTGGGCTGTGCTTAGGGCATCAATTGTTCACAACCCTGCTTTCAGATAACGTGATTTTGCAATCAAATGTTTTCAGTGGTTTAGTTTTCCCTCTTTCTTTTGTTAAATTTACACACAAAGCTAGACATTGCACAAGGAGAGATGTGTTAATTTATTGGAGCCCCCAATCAATAGTCTAAGCCCCTTTTTTGACTAACAACTTTTCCTAAAAGGCATAAGCTTTTGTAAGCTGCAGCTCATTTTGTCAGGTGGAGTGGTTAACCCAATGTTTCACAACCTCAGCAACTTCAAGATGTGTGGACTTCAACTCGCAGAGTTCCCCAGCCAGCCCCTTGAAGAGTTGAAGTCTACACCTTTGAAATTGCTGAGGTTCAGAAATGGTTAAGCCAATACAGGATTTGAAAAAGGGATAAGGTAAATTGTGGTTGGTGGGGAGATAAAGCTTGGCTACGCAGATGGAGGTGACATATGGGACAGATAACAAGTACCTCATAATTCCTTTTTTTCATTTTGAGTTATCTACATTTAATTTTGCATGCCTGCATGTTGTGACTATGGGAAGATCAAAATCCTTAGAGCACTGCAAAGTTGATGGCAAAAAAGACAGGAGGATTTCGTGGGAATTAGATGAGAAGACGGGGCACAGTGGAAAAAAAAAGAATGTGGAAGACAAGACAAGAAGGCATACTGTTGCTGATGTGAGGTAAAGGCTAGCTTCTTTCCCTTATGAATTTGTACCTGTAACCCAAGATGTCATGATTTCATTAGTTTGGAAGAATGACATACGTTTCAACTGATGTTTATGCATTGCTTGGTTGCTATTCTGAATAACCCCCCAAAAAATTAAACATCTCACAGCTCTTTTTCTCCCTCCCCATTACCAGGAGTCAAAATTTTACAGTAACACATTTAATAACTAATAATTTCCTCTATTTTATTTCAATCAAAATCTGTGGTTTAGAGGAGACAACTCATATTGTTTAATGATAGAACCCTCTCTGATATGTCTTTCACCATTTTCATAATATTTAGTACTATATTGTTATTTCATAATGTTTAGAATCAAGGCAATTCTAACTGTAAAACAATTTACATATCATAACTGATAGAGCACAAACACACGATAAACACAAACTGATTGCGTACCTTTGTTAAATATCAAGTGCCTCTTTTTGATCTGGTCAAACTGGAAGAGCAACATTATATCTTACATGAAAGTGCCTTTTCTGTAAGGAATAAACACACACACACATTCAGTACGTACGTCTGAATATATTCTAGTCTGCATGCTTAAAACCCAGTGCTACTGAGAGAAGAATTATTGGAGGTAGGATTAAGTGACCACATCCTTTAAAGCAGGGTTTCTCAACCTTGGCAACTTTAAGAGTTGTGGACTTCAACTCCCAGAATTCTGGGAGTTGAAGTCCACAAGTCTTAAAGTTGCCAAGGTTGAGAACCCCTGCTTTAAAGGTTATTTCTTTGGACTTCCACCCTCATTTAAGCAGTGAGGTGACTTTCCCTTTTTCTTGAAGGATTTGTTGGTGGTCAGATACTAACAAAGAGACCTCTTCAGGAGATTTGGAGAAGAATTCTCAAGAGACATCACCAACTAGTGAGATAGGTACCATTAAAATGTATAATATAGGGAGCTAGTTTGCAGATCTCTATAATAGTGGGATAGTGTGGTAGTTAAGGTATAGGAACCAGGAGGATTGCATCTCTCTTAGGGATGAAACCAGCAAGGTGACTTCGCGCCAGTCACTGACTCTTATCTCAGTCCACTTTCACAGGGTTGTAGTTGTGGGGAAATAGGAAGCCGTACTTTAAGTATGTTCTGCTGCCTTGTCCTCTCCCCCACATAGACCCATTTATGAGATAAAAATCTAATAATAACCATTGAAGCAAAGAATGGGCCTACTACCTGGTACTACCCTTACTCATTTCACTAGAATGTTTTTCAGTTAAGACACCATGCTAGAAAGCAGGAGACTCTGAGTTCTAGCCTTGCCTTAGGCATGAAAGCCAGCTGGGTGATCTTGGCCAGTCATTTTTTCTCAGCTCAACTCATCTCACAGGATGGTTGTTATGGGGAAAATAGGAGGAAGGAGTGTTAGGTACATTTGCCACCTTCAAGTATTTATGAAAATAATAAAGCCAATTTAAAAACAAATAAATAACACTTCTAGACAGCAAAAATTGTGGTTGGCCATGGCACATTTTTGTTTGGAAGAATGCCTAGAAAATGACAAAGTATAAATGAAATAGTGGAATGTAGCATGTGACGGAACGGTTTAGAATGTTAAAGCAGGAGTAACTTTACTAAATCCTCCAGTAAAATGTTGATGACTGGCCATGTCATCCATGGCAGCCATTTGCGAAAGTGCCCAGGGCCAAAAAGGTTATGACACATAATGTCTACCATTATTTGGTACACTATCATGTTCATTATTCTTCATGTTGAGTAGCTATTTATAATATTCAGCAGTTTGTGTGTTCTTCACCACTTGATTATAGAGTGAATCTCAAATTACTCTCCTTTTCAATTAAGAAAGATGACAGGAGTGAAGTTTTATTATTAGACAGTTCTGATCAATGCAATTGAAGCCTTCATTTGGTTTAAAATTAAATAGTTTTTGTTTACATCCTACTCTTATAAATATTTACTGATAATTAAGTTTCACTATAGGATCGTAATGTTAATTAGTTTTTAAAAAGACTATTTTTTCTTTTCAAGATAAGAATGTTCTCTGTGATTGACTGAAAGGATCATTGAGGACATTCTGAAGTAACACTTAAATATGGGACACTTGGAATAACAGGGTAGTTTATTTTTAGAAATATGATGTTCCTCATTAAATAGAGATGATTATCTTTCTCTTTGGTCCAGGACTTCTCCTTGCTCTGAAATTAATATTCATGAGCCACCTCCTTGTAAAGAGATCCATAGACACTCAGATTTACAGTAGTAGGTATTTAATGGAGAAAGCAGACAGCATTGATGAAATCTGTCAACAAACCACAATAAGGAATCTATGGTCCAAAAAGAAGCCCATGAGCTAACAATAATTTCTTATTGTACTGAAGAATTATATGAAATAGGGACAATCTATCTGAATGAAATTATCAAAGATTCCATGCTAAGAGATCAACAAGATCGAAAAATAGTGACTCACATCTTGTGCAGAAGCAACTGTGCTGCTGGCCTTCATTTCAAAAAAAGATGTATTTTCATAGAGTGCATAGGTGAGTCATTTTACAAAACAGATATTAAATGTGTAAGTTTATTTGGCAAACTAAAATTATACAGCCTTCAATGTGATGTTTGTTATATATTAAACTGAATCTGAGGGGAGGAGTGTTTTCATATGCTTATTTGTATGCATATAATTGATCCACATATTGAAAGATTATTTTGAGAAACTTAGAATGACCAATTTATATTATTTTAACATGCTGCTCAATTTGAGTCCCACAATAAGTAAAGTATGCCTTTTTATTTCCATAGTTGCATCACATCATTGAAATAAAACACTGACGATTACAGTGAAGTGTAGCTTGCTTGTGCCATCAAAATATACAATGTTGATTGTTTGAATAGCTCAGCTTTTGAGAGAACCACATTAATTCTTTTAGTTAATTTGTATTTATCTCTCAATGATGATGGGATTCTTCTAATGAGAAATACATGATTTTAAGAATAATTTAAATCTATCAGAAAGATCTAAATTTGCTTTAGGGTTCCTCAAAAATCTGGATATGAAAAAAATTAAAAAAAAATCTGGATATGAATCTTGGTAGAAGCTTGATATTTTGTTTTTGAGCTCTAGATGTCCCTATTTCACATACAAATTCTGAAATTCTTTTCAGAACTAAGAAGCAGTTATTCAGCAATCCTTTATTTAATCCTAAAATAGAAAGCTAATTTAAGTTTATAAATGCCCCAAGGGCTCCCTTCTTTTTGAGATATTCCTGTGAAATATTTTTTTGAAACCTTCAGTTTTCAAAGGTTAATTGTCCTGCAGGCTAAGTAGGCTAATAGGATTGCTCTGTTATTGGGAGGAGGGAGACACTGTCCAATAGCCATACAGGGTTACCACAAGATTTTCTGGGTTGCGGTGTAGTAAAACTTTCACTTGATTCAGATAGGCTCAGTCAAATCAAGGTATCTCTCAATTACCAAGAAAAAAAAATCACTCCCCCAAGTTTAGCTTTGATGCTCATTAGTGATCACTGGAAGCTTCTGTAATCTTCCCTTCCCTTAGAATGTAAGTGTAGAGATGAAGCACCGATGGTTGATGGCCCGTGATGAGGAAGGCCTTAGAAGACAGGTGCATCAAGGATGCTGGGAAATGTAATTTCCCAAGGCATCTCAGTACCTAGTATAGATTTTAGTAAACTACTTATCTCAGAACTATTGAATCAAGGATTATGATTTCATATCCCTTTAATAAGAGATTTGGGGCACATAATTATCAGAATGTTTGACAACAATCACAGTGACACACCACTAGGATTTTCATATCTTAATTATTTCTAATATTGTAATGGAAATCTATACTGTATTTTGGAGTAATAATTAAGGCACCAAGCTAGAAGCTGGAATATTGTGAATTCTAGTCTTCCCCAAAAAATTATGTTATGTGTCTATCCTGCATCCTAATCCTTGTGTAATTAATAATTGTGATACATTCAAAACAATAGCAGTAAAGCAAAGAGCTTTACTATTTATTTCAAGAACAAATGTGTGTAATGAATGACTTTTTCGCTTTCCCAGGGTTGAGGATTTAATTCATTTTGTTTCTTACATATCTAGTTTTATTCTGATAAAAGTTGGTTATGGTTAGGAATAAATACTAAGATGATTTCTTCATAATTACCTATTTTTAAATGAAATCCACCAAAAACTATAGCTGAGCATCTCCACTGATATCAAATTTTCAGGGGAGTAGATCTCAAGAAAGATTCATCTTTGAGCATTTGAGAATGGAAAATTAAAATAGTCGCTCAAAATAGACATGGCTAATATCGTAATTAATTTGTTTCACAACAAAAAATTAGACTTATCATGTATAAGATTTGTGTCCTGCCCTTGATGTTAAGGAAAGAACTGACTTTTTTTTCTTGTTTTGGGATGATGGTCGTGATGATAATATTGTGGCTGCTATTATAAAACCAATCTACATTTTTCATCTTTGGGGTTCCTATGTTAGAATAGGAAATTCTTATATAAAGTAGGATAGCTGTGACAGAAAAATCTAAACCTAACCAGAGTAACACTGATTTGTAATGGTTAAAATTTGGTGGCAAAAAAAAAAAAAGATCACATCAGAATTGCTGACAATAGTCCTTTATTATCTTGTATTTTAGTCTTTTGCTTCTTACTTCATTGCCAGTCTTACTTCAGTGCCAGTCATGTTTTCTGTTTCTGTGTAATAAATCCTTTCTTTACCCAATTTAAGAATTCACAACATGTGTGCATGTGCAACACATGCAATAATCCACTGACTGCTTGATAACAGGCAAGGAAGTTTGGCTGCAGGATGTTTTTTCCAAGGAGAAAAAACTAACAGGAAGAAAGAAGTAGATCCAGAAAAAATAACATCAATTTATTTCAAAAGAGAATTAAGCATTGTCCCATGTAAATAAATCTCTATGCCACTAAAATTCTCCTGTCCTTTTATTTGTAATTTTCAGTTAGGCAAAATGGTGCATGCTAGGGCAGAATTTTTGAAGGTACCTCAAATTCGTTAAAAGAATGCAAAAAAGAGATCCATTTCTCTTGTGGAATTGAAATTTCAAGTTATCTTCAGACTAGTTGTATTTGTAAACTTGTGGCCACTGCAGCGCTGCTGTGGTCAGCCATAGTCACACGATTGTGATTTTTGACGCTCCCCATCAACTTCCCACAAGCAATATCAATGTGGAAGCTGGCAGGAAATTAGAAGTTGCTCCCACTTCCATTAATTTTTGCCCAGTCATGGTTGTTCTATTTTGGTATTCCTCAGGTATTTTTTTTACAATTTCACCTTTCTCTAGTTTAATTCTCAGATGGAAGTTCTATTAATTTAATAGGTTCTAATTCTGAATATGTATGTAAAGAATTGTATAATAAGGTATAGTTATATAGTATATTAATAGCTACAAATGTCATGTCAAAATCGGCTGCCCTTATTTCACATAGTTAAAAAAATTCTTTTGGGCAATGTGGAACAGTTCCTTAGGGTTTTCAGATTTCTGCATATAGGATTAAACAAAATATTCTCAAAGAAAATGTCCTTGGTTTCACATAATGGAATAAGATTGAACTTTATTTTCCAACGTTTGTATACTAATGTTATCATTTAAATAATACTTTAGTGACTAATCAGTTTTTCAGGTTGTTTTCAGGTTCATATTCCAGTTAAATGAAGGAACTTGGGAAAGTATCTCTTTTCATTTCCCCCAATATAACTTTATCAGAGAACTTTATTTAGATTGTACATTATATTCCCTTAGAATTTTGTTTCAAACAAGAGATCTTGGTGGATGGCAAGTTTGTTTACTCCCAAACTCTGTGTCCCATTTTATACAGATTTAACGGGAGGAATGATAGGTGATAATTATAGCATAGCATAGTATTTTAAATCTTTCACTTTGAAAGTTCTCATTAGGAAAAATCATGACCTTTCACACTACAACTGGGATATAAGAATATAATTAAATTAATAAATGGAAATGGAAACTGAGGGATTGTTTTAATTAGCTGATTGGAGAAGCGGGGGACATTACTTTTAAGAACTAGCATTTGAAAGTATCACAGAAGTTTGAAAGTATTCTTATCAAGGTCTGGGCAGAAGTTAAACCAATTTTATTAGAAAACACTAGTGTGTTTTAAACTCATAATTTAAATGTATATGTATGTTTTTACTTTGAAAATATAGTACGTTTACTCCTAAAATGCAAGGCGGAAGGATGGGGACTTCAGGGAGAATCATCACAAAGAGCACAAGTGTGAGTGGAGAAGTATATAAGCTGGAACAGAATGATGGGAGTCAATCAGATACTGCAGTTGGGACAGTTGGAACAGGTGGGAAGAAGAGAAGATCAAGCCTTAGTGCCAAAGTGGTTGCCATGGTATCTCGCAGAAGCAGAAGCACATCCCAGCTTAGTCAAACAGGTGAGTGAGATAAATAAATGTAGCAGGATCATAGAGAAGAAGCTGTTTTCGTGTGGGCCTATGATATAGTCACTAGTGTCAACTATGAAATATTGTAAAATAAGCATTCTGGAATTTTGTTTTGCCCATTGTGATGTACTTTGACCTGAATATATATATATATATATATATATATATATATAAGAGCTCAGTCAAGCAAACTAATAAGAATACAGCATGATGCTATGTAACATGCTTTTAAAGTTTTTTTTTTTCTCAAGGTACTTTAGAAACCATAAAAGCTTCATTTCTATAGCCTAAAGAAAGAACAGGGGTACTATAGAGAGAGGGAAGAATGCTTTAAGGTTCACAGCTCTCTTCAAATCCATGAATCCATTCCTCATTCTGATAAGTGTAGCTCTCCTTAGCTGATGCTTAAGAAAGAAAAGAAAAAATAAAATTTTGATTTAAATATAGGGTTTGGTCACATTTATAGGAGGTGATTTCATCGTCAAGATTATCACAGTCTGCAGGTATGTCAAATATTTCTGATTGGATTATCTTTTATCCTGCCTTTTTTAAAAAAATGATTAATTAATTGACCCTTTTTCCACCTCATTAGCACTGATAAGGTAAATGAAATTCAGTTGCCTAAATAACCCAGGATAGTTTATATATACTTGGTTTTCAAATAAATCTTCAGATGAAAATGCATAAGTGTACAGTATGTGTCAATCTATTTTACAGTAAATATCTGGAATTAATAATATTCAAAGTCATTTTATGTGACATATTTGCCTGAGCAAGATTTTTGAAGAAAATGGTCCTAATTTGTTTTGGGCAGTCCTTCTTAAACAGTATTTCAATCCCAGTCAGTGTGGCAGCGTGAACATGATCTCTTCTGATACCTAGATTTCTAACTGAATGCTCATATCAGAAATAGTTTGCAAAATTAACTCTACTCATTTTAGGTCTTCTGAATAGAGCTATGATTAAATGCGCTTTTCTATTTACCAAACAGGCACCCCAGAGCTTCGGAGTACTTTGCGTCTCTCACAAATCAATGTTGAGTTTTACCTCTTACAAGAATGGGGCCATCAGACATTAAGTGCATTATCTCATTTATTTCAGTAGGTTTTACTTCCAAATAAAAATGCTTCAGACTTGTACCTTAAACGAGAGCCTCTCTATTGTGTTGATTTCCTACATTCACTCTCTTAATTAAAGTGTTACATGAAGAACGAAGACACCCTGGTCGTTCTTCTCTGTACTCATATGTATATAAAAAGATATGGTTAGCCTCAGTTGTGGATATTTAACTCTATATTCTGTTGTAATAAAATTTATTGTGATGAAGATTATGTTATCCATAAAAATATGTTCTATTGAAAATAGATTGGGTTACTTTACGGATTCATAGTTTACATAAACATTCAATGTATTCTTAATTGATACTGGTATATGTTTTGGGTTTTTTATATAGTACAACACTAGTAAAGACTGCTGTGGTAAGCAACATTGGATCATATATATATTTGTTAGAAAATAGTTAACAATGAAGTTTTGGCTCAGCTTGGAAGCTGACATTACTTTTACTCTCATTATAATTGTTTTGTTCTTTATTTTCTATGAAGAGACAAGAATTAATATAATCTATGAATGGAATAAAATAACTCCTGTTTCGACAGAGTGATAGATGTATGGTAGATGTACATTGTTTGTGTAGTCATTATAGTTCAGTGTATTCAGAGATTTTTTCCTTCCTTCCTTCCTTCCTTCCTTCCTTCCTTCCTTCCTTCCTTCCTTCCTTCCTTCCTTCCTTCCTTCCTTCCTTCCTCTCTTCCTTCCTTCCTCTCTTCCTTCCTTTCTTCCTTCCTTCCATTAATTCTTACCTTTGTCTTCTTTTTTTTAAATTGGTATGTTGACTGCCAAACACAATTTTAGTATAATAGAATTATTATGGTTCCTTTCATTTTCAGGGAAGGGGGGATTTGCCATTTTCAGTGAATTAATGAATATTGTATTAAATAAGAACTTGTGAGGTGGTTTCTTTGTGTGCCTTGCTACTGGATGACAAAGCCATTCATTGCACATGGGGCTTCTGCTGGCAGTTCTGAACAATGCCATACTTCTCTTGATAGGGTCATATTTTAAATAGCTGTAATAATAGTTGTGTTAGAATTGTGGATACAGTTTACGATGTTATTAGCCATTGCTAATGTGATTTTGTATGTGTTTTGTCAAGACAAATGAATATTTTATGAAGATATAAATTGCTATAATATAATCTGGGAAAAATGAACAGGTGTATTCATGGTTACAAATGTTCACATTATTCTGATTTCTCTACTCATTTCACTTCACGAATAGCCTTCTACATTCAGATTACTTAATGAAGTGGTTTTTTTCATATGTAAAGTGACTATTCTCATGAAGTGTTTATATCAATTTCCTTTGTCCTACACTCTAGCTCACAAACTGATGAAATCTGCAGTGAAGAAGTATGATATGTGAGCAATGCATGTGCATTTTATATAAAAGCTTCGGAACTAGATTTATCAAGCTATTACCAAGTCCATTCTATATTTTAAATGCTATATATATATGATAACTAGAAGACATTTGTATGTAATTTTTATATTCATTTACCTGGGTATCACTAAATGTAACCCTTTTACATTCAATGAGCTGCTTATATAACTTATATAGGGTTTATTTACAAGAAAATGTTAAGGGACAATATGGATGTACTTCATTCATGGAAAGAACTTGATATAAACTAAGGCTCAAGCATATTTATAACTTTTCCTAGTATGGATTGGATTTTGCTCATAAGTAAAACTACCTCAGATCTGAGCTGCAGCCATCAGGGATACAGAAACCTTACTTGTTAAGGATTCAGAGCCCTTTTCATTATAATGCAGGAGATCTGACTCCATGTTTTAATGTTTCACTTTAGGTGATTTGTGGTGTTCTTCCTTGAATTGCTTCATTTGTTCAACTATTTATATAACAGATATAAACAATTGCTCTCTGCCTGTCAGGAATTAGTTGGTATTATAAAACCAAGAGCAGTGCTGGAGAATTGGCAACATCATGAGCATCCCCTTGAGCTCTGAAGATGGGGGATGTGGAGCAGTATTTTAAAAACTGATTTCCAGGGTTGTGCTCTTATGCTTTCTGTTGATTGCTGCAGGGGGTGAGTTTCTTTAAAGATGCTGCCCAATAAATCTTTCTTCTTCGATTTCTTAGTTGTATCGTCCTTTTATGATTCTTCCAGAAATGGGCATGGGGTCTTCTTGAATAAAATGAAGATGACCTCTGCAAAAAGTCATGAAATGCTCAGGATGTAAGAAATGGGTGTCCTTGCTGAGAGGTTAGGACACACCACATGGTTACCAGCAGGTGTTTGTTGAAAAGAGCCAGCACAGCAGGTTCTTAGCACTGGTATGCTACTTTCCAAAAAAGTCAATAGTGTGTGGTTGTGTAAGCTAGAAACAATCTTGCTTATGATCTCCTGACCATTTTTGCTTCTCAGCAGGAGCAAACTGACACAGATAACAAAAACTAATGGCAGATTATATCTGTGTGAATGTGGGTGTGGGTGCACATTTATGAAAGGGCGCTTGAGAACCTACATTTGATTGTCCATCCAGATTTTTGAAGGTTTATGATATATTTCCTACTGAAGATTTACTAATATAGACAATATTTAACTTTGCTTATGCTTAAGATATGTTTGTATAATATGTATGCTATATAAGTCTGTTTTCCGTCAAAGGTATAATCAGTTTTAATAGAACAGAATGACAGAGTTGGAAGGGACTGTGGAGGTCTTCTAGTCCAATCCCCTGTTCAGGCAGGAAATCCTACACCATTGCAGATAAACAATTGTCCAGTCTCTTCTTAAAAACTTCCAGTGTTGGAGCATTCACAACTTCTGGAGGCAAGTTGTTCCATTGATTAATTGTTTTAACTGTCAGGAAATTTCTCCTTAGTTCTAGGTTGCTTCTCTCCTTGATTAGTTTCCATCCGTTGCTTCTTTGGAGAATAGGTTGACCTCTTCTTTGTGGCAACCCCTGAGATATTGGAACACTGCTATCATATCATAGTCTTTTTCATTAAACTAGACATACCCAGTTCCAGCAACCATTCTGTCCTCTAATCATCTTTATTGCTCTTCTCTGTATTCCTTCTAGAATCTCAACATCTTTTTTACATTGTGGCACCCAAATGTGCTCTTACCAAGGCATTATCAAGTAGTATTAATACTTCATGTGATCTTGATTCTATCCTCTGTTAATGCAGCCTAGAATTGTGTTGGCTTTTTTGGCAGCTACAGCACACTGCTGGCTCATATTTAAGTGATTGTCCACTAGGTCTCCAAGATCTCTCTCGCAGTTAATATTAAAATAATTGAATGTTAGGAAAAATGTTTAAAGTGTGTTAGTAATTAGTAAATTAGTAATTAGTAAATTATAGTAGCAGACAAAACTTCACTATTTGTGGTTTGTTGTTTAAATTGCTGTGATCTGGTAAATTGAATATTTAAAAAAATGACTGTATATTCTTCAGAGATGCATCTTCAGAAAAAAAATGTTTAGGAAATAATCATCTCAACAATCGTTGAATGTCCTTTTTCTTAAAAAAAAAAAAAAAGAAACACTAAAGAAGCATGTTGTTTCTTTGTAAGGATGGCTTTGCTGTATTACCTATTGTAAATTGCTTTTCCAGTAATGGAAAGATGCCCTTTGGATAGTAACATAAAAGTTGCACTTTTGCTTGATCTGCCATCTTATTTTTGACATGAAGCAATATGCTGAATGAGGACAGTCATTCCTGAGACTGAGTGCAGGTTATTTCAGGAGAAATTATGCTATAATGCATCTTTCAAATAGATAATGGAATAGACCAGTATAGTTCACTGGTCCCTCTTTAGAACCTTCCTTCCATTCAATAGAGAGACTAGAAGGGGATGGGGGAGGTGGGAGAGATTTCCCCCCCTCTTAAATATAAGTGGGTTGTTTAGAGGCTATGACAAATATGTCTTTCATGAGAGATGCCCTTGAGTGATAGATCAGGAGTGCACAGCTTTTCCCAGATATAAGAATGGCAGGCTGGAGGTTATATTTCTAAACATGATAGATGGATACTGGATAAACATTAAACATGGTTTAACTTTCTTTACATTTACATTAAATGCAAGTAAGAGAATAATTCATCAATTTAATTTGTCCTTTTGTCAATTAAAAAATAGAAATTAACCATGTATACAGGACTGCTTCCAAGATTTTTGAAAAGTGATACAGTTTATTGATTGATGGAGTTACACATGCTCTTATGACATTAATTCTTCTGCCTCTTATCACCTCTGGATTAAATATTTCAATGGTTTTCTTCCTTCCACTTTAGTTAGAAGTTTTAAGTTATATGCAAAATGATCAGATTTGTAAAGTTTGTCTACTTTTCTGTTTTCAGTGAAAAACAATACACCCTTATGAATGCATTTCTTTTGTAACTGGTCATTTTTATCTCCAGTATTTCAATTGTGCTTTCATCAATACTATCTTAAAACTCTGACTTTTTTATGTATCCATAATCATTTATATATTCAAAATATATTTATAAATTAATTTGTTTTTTTGTTTCCCAAAGCAGCTTTTTTACCTGAATATTTGTTTTTAAAATCATGTATCAGAATCTTTTATATGAAATATGAATCCTTAATTTTTCTTCCTTTAACACTTTTCTGTACAAAAGGTTTGTTGAACCTTTTCAATATATGTGTGTAGAATAGTGCCACAAGTTCAAATTGAATGATTTCTGTTTAAAACCTTAATCTTATATCTAGTAATTGAGATATAAAGAATCCAAAGTGTGAGCTACATATCTCTTCTTCAAAAGAAAAAAGAAAAATTGCCATGGGAACATAGCCCATTGCAGAGTCCTGGCTATTATGAAGTCAATGTGTTATGTAAACAAAAGTGTACAAGTATCCCAAATGTCTATTTGAAATAGGAAAATCAAACATTATCTACTTCTCAAGAGCATTGCTATTTCTGATCAACAAAAAGCAAAGAGATAAAGTACCTATAAACTTGGATTTCAAAAAACAAATTGGTTGAATTATTTAACCTTTCTAGAACATTTGTCAATATATTGACTAAATATTTCCTTTAACTAATCATTGAAGGACAGTTCACTCCACATCCATTATAAGCCTGTCACTTACTCTCCAGTTTCAAAGATGTACGATCAGACATTTCTGGCAGATAGTTCATTTTGTGTAACTCATATAAGAACATAAGAACATAAGAAGAGCCATGCTGAATCAGGCCAAAGCCCATCGAGTCCAGCATTCTGTGTCACACAGTGGCCTATACTATACTATACTATACTAGAGATGCCTAGAAAACAGTCATGCTCGGTAGAGGGAGAGGTTTTAACTTTTTAATTCCTCTTTCACATTTGAAATTGTGTGTGTTTAAATACTGATATGCTTTAGAGTTCTCAGACGCAAAACGTAGTTTAAGTGTAACCTTACTTAAGCCTTATTGTCTTTATATACTATGCAATAGATCTTCAGGAATATGTTAATTTATCAAGATCTATGTTTCTTACAGTGATGTATTTAGTAATGTATATTGTCTTTTACATGATCATAATTAACATTTCAATGAAATTCAGAAGTACTAATTAAATGTCCATGTTTTGGTAGTGGCATCTGAACAGTTTACTCTGTATCTTAACTTTCAAATCCTGAATGGCAGGTGAATAGAAGCACTGAATGCTATGAATTGCAATGGGCAGGTGAATAACTGCAGTTATGACTAGTAGAAAAGGCTGGTGTTTTTAAGTTTAGCCATTATTTGTAGAGGTGTTGTCAAATGAAACAGCTATGTATCTCACTCTGCAGCTGAAACAAGATACACATAAAAGGCAGCAGATGCAAATCCACAGAGGGGAGGTTGTGAGGATCCAAAAGAGTGTATTTCCATTGTTAATGACATGCTCAGATGGGGAAGACCTTTTATCAAATATTTTCTTGAAAGAATTTTCACATATCTGTCAACAAAATAATTGGGTGATGAATTGTGTTTATCAATTGTTTATGAACTTTTTCTTAACATGATGACATTTATTTAAATTGCATGCATTTTGAAGGTGCTTGCCATTTGCGTGATTTCCAAGTGACCATAAGCCACCACCAAATGCTGTTTGATGCTCAGTATTTACTTCCTGGTGGCCTGATGCAGCTGTTCATCAGAATTCACAAAAAGCTTACAGTAGCCATTTCAAAGGAATTCTTTGACCCTTCCTCCATCTTGAGATACCAGTAGTCCTTCAGCAACCATCACAAAAGAGATGTGAACAATTTTTATGCATTTTACTGAGGTAGAAAATAACCAATATACTACAGTGCAGTCGACAAGCAGAATATTGGATTGAATTGTAGACAGATTGTTGGCTAGTTTGCAATACAGTCTTAGCTTAACACACCTGAAAGAATGATTGTCAGAATGAACATCCCATATCTGTATTATGAATGGAAGTCTTGCTCATGAATAATTTGTTCTACTCAGTTGGGATTTTTGTAGAAAATCACCCTATTGGGTAGCCTGCAGTCAGGGTATAATAAAGGGCTACCACATGAAGGAAAATAGCATTTCTTGAAATTATAAAGTCAGTGGTGGATCTTGTACCACTTCAGTTGAGTATGTTCTTTGTGATATGCTCAGACGTAGACATTACATTCCCCCTCATCTTCATCAGCCTGGGCTCTCCTTGTGGGTAGATAGGCATCACAATCCAACATATCTGGAGAATATCAGGTTGGGTGAAATTGCTGAACACATTCACAAAATAGAAGCATGGCCGTTGCAAAACCAGCATTGCATCATAAATGCGCTCTTAAATGTGCAGTAAATGAATGAGGAATCATTGCATTGTGTCTTTCTTTAAAAAAAATAGCTGTGATGCAGTTCCTTGTGTCTTTTGTTTAAATCACGGGTGTCAAACCTGTCACGTCACATCATATCGCAACTCTTTTTGCATTGCCGGCAATGGGGTGAAACTGGCCCACAGGCCGGCAGTTTGACACCCCTGGTTTAAATGGAGTTGAGTTAAACTTACACTCCAGGTAAAAGTGAATGTAGCATTGTAGCTACAGATGGTAAATATATATTAAAAAGATCAAAACAGATTTATGCTGAAAAAATATAATGAGTTGTTTAATAGCAAGATAGTGTTAATGGATTTCTTAGGGAGAGTAGATAAAGTAATGAATGAATTGAAATGTGTAATCTATAGGACAATACGCTTGCTAAGAATAAGATTATGATGCAGTTTTATTGCCTATTATTCAGAGGTGTGTATAGTGCAATATTCTCTACTTTTAGTCTATAGTGAACAACATACATAACTACAACAATTTTTATAACCTTCTAAAAATTCCCCATAAAGTATTCCTATTACAGTTTCTACTATTTTCTGTTTTTCTGCCTCTTGCAGAGACTGGCAACAAAAAGCTGAAAAGTACTATACAAAGAAGCACAGAGACAGGAATGGCAGCAGAAATGAGAAGTCGCATGGTTCGGCAGCCCAGTCGGGAATCAACTGATGGTAGTATCAATAGTTACAGCTCAGAAGGAAAGTGAGTTGAAGTCTCTGAAAAGCAGACCCATTATATGTGTCAGATGGGCAGGTTGATTTATAGCAACGTTGGAAGCTTAGGGTGTCCATAGTGTTGCAGCAGGGGGGAAGATCAACTGTGGCAACCAGGCAGGAGAGCCAATCTTTTAAAGAAGGGGAGAAGGAAGAATATACAGAATTAGCAGCAATAATGCCTATATAGGATAGCATAGGAAGATAAATTGAGACAAGGTTAACCTAAAAACCCTGCTGTCTCATTGCGGATGAATTGAGTGGGAACTGTGGTTGCTCACTAGTAAAGAAAAAGTATTTCCGCGATTCTCTTGGGTGATTCTGCTGACTCTCTAGGATAAAATATCACTGGTTATGCTGTGGCAAGACTTATATTGCCTGACGGTCCCAGGAGAAAACTTTAGCCTAAATTGCTGTTTTAATATGTGATAGCTTTAATAGAGGCCCCAAGGGTGGATCAGGGAATTTCAAATGCTATAATTTGATTTTAAATATGGGATGTTTTGCTGAGGTTTTCAGTTTCCTTTTAGCCAGTCATGGATCAAAACTGGAACTGCTATGATGCAGAAAAGCAGCAGCCTCAATCTGATCCAAGATTGAATCTGTCGTTCAGTCAGAATGTTACGATTTTTTTTTCACATTGGTAAATGTAAATTTTGACAGGCATACTTAAATAAATAATCTACTCATCTCTGAAAATAAGATAAGATTGTTCTTCAGTCAATTGGCTGTATTAATCCAAACCCATACATATTTAATAAGGCCTTTGGTCCTAAATACATTGCCAAACTCTGCTATCGGGCTAATGTTGTCATGATAGGATACAGTTCTTGTAGGTGGATAGGAAAAAGAAGTTGAAGGAATGTTTTCCCCAGCTGTGTTGGAACTGGACTGGGTGCACACCATCCCCCCCCCCGCCGCCTAAGAGATTGGGTTGCCCAAAAAATGAGGATATTTCTTTATTGTCTTTAAAATTATCTAGAGCCAGCATATCCAGAATGCTGCCTGGGCATGATGGGAATTGTACTTCAGAACACCCGATGCTTTCATTTGAGCTCATTGTGTACAGTGGGGTTCTTTGTTTCCATAGAACTAATAGTGTCCTGTTTTATGTGACAATTTCGGAAATGAGTAAGGTTTCCAAAAAGACTAGGGTTCAAGAATATGGCAATGTTCTACATTCCATATGTTCATTCGTAGCTGTGCATTTGAAAAAAAAGAGTCATGCCAAAATAATAGCCAGATAATATGAATTACGTTTTAGTCCTTCTACTGTTTTTGTTACAGCCTAATATTTCCTGGAGTTCGACTGGGTGCTGATAGTCAGTTCAGTGATTTTCTAGATGGGCTTGGACCGGCTCAACTAGTGGGACGACAGACTTTAGCAACTCCTGCCATGGGTAAGAGTAGATTTCTTTTACCTGTAAAACAGATTAGATGTTTAAAAATACATTGTTTGAGAGCAGGGTGATCAGGTCCTTATCTAATTAAGCAGTTTTTAAAATTTGTCCCACTTTTCAACCAAAGTCCTTTTGGGACTTTTCTTTGTACAAAGCTTGTGGTACAAAGCTCCAAGATTTATGTTCTCTTTTCAATTAGGATTTTTTTATTATTGCTGAAAACATTTAATCACACTCTAGCAAAAACATTCAAGTAGGTGAACAACAATGTCCAGAAAACGTAGCTTGAATCCACTTTTGCCCTTCTGTTACTTAAAAGGGCATTTGAACCTGTGGGAATTCTTGCTAACAAAAGTGTAGTTCCCCCTTGTATTTACAACTCTCCCTCCACCAACTGTCCTGAGGGGGGGGGAACCCTCTGGGACAAATTTTCAGGGAAGCCAAGG
This sequence comes from Bothrops alternatus, assembly GCA_034064705.1. Lineage (NCBI taxonomy): Eukaryota > Metazoa > Chordata > Lepidosauria > Squamata > Viperidae > Bothrops > Bothrops alternatus. The sequence goes on from JARGCV010000033.1 coordinate 2,275,296, forward strand.
TACTACAAGGGAAAGAAAAGCTGGAATTACTGTGTTTCCCTGAATCCTGTACCTTCCACCCACTCGTGAGATTTCTGGATCCAGTCCCATGAATTTAAAGCAACTGGCTCCTCACGTGAGCTAGCAAACAGGCAGGAGAACTGAGCAGTACAAAAGAGCTTTTTTTTTTTTTGCATCCCTTGATTCTTTCAACCATTCACCAAAACACCTGGGCAAACAATGCAGAAAAATCTCCAGGTTGGGAAACTTCATGTTAGCTGTGGGCTGTCTATCCTGGGAGAGTCATCAGCTAAGGAGACAAAGATTTGGGGCAAGAGCTTCTGTCACTTGTCATCTGTATAATAGAAGGCTGTAATAGAAGGCTGAGCAAGTCATTTCCTTCATTCTTCGGAGTCAGGTGGCCGTTTGCTTTATGAAGCAGCTTCAGAGAGATGCTCTTTTCAGAGTTAAATTGAAGTGCTGAAACATCACTCAACTCTAGTGCATAAAACAGTTGGATTCTGAGCCACTTGTAACCATTTAGCTCCCTTCTCCTTCTTGGAATTTCTCAGTCCCATGATCTCTCCCAGAACACAATGGATTATATATGCAGTGCACTAGGATGGTGCCAATATTAATGTAAGATACAAACTACAAGCATGGGTGAATTCACTCTTCCCAAATGGCTTCCTTTGTAGAGAGTGAACTTCTGTCTGAAGATCTGCCAGTAGGCCAACTTCTCTTTGAAAACTGTTCACTTGATGCCAACAGTTTTGACTTATGACAATCAGAAGTAGAAAAAACAGAAAGTTTCCTGAGCAGGAATACAACTGGCCACAACTTCACCTGTTATTGTATTTTTATTTAGGGTAGAGTTTGTTTATTTCTATGTAATGTTCCTTATTCATTTAGAGATGTACTAGCTATGTTTGGGATACCACTGAATCAGTTGTATTATAAACGATTGTTTGACTTTTTAGTTATAAATAATACACCTGCTGGGTTTTAGTCACTGTAGTTCTACAATCAGTCCATGCATGACTTAGGCTGAAAACAATTTATTTTTCCCAGTGACATTTTATTTCCGCTATTTATGCTTTTAATTTTTAATAGGCTCTGCAGATATTCTAACATAGAAAACCAAGTGAAACATTTGTTCTTTAAAAAAAAGTATTTTGGGAAGCTTCTCTTATATATCAGAGATCTAAATCTTGTTCTAGTTGGAAAACTCTTGAGCTATTGCACCCTCTGCTGATGCCCAGTGGGCACCAAACAGATTTTTTTGTGGGGGAAAAACAGAATATGTATAGCAGGACAGGACTGTGGAGCTTGTTCTTTGAAATGATTCCGGCTGCCATAAGGCTATCATTTTTATTATTGACAGTCAACCAAGGCCATTACATTTAAATGTATTGTTCTGTGTGGGCCTTTGATGTTAGTCTAAATTGCATACTACATAAGAGAAGTTGTGCCAGTTAGCTAAAAATGTAAATTAAACCAATTGAAAAAAAGGTAGAAAATTCAGCAAGTCACCATGGAAGTTTTTAATAAAATAAGTAGAACACATTGAGGTACACTATACAACTAGTTCCTTCCTTCCTTCCTTCCTTCCTTCCTTCCTTCCTTCCTTCCTTCTTTCCTTCCTTCCTTCCTTCCTTCCTTCCTTCCTTCCTTCCTTCCTTCCTTCCTTCCTTCCTTCCTTCCTTCCTTCCTTCCTTCCTTTGATTAATATGATCATTCCATCTCTGTCTTAGGAGATATTCAGATTGGAATGGTGGATAAGAAAGGACAATTAGAAGTGGAAGTCATTAGAGCTCGAGGCCTAATACAGAAACCTGGCTCTAAATCTACCCCAGGTAAGAAAAGCTCTACCTAGCCAAATGTTGATGATGCCATCTGGGGGTGCTCTGGGTCCACATTTTTCAGTGGGTATGAAGAAGGCAGTGTCCCCAAATATGGATTGAACAAACATTCAAACACTGCTGTATGCACAGAACTGTTGTGAATATCGAAGGGCATCTGTCAGAAAGGGCTCAAAAAGCCAAGATGGTGGCAGCAAGTGTACAATTGAAGACCCACACACCCTTTTTGTGGGTGTTTTGTTGTCTTCAATCACAAGGCCACCATGTCAACCTTTTTGCTCCCCCCCCCCAGATGCTCCTGGGGATGTTCTTTCTTTTTACCTTTTGTTCTTCAGAACTGTAGCATAATCACAGTCATCTAGGGAGATATTTAAGCTAGCTTCACTGCTACCACTACACTTTTTCCTGATTGTACATTCATGTGTTTTGCCATTCTATTCTTAATACATAAATGTAAATATATTTTGTATATGTATGCATGTATGTAGATAGATAGATAGATAGATAGATAGATAGATAGATAGATAGATAGATAGATAGATAGATAGATAGATAGATAGATAGATAGATAGATAGATAGATAGATGGATGGATGGATGGATGGATGGATGGATGGATGGATGGATGGATGGATGGATGGATGGATGGATGGACAGACGGACAGACGGACAGACGGAGAGAGGGAGGGAGGGAGAGAGAGAGAGAGAGAGAGAGAGAGAGAGAGAGAGAGAGAGAGAGAGAGAGAGAGAGAGAGAGAGAGAGAGAGAGAGAGAGAGAGAGAGAGAGAGAGAGAGAGAGAGAGAGAGAGGAAATTAGAGGAAGTGCCACGAATGGCTATTCTTGGAATGACAGATCTAATACCCAAATATCATATCTCCTATAATTATTGCTGCAAGAATAATTAGAGAAGTTATGAAAGAGTGAGTAAGGGGAGGGAGCTTTACCTGACTCTCCTAACACTAAGAGAATGCCCAAGATCATAAAACGTGATAGATGGTTACAACGTTTTGCTCATGGTATGCACTATAAAGCACATGGCATTGTTTAACAGAAATGCCTAATGAACCATTTGGTGTTGGAGAAAAATGATCGTATAAAAACAAATGTGCTTTATTCACATTTGCCCCTTCAGCAGGCAAAACAACTTAAGATTAAATATGTTTTATGATTTTCATCTGTTTCTCTATGCATAAACCATCTTACTGGCTATAAATCCAATAGATGTTGCCAGATGTACATGAGAAGTTAAATTGCAATATTTTTTTTAGTATGAGAATAAAGCTCATTCTATTTTATGAGGCTTACTTCTGAGTAGCTACATATAGGATTGCCTTGTATACTTCCTCATAGAGCAGATGACAAAAGAGTGTCATAACTTAAGAAATATTCCGATGCAATACAATACTCACAATGCACATTTCCAACATCATTAAGAAGTTTACAGAGCAAGTGAGGGATGCCCTAAAGCCCAGTAACCAAAGTCTTGAGTGCCATTCCCTTCCTTTGCACAAGTCAGTAACTTGTTATTTCCTATCCAGGAGAAGCTCAAATCTCTGAAAAGAATCCCTGATACAATGAAAACTATTTCAGACATCCCTACTGGGAAAAGTATAATTTTCTAGCTCCATTTTTTTGTTCTCAAACAATAAACACTAACCACTGTCAAGAAGATTTCTACCTCTTAGGCATTCTTTCCTGATCTATAATTGATCATTTGTCTATAAGATAAAGAGAGAGAAAGATGAGAGCCAACTTCGATGTAGTGGTTAACGCATTAGGCTAGAAATCTGAAAACCGTGAATTCTAGTCCTGCCTTGGGCCCAAAGTGAGTTGAGTGACCTTGGGCCAGCCATCTGTGTCTCAGCCCTAGGAAGAACGCAATGGCAAACCACTTCTGAAAAATTGTGTCAAGAAAATTGCAGGGACTTGTCCAGTCTCCAATGATCAGACACTATTGGTATTCCGCCCTGAGTTCTCGGAATAGGGCGGCATAGAAATTTAATAAATAATAATAATAATATTGAATATCTATTTATCTGTCTGTCTGTTTGCCTATCTATCTCTATCCATCCACAATCAGTAGCTGGTACTTTACCTTTCTTTCTGATCTTCAAAAGTAATGTTAATAATTAAAGCACATAGAATATTTTTATGCTTTTATCTAAAGATTTTCCTGGTAATTGTTAATAATCCAAGTGACCATGCCAATAACTAAAAATATATTTGAGTTTCCAAGAGTTATGACAGATTTATACTTCCATAAGATGTTGTATGCACTAGAGGAGAATCCTAGATGTTTGGTTCATTACATTTTTCTTTTGTAACTTACCAGTTGCTGCTATTGTTCTCGTAATCATGTTGGTAATTTAAATTAATTTCTTATTATAGTACAAATGCCTTAAAACAAGGGAGTTATTAACTTAAGATGTAAAAACATGACATATTTGTACCTTGTAGCGCCATATGTCAAAGTATACTTGCTTGAAAATGGGGCATGCGTAGCTAAGAAGAAAACAAGGATTGCCAGGAAAACTCTTGATCCCTTATACCAACAGACGTTGGTTTTTGATGAAAATTCACATGGTAAAGTCCTTCAGGTCAGTAGATATTTCTATCTTGGTGCAGCCTATGATCACACTTCAATGATATCAACTGAAATCTGAACACTCTGGCATAGTTAGACCTAAATTCAGCTCAGAAAATATGAGACCCCCCTCTGTGCAGGAAATGGGCGGTTAATAAATTTAATGTATAAATAAAATAAATGAATGAATTGTACCACTGTTTTATAGAGTAGTCTGTTGATACAGTTATTGGAAGATTGTCCTTTCTTAGGTGGACGACATGATAAAAAAAATTGATAGAATACTTGATGTGTCATCAATGACAGCAAATTGGTCTTAAAGAGCTTAATGAAGCTTTGTGAGACCCATTTGAGTTATGGGGCAAAAAAGAAGAAAGGGAAAAAAGATCTGCAGTTACAGAAAGAGAGCAAAATAAAGAGAGATACAGTGATTTGGTTGACATGTGAATTTTTAAAGTCCAAAGGATTTCTTTTGGACCCAGTAAGTGATTGCCTCCTGCTTACTGTATGTTTGCAGTCTACAAAACAGTGCAAACCAGTGCAAAAATATCATACGCCTCTGGTGCTTTCCAATCTAAAGAAGCTAAATTGCTACACTTGGAAACTTCAACTGTTTGGAATTTAAAAACCTCTGACAATATATAATCACAGAATAGCTTTGCAGTTAAGGTGGTCTTTTGCTGTTCCTATCCCAGAAGGTGATCAAGATCTAGTTTATGATCTGTATTGCCATGTATTTTTTGTTTTAAATTTATGGTCCAGATTGCATTTTAATACTGTAATAAGGAGCATATGTCAATCAGAGTCATTTCTGATTAGAACTCCATGTAAGCCTAAATAATTAAATAAGTAAGTTGATACTCAAGTGTTAATTCTGCCTCTTGTCTTTGCAGGTGATAGTATGGGGAGATTATGGCCGAATGGATCACAAGTGTTTCATGGGAGTTGCACAGATCTTGTTAGAAGAACTTGATTTATCCAGTGTGGTAATAGGCTGGTATAAATTATTTCCACCTTCCTCCTTGGTGGATCCAACATTGACTCCTCTGACTCGCAGGGCCTCCCAGTCATCTCTGGAAAGTTCAACTGGGCCTCCCTGTATTCGATCTTAATGAACGTAACTCAATATCACTCAAGGCAATCAGTGGGAAGGGGAATAGCTATTTACAACAATGAGGAACAGTTTTGAAAAGAGACAATCATCACATCAATTTTGCCTGTAGTAGTTGATCCAAAAATATGTCTTGAGTTGTGTATTAAAAAGGCAGCTTAAATCGATTGAGCAAAGCAGTATATGAAAATATAGTCAATCCATCTAGCAAAATGAGCCTGATGTTTATCATTATCAGGATTTGAAGAGAGACTTTTGAGATTCAACTGGAACTACCATTGTTCAGCAGAGCCCCTGTCCCATTTTGTTCCTCAGCAGAAACCATAAGCAGTGTTAACATCTTGATATTTCTGTATTGTTACTTCTTCTACTTCTTTTTTCTATGTTCTCCTGCCAGTTTTGTAAAAAAAAAATCTTCTCGATGCTAACAGAGACTCTTCCTTTCTTTTTCTAAAACAAAATAAAAAAGGGCTGAAGTATATCTCTGTAAGCACCTTTGAAAGTGTTCATTTGCAATCCTGCAATGCCAATAGCTGTCCCATTGTCCCTCCATTCTGGTTTTGTCCACAACCTTTAATTAATAGGTGGAGAACTAGAATAAATGGCCAACTTCTGGTTTACTTTTGCTTCTTATTACAGCTTGTTACTGTTGTAAAAACAGAATATATTTGCATTATGCATTAAGGTTTTTTTTTTTCCTGTTTTCAGAAGTTTGCATGAGGAAAATATGAAGCTGCATCTATTGTTACAGACTTGGTTGTTGTTGTTTTTTAAAAAAAAACAAGCTTTGGCTTGTTTTTGAATTTCATTTTAATATACTGGCAATTATTTTTGTAAAGTAGTTATTCTACCAGAGCACATGAGAAAAATCATTAGAATCATATCATACACATATAAATATTGATTGGGAAAATATTGCACATCTAAAACTTTGAGTTGTTATCTAGACTGTTTGAATTTTTGTGTTACTTTTGAAAATACTTAGCTGCCCCTTTTAGAGCATGGTAGAAATTGTTCAATTTTCCACTGAATTTTTTTAATAGTAATTTTATTTAAATTTACAATTAAAAAGATAGAAACTAATACAAACTAAAAGAATAGAAGGAAAAATAGAAAGTACAGAAAAAAATAGAAATAAAAATAGAAAAGAGAGAAAAATAGGAATATGATAAAGGAAAGAAATATATAAAAAATACTTCCCCCTTCATCACAAGAAACATAAACAATTTTAGTAACTTATCTTCTTTAAAATACAACAGATGATCTCTTCTTCCCACATCCCATATCTTATCTATTGAAAAATCCTTAAAGCCTTGTCAATCAAGCCTGATCCATTAAGATTTACCACAGATAAATAAACTAGATAAACCATTGTTGCATTCCTTTTTTAATAATTTTGGCATCGCTTCAAATAATGTACTAGAACTTGATTTCTTCTCATATTTTTTATTTGTCTCTTCTCACAAAATTCTTCAAAGCTTTAACAAGTTTTCTCCAGTGTGGCATCTTTTTCCATATCATTCTTGCAGCCTGTCATTTTTAAATCTACTTTCAGATCAGTCTCAGTCTTGTCCATAAAACATGTTCCTCTTCCATAATATCTTTCAAACACAGTCTGTCTATTGAGGCAGACATTCTTAAAATTAGCTGTTGGGTCCATTGTTCAAAAATATCATTCAGTATGCCCAATGTTAAAATATTTTCCTTCATTCTGCATTAATAAGTCAAATTTAAGTGTTTTCCTTTAATTGTAATCTTTAGTTCCTTCTGGTTTCCTCCAGTAACCAATCTTCAAAGTCTCATCCTATCACGTTTCTTTTAAAAATTCAAAATGAAGGCATTTTCCACCAGAAAGACTGTAATTAATTCAGAAATCTAATTTCAAATTCATTTGGACCCTGAGTCTGTATGTAACTTTACAAAATCAAAATTCTAACCACCATTTTGCTGTTTATCCCAGTCAGAATTATTTTGCATTGCCAATTCCAGTTGAACTATTCTGCACTTATGAATGCTTTTTTTAAACTTCAGTTTACATATCTTTGAGATTGATGCAAGCACAAAGCTTGATTGTTTTAAAACAAAGTTACCTCGTGGGTGGGTGGGTGGGGTGGGAGAGGTATAGTTAAAGGAAGAAGAATAAATATACTTGCATTTTATTCATTCAAGTCAGCCTTTCCCAACCTGGTGCCTTTGAAATGATTTTGGACTGCAACCCTCTAGGAATATGGTGAGTTTAGTGCCAACAGAATTGAAAGTCAACAGGCTGGGGGAGGCTGATTTAGATTCTTTATGGCCTTGAAATCCTTTGTGGTTTTTTTTAAATGTTTTTGTTTTTCTTGTAAATGTGCTTTAAAATGCCCTGTAGAACAAGCAGGTGCATTGAGATATTTTTGTTCCTTTTATGGTGATTTCACAAAATAGAGCAGCATGGCCAGGAACTATTCCAAGCTGCATGTACATTTTTGTAAAAGAAAAAGAGGGGAAGGGGGGAAAAATGGAGGGGGAAGGGGAAAAGAAAAAAGGGGGAAAGAAACAAAAGAAGTTTATTTAATAATGTATGTTAGTTCTACATAGGCCAGGTTGTATGTTGCATGTTCTTGTACAGTTTGCTCGTAATTAATGCTAATGAAGTAACCGAGAAATCTAAGCCATCCATTTTCTTCTTATAGACATTTTGCAGGTTTCAGCCAGGCTATCAGTTAGTCTGGTGCTAAATGTCTATAGATGGACTTTATTTTTTACCCTATGGAAAACGTGATGTAGTACGGACCAAATTCCTTCTAATAAATATTTTGGTGTAGATTCCTCCTGTGGGGCTGTAACACATGTAGAAACTGTGTACACAATTAAGTTTTCCTTCATAGACATAACTGCCTGCACCAAGTGAAATATTTATTATTATTATTATTATTATTACTATTATGATTTAATATTGCCAGAACTATTCTGCCCATGTTTCCATGGGGCACATGGATTGATTACTGCTCGACCTGCTGAGCAGGAAGAACTGAAGCTTTGGCGCACTGACTAGATACTGTTTTGTCTTTTAGTGGCCAAATAAATAAATGATTCGGTAGTATCTTTCTATTTTGACCACTTGTCTTAACATCTCCCTGTGCTTTTAAATGAACTTCCAACTCATGTTATGTAGACATGTTTAATAAAATTTCCTTTTCATGTTCAGTTGCAGTTGTTGCCTTCTGTTCAATGTGTGCACTAGTAAAGTTGATTCCTGGCAACATATTTCAGTGGATTGGGCAAAGTATGTGTCTTTGGTACCCATGCATTCATTCTAAAAGAAAGCAATATGTCAAGATCCATAAGAACCTCAAGAATCTACATGGAAGCCGATTTAAAATGTGCAAATATGGCAATAATATATATATATATATATATATATATATATATATATATATATATATATATATATATATATATATATATATATATATATATATATATATATATATATATATATATATTATATATATATATATATATATATATATATATATATATATATATATATATATATATATATATATATATATAGAGAGAGAGAGAGAGAGAGAGAGAGAGAAGAGAGAGAGAGAGAGAAGAGAGAGAGAGAGAGGGAGGGAGGGAGGGGGAGAGGGAGAGGGAGAGGGAGAGGGAGAGAGGGAGAGGGAGAGGGAGAGGGAGAGGATCTTGCTCTGGAAGGCCAGGCCTCCGAACCATATTCCCCCAGCTCTTTGTTACATTTTATCATTCTAAGCCCTGGGTGCCTCTCTTCAGCTTCTTTTCTAATTATTTGCTACTGATTCTCCCACTGATCAAAGAAAGCAAAGCTGGAGATAGTCCAAGAGCACAAATGGAAAACTATTGGTCTGGGTTCGTGTGAGATTTCTTGTCTTAAGCAAAGGGCAGAGCTAGTAAATCTCCAAGATCCTTTCTAACCCTAAGTAATTGGTATGAAATGTACAGTATTTTTACATTTTTTAAAAAATGGTTGACATATGCTCCCAGACCAGTAGATGACTGCAGTGAAAGCAAAGGTGCTTAGAACATAGACTAATAAGGTTGGAATGGACCTCTCAAAGGTTTTCAGCTCCAACCCTCTGCTCAAGCAGGAGAACCTATATAATTTCATACAAATCGTTGTCCAGTCTCTTTTTGTTAAAAAAAAAAACAATTAGAAGTTAAGGATGTTTAACTTCTTCCTCCATCCCAAGCAGATGGACAGACAGATTTTCCATGGACAAAGAGACTGATATACATTGAGATGCAAAAGAGATGCAAAAAGCTAAAAATAAAGAGAAGAGAAGCCTGGTGGGTCTCCACATCTAAAGGCAAAAAAAAAAAAAAAGGAGCAACAAGTAATTCCCTGACATGTAAGGTGGAAGATAGGTACAGTATCTAAGATTTAAATCTTGACTTTGTTAGCAGGCTGAATGGGTAGATCTTGTAGTAAGTAATCTTTGTTTGGGGGCTTGTATTGCAAAAAAAGCAACTTACCTATCCAAGCTTTGTCTTTGACGCGTCCACTGCTAGCTCCTTGAGTTTCTAGAGAGAGAGAGAAAAAAATCACACATTGGATGAAGTTTGAAAAGGCTGCGCAGGGGTGTTCACATAGCACTTGTCATCTAAGACTCCTTAAAGCAACTACATTTTTCCCAGGATTGTATCAGCAGTGCAATCTTGAGAAAAGATATGATTGCTTTAAAGAGTTGCAGACAGGTGCTACATGTATGCCCAAATGTATTCTGAAGTACCTTTTCACTTTTTGATCTGAAACGTTGTCTAGCGCTAATTAGTGCTATGACCTTGCTAATGTACTTTTATGAATACATTACTGTTACTATGTCCAATCAATTTTAGTTTAAGCTGGATCAGTTTTAATACTTGTCTGTATCTTGCTAACAAACCACTCTCTCAGAATTCATCTAGAGCATGGGTGTCAAACTCAATCGCATCACATGAAAGTAGAGGAAATACTGTCATCTGGACTATAATAGACCTGTTCTCGAAGCAGACTCATCGCCTGCAAAGGATTCCCATCTGCCTAACGATGGACTAAATTGTTCCTGAAACATATCTACCGGCTGCATATATCATGACATATCATGACATTTTTGCCTTTGCGGAGTTGGAATGGGCGTGGCCTGCGCATGACACATCAGACCCGTGAGCTGCCAGTTTGACACCTGATAACATGGCATAAATAGGGTGCTCAATCTTCATCAAGGCAAGCATATCATTTGCTTTATTTGCACAATAATGTCATGACCCCTGAAATATCACCATGATGTCATTGCAGTTTTTACTGGATGCTTATACCTGTATAACATATTGGAAACATTAATATATATACCTCAATACTATATTATCAAATGCACAGAGGATTTCTTGAGCATTTGAATCAAGTATCCAGCCTATATATTAGTTTAAAGTCATTCAATGTTCAAATTCAGCACGATAATTTGAAGATTAAGAGATTGCAGGAAAGAAAGGGGAAGCTTAGGCTTAAAATGTAGCCTAAAGTACCTCAGTTTCTTAAAAATGGTTTTATATTGGAAAAAAATTGAGTTAGAAAGTGTGTATAAATTGTGCTGATTGAATGCACGTCGCTTTTGTTCAAGAGGACAGCAGGCAACTCTACAGGCCAGTCCAAATGTAGTTTCACTTTTTTTGTTGTTTTTAATAGCAGTTATGTTTATTTTATTTTTTTGTTTTTTTAAAATATAAAAAAATTTATTAAAGCAATCAACATTATACATAATATCATATTAAGAAGCATTCATCATAGTTCATAAAAAACCACAGTAAGTATTAGTCTTTGTATACTTCAAATTTGGTAAACATTCTTCACTCCTCACATCCAGCCTCAACTATACGCCAGATGCATTTTATTTGATTGATGCTTCTCTTGTATATAATCTATCCACTGTTTCCAGTCCGTCAAGTATTGTTCATTTGAGCGATCTTTCAAATATGCCGATATTTTCGCCATTTCATCTGAAGATCAAGAAGGTCAGTATGAAGTAAAGGGTGCCAGGGACATCCAACCTCAAGGCACGTTCCACAACTGGAATCTTCTACAAGTGGTGGAGAAGCAAGTTCAACTATCATCTACAGCAAGGGTGTCAAACTGCTGGCCCGCAGTCCGTATGTGTCACACAGAAGCTGTGCCCCCCCAGCTCTGGCAAGGGGGAAAAAGTTGCAGTACATTGTGACACATCATGTAATGCGGCGAGTTTGACACCCCTGACCTACAGGGGGGAAATGGCAATACTTACCGTTTGGAAAGGAGGCAAGTATATAAGTAGTCCTTGACTTAAGATCACAACTGGGACTAGAATTTCTGTTGCTAAGCAAGGCAGTTGAGTCACACCTTTTAAAAAGAAAATCACTGCATTTATTAAATGAACCATGTGGTCATTAAGCAAATCTGGTTACCCCTATTGACTTTGCTTGTCAGAAGCTAGCTGGGAAGGTGGTAAAAGGTAATCACAGGACGCCAGGATGCTGCAACCCTTGTAAATGACTGATTGTCAAGTGCCCATATTTTGATCAGGTGCCCATTGGGATGCTGTGATGGTCATAAGTGTGAGGACCAGTTGTAAATCATTATTTTCAGTGCCATTGTAACTTCAAACTCACTAAACAAAATGGAGGACTACCCGTTGTCTTCATGCTATGCAAGAAACCTCTCTCTGGCTGTTGTCTGAAACAAGATATTGGATTAGGTGGACCCACCCCTTGTCCAAACAGAGCTGTTGAGATATTGAAACAGCCAGGATGAAAAACACTTTGCACCAGCACACTTCTTCCCTTTCAGAAAAACAAAGTGATATATTGTATAAACTACCAGGGTCACCTTCCTAGCTACTTTTCACTTCAGAACACATGCTGCTTCTATCAGTGGGCAGTTGTGTACAATAAAATATACCTAGCATTAGAATGCATAAAATGCTGGGTTACATTTTCAGCTCAGTTAAAGAAAATATTGAATCTTACCAATTTCACTAAACAATTATTTTGTGGAACAGTGAGATCTGAATCATCTGCTGAAAAACTTCAACCTTCTGCAACCAATACAACTAAAGAAGCATTTCCCAAACTGACCACAAGGTGACATGAGAGACTTATTTTTGAGAGGCACTGCAGCCTGTTGATTATTGTCTCGGGTGATTACCCTGACATTAACAACTTCAGAAATCGACTCTCATAACGGATATGTAAATGCTACTTTTTAATCTCTCTTTTTAAAAAAAAAAATCAAAACAATTAGAATCATCTTTTTATTATTAGCCATAGAAAAACACAACATTAATAAGTGACGAAGATGACTTCATGCTTAAATATCATTTTCACAAATCATCTTTCAAACAATTGTGTAACATTGGAAGAAGTCATGCACAGAACCAAGAAAAATTATTTTTACCACATTGGCCAATTAGAAATTAAATGGTTTTCCAGAGGTTGGGTTTCATTCTTTTTTTTTTTTAATTCAAACATATGTTTATTGTAATAAAGAGAAGCCCAACATCACAGTGACAAATGTATTTCATTGTAAAGTTATCAAATGAAAATGTATCCAAGGCAAAAACAAACAGCTTTGCATTCATTTGTACATACAGTTCAATACATTAAAATATTATTTTTCCATATTTTTTAAATATTAGAAGAGGATTTTCTGGTTATGTTCCCAAATAGTTCAACCATAATTTTATGCAAAATGAAATTCATTCTAATTCAAAAACTACCACAAAATAGCTTTGCATGTTCTCATTGGTCTGTCCATCATCTGAAATCATTATTCTTCTGTAACCATACTCATTTGAATTCTTGTATGATCTGAACAGCACTTTCAGATTTCTGATCATTTGAAATATTCTAATTCTCTGTTCCAAAACCCAGCGCTTCTTCATGCTTCTATCCAGGAAAGGATTTTTTGTTTTTGTGTGAAATAATTCCCTGTCCTCAAAGAAGCTTATTGTTCACTACCCCCCTCCCCATGCATATTTTTGCAACCAAAGCAAGTACTGTAATCTGTTTATATTTTCATTGAGAAAAACATTGGTGCATTACTCTTACCTAAAGATACCTCAAATTAATTTATTTTGGGGGCATGTCACCCAACCATGGATGGTTATTTTAAACGCACTGGAAGGTTTAATTATGTGACACTTTAGGACAATTGAATAGTCCAAAAAGGAACGATCAATGATTTTTGAAAGCCTACACTTTTTTAAAAAAAAAAGGGTGAGGGAAGGATCCAGTGCCTATAACATTAAAAAGATATTGAAACTTAATGTCTTAATGTCTTAGAAACCTGCCACTAAAGTGAAATCCATGGCAACATTAATCTATTTCAGCCCCAAGAATCATAATGTATGGACCAAGATCTGATGGAATTACTTCACACATTGTTCCTCAGACATCCTGAAATAAGTTGGCAAGAATGTTCTTGTTGTCTTGTGACCCCTAGCAGACTTGGCCTTTGGTTGTGTTGTATTTTTACAGCAAAAGTGCACATAGGATTTCAGTTTTTTCTGCAGTCCAGCCAGAAAATCTGTCAGTGCCTGATGGCTTAATTTTAAGGAATTCATTAATTGACCCAATCCAGCCACTATGTTCTATCACAGATGTAAATTAATGGAACATGAAGGTTTGCAGATTTCATTTCCAGCAATGCCAGAGCTTATATGACAGCAACTCGTAAAGTAAATGGTGGGGAGCCATCCTTCTATATTTTTTTTCAATCTCTCAGAAGTTTAATGGGCAAGGAAAATCAGATCAATAGAAGAGGCAGTAGGCCAATATTTTCAGCCTGTGGGGGGGGGAGGGCGAAGTTGTGCATCTGTAAGTTGTTATGTCTTGCAAAGTTTTAGAACACTTTTTACTAGTACTTTTTAGTACTTCTTTTTATCTCTATCAAGATGATAAAAAATGTCCTCTGCTAAAAAAATGTGATTTGAAACTGAATTTCCCCCCAGATGTCCATAAGTTTTATTAACTACAGAATATTCTGGGATACAAAATTAGGCCCTGCAGGTAAGATTTGGCAGAGTCAGAAGCAAATATCTTAGATCAAGCTGATCCCTCTCAAAAACCATGGGCATATGTCAAACTCTCCTCCTCCCCAAGCATGAAACTATCAGTCCATTATGTGAGCAGGTTGGAGAAAGAGGTACAAAATTTGAATTGTGTTTCTGCTATAAATAGTAATTAAAAGAACAATTAAAGGTGCTGCTTGTTAATATAGAGCTCATAGAGAATGGCATTAGGGAACAACCTGCAAAGCAAGAGCCAGATAAGAGCCCAGGCCAAGAATCTACATATATTTGATTAAAGGTCTCAGACAGGCCCCTCTCTAATTCACATAAGATAACATGAAGGAGGGGGGGGCAATTCAGACTTGCAAAATTTTGCTACTATACTGTAATTCTTACAATAAAAGAAATCCTGGTCTACATATCATTCGTCTCTTAGCCTGGTCTACTTTGTTGGGCTGACACTTATCAAGGCCTTCATGGTACAGGACCAGATTACTTGAAGAACTGCCTCTCTCTGGCTGTGTTTCCTCAGATCTGCAAGGAGGGATATACTTCAGGTCCCATCGATTACGGACTGTCATCAGGTATGCCACAACATGAGTGTTTTTTAGTCACAGCCAGGGCTTTTTTTCCCTCATAGAACGCCCAGAACGGAGTTCCGGCACCTTTTTTGGATGGAACCTTGTAGAATAGGCAAGGTGGGTTGTATGACATGTGTGAGTTCTGGCACTTTTTTTTTTTCTTCAAAAAAAGCACCGGTCACAGCGCTTGCTTGCCTTCTGAAACTCCCAACCACCTGATATTAAACTGGCCTCTCCACTGCTGGCTTTCCAGAAGCCTTTTAAGACCTGGCTGTTCTTTCCAGGCATGAGGGCCAGCTAGTTATTTTTATTTTGAGGTTTTATTCTGCCAGTTCCTTT
Source organism: Bothrops alternatus (assembly GCA_034064705.1). Taxonomy (NCBI): domain Eukaryota; kingdom Metazoa; phylum Chordata; class Lepidosauria; order Squamata; family Viperidae; genus Bothrops; species Bothrops alternatus. The sequence continues at coordinate 2,290,793 of JARGCV010000033.1, forward strand.
TAATTTATTATTTATGTCTTTATATAGTTGTGGAATGATATGTTTTTTTCTCTGTCCAGAATCACTTTAGATTAGACAGAGGGGTGGGTATATATTAGGAAAATAAAAAAGGGAAGGGAAGGGGAAAGGCGAAAGGCGAAAGAAAAGGAAAAGAGGAGCAAGACTGCATTTTAGACTTAATGGCTGGATTTCTTCTTTAAAGGCTTTTGTATTTCTATAAATATACCAAAAAGCTGTCTCTTTGAATTCCTGCTTGCAAAGCTTCTAGTCCTCATGCTGGCAATTGGAAGCCTGACAGAAATCAAAACAGAAACTTTGTAGAGAAATGTCGTTGCACCTTCTGCAGGTTCTGCCATACCCATAATGGAAGTTCTTGTATCCATAGGATTTGGTGTGTCTATAATCTCTGGGAAGGATCTGAAAGAGGGGGGGAGGATCAGAGTGCCTGGCAATATAAGAGCCCCTGAGTCTTGCAGAAGGGACCTGTGACCTAAAAGTTGCAATCTGATCCCTCCAAGGAAGAATAAATATAGAGGAGTTTCTGAATCTGAAATTAAGACTGTGTGGGATGGAAGAAAACTGCTCTCCCAAACTAGTCCAAATGGAATGCAACACGGACAGCTAGGACTCTTTTACTTCAATTTCTGTTATATAGCTTGCAAGCGCAATGTGAGAAGAGTGGAGATTAAAAGAGGGAGGGGCAAATTGCAAAGAGGTGTTTTGGTTTATTCTGTTTACAGGCTTTTTGTACCCAAGTGCTGGTTGCCTAGGAAACTGCTGAAAGCTGGATTTGGATAGATACTTTGTCAACAGCATATGAGAATTCTGAGTGGATTTCAGAAGCAGCAGGAAGGGGAGAAATGTCATATCCTGAGGAAGCAAATAACTGGAAAACGTTCTGTCCCTGGTCTGTATGCTACGATGGCAAATTTAGTATCTTTGGTACTGAAATAGCTGGTGTCACAATGCTTCCCCTGACAAGCAAGGATGCCTGCACAATGGCGAAATTGCTTTGCCAAGCTATGCATGGCGTGTGCTTAAGCTGTCTGAAACGAAGATGAATCACTCTCCTCAGCTCCCTTTTCTTCTCCAACACTGAGGGCATTTATACAAAGGGGCCGGAGCAAAAGCTCACCTCACAATCAGTTCTTCAGCCATTCACTTGTTTCAGAGACAAACGATCTGTTCCAGGGAGAGGCAAAAGTGCATTATTGTACAAAAACACTATACCCACTTAATATCAACCTGTTATGCACATATAATGATGGCCAGTTCAAACTGGACACCATAGCTCCGCTGATAGCATGCTAATCCATAGTTAAATTGAACCATGGTTCCCTGAATTAACTCATTTGCTTGGCTTTCACATGACAGATTGTACCATAAGCCAACTCCACAGTCTATGTTCCCACAATGCAACAAGCCACAAGCAAGCCAACCTCATGTTATTGTGGCGCATGGTGCAAACCCAGCATATAAAATAACATAGCAAACCCAACAATCATGGAGTTTTGAGGGAAGACGAAACCCCTTTTGTAAACCAACCCTATTCCTGATCCTTGATGCCACAATCCTCTTTGTTCAGCCATATTTTTTTTCTAGTCAGATTTTTATCCTTTGCAGAGTATCAACTCAGCTAGGCTCCTTCCGTGTAGCAAATAAATATTTTTCATAATTTTTAAGATAATTTTTTCATAAAAGTACAGAACTCTTCATATGAGATGAGGAAGAGTAGCACTGAGACATGGAGTTACGGCACTGTGGCAGCAGCAGGACCAATGTCCTTGTAATGTAACGCTGGACAGGAAGAGCACTTGTGAAGGCGGTTTGTCCACCCTTGAGTGGGAAGACAGGGACCAGCCTGAGGTAACCATTTTTCTCAGCCACCCATTCCTACAAGCCTGGCTACCCAGTGGTCTAAGGCAGAAAATGTTGCCGAGGCACCTTAACAAGTTATGCGCTGGCCAGCTAAGTCTTAAGTCTCTTTCCCTGTTGGAGGGCAGAGCAACGTTTGCCTCTATTCTCTGAATCAGTGTTGCTTAATCTTGGCAACTTTAAGATATGTGGACTCCAATTCACAGAATTCTCCAGCAAGCACCTAGGAAGCCGGCTCTAAATCGACTTGCTCTCCTCAGTCTTCAGAGAAGATGTTGCCAAATTAGTCTTCTCAGTGCTGAGAAGGGAAGAAACCCCTTCCTCTGTGCCGTGTCTTGGCTCAGCCTCGCTGGCCATCTTCTGTGGGATGAGCAATTCCTGTACTCGAACTGCTCACCCTGTTCTGTACAAAAAAAAATATTTTTTTTGTTGCTTCCCATTCACTGGGATGTCACATTTGCCTCCACTTGCATGCTACCTGAAAAACAAAATAGGAAGGGAAAAAAAAGGAGGAGGAAACAGTCGGGGTTTTCAAAAGGCAAAGGAAGATTTTACAAACAGAGGTTCTAATTCTGATTGGATACTAGTGTTGCAATTTCACATTGAAATGGTGGAATTGGTTTGGCTGCTTCAAGCAACATTTAGAGAAAGGGAAGGGAGCTGTAATAAGCGTCTAATAGAAGTGTGCATGAAATGGAAAAAAAGCATTTGGTTCCAAACTCAGAATAAAACAATCCCTTTCCCTAAGCCTCAAGTATCCCATGTTCCATTGAAACAACACAGAAAACATTTTGACAGTTCTACTATAAAGCACAATGGGAACTCAAAACAAAACCTTTGTTGGCCAAGGGCCACCGTATTATATGTAATACAAAAATATTGGCACAAATTATCCATGCATTTTAAACAACACAATTGCACTACACACAGACTTTTTGCAAACTCTTTTGCTTGCACAAATACCACAAAACTAAGTCCAGGTGAAAAGCAAGCAAGAGCAATGGATTCACTCAGACGAAGCCTAGGAACAACATAGCAGCAGCAAATATACATTTTTCTACCTGCAGAGTTGAAGTAATGCAATGCTTGCAATTGCAACCTGAACACTCCACAGCATAGTAGTATTTAGAATACACATTTATTGCATAATGCAGCGGTCCCCAACCTTTGCGGCCTGGCGGCCTGGCTGGAGGGGGGTAGAGGGAAACCGGACCACATGAGAAGCAGACTGGCATGCATGCGCAGGCACAGCTTAATTCGCATGAGGGGTGGACTAGTGCACACGTGTATGCACATGCAGCTCGACTAGTTGAACTGTGTATGCATGCATGTGTGTGCCAGCCCAGCATTTGCATAAGTCAAGCTACGCGAATGTGTATGTGCTAGCCTGCTGCTCTTGCAGCCCAGTTGCAAGTAGGCAGCGGCCTGGTAGTGGACCATGGCCCAGTGGTTGGGGACCCCTGGCATAATGAACACATTTCCATTTCACAAGGGGGGGGGAAAGAGGGAGTTATACAAACAACTTTACATGGCAATTCATGCCTTTTAGTGTTCCCATAGCAAAGCACATAAAGACAGCAGTAAATTTACTCACTAGACTATCTTTATATTACGTCTAAAATGATCCTCACTCTGGGAACATATGTCTAATTGATTCTCTTTCCACTTCAACCTTCTCCTCTTTCAACAAGCTTGGAAGAAGTTTATATTTTATAAAGTCAGTTAAGGTGAATTGGAATACTAAAAACAGTACAAGGAAATGCTGTTTCATCCTGAGCCCAGTAAAAAAAGGAAGGTCTTTTTGGTAATGCTCTGAATACCCCAAACATCTATTCCAATTTCAGAACATTTCAAACCTAGAATATTTTCTACACCACTGTTCTTGGTAAACTAGGAATGATTGTTTTTTCATATATTGCTCCTTTATTCTTACTACATCTCAGCCTAGAGTCTGCAGTATTTATTTATTTATTTATTTATTTATTTATTTATTTATTTTCCAAATTTATATGGCGCCCTTCTCCTAGGGTGGCTTATAACAACAGTACAATAAAAAAATTAAAAATTAATTGCATTCATACAACATACAAACACAATCAGCTCACAGTCGCTGATGGAGGGACACTCCCAGGGCCCAGGGGCGGAGCACAGCTCATACACCCCAAGCCTGTCGGCATAGATACGTCTTCAACAGTTTCCGGAAAGCTAGGAGGGAGGGAGCAGTACGAACCTCTGAGGGAAGCTGGTTCCAGAGGGCTGGGGAAGCAACGGAGAAGGCCCTTGCCTTAGGCCCCGCCAGATGACATTGTCTAACAGACGGGACTTGTAGGAGGCCAACCCTATGCGCCCTAACCGGTCGCTGGGATTCATGAGGCAGAAGACGGCCCCACAAGTATCCTGGTCCATTGTCATAAAGGGCTTTATAGGTCATAACCAACACTTTTGAATTGTGTTTGGAGACCAATAGGTAGCCAGTGCAGCTCGCGGAGAGCTGGAGTGATATGAACATGTCTTGGGAGACCCAAGACAGCTCGCGCGGCCGCATTCTGGACCACTTGTAGTCTCCGGACATTCTTCAAAGGTTGCCCCATGTAGAGATCATTACAGTAGTCGAATCTCGAGGTGACAAGGGCATGGGTGACTGTGAGGAGTGACTCCCGGTCCAAATAGGGCCGCAACTGGCGCACCAGGCGAACCTGGGCGAATGCCCCCCTCGCCACAGCCGAAAAATGATATTCTAAACTTAGCTGTGGATCGAGGAGGACACCCAAGTAACCTAAATATGCTTCTATATTTCTGCAACTGTTGTCTGGGCTCTGGGATTATCTGTTTTTCTTTATCCCCCCCCCAGTTTTGTTCTTTAAATAAGAGCTTTATTCTTGGAGTTGTTATTAATATTAAATTAATGCAGGAGGTTGTGATCTATTCAGAAAAAAGTATCTTGATTTTAAACCATTCATCATGTTTATTATTCAGTAACTCAACATGGAAGCTCAAAATTCCCAAAACGAATTCATTGCTTGGAAAGCAGGAGAGAGAGAAACAGAGATACAAAGAGAGGGAAGGAGGGAGGGAGGGAGGGAGAGAGAGGGAGGGAGAGAGAGAGAGAGAGAGAGAGAGGAGAGAGAGAGAGAGAGAGAGAGAGAGAGAGAGAGAGAGAGAGAGAGAGAGAGAGAGAGAGAGAGAGAGAGAGAGAGAGAGAGAGATTCCAACATTATTTCAACTGTTCTCTTTCTTTCATCTCAGCAAAGTACTTGAGATTTTGCTACAGCGCCACCATAGCAGTTACAACCTTGGAGCCTGAACCCTTTTAACAGCTACTTGATTGGCTGCAGTTAGATGGCAATTGGGAACAGCATTTTTTTTTTTATTCTAAGGCAGCTTTGCCTAACTGAGATTCCCTAAATGGCTTGGGATTCTGGGAGATGCAGTCCCAACACATCTAGAAGATGCTAGTTTTTATCCATTGCCCTTGCTTGCACAACAATTAACACAACACTCTAATTGACAAATATGCAAACTACATTATGGTTTAACATGCTGCATAACATGCTATAGAGCTTTCCTGTGGCAATAAATGTGATAAATAAAAACAAAATAATCCCACTTAAAGCTGCATCTAACGTAAAGCAATGCATGAATGTAGAGTTTTATCCTTTTTGTCTCAACACATACTTCTATTTTCCAGCAGAAATAAATCCTTTGGTCTTTTCAGCTCTGCTTGCTTCCACTATGGTTCTCCTGCAGGAAAGAACAATTAACAGTGCACTAAATAAAGTAAGCTAATTCAGGAGGTCCTGCAGCAGCATTCAGGGGAAAACAGATAGAAACAAACTCTTTTTTTACACATCAGATGACCTCCCCAATTGAGGCAATGACATCATTCCATTAATGTGACATCAGTGACAATGACATCAAACCTATTTCAGATTCACTCCTACAATACATGCCTCTTACTGAGATCTTTGTTAGATCCCTTTGGATGTAATTGGACTCATTCCTATGCTGTGTTGAAGAAACCAGAATGCTTCATGTGAGACAAGTGTGTGTGTGAGAGACAGCAAAGGATATTCTTTAGTTCTCAGTTCTCATACACAAATTTTCAGAAGTCTAGAATTAATGTTGGGACCCCATTTAAACTGCAACTATAAAGTAAAATTCAGGGAGCATAGTTGAACTTCTGAATAAAGATCAAGGAAAGAACAACTGTGTTGCTGTCAGTCACTGTAACAAAAAAAATCTCTAACTTCACATTTTTTTATGTATTCTGATCTGCATTTAGGATTTGAATCACTTTAATGATATTGGCTGGTTACTTATGAATTTATATTTTCTCCAATGAGGCAACTAACAATGTAAGCAAAATCTCAGAGTGGCTTTAAAAATGGATTATTAGAAAAAAAATAATGAAAGGTGAAATCTTGGAAACAATATGTCTCTTAATATCAACTTGGAACAGAAAAGAGAATTTGGAACTGATTAGGTCCTGCTTGTGGGTTACTCATTAGTATAATGTTGGTATTCTGAGAACAAAATTGAGGATTAAAGGAGCTTTGGGTATGAACCAGTGCTGTTGGTTCAGGAGAAGGAAGGAGTTGTTTCACCCCAATAAATGAAAGAAAAAGTGTTTAGTAGAAATTAAGTCCTTTTGGTGGCCTAATGTGGATTAGTGATTTGTGTCTTCCAAGGTTTAGGAAGTATTGGGCATCCTGGAGAAGGAGGAATGGAGAAGAGAAAACATGAAAAAGAAGTCAGTCTGAACTCTTTAAAAAGCTCACTGTGATATTACATGCATATATTACATACTAAGCAACCATATGTGTTGGTTAGAATCCTATGACTGAAGTTCCTTAGAAGCAATCAAGCAAATAAATAAATAAGAGGAGAGAAGAATTGGGTTGTGTCTTTGGTATTATGAAGTGAAAAATACTTTCCTATATCATAATATTTATTTATTTTATTACTTTATGGCAGCAAACATACCTAATAATCCTTCCACCACCTATTTCCCCCCACAACATTAACCCTGTGAAATAATTTGGGCTGAGAGAGAGTGACTGGCCCAAGATCACCCAGCTGGCTTTCATGGTGGACATACCTTTTCATGCTGTTGCCTTAATTTCCTTTCCAGGTATGTATTATTTCCCTTTTTGTGTTTCTTATTCACTTGATTCCCAGCCTTTTCTCAGTAGCCTTCTTTACACTGAATTTTATATTTTAGGCAGAGAGAGACTTATCTTTAGCTATTTTCCAAAGGTCTAAGCATACTGATGAAGCTATATAAAACCATCCACAAACACATAAATAAAAATGAGCTTCAAAGCATGTGGCATCAGCCACACATTTTGCATTTCTAAAACTGGGAGAGTATATCTTTTGTTACATTGCTTTTCCCAAGATTATTAAATAAATTCATGATTATTGTAATTAATTCATATTTATATACCAGAACCTGGGCAGATTCCTGGGCAAATATATTGATAGATGCATTTACAGTATATACTAATTCAAGAGAAAGCTCCATTATATCTCAATGTGATGCATTCAATAATAGGTCTCTAAAAGCCCTGAGCTGTCTGAATGTGGTTTGCAATATTCAAAAGCTTCCATATGATATGGAAGCACTAATCCAGATAACCATTCAACATCCCCAGAAACAGAAACTTTTGTCAGACAAGCAGGGTTTTTTTTCCTCCTACCTTTCGGCCATTCTTAGGTCCCATAAATAAAATTCTAGCTCTTGTTTTCTTCTATTAGTTTTCTTCTTTTCTCAAAATCATCTTTGTCCAAGTCTACTTATAACTTCCATGAAGTAACTTCCAGTAAATCTGTTATATTTCAGTTGAAAAGGGTAGTCCACATCACTCTTTTGATATAGTATTTGTATGGCCTTTTCAATTTTTAAATGATCTCCCAATTGCATTTGTAAATGTAGTATTTCCTTCTGTTTCTTACATTGTAATTTTTAAATCCACCTTAGAATCCTTTTGAGTCATCTCTAGAGGAATTTGTTCATCCTAATAGTAACTTTGGAGTCCAGTAAAGAGTTAAAAAGTTCAAGCTCTTAAGAAGTTCACAGTTCAAACATTTCTTTTAAAGTAGTCATCTTGTGCTCTAGTAATTGATCTTCACAGTCTTGTTTTGCAATTGATACCGTATGTAAGATTTTTCCCACACAAGAGGCTTTTTTCTAATTAACCTCAAAGTCATTCTATAAGTCAATTTCATAAAGCTTTGCATTCATAACATTTTCCAGAAACAATTCTGAACTCATATCCTTGCTGTTACAAAGAGCTTACAAAGCTGGGAAAGCATGATTTTCTTCCTTTTTAAACCAACTGAATTCTACCCAGCAATTGGTAGACTTGTGGTTTTGAAGATTTTTCAATTTTAAAGGAGCAATTTAAAAAAAGTAAAGCTCCAAAATGATTAAGAAGATGAGGTTTGGGTCAAACCTTGAATCCTTCAAAAACTGCATTTACAGCTCAGAGAATGATGAAAGATAGGACCCCCTAGCTCAGTGGTTCTCAACCTTTTTCAGGTTGAGACCCCACTTGCACCGCCCATGCACGGCGCGACCCTGACCCGCGCCACACGCGTGCACGATGGGCTGATCCGCGCGAGGGAGAGAACTTGTGGCTCAATAGGTTGAAGCATCTGCTTAGCATGCAGACTGCCCAGGTTCGAATCCCGGAAGGGTGAGTTCTGACTGAAGAGAGTTAAGATGGGCTGATCCGCGCATGCGCGGCGCGCGCGCGACGGGCAAAAAAACAAAATGGCGGACTGCGGTGTCTGGCGACCCCTGCGAAATGGTCGTTCAACCCCAAATGGGGTCGCGACCCATAGGTTGAGAACCGCTGCCCTAGCTGATTGCAAGCAGCTCACAAAAATCAGCTCTCTGGATAACATACGGGTGATCTCCAGATCTCTCTTTCCTCCAGAGAGAATTCTAGCAATTCAGATATCATATCCAGTTGCCTCTGTGGCTGCAATGCCCCCACACAAAATGAGGGCATTGAAAGTAGTCCTTCCAGAAAAGAAAAGAAAAATTATTAGCCCTAAATATGAGATAGGAGACTGAGAAATTGGGATCATTTAAAATCTGGAAATGATAACAATTAAGCGTTAAATTCAAATATTAATGCAAAATTAAAGTTAAGAAAAACTTATTAGGTTATTGTCTAAAAGATGGAATGTCAAATTAATTAAGATATGTATAGACTGAAGATTATTGATGAATATTAGAAAGGTATTTTTGTTTGATTGATAGAATAAGAGCTGTATTGATCTAAATATGATAGTAGATCTTATGAGGGAAAGAGAGGAAATTTGTTGTTGTAATACTTTGAGATTTGTACTGATGATATTTAAATGTAATGGAATTACAATGCTCAACCACCATGCTACTTTTCAAATATGTAAATGCAATATTGGAAAATTAATAAAAAAAACTTGGACGTAAAAAAAAAAAGAAAGTAGTCCTTCCATAGAATTTCTGTGGAAATTCTGCTGACAGGAAGCAGAACTCCCCTGGGCATCCTAAGCTGAGCAAATCACAAATATGATTTATTTCATTTCATTTTATTAGATTTTTATCCTGCCTTTATTACCTTATAAGTCACCCAAGGCATCAAACATACATAATACTCCGTCCTCCTCCTGTTTCCCTGTTTTCAGTTGTGGCAAGTGCTATTCTATGGTGAAACCAAAAGCTTTACGGAAGAATAAAGCTTACGAAAGTTTACATCGAGTCCTACAAAGATTTACCCAGAAAGCATCCAACGATTTCAAGGATATCTACTCCCATTAAATCTTGCTGAAGAATTATTAAAATTAACCCCCCCAAATTAATCTTGCAAGATTTCAACTTAATGAACCTACTTCCTTCACTGTCAATTTCTCAAAGGTTTGAACAAAGTATAGCTGCAGAGGCAATGCCATCAAATGGCCAGACAGAAGTTAGAAAGAGAATATATTTTATAAAACTATATGGATTTTCCAGAGTAACTATGGCACTTATCATAGGGCAGTGCTTCCCAAACTTTTTCCTTCATTTCCCAAAACTGCTTATCAAAAAGTTTTTTTCTACCTAGTGTAGGTAAAACACTTTAAGTCAATTTAAATGTCCCTGTTGTGATTGGGTAATGGGTTTGTGCGTCGCTACCCAAAGAAAAACCACTTTTCCCCAATTTTGGAAAATTCCAGGTTGGGAAGCATTGCTTTAAGGCAATCATTCTCTTTAACAGCATTCATTTACTTTTATTCTCCCAGGAGTGTGGTTGCCTACAGCGCAGGCTACTTAAAGTATTTCTCCCTCTCCCTGGCACACCAATGCATTTGAAGATATATTTAGATATCTGCATTTGAGGACCCTCATACCTCCCTCCCAATTTCTATACAGTAATCCTTTGCAGGAGGATCCTTTAAGCGAATCACTCCTGTTGGAACAAATAGGAGACATAAATCATCATCAGTCCTCGGTTTCTCTTTCTGCCTGTCTGGTGCCAAGAGAAAGGCATTTTGGCTGCTTGCTGACTTCATCCTCTGCTTACAAAGCTGCGTAAAAATGCAGCAAGCAAGCTAACTCTGTCCCTCAGACTTCACAAGTAGGAGCCTTAGGGGATTGCTATAAAGATTTAATTCCTTTCTGTCTTACTCTGTCCACATGATAATGAAGAGATTTATGCTAAAGCTTTAAATTGAAAGATTGCATAATACAGTGGTCCCCAACCTTTCCAGCTTTGCAGATCAGCAAGGGGGGGGGCGGAGGAGAAGAAATGGTTTCATGTGAGTGGCACTAGCAAGGGCACTAGCACTCACTGCTCTATTTGCACAAGCAGCAGGAACTCGCATGAGTGCCTGCTGCTCGTGCAAATGGACCTGCGCACACACACTCACCCACCACACGCACGGCCTCGCTGTGGGGACTGGGCCAGTACTGGGCCACGGCCTGGAGGTTGGGGACCCCTGGCATAAATGCTTGAAGCATTTCTGATTAATCACACAATTTAAAAAAAAATAGAAAGCTTAGCTACAGTTATGAGAAAATATTCTTTTTTTACTTCTACCAGCAGTTAATGACAGATAAATCTCTCAGCAAATAGTGATAGCTCATAGGTAAGAATCAAATAAAGTAACACAGAAAGATGAATAATATGTATGGTTCCTATCTCCCACGTCTGTATAATATGGCTGTGAAAGAATTATTGTTTATTTTCATAAGAAAACAGAAGCATAAAGCTATATTATTAATAGGTCTTAAAAGTTTAAACTGCTTAAGAGTATTTCTGTGGTGGGCAACTATAATAAATTTAATAAAACAAAGCAAAGCAAAACAAAATAAAATAAACTTTTTCTCTTTATGTCCAGTCTGGGTTTGTGAGGATCAATTTCCTCATCCCTGAACAGAGCGAACAGATCTTTTTGTACAGGAGTCAGCATTATGCAAGTGGCTTTCCATGAGCTATTCACATATCTATGGAAACAAAGAGTTCATTTTTAACTATCACTAATACAAAAAAAAAAAAAAACAACCCACAACCCTTCACATTTTGCTCATGCATGAAATCAAATAACTTTAGGGATTATCCTTCCTTTTAATTCCAAAATTAAAAAAGTCATATTCATTCGAGTGGTGCTCAAGAAACTTTCAAAACCCAGAATTTCTTCAAAAGCCATTTTTGTTCTTCAAGTAGATTTTCTTGATGCCTGGGTGCAAGAGGGTTTGGTTACTAGAGCTAATCTGAATATTAACTTTGTTCTTGGCACTTACAACAGAATAGAATAATAGAGTGGGAAAGACCTTAAAGGTCTTCTAATACAACCCGCTGCTCAAACAGGAAAACCTATACCATTTCAGACAAATGGCTGTCCAGTCTCTTTTTGAAAACCTCCACTGATGGAGCTCTCACAACTTCTGAAGGCAAGCTATTCCATTAGTTGATTGCTCTAACCATTAGAAATGTTCTCCTTATTTCTAGGTTGCTTCTCTCCTTGGTTAGTTTTCCATCCATTGTTTCTTGTCTTGCCTTTTGGTGCTTTGGGAAATAGTTTGAGCCCCTCATCTTTGTGGCAGCCCCTCAAATATTGGAACAGTACTATCATGTCTCCCCTAGTCCTTTTCATTAGACTAGACATACCCATTTCCTGTTACCAGAATAACCAATAAACATAATAAATAATACATAAATGTAAATAAATGTAACCAATACATACGTTTGTCTTTGGGAGTAAATGAGAAATTTAGACTTCCTATGCAGCCTTAAGACCTTTTGCAAACATGCCCCAGCAATTGCTTTTCCCCTGCTATGTTACCTTCCTATACTCCTTGGACTATGAGTGAGAGAAGTCTAAATCATCCTTAATTGTATCCAAGTTGGTATTGCCTCTTCCCACACAATCAAAGGACAGGCTCATGATCTAAACCTCATGAGGTTTGTTAGGCTTAAGGAATGGAGACATCAGATTTCATGCTAGTGAAATTTACCGCTGATTCAAGGATATACCATGTGTACTTTAGCTCAACAGTGATTTATAATAGTATGTAAAAAAAAAAAGACTTTGAAAAATGGTGCAAAGAGGGAACAATCTACCTAGGGAACAACTGGATAAGAAAGGGTACAGTCTGCAGCTGCATGGTAGGCAGAGAGAGAGAGAGAGGTTCAGAGCAGACCTTTCTTAATTTCTCAGCCTGTAAAAGACATTGCAGAAGATTTATACTTTCAGACTTGCAAGATTCTGTTCACATAGCCCAGGGGTAGGCAACCTGGGCTCTTTTATGACTTGTGACTTGAAGTCCATGAGTCATAAAAGAGCCAGGGTTGCCTATCCCTGACATAGCCTTACAATAAAGTAGAAGTAGAAGTAGAACAACCATTTGTTGAGCCACCATTCCAAGTTTTGAAGGTGCTGAAAAAAAGCTCAGTCCTCTCACTAATGACTGGTCTTTATACTTACGACTGTTGTGGCAATTTGGATGCTTTGCATTTAGCATGTATTTTTTTTTTAAAATATTTTTATTGGTTTTTTTTTAAATTTTAACAGAAAAAAGAGACTAATCATATCAAATCATAGTATTAAAATAAACAATCATCCATAAACAGAGCATAAATACATTTTCCAATGCATCTAATGATAATAACTCAACTGAAAATAAACATCTCAAACAAATAACCTTCATCCTTCTCTATCTCCATCCTATTATTCCCCCTTCTTATCAACTTCCACTTAAATCAATCTTCACTCCACCAAAGGCCACCCAGACAACCCTTTAGTAACAATAATTAATTATTCTTCCACCAACCCCAAATACAGTTGAGAAAACATCATATCTAAAATTATAATCCCTCCCTAACCCACGACTTCCCAGAATGCTTACAGGGTATAACAAAAGAAAACCCCACTACATCAAACATAATTATTGTATAATCTTAACAAGAATTTTAAACTATGTAATATATACATTCTCTAAATCAAAACAATCCATAAAAAAAACTCATCTTATTAGAATTAAACAGATGATATTAATGACGATAACAATATCAATAAATCCCTCAATTCAAAAGAAGAAAAATAGTAATAATAATAGTAGTAGCAATATCAATTACATTCTAAAAAAAACTCATCTTATTAGAATTAAACAGATAATATTAATAACGATAACAATATCAATGAATCCCTCAGATCAAAAAAGAAAAATAATAATAATAATAATAGTAGCAATATCAATTACATTCTAATCAATTTAATTTCTCATAATATAACTTAATATATCTTCATTTAACCATCCTCACCAAAACCTTAACTATAATATTTATCTTTAATTCAACCCATAATCTTAAATTAAGCTTAATTCCTTATTAAACAATTAACTTATCTTGTTAAAAATAATATTTATCATCTATAAATTTCATTTAATCAATCGACTTCTGGGCTCTCTCATCTAACAAACTATTTATAGCATTTCTAACTTACATTCCTTCAATTTTATCCAGTCTATCTATCTCATCATTAAATCAATCTAATGTCAAACCCAGATCATCAAAACAAATACATCCTTCGTCAATTTAATTATGTCAACCATTAAACATCTTCTCTTGCATCTTACTCCTAATCTTGGTCCTCAATTCAGTCCATAATTTTAAATTGCCAATAATTCCTTACATACAAGTTTAAATTTCATTGCTTCAAACGAACTCTAGGTTTTTTTCTTAACCAAACAAGCCGCCATAACAGGGCCACCCTTTCCAATAATAAATCTCTCTTCATTATTTCTTCAGCCCCGTAAATAAATTGCTTCTGAAACTGAATCTTCCTTTCTTGAATCAATTCCTCTTGCTCTCCATAAATAAACTGCTCATCAAACAAAGTCCATTTCACTTTGTAGCCTAAGTGCTTCTTGAGGTGAAACAATGTCTCTCTTTTGTGAATTAAATCCTCTTCTTGGTGCTTAACTGGATAGAATTCCTTTTCTTGAAACAAAACCTCTTCCTGTCCATAAATAAACTTTTCATCAAGCAAAATCCAGTTATAGTCCCCATTCTCAGAAGTATCCTCTTCCTTTCCCTGTTGATCTCCTAATTTCTCTTGTATTGTATAATACTCAACAGAGGATTGTAATTCATTTGAAGGAGAGATTCCAGTTAAATGTTCCAACTCTTCTCCATATTCAAATTGTGATATAAATTGTTCAGCAGTAAGTTGTTCAGCTTCACTCAAAGGAAGGTATCCAGCACATATAGTAAATATTTCTGTAAAAGCCTCTTTCAAAAGATGGTGGTTGGGGTATCAAGGTTGGGGTATCAAGGAAATGGAGCGCCTCCCTTATGAAACCAGATTGCAACGCCTTGGTCTCTTCAGCCTTGAAAGACGGCGTTTAAGGGGTGACTTGATCGAAGTGTATAAAATCATGCATGGGATAGAAAAGGTGGATAGAGAAAAATTCTTTTCTCTATCACACAATACCAGGACAAGGGGGCACTCCCTAAAGCTCATAGCTAAGAAAGTGAGGACAAATAAAGGGAAATATTTCTTCACCCAGAGGGTCGTTGATTTATGGAATTCACTTCCAGAAGGGGTCGTGACAGCTGTCAGCCTTGACAGCTTCAAGGTAGGGCTAGATAGATTCATGGATGCAAAGTGTATCGGTGGTTATTAAAACGGATGTCCATGTGCCGCCTCTATGTTGGTTGAGGCAGGCAGGATTCCCTTGAGTACCATTTGTTGGGGGTCAAGGGAAAGGGAGGGTTTTGCCTTCTCTTTCTGCTCAAGATCCCCATGTACAATTGGTGGGCCACTGTGTGACACAGAATGCTGGACTCGATGGGCTTTGGCCTGATTCAGCATGGCTCTTCTTATGTTCTTATGTTTCTTATCCTGGGCTCATGTGATCACCATTTGCAACCTTCCCAGCTGGCTTCCGGCAAGCAAATCCAATGGAGAGAGCTGAATTCATTTAATATCCATGTGATTCACTTAACAAACGGTGATGATTTTGCTTAATGATCACAGCCAAAAAAGGTTATAAATCAGGTGCTCATTCAACTACCACCTCGCTCGCCTAGAGATGAATGTTCCAGTTTCAATTGTGGTCCTAAATGTGGTCGTAAGTTAAGGCCACCTGTAGGAGGAAAGACGATGGGACAAACGACAAAGTAAGCATTATGACATTGTGGCACAATCTACATGATTTACATACCTGAAATATTGGGATTCAAATACAAAAGGCCAGGTTTGCGTCGTGGGGGTCACCTTTTTGTGGCAGATGCCTTCATTCATGAAGAAAGGGTTTTCTCAACTTAGAAGGGTTTTTTTTTGTCTTGTCTGCAAGAAAAGAAGCTTAATTAATGCAGTTAGGCCATTCCTCCTCTTACGACTTATCTTATAGCATCTTTATAACATCAGCTAGCCACTGTTGAGGTGATATAAAGCCTGCTCCCATTACTATGATATTGGCACAGTGATGGTTGGATGAGCATATAAAATGCTATGTTGATAATGGGGAAATGATTTTCGTTTCTATGACAACAAGATCATCTGGCCATAATCACTTTTGGAAATTGTCTTAGCACAGCAGAAATTCATTCAGCCTGGGCCAGAGGCAAATCTTTCCTTCAGGAGAGGATTTTAGCTGAATGCTGGAGTTGGAGTAAAACTAAAAATAAGCAGTTTGGTTAGTAGTAGCAGCAGCAAGCTCTGAGTTTTGCTATGGCATAACATTGTCCCTTGGATCAGCTAGTAAATTGTCCTTGTAGGGAACAGATGCTTAGTTTCCCACAAGGCCTCTCCCACATAATCCTTTCTGATGACAACAAGTAAGGGCCTTTATCATTCCTCCTTAGGTAGCTGCATTCATCCATCATGTAATTTTCTGATTTTCTGGCTAAGCCTGTGACATCACACATAAGCGTTTCATTTAATTGGACAAAATCACAGCCGGTCCCCATTGATTTATGCACCCAAACCCTCCTTATTCCAGGCAGCTTTCAAAACTCCACCGATGCATACCAATTAGAGAACATGGCTGCGTTTCAAGCATCAAGACTTTGTGGGCAGAGACAAGGGGACGAAGTCAAAAGGATTTATTTCAGGAGAATGAGAGACAAAGGAACTGGGGATGTCATACGTGTGAATCACTGCATCGAACATGCAACCAAACTGCTTTAGTTTGCTTCTAAGAAGCTACCTTTAACAGCATGCAGTATGTGTGGGGTCCTTACTGAACCCTCAGAGGTCTGAGATTAAAAATATCAGGACTTTGTAGCCCTTTCCCAAGACCATCTTAGATGTCAGCATCCATCCAACCAAGTGTTGGTTATGACCTATAAAGCCCTATATGGTAATGGGACAGGATACTTGCGGGACCGTCTTCTGCCTCATGAATCCCAGCGACCGGTTAGGGCACATAGGGTTGGTCTCCTACGGGTCCCGTCTGCTAGACAGTGCCATCTGACGGGACCTAGGGTTAGGGCCTTCTCTGTTGCTGCCCCAGCCCTCTGGAATCAACTTCCCTCAGAGGTTCGTACTGCTCCTTCCCTCCTAGCTTTCCGTAAACTTTTAAAAACACATCTTTGCAGATAGGCCTGGGGCGTGTGAGCTGTGCTCTGCCCCTGGGCCCTTGTTTGGGAGTGTATGTTGTATGAGTGAGTATAGTTTTTATAGTTTCATAGTTTTATATTGTACCATTTTTTAAGTGACCTATGTATTTTGTACTTATATTTCTGTTGTGAGCCGCCCTGAGTCTGGGGAGAAGGGCGGCATATAAGTCGAAATAAATGAAAATGAAATGAAATCCATCCATCCATCCATCCATCCATCCATCCATCCATCTTTTTTCCATTTTACTTATAACTCAGAAGTATACAATTAAATATTAAAATTAAATGTATAAATATTAAATACTTGAAAGCAAACACATGCCATTAAAACCTGTGGTAAAAGAACTGTGTTTAGGACCAATAAACAACAAAGGACCTAAGCCCCCCCCTTAATTCAGCAAGCAGATCACATTCTTAAGAACTGGATCAATTATTCAGAAGCCCGCAATTGCAGTTACAGAGACACCTTCCAACTTAACACAATGCCATCTGCACTCGACAAGAAGGATGGACCATATAGGAAAAGAAGTTCAGTTCACACGCCCAGGGCCCGAGACTATAAAAGCATATAAGTGCAGCATATATGGAAAGCAGCAAGATCTGTTAAAATACGAATAAGAAGTCCTGGATTAAGGGGAAAAATGGGATCTTCAGTTCTGAGCATTCTGTTAGAAAATAAAAGTTCCTAAAATGTTTTACTTGTATCGTCTCCAAAGCATCTGAAACTATGCAGAGAGGGCCAAAAGCACCCACAGCAAGCTGAAACTGCATCAAAGTGACATCATGATGCTAATTCCATCTTTATGAATGGTGTCCTGAAATATGACGCAAATGAATTGATCATAGGTTTTGAATCCTGATGTCTGTTTTGTCCTTTCCCCCCTCCACACATGCCTATTCCAACACCCTCCCTTTTAACTGCTCATATGTAACGTCAGCAGACAAGTGTATGGATAGCACACATTTAACTTCAACCAACCTTTTGATCTCTATTTTGGATAATATTCTCAGGACAGAGTTTGAGTTTTCCTTTTATTTCTCACAAGGGAAAAAAATGTGAATCTCAAACTTCTTTTTGAAGTACTATAGCTCCAATAAAGAAATAGCAAGAGACGCCAATTGCTCAATTCTCATCCTGGTTACCGTGTTCTTATCTCATTTTATCCTTCTGTGAGGCAGCTAAGACCCTCGACTCAAAAGACTGACAAGCAAGCATTTTTGGAAGAAGACTCAAAATGCACATAATTGGGCACTGAAAAGCCTGCATTCCCTGTGTAGACTGATACAAAATGATTCTGTAATCATTCAAAATTGCACTCCTCGGGAGCTGTTGCTCTTAAAGAAATATGATGATTGTATTCCATCAATTGTGTGCAAAATGTAGATTAAACCTGTAATGGTAAAGACATACTGTAGCTCTGAATAGTCCTAATATATTGATCAGGTTTTGCATGGATAAAACCTAACTATATATCTCAGGCCCCAAAGAAATGTATCCTCAGTTATTTTAGCTTTGTAGCTTTCTTTGTTGCCTGATATTATGTGGGAGGGGGAAGCCTTTGGGAATGCTTTGCGCTGTCTGCTTTGTTGCCTTGCTGCCCTTCCCCCAGGGGATGAAATGTCTCACCTTTCTCTGAGAGACCGTTTGTGCTTGGAGCCAGAAGAAATTGAAAGTGAGAGAGACCTTGAAGGGATCACCAAAAAGACCAGTTACCAAAACAGGATGCCACCTGTGGATTGGCTGGGTTTCAAATGAACACTGGGACACTGGGGGGGGGAGTATTGAATGCTACTTTTAATATATTGCTTTGCGGGTTTTTCTCTCAGATCTTACCTTGATTCCCTGCTGTCACTAGCCTCTAATAAAAGTTTCCTTTTAAGACAATGCTTGTTTCAAGAGTTCTGCTTTCTTGGGTGGCTTAGCTGAGGTAGATACTTACATAAGGCAAGATCTGCATAGTGCCCAGCCCATAGATGCAGCTGCCCTACTGAGGTGGTTCACAACCGACATGTCCCTTCCTACTGGTGATATGGAAGAGGGTGCATTGTACAGCTGGAGTGGAGATATTGTCCTGGCAGACCCCAGGAAGGAACTTCCAGGGACCTGGGAGTGGCAGAACCTGTGGCAGAAGGTGACCAAGCCAGATGGTCCCTCGGGGTTTGAATGAAAGAGGACTGGGAAGGAAAGGCTCCGAAAGTAGCTCTCACACAAGGTGGAAGAAAGAAGAAGGTAAAGATGAAAGCTCCAGAGCCGGCCCCTCCTGAAAGGGGATTGGTGGATCCGAATTCCGAGATGATGAAAGCCATCTTAAAGCACACCATGTAATATGTGCGAGAATCCTTTGAGGAACTGAAAGTCCAGCTGAAAGAGCCATCGGAATTGGAGGGAAAAGTAGAGAAGGAAGCGGGGAAAGAAGAAGATGGGGCCTAAATTTCTAGGACCTTTTCCTATTAAGCGTATTATTAACCCAGTGACAGTGGAACTAGAGCTCCATAAGAACCTCAGACAAATCCATCAAGTCTTTCATTGTAGTTTACTCAAACCTGAGATTACATCTACCTTTAGGCCTCCGGCCTCTCCCATGACTGTGCCGGTGTGGGTGTAAGGAGAACAACATTTCAAAATACGTGAAATTTTCTCGAAAGTACCATGGTTCCACCCAATACTTAGTAGCTTGGAAAAACTTTCCTTCTGCACAAAACAAATGGTGTATAAAAAGCATGTTAAAGCTCCTAAACTGCTTAAACGATTTCATGCGAAGTATCCTGACAATCCTGACTGAGGTGATTGTTTTATTTGTTTTCCTCCCTTTCCCTTTTTGTTTTACAGGTGAATTTCCCATTTTTCTAGGGGATCCGTGTGTTAGGCCCCAAAGAAATGTATCCTCAGTTATTTTAGCTTTGTAGCTTTCTTGTTGTCTGCCGTTTTGTTGGGAGGGGGGAGCCTTTGGGGATGCTTTGTACTGTCTGCTTTGTTGCCTTGTTGCCCTTCCCCAGGGGATGGAATGTCTCACCCTTATCTGAGAAACAGTTTGTGCTTGGAGCCAAAAGAAATCGAAAGTGAGAGAGACCTTGAAGAGCCCACCAAAAAGACCAGTTACCAAAACACGATGCCACCTGTAAATTGGCTGGGATTCAAATGAACACTGGGACACTGGGGGGGGGAGTATTGAATACTACTTTTAATATATTGCTTTGCGGGTTTTTCTCTCAGATCTCGCCTTGATTCCCTGCTGTCACTAGCTCCTAACAAAAGTTTCCTTTTGAGACAATGTTTGTTTCAAGAGTTCTGCTTTCTTACAATATATATGTGTTTGTATGTGTGTGTGTGGTAGCTGTGTGTGTGTGTGTGTGTGTGTGTGTGTGTGTGTTAGCTGCCAGAAGTCTGGTTAAGTCAGTTAAGTTGGATCTAAATTGTGTTCTTATTCCACTGGTATTAGAATACAATGTCCTCATTTCGATTTCCTTCCTTCCTATCTGAGTATTTACTCACCATCCTGTTCTAGATGGTTTAGGGAATTGTGTGAAAAGTAGCATTAGTGGCTTCAGGGGAAGTGGAATTGAGACCTCTCTGCTCTTTCTACAGTAAAACATCTTTACTGAATCCTAGTTGCCTAATTCATGTCACTCTAACCTGTAAGCCTGGTACTATTTCTCTGTCTCTCTCTCTTTTTTTAACAGTATTTGCTTTTTTTAAAACAGTAGTTAGAGAAGTATGCATATTATGTCTTTTTTCTCCTTGCACGTTAAGTATATTTAATATTCCAGAAGCAATTTGAATATATTTAATCATCTTCCTGGGAAGAACAGCATATTTTCATTTTTAAGGTTTAATTTTGAAGTGGGAGTGGAGGGGAGGTGGGCAAACTAAAATGGCCGTGTCTTGCAATTAGCATAATGTAAGTTTCGAAGACGGAGTGCTGAATCTAAGTACGCATTAGGAGACAAATGTGTCTGGTAATCACAGCAATTTTATAAAATCTCCCAATTTAGCATTTATCAAGCATTCCATCATTTTTATTCCATATTTGGTTCTTCATTTAGAACAGTTTTGTTTGCCTGTTTTGTTACCATCCTTATAATGAGCCACTTCCCATTCACCCACAGATACAAAGTGGCTTGTTAGGGCTGTAAAACTTCCCGGGACTTGCTGTTTCAAACTCACAACAACATTACTGTTGTAATAGTCATTAATGTTGTGAATGCCTTTCCTGTTCATAAGCTCCTGCCTGCCTATGTGATCATCTTGGTGTTGTTTTTAAAACTCCTCCAAATTCCTGCAATGAAAAAGGAGGAAAATTATGTACAACTCAATTTACAAGCAGAAAGTGTGTCTGTGTATGTGTATACATACAAGAAACAACAACATTAAAAAATAATGTAAAAAAAGTAGCAGTTGATCCTCAAAGCCATTTACTACTCGCTGACCCATAAAGATATGAAATACAGAGATGATACAAAAATAAAAATAGGAAAAGTCTAAAATATTGTGTGTTTTGGCTTGCCATTTGTAGGGAACAGTGAGAAACTGCAGCTTTTCTCTAATTTTACTAGATTAGCAACTAGTGTTCCGGATCACTAGCATGTTGTCCCCTGATGCAGAATTATCCTTCAGTGCATCGTGTTACTGGTTCCTGGAGGATTTACTGGAAACATTTGGTCTGAATATAAAGCACGTGCTTGGGATATCTCTGCAATGGAAGTCAAATCTATTTGGTACCCATAGCAACTGGAGCTGCTACAAATCCACACCCCAGCACAATCTTAGGCAGGAGAAGAAAACCAAGAGAGCTTGCTCCTACCAGCAGAGCTTATCCATGAAATCATGCTAGATTCCTAGGATTTGTTTTCTGAGTCTCTAGCCAATCTCTCCCGAGCTGGCTGAACAACCTAAGGAGATAGCAGGGTTGTCAGGCTGCTAGTGACAATTAGAAGGCATCAGGTGACTTCCCACCAGACAATTGGCCACGAGAACTACAGTAGTTGGCCAATGAAAAAAGGAAGCCAGGCCCTCGGGAAGGGGCAAAGATGATGGGAGACAGTCTGAAAGAAGAAATGGTAACATTTTGGTAGAACCAGTATCTTCCTGATCTTACATGCCTTCACACAAAATATGAATACATTATATGTCATGGTGGACCAACTTGTCCAGAAAACTGTACTCCATTCAGGATTCAGGATTCAGTGATCATGATTCTGTTGAAAGAAAAATCTTCATCAGGATCCAGTCCAAGCCGGGAATAAACAAAATGAAGACTGCTTTAGAAAGAAGGTTGTAGCTTATTGAAGAACAGAGCCAGACAGAAATGTAGCTTTGGGAAAGCTGACCACATGTTGCTGGGAGTGACGGGTTTTTATACCTTCTTGGGCTTTTGTGTTTGGAGTTGTTCCTTTGGCATGAACTTTGACCTGAGCTTTTGAGTGTGTTCTTTTTGGTATGTTGATGGTGGTGGGTTATCCTATTGTGTCCTAAAGGTCATATCCTGCTTCCCTGGGGTTGTGGCTGATGGCTATGTCCTGTGTTGGATTTCTTGGGTGAGGGGTTGTTGGTTCTAGGGATTTTTGTCTTTTTAATCCCATCAGCTGAAAACGTCCTGGCTACAGTCTTTCTGAAAGGATTATCAAATCTGATTTCTAAAAGCTGGCCTGCTTGGTTTCTGCTTGGGGGAGGGAGACTTGGGGCTCTCTTTGCCTAAAATTTTTCATTATTCCTTTGGGGAAATATAATATTCTGCCTTTTAATATTCCCAAAATATTTCTTTCTCTAGGAGTGTGGGTGGGTGTTGTCTTCCAATAATTCCTAACAAATTTAGCTACCATGCTATATACCCTTAAGAGGAGAGAGTATTGGAATGTATGAAAACATATAAAAATGTTTTCACAGAAGCCAAGTAAATAGTGACACAAATTGTATTGTTCACACAACACACACACACACACACACACACAATAAAACAGGCATAGATGTTTTATTTGTTGAACAGATGTCTCCATATGATATCAATGCAATTATATCCTATATGGTAGTGAACACCTGATAGCTCAAATATCAGGATATTTTTTATCTACTGAGCTTTTGGGAGTTAAATATCTAGACCAATTCTTGCACAGAAGCTGTCACTGATCATGAACATGGATCACTACTCTCAATCTTTAGTCCAATAGTCCACTTAGAGCAGCTGCTTGAATTTTTATTTATTAATTTATTTACTATATGTATATCCCACATTTATTATTTAAATAAATAACTCAAGGCTGTGAATATTCCTTCTTATTATTATTATTTTCCTCAAAATAGCAACCCTGTGAGGTGGATTGGGCTAAGAGAGAATGACTGTTGGTTGAATGTTGGTTGAGGCAGGCAGGATTCCCTTGAGTACCATTTGTTGGGGGTCAAGGGAAAGGGAGGGTTTTGCCTTCTCTTTCTGCTCAAGATCCCCATGTACAATTGGTGGACCACTGTGTGACACAGAATGCTGGACTCGATGGGCTCTGGCCTGATTCAGCATGGCTCTTCTTATGTTCTTATGTTCTTATGACCGGCTCAAAGTTACCTACGGTAGCTGCTCTCAGGCCTAAAGTGGAATTACAATTCACAGTCTCCCAGTTCCTAGCCTGAGCTAGACTAAACTGGCTTTTGAACTGAACTAAAAGCAGCCTTGAGTTCTGTCCCAAGAAGGAGACGGATAAAAATTACAATTCAAAAGGACATGCAGATAACAATGGATTGGTTAATTTATTTCTACAGGGAAAAATGTACAACTGAAGGAGATTCCTCTGACAGGTTTTTTTTTCATCAAACAGATTGGTAATCTTATCACAGCTGATATGTTTCAAAAAAAGAAACTTGGAAAGAACTAAAATTGTCTGATGGCTAACCCAAATCCAGGATAACTGGAAAGCAAAGAAGAATATCAACATCATGACGAGTTTACATTTTGACAAAAGATGCATTATGCAAGGATTAAACTAAGACGCACCATTCTGCTCAGGTGGAGAGTTCAAATCTTGGAAATGCTGTGTGTGCACATTCCAGAGTGGTAATAATGAAGGCACAGACTTGTAGTTTGCTTTGATAGCTGGGTATAAATTAACAAATTAAATAGTTTGCAATAAGTCACTCAGGATGCCAACATGTAAAAAAAGCCAGAAGCTGAGAACTATCTGTAATAGTAAATTGCGTGCAAAGTCTGCGCTCGTAAGCTATTTTTGATTCATGCTCTTTGTTTTTCATTGTTACTGTGCTTATACACTGGTGCTTCATGCAAGGGCATTGCATAATCAAAAGGCATGGAGTGTTATCTGTAGGTAGAGATTGCAGATAAATAGTGGAACAGTTGAATATCTTATACATATATTTACTGGAATAAAATTTGGAGAACTGCGACTTATACAAATGCATCAGACAAATTTATCATCTATCCATCATCTTTGTCTCTATTTATCATCTATCTGTTTAATTTAACTGATATTAATATTTTTATTTTTATAATAGTTTTCAATAAGATAGAATTTTAAATGTTTGTTTTTTGTAGTCTTTCATTGTACACCATCCAGAGTCACATGGGCTATATAAACATGATAAAATAAATATCTACTGTATTTATTCAATGTTTGCTTTTGCAACCCTCCTAAGCTCAAGATTAGCCTGACTGCCAGGACATGCATAGGCCTTGACATGTAAAGCCATCATAGCATATGAAATTAGAATAGAAGAGATCATCTGTTCCAACCCCCTACTTAGGCAGGAAACCCTACACCATTTTAGACAAATGGTTGTCCAATCTCTTTTTAAAAACTTCCAGTGTTGGAGCATTCATTCTGGAGCAAAGACTTCATAAACTATATAACAAGAAATATGACATCTTTCATTTCAATTTCTGAAATTGTGAAACATGAGTAGAAGTAGAAGTTTGAACCCCCTAATCATTCTTGTTGCTTTTCTCTGCACTATTTCCAAAGAAAAGCAACAAAGGTGATTATTTATTTATTTATTTATTTTATTTAATTCGATTTCTATGCCGCCCTATTCCAGAAAACTCAGGGCGGCTTACAACATAAATACTAACATATAGAAATCTGACATTAAATACATTGTAAAACCCATTAATTAAAAACCAATCATCCAAAGACAAACTTACAACAAACATACACTGGCTGGGGCAAGGTGTTAACTGCCCCAGGCCTGTCGGCAAAGATGGGTCTTCAATAATTTGCGAAAGGCGGAGAGGGTGGGGGCAATACGGATCTCTGGGAGGAGTTGATTCCAGAGGGCTGGGGCCGCAACAGAGAAGGCTCTTCCCCTAGGCCCCGCCAGGCGACACTGTCTGGCTGACGGGACCTGGAGAAGGCCGACTCTGTGGGCCCTAACTGGTCGCTGGGTTTCATGGGGCAGCAGACGGTCCAGTAAGTAACCTGGTCTGATTAGGAGGATGGAGACTAAAATATATGAAAAACAATTACAGGAATTGGTTATTAGGGGAGACATGATACCACTATTCCAATATCTGATGGGCTCCTACAAAGGTAGGTGGTCAAACTATTTTCCAAAGCGCTAAAAGGCAAGATGAGAAACAATGGATGGAAACTAACCAAGGAGAGAAGCAATCCAGAACTAAGGAGAAAATTTCTAATGGTTAGAATAATCAATCAATGGAATAGCTTGCCTTCAGAAGCTGTGGTTGCTCTATTACTGGAGACGTTCAAAAAGAGACTGGACAACCGTTTATCTAAAATGTTACAGGGTCTCTTCCTTGAGTGGGGGGAGAAGGTCTCTTTCAACTCTATTATTCTACGTTCTATGAAACATATTCTCTTGTTTTAAATCAAAGGGGCTTTTATTATTAAATTAGCATTTGTTTCATAATAGTAGTGTTTTATCAGTACATTATTAGTAATATATTTCTAGTTTTCCATTAGTTCAAAAGAACGTTTTGTGGAAAGAGTACCCCCATGTTTGTAGAGAAACAGTGCCTACATGTCAGCTTTTGCCAGGGAGGTCAGACTTTAAATGAGAAAAGTTCCTTCAAGACAGTGTTTGCTAAGAGTTGTCTTTCCCAAACAAATGTCTTTCTGCCTATTCGGCAGAAGCAAAAGGGAAAAATGACGAATTGCAGGAACAATTAAACAAGAGACGGATCCCACTTATTACTTTGAACTTGACAGTGTTTCCATTACTCACTTTTCCACTCAAAGTACAAATACCCACTTAACAAGACAAAAATGGCATCGGAAACATTATTTCGAAACCATGGGTAGTTCAGATCTAGAGATCTAGCAGTTAGATTCACAACTCACTAGAGAGTGTTAGTAGCTTGATGCATTTTCCTGACTTCAAAATACTACAAAAGTTAGTTTTATTTTATTTGAAAAGAAATTCCAAGGTTACATAGTATATATTTTACACTTTTATAGAGTTTTATATAGAGAGATAACAGGATACAGGTAGTCCTCGACTTATTATCACAGTTGAGCCCAAAATTTCTGTTGTCAGGTGAGACATTTGTTAAGTGAGTTTTGCCCCATTTTATTACCTTTCTTGGCCACAGTTGTTAAGTGAATCATCACAGTTAAGTTAGTCACACGGTTGTTAAATGAATCTGGCTTCCCCATTGACTTTGCTTGTCAGCAGGTTGCAAAAGGGGAATCACGTGACCTTGGGACACAGCAACGGTTGTAAGTATGAGTCAGTTGCCAAGCATCCGAATTTTGGTCACGTGATCATGAGGATGCAACAAA
Source organism: Bothrops alternatus (assembly GCA_034064705.1). Taxonomy (NCBI): domain Eukaryota; kingdom Metazoa; phylum Chordata; class Lepidosauria; order Squamata; family Viperidae; genus Bothrops; species Bothrops alternatus. The sequence continues at coordinate 2,317,501 of JARGCV010000033.1, forward strand.
GGTCATAAGTGTGAAAAATGTTCACAAGTCACCTCTTTCTGGGCTGTTGTAACTTTGAGCAGTCACTAAGTGAACTGTTGAGAGTCGAGGACTACCTATATATGTATATATGTCTACAGTAGGTGATTGTGTGTACAAGACCATATTCTACAGGCAGTCCTCAACTTACAACCACAATAGAGGCCAAAATTTCTCATGCTAAGCAAGACAATTGTTAAGTGAATTTTGCCCCACTTTATGACCTTTCTTGCCACAGTTTTAAGTGAATCATTCCAGTTGTTAAATTAATAACACGGCTGTTAAGTGAATCTGGCTTTTCCATTGACTTTGCTTGTCAGAAGTTCACAAAAAGGGATCACATGACCCCGGGATAATGCAACCATCATAAATATGCTAAGCATCTGAAGTTTGGTCACATGACCACAAGGATGGTGCAAAGCTTGTAAATGTGAAAAATGGTGTTAAGTCAGTTTTTCAGTGCTATTGTAACTTTGAACTGTCACTAAAAGAAATGTAAGTCGAGGACAATCTGTAATGATATATATAGAATATACTGTACATGTACATAATCTGTTTTCTTCTTACTTCCTAAGTCATAAGTAATTTGTACTTCAAAAACTTGATTTTGGTTCCTCTGCTGCTAACTTCTAACTTTTAAAGTTTAAACTATTCAAAAAACAGCTTTCAGAACTTTTAAAGTACTTTTTACTCCAGGTTTTTACGTACCCTGTTTTCATCCCTGCTCACTGGATGTTTTTTGACACTGAACACATTTCCCTTCCACTAAAGCAGAAGTTCCCAACCAGCGGTGCTCACAAGCCCTGGGGGTGCAAGACGATATTCCAGGGGGTACAAAAACTTGGGTTTTCAAAATTATAGTGTATATGCATAATTCGTTGCCATTATTTCAAACTTTTGTAAGGGGTGCAAGAATATATCAGAAGCGTTCTAGGGGTATAGAAAAGGTTGGGAACCACTGCACTAAAGGAAGGCTATTTCCCCTAAAATTAAAACTAAATTTTAAAAAACATTTTAACTCCAAAAAAAATTCAACTACAAAAATGCATTTTTCTCAGGATTTACTATTTTATTTTAATTCTAAAAAAAATTAGCATGTAAAAGAATAGCTGAATTAGGGACAACAGGAAAAAAGGACAGGTTTTTTTCCAAAGTTTTCTGGGAAAGGATCAAAGCTGGATACTTTTCAATGCTACTTAAAAGTCTATTGTTTCAATGAATAAGGATTTCATTTGATTTTATTATAACGTGATTAATTACATCTAATTAATTTGATTATCCCCCATTTAATTTATAATTTTCCTCTTCTGCCAGATGGGAAATTACAGTTCAGGACTGGAGGAAGTCAGAGAGAAGACAAAGAACGATGCAACCAAGCACAAGTAACACACTTTATTAAAACTCCCTTTATGGCATTTAGAACAGTGAAATTGGCTTATTTCTCCTCTATTATATCTGCAGGGAACCAGCTAGTGCTGTTTTAAGTAACCAAATCCTTCTGAACAAGAACCAGGGGAACTCCTGCAGGATTGCTCTGAGGATCACCTTGAATATCTGTTGGACAAAGTCTCTTTGGATCTGATGAGTTAAATTTTAGCTGACAATCTCATACAGAATATAATACTTTACTGGCCAAAAGTGATTGGACACACAAGGAATTTATCTCAGTTGCATAAGCTCTCAGTGTACATACAAGCAACAAAGTAATATAACCATAAGATACCCGTAGAGAAGGTAAAAGGAAAGATGAGAAGGATAATAATAAAACCCTACTACATGGGTAAATATCCTTAGGTGTAAGATAGTACTTTGATAATTAGGTGTTCAGCAGAGTGATGGCACAAGGGAGAAAAAACTGTTTCTGTGTCTAATTGTTTTGGCATGCAATGCCCTGAAGCGCCATCCCAAGGGAAGGTGTTGAAACAGTTTATGTCCAGGTCTATAGATATTTTCTCAGCCCTTTTTCTGTCCCTTGCAGTACAGGTAGTCCTCAAATTATGAGTGTAATGGAGACTGCCCATTCCATTCATAACTCAAAAACCTGTGGGAATGAATCTCGTACCTCAAATGAAATCACTCTCGTTAAGATGCACGCGGCTTGTTAAGTGAACATGAGGAATTTAGGGTGGGTGGCCAAGTGATGGAACAGGTCCCCAAGGCCTCCCTGACCCACTAAGATACCTCATGCTTCCCCTCGCTTCCTGCTGCGCCAGACTCACCTTCAAAAGAACCATTTCTTCTCTGTCGCAGTTCCTGCTGCCGCCTGGATCTGAGGCCAGGGAATGCTTCCGTGGCCTTCCAGTGGCCCATTTCCAGGCAGTAGCAGCAGCCTGGAGAAGGCCTCTAGTGCCTGGATTGGGCTGCCAGAGGGCCAAGGAAACACTTCCCCAGCCTCAGATCCAGGAGGCAGCAGCCAGGAAAAGGCTTCCAGTGCCAGGATCAGGCTGCTGAAAGGCCACGAAAGCCTGCCCCGGTCTGAGATCTGGGCAGCAGTGGCCTGGAAAAGGCCTCCAGCACTGGAATAGGGCTGCCGGAGGGCTGCAGAAGCCTGCCTCGGCCTCAGATCTGGGCAGCAGCGGCATGGAAAAGGCCTCTGATGCCCCGATCCAGCATTTGGAGGCATGCAGAAGCATCCCCCGGGCTCAGATCTGGGCAGCAGAGGCCTGGAAAAGACTTCTGATTCCCAATCCAGCCTCCAGAGACACATGGAAGCATCCCCCAGCTTCTGTTCTGTTCTCTGTTGCAGAGAACAGAGGCCTAAAGTACCATGAGATTACATGATATAGTAGCATGAGATCTCGCTCCGCTAATCTCACATGATCTTGCATTACTTTAGGCCTCCATTCTCTGAAAACTCACCGAAGGCCTGGAGCACCAAGAAAGTGAAGGATCTTGATCTTCACAGGGTGAGTTCTGAAAGTCTAGTGCCTAGGGAGACCTGGGGCAGGGATGGGGAGGGAAGGAATAACCAGGGTGAATATCGCAGAGCCTCTGCAGTCACTCGTAAGGGTGAACAGCTGCCATGGTGAAGCAATATTCATAATTTTGGGACTTGTTCATAAGCATTGGGGACGCTTATTGCATAACTTGGAATAAGTGTTAAGTGAATGCTCGTAACTCGGGGTTTACCTATATACAGGACCTCAGTGGAAGGCAGGCTGGTTGTAATTGCTTTTTCTGCGGACCTAACTATCCACTGAACTCTGTACCCATCTTGTTTGTTTGCTGTGCCAAACCATACAGTTATAGATGAACAAATGACAGACTCAGTAATTCCTCTGTAGAACTGTATCAGCAGTTCTGGGTCATCTGATTATTCTGAGTTGACGCAGGAAGATCATTCTTTGTTGTGCCTTTTTAATAATGGCTTTAATGTTAGGTGTCCATTTCAAATCCTGGAAGAGATTATAGAACCAAGAAACTTGAAAGTCTCTACTGTTGATACCATGTTATCTAATATTGCAAGAGAAGAAAGAATAGGAGGGCTCCTCCTAAAATCCACTTTCATCTCTACAATTTTAAGTGTGTTCAGCTCTAGATTGTTCCAGCTGAACCACCAGTTGTTTAACCTCCTGCCTGTATGCAGACTCATCACCATTTCGAATGAGGCCAGTCACCATTGTGTCATCATATGAAACTAACTGAAGTATGGTTTGGCTTGGTTTTCTTGGAAGAGGATGAGCTTTTTATCCTCTTTTTAACTCAAGGCAGCAAAGCATGCCTAATATTTCTTCTTCTTTCTATTTTCCCCATAACAACCCTATGAGGTGAATTGAGTTGGGGAGAGAGAGAGTAATTGACACAAAGTCACCCAACTGTTTTTTCATGCCTAAGGCAAAACTAGAACTTACACTCTCCTAGTTTCTAGGACAGCTCCTTCACCTCCTCACCTAATTGACTCTCAAAATTAAAAAAAAAAAAGGGGGGGAGATCCATTCTTTCAGTCTTGAAGAAACAGATAGGAACCTTGGGGTTGTGAATTGAGCAATGTGGTTTTTAGATCTATGTCTTTCCTGGCTAGTTAAAGTCTCCTGGGAGGTGACATGCAGTTGGATCCAAGCTTGTTCCCATTTGTGGGAGGACAAGGTCCCAGCTGCTTGGTGATCTGTCTCCTTCTCAAGAAGCTATTCTTAGATCCAATTTCTAAATAATTTCTGCTAAGGATTCAAAATCTAATTGGGCAGATTTATCTGCTAGATAAATGATTGCATGCTTGGATTTGTATATGCTCAATGGCTCCATGGAAGAGAACCCCCAGCAGAATATTCCTTCTTGGGGTGTGGCAGGACAAAAATCAATTGATTATTGAATAGTGTTCCATGATCTTTTAAAAAAACATACAGCAGTTGGTGGAAGTTGCATGTTTATAAAATTATCATCACCCCTGATTATTAACTCTGACAACTCATTGGAAATATGTAAGAACAGAAACCACCTATCCCTTGTTTCTTGAGAATAATAAAATTGAGTTGTGAATTAAATGAATGAAAATACTGCAAAAACAGTTGCCAAATTCATAGTAGCTCCAGAAACTATAGAAATTGTTTCACTCCTCCTGGACAAGAAACTTCAATAATAATAATAATAATAATAATAATAATAATAATAATAATAATAATAATAATAATAATAATAATAATAATAATAATAATAATAATAATAATAATAATAATAATAATAGTTGGAAGGGACCTTGGAGGTCATCAAGTCCAACCCCCTGCTCAGGGAGGAAACCCTACACCATTTCGGACAGATGGTGTACAGTCTCTTCTTAAAAACTTCCAGTTTTGGAGCATTCACCGCTTCTGGAGGCAGGTTGTTCCACTGGTTAATTGTTCTGTCAGGAAGTTTCTCCTTAGTTCTAGGTTTATTAGTTTTCATCCGTTGCTTCTTGTCCTACCCTCAGGTTCTTTGGAGAATAGCTTGACTCCCTCTTTTTTGTAGCAGCCTCCTGAGATATTGGAATACTGCTATCATGTCCCCCCTCATCCTTCTCTTCGTTAAACTAGACATACCGAATTCCAGCAACCGTTCCTTATATGTTTTAGCCTCCAGTCCCCTAATCATCTTTGTTGCTCTTCTCTGTACTCTTTCTAGAGTCTCAGCATCTTTTTTACATCGTGGTGACCAAAACTGGATGCAGTATTCCAAGTGTTTATTTAAATAGGTATGAAATGCTAATTACAGATTTTAATTCATTGTTCATCAAAGAAACACAACAATAATGTTCTGCGGGAATTGGAGCAGAAAAAAATAAAGAAAATGGTTTGATCAGGAGTGTGTATAGATAAAAAGGGCATAAATAGGGCATATAGAAAAAAATAAAAAATTCCCTTCAGAGGAACAAACAAATCACTGAAAGACATTAACGATTCAGTAAAAGATTCCTTTAAAAGAAAAGACTGACAAAAAGCAATCCTGGTAGAAACTAATACGAGCAATCAAGAGGAGAGATTCATCCCTTTTTTGGTATATTACTAGAGAACTGGGGAAATCACTGGCCCCTTCACTTAGTCAAGCATGGGAACAATTTGTTTAAAGAGCTAAATGCAGAGTCTGCAAAAGTTAGATTGATCTGGATCAGTCACAAAATTGGCCACCAGTTACAATGCAAGAGGCATCCTGATTGATAGACTCACTTAAGGTGAATATTGCCCAAATTAATTAAAAATAATTCTAATTTGTTAGCAACTCTGTTCACATTCATAAACCAGACCAGTTAGTTATATTCCAAGAGGGACGGATATAATTATTTCAATTTATAAAAAGGGCAAGAAAAATGAGTCCTGAAACTACAGGCCTATTGGCCTTTTGCATGGCTGTATGCTTTATTGGCAAGTTATATGCTAAACACTTAAGTTTTAAATTACAAGACTGGATAGAGACAATGGGCACAATCCAAAATGAATAGCCAGGTTTCAGAGAGGGGAGATCAACAGTGGAGCATATTTTGGTCTTAAATCATTGTGTACAAAAATATACACATAAAAAGAAAACATCCCACTATATTGCTTTCCTTCAAACAAGCCTTTGACTCAATATTCAGGCATGCTGTTTGGGATTAATGAAAAAATAGAATCCTTGAAGGCGCTTCTCCTCCTCCATTTGATTCAGAAATTGTGATGACCCAGGGCACGGCACAGAGGCAATGCAGTTAGCTGGCAATTCAAACCACCCTTTTATTGCTCCAAATTTTCCCCAAATGCTCCCATGTTTCTGGCAAGCCCCAGAACAAAGTAAGACACACCACCTTCATCAGCCTCTGGCTGCAAGTAGTTTCACATACAGTTAGATTAGAAGAGTAATTTACTCAAGGCCATGCAGATAACAAGGAATGAAACATACATCCAACGAGTCTATGGAAATACAAGCTTGCCTGAGCAGTTTCAGAAAAGAAGCCAAAATACAATACGAGGTCTTTGAACACAAATCAATTTTTTCAGCCAGTCCAATGGTCAGAGTTTCAGGGTTTCCAAGCAGAAATCACAACACCGAACAGGAGATCAGAGAGTTGTTTCCAATATCAGTAACAGCACACAAAACTCCAAGAAATCAGCATTTGTTCCTGACAAATGGCCCTCCCCACAGCATCTCCTTAAGTCTCAGTCTCCAGGTGTGCCTTGCAGAGAGGGGCGGGGCGCTCTCCTCCCGAGTAGTTGAGCCTGCATGCGTTGTTCCCTCCTTCTCTCCATTCTCCGTGCTCTAGGATCAGGTGGAGGTGGCCCTTGCTCATCGCCTGAGCTCTGTCTTTCATGTTCATCCTGTCCCGATCCTGAAAGACCCTGGCCTGCCTCGGCCTGCTCTTCCCCACATTCCTCTGAAACCACAGACACCTCTCCCTCAACCTCCATAGGGTCCCGTTCCAGCTCATTTTCCTCAGCAGATTCAGTATCTGACGGAGGCATGACAGAAATTATATGCTATCTTCCACCTAAGAGTGAGGTGCAACTGCAACCCCAAGAGAGCCCTCGCTGGCAATGTAAGAAAAGAGTGCAACAAGGATGTAATTTGGCCCCTCCCCTTTTAATATATTAACTCACTGGTGGGCCTATTACATAACTCAGATTTCCAAGCACCTCTTGTGGCATAACGTAAACCCCCAATTCTTTACATTGACGCTGTTGCTCTAATCTCACAAACATCTGGATTGAAAAGAGCAATTACAGCAACATCAACTTGCTGCAGACAAAACATTTGGTTCTCAGATTTGATAAATAGAAAGTTTTGGTTTTTACTAAGAGCTATTCAATATTCGTGGAGACTAGAAGAACATAAATTAGAGAAGTATAACACATTTAAGTAATGGTGGTGGTGCTTTTCATTCAAAAAGCATTTGGAATATTTATCAGAATCATGTTGTGCAATTAGTTCTCAGGTAGATGAATGCTATCAAAGTTTTTTTTTAAATACATTGGTGAAGGACAATTAGTTTCTGTGGCTTTAAAACTGAGGCCAAAACATTGGCTCAAATTCTATATTGAAACACAAACCAGATAATTATGTAAAGAAGAAACCAAGGAAACTGTGCAAATAAAATTGTTGCGATCAATTTTAGCAGTTCCCTATGAAACTCCAAATGCCCTGTTAAGACTCAAAAAAAGAATGAGATTAATTCAGATTACAGCCTGGAAAATGACAATAATATACTGGCTTAACATACAATTGTTTCCAGTTGGATTGACCCCATTAATTTTAATAGATAGCTTATCTTCTCCCTGGAAACAGGTGATAGAGCATAAGTTGGCTTCATATGGGATTTTTAATATCTTTTGGCTATAATCAAGCCAATCAATTAATTATCCAAGGAATAAGGGACATAAAGTTTCAGCTGGAAGTCAGCAGGCTGCGCAACATGATAGAATGTGGATAAATAGGGGTGCATGGGAACCAGCATATTATCTGCAAAACCGAAGCAACTCTACATTGAAAATAGCATTTTTTTAAAGCTAGATTCAAAGTTTTTCCAGGTATAATAATGTCCCCATAGCAGAACAAGTTCTCCTATGTGGTGTTAAGGAAGTTGAAACTATATCACATATATTATTGCCCCGTAAATTTTATAGGGACATAGGATATATTTATATTTTGCCCCAATAGATAAATTTCCAGGGAGATTAGACCAATTTTATCTGAATTATCTTCTCCAGGATTTAAAATCTGCTCTTACCTGAGAAGTAGCTAAATTTAGTGTTGCTGCAATGAAAATAAGAAAAAAAACCATTAAAGAATTGGTTTAAGAAGTTGTCATTTTTATATCCAATATTACTGCTGTTAATTAATAAGTTGCTAGGGGATACTTACTCTATTTTATTTATTTATTTATTTATTTATTTATTTATTTATTTATTTATTTATTTGTTTGTTTGTTTGTTTGTTTCGAACTTTTATACCGCCCCTCTCCCGTAGGACTCGGGGCGGTTTGCAGCCAGATTAAAACACATAACAATAATAAATATTTAAAAATAAATTAAATTTATACCTAGGCTGTCACTAAAACCAATTAAAATCCCATTCTTAAAACCCTAACTACCTTGTTTAAAATTAACTTTAAAAAATTATCTATATTATAGGGTTTTTTTATTTTTTTAAAAAATATTACTTGGGTAGATAATATATTATAATGGCAATAGAGGTGTGAATGTAGTATTAATATATGATTTTTAAATATGTACTAATTTGCTTAATTTTGCTATTTTTTTAAAAAATAAATACTGGTCATTAACTAACTAATTAAAAACCACTCCTTCTACTCTGTCAGCTGTCCATCTTCTCCTTTTGGAGAAAGCTGTAGAGGAGGTGGTCAGCTCACACATTCAAAGGGTCTTGGAAGAAGCAGATTACTTTAATGTTGTATGGTTTTCTTCAGTACTGTATTATAACACTTGGAATTGGGTAACTTTATAAATCAATCAATCCAACAAACAAATAAATAAATGCAAGCTTGTCCAGGGTTTTGCAAAAAGCCTAGGACAAAGAAAAATATTTATGTTAGCAAATAAATGTGTTTGGTTTTTTTTTTTTTTTTTTGAAAGTGGACGTGAATCTCAATTTGAAAAGAAAAACAGACTTTTTTGGGATAGTGGTGCATCAAGTAAATACAGTATATCTACAACAAAGATGTGTGTTTATATGCCTTAATGAATCTTACCAAGAACAATTTAATCTAGCAAATGGAATGTTGATAAATATACCGGTATGTGGAAACAGTATTTAAGCAAAATGCCTAATAAATCATAACAAGTCAGCCAGCCATTGGAACTTACATTTTCAATCAAACCAAAGAAGGAAAAACTATTTTGTTTAATTCCAATACTATCCCTCAAACCAATTCAGATTCAATATAAAACACACACATGCTACAGTATAGACTAAAGGAAAGGACCTGCAAAAAAATTAACAAATAAAAGTGAAGGCTGCCCAAACGGAGAGATATGCACTCAACCAAGGGATTGCTGAGAGAAGTATTGGCACTCAGAGAATCTAATAGGACACAGGAATATAATTCACCAGACAAATGTGCCTCATTGTGTCATCACTTCAGAGATATTGCCTTACTTAAACAGAAAAACAGAATGACGAATGGGCAAAAAAAAGCAGTGGGAGTGGAAGCCTCTTCCAACTTTCTATTGGCTTCCGCATTGAGTGTCCTTGTGGGAAACTGGCAGCGAAACCCTTCCTTCCTTCCATCCTTCCTTCCTCCCTCCCTCCCCCTTCTCTCCCTCTAATTCTTGCTGTCTTCCCCATTTATTTTGTTTTTAGGAAGCTTACAGTGGGAGTGTGCAAGAGATGCCATGTGGGTTGGGAAGGACGTGTGGATATGCACCAGACATGTTGCATAGGTCAGGGAGGGTACACAGGCATAGGTTGAAAAAAGTGTCCGGGGATAGATCACAGGTGCTTTATGGATTGGGTAGGACATGTGGGGGGAGCAGTGTGGTTCACGAAGAATGCATGAGGATTGCAGGGTGGTGTGAGAGGTACTGCACTGGGGAGGGTAATCAGTGGGATGGCATGGATTGGGAAAAGTGCACCGATATGCTTGGAAGTGTGCAAAAGATACCATGCAGGTCAGCACATGGGGGGCAGTGCAGGTTAGGAAGGGTATGTGGGGTGCCCAAGAGGTTCTGCGTGGGTTAGGGAAGGTGCACAGGAGGGGCGTGGGTTGGGGATGGTGAATGGGGATGTGCAACAGGTGCTGCGAGGATCAGGGAAGTCACAGAAGGGACATCACAGTCAGGAAGGGTACACATTGGTGCCCAAGAAGTGTTGCGTGGGAAGGTGTATGAGGATGCACAAGAGGTTAAAGTAAACCACCAACCTCAGAGAATATTTCTCAGCACTACTCACAGAGCATGCCAGAATACAACTCTGAGATCAAATATTCTCTTCTATTTAAACCCCCCATTTCTGACAGGAGTTCAGTATAGAAATTAAAACTCTTTCTGGTTCAGAATTATCCTCCCCTACAACCTGAAATGAAAAAATAGGACCAGCCAACACAAAAAAAGAGATCAACGGGATACGGTATTTCATTTTTAAAACTGTAAATTTCCTATACATATGTTCAGATGATCTCCTGCTGATTTCATGAATATACGCAAGTAGTTTTCTTGGCAACGGAACAGAAATGGTTTGTCTTCTTAACTTCCAGGATCTTCAATTTAACTTCTTATGGCACTTTAAGTGATCAAAAAGCACCATTTCCCTCCCCCCCTTCCCCATACAAGCCTTTGATTTTCTCATGTTTACATAATGGTAGCTTTTCCTGCTAGGCTAAAAGCTGCTTGCTTTCCTTAAGAGCTCATATAAGGTGGAACAATGTTCTTGAAAACTGACAGCATTATCAGGCCATTATCAGAGAGCAACACACAATTATCAGGTGCTTTAGTGAAGTTAAAAATAAAAGACACCCACAATATGTTTTTACGGCTCAGATGCCAATCAAGAGATGTACTAACTAGTGAATCTCATTGGAGCTCATGGCTGCAGAGAAAGTCTCTACTTTCTCTAGCTTGAGCCCTATCAGTCACCCTATCATCACAAATCAGATAAGGAAACCATGCAGAACATGGCTTCTGGAATCTTTGCAGACCCTTTATGGGAGTTTTTCTTTGGGTCATGTGACGAAGAGGGAACCAGCTTACCATGGGGACAACAATGTCTGTTGGTTACTTACGGGATTTTCTTCTCCACAAGAGAACTAGACCTTGGTTGGAACTACCGTAGACCTTGTAAAGAATAAAAAATACCACTTTTCAAAGAAAAACATAAGTCTATTCTTGTAATTATCACGTACAGTAAGTTTTAAGGATTTTTTTTTAAAAAAACACACACTAGTACTGTTGACCTAGCTGGTATAATGGCACAATAATGCTTGGCGGGGGTGGGGGGAACCGAGGGAGCAGTTGTCATGAGGAGATTTATGATCCATTTTTCCTAAGGCATATAAACTGATGCAGCACAAGGACTGATTCAATTCTTGCTCTTGGATGCTGGGTTTGCTAACATAAAGTACTGGAAAACCAACCTATATCCACGAATCAGGGTTATCTAAAAGTGCATGATAGAGCTAACATAAAGCACTGGAAAACCAACCTATATCCACAAATCAGGGTTATCTAAAAGTGCATGATAGAGCTTTGTCAAAGCATTAGCACAACAAAATTTTGAAAAAATCATACAGTTAAGGATAAAGTTCCTTCTTTATTTCATAGCTCTATAAATAATACTTTTCTTCATAGTTTTTGGTTTTTTATACAAATGATCTGGATGACCATTCTGCACTTAGATGTTTAAAATGTTTATTTCTTGTTAGACACTCCATGTGTGAGAGACAGGCTCTCTCTGTGTGGGTTTGATATGGTATTTATATGGCAAATCTCCTGTTTCATTTATATTTGCTTTCGCTTTTCATTTGCTTCTTAATTCTAATTTTTTTTCAGCTTCTGTCTTGACCTGCTGCTTGTTTAATTAAAAATGCATCAAGTGGCATTTTTCTCTAAGAACTTGAATAGTTCCGCAATGTTTCATTCACATACAGTATGTCATGCTTTTTATGTTCTTGATTATGCATTGCAAATTCATTGCTTTTTAATATTACATATCTTACAAGTTCTTTTTTCGGGTATTGGAAGTTGGGGTGGCAAACTGATAAATGAATAGTTTCCCCCCATATCTGTGTCGTGGAAAAACCCAATGGAAAAGACAAGAGACAGCAACACAAAACAATAATTCTTACTTTAAGATTCAGAGGTTTATTTTTCTAATAATTTGGAACATAGCAAAATAACATAACATCACTTACATTAACAACCCATTGCAATGAGGACCATATGGTATAGCAGATTCCAAAAGGACAGCTATAGGTCAATGGCAAATCAATCAGGTCCAGTCCTAACCCTTTATACCCTTTCTCGTTCTAAGACTGTAGTCAGATGGTCCCGCTGATTTTTGCTGAACATAACTTTCCACATATACCCCTACATTGGAACCCGCATCCATCAGCTACTTTCAGTTCCTCTTTTCCCATGATTACAATACTCATGTTACAAATATACACAGAACTACCTACTTTGCAATTTCATATTGCACAAAGCTCAGCAGATTACAAATAATACGTCCATATTGTGAAAAAATATAGAGTTCAAGTTAAAGCTTTGTTTTAAATCACTACTGTGGGGCCTATCTCAGGCTTCTCCAGCCTCATCTCATTATATAAAGAGGGAGCTATATTTTTATCTTCCACATCTGTATCTCAGATGTGATTGAAAGCTGGCAAGTTATGACTTGCAAAACAGAGTCCAGGATGGTCTCTGCAGAGTGCTGTTAAGATGAATGCAAAAGGATGCTTTCCACTCTAGATAACAGCTAAATCTTTAACCAATACTGGCCAAGCAACTGTGTGAAGGTGCTGGGGAGTCATGCAGTGTATGACTTCCTTCTAATACCTTGTCTATTAGTGGTTTATCTTCTGCTTGGTGTTTATACTTTTGCACTGCCAATAAAGAGAATAATTAGAAAGCTACACACAGTTTCATAAAAATTGCCACCTTGCAGTATTTCGTGGGGTCATTGGGAAGATAGGAATAGGCAGATGAAAATAAACCACAGGAAGAATGAACTATATATACATATTCAAACTAATTCGACATTCTCAAGTTGGAGAAGAATTTAGAGTGAGAAATTTTGGAAATATATTTTATATAATAAAAAAGATGTTTTGACCAGAAAAAGATAAAAACAAAATCAAGGGCCTCTGCCCCTGAAAGAGGCAGTGGCATGCCCCCTTCTTAAGAGGTGAACTTACATTTCTTGGATAAACATCTTGCGCCATCTCCAATCTCCTTAGAGAAGGCTATTGAAAAGGTAGTTGGACTACAAGTGCAGATAATAAATAGATAATTTCTATTTGTTTTAATCAAATTTCAGGCTGGGATTCAGTACTCAAGCAATATTAGTTGCACTCAGATTATCTGTGGTGGAAGCAAGATGGAGGTGGCGCATCTATCCTTGTGCTTTTTGATCTCTTGTGGCTTTTGATACTCTTGACAATGGTATCCTTCTGTACTTGCTCTGGGCATTGGGAGTAAGGGGCACCATTTTCCAATGGTTCTCATCCTAGTAGATGTTGGTTGGAGTGGAGAAGTCATTCCCTGGGCCCCATTTTTAGGGATGCCACAAGGTTCTGCAGTTTCTCCTCTTCTACTCAATGTTTACATGAAGCCTCTTATCATCCGCTGGTTTGGGGTTTGATATCAGTATAGTGATGATACCCAATTTTATTTTTCAACTCCAAGCCAGCCAACTGTCAAAGCCCTATATTGGTGTTCAGCCTGGTGCAGATATGGATGAGGAGGAACCACCTCCAGCTTAATCCTACCAAGACTGAACGGATATCAGGATTAGTTGGACCTGGGGATATTCCATCTTTGCATTTCCCTATTCAAAGATGGTATGCAATCTGAAGGTCTTCTTGTGTTCACTGCTCCTGTTTGTCAAGCAGGTGGTAACTGTGACCAAGAAGGCCTTTGCACAGCTTCATCTGTGCAACAGTTGTACCCGTTCTTGGATCAGGAAGCCCTTGAGACTGTAATTTATCTTGTATTCATCTCATGGCATAACTAATGCCCTCCACATGAGGCTGCTCACCATTTAAAAGGTTTGATTGGTTCATAATGCAGCAGCATGGACATGATGGATACACCTTGGCATATCAATGTGACATTTTGCTTTGCTAGCTGCACTGGTTGTCAGTTTGCTTCTGGGGACTATTTAAGTTGATGGTTATGACTTATAAAGCCCTATGTGACATAGGCTCTGATTATTTAGAATAGAAAAGAAAAGCAGAGTTGAAGGGACCTTGGAGGTCTTCTAGTCCAAGAAAACCTTGAAGGGCTGCCTTTCTCCCACAATGTGTGTCTGGCCAATAACAGTTAATATATTCTGGATCCCTTCAGATAGATAGTAGCATGGCTTCTTTGCCGGGGAGCCTGTCTTCAGGAATGACGCTCTGTCCCACACAACAACATTCTGGAAAGCCTTGAAATGCTGGCTTGCTAAATTTTCTTTACATGCTAGCAGCTAAGCTGGTTTATATGTTGCACACTGCCATCACTCACAACCATTCTGGTGTACGAGAGCCAGTTTGGTGTAGGTTTTAGGCTAGAACTGGGAGGCCATGAGCTCTTGTCCCGCCTTAGGCATGGGGCCATCTGGGAAAGAGGCAATGCCCAACCTTGCTGAGAAAACTTCAGGGAGTTACCAGGAGTCAGCACTGACCTGAACATACAAGATAAATAAATAAAAGCCTCATGTATTTCTGGGTCTACCTCTACATTTTTAATTCATGCACTGTATTCTTGTTTATATATTTTTATTTCTCCTGGTGCAATCATTAATCATCTACATTGGCCAAGATTGGCATCTGTTTAGGAATATTAGTGCTGGAGCTACAACAAAGAAGCCCTGTGGATATTTTTTTTTTCAAATGAGCAGGGCCACCACTTAATAATTATGTTATTAAGCTTCAATAATTTAGAAAAACAGAGTTCAGAAAACCCATCTGGCTTAGACTGAGAAAATGTTTTACAACTGCATAGGAGGTAGAATGGATACACCCACCGCAGATGAAAGACTTGTATGACTGCCAGCAGCTCCCCTGATAGGGATCCCATCCTTCCTTCAACTGCACCTCATTTTCCATTTTGCTCATCCATAATGCAAATGCATCTTTGAGGCTAGCTCCCAAGCCACCAACCTCTTTTCTGCAAAAACATACTGGAGCATCCCCTTGCTTACCATTTATTTTTTTGAAAGCTGAGGAAAAGAAGACACGCCACTCCTTCTGGTCTCCTTGGTGAACAGTAAACATCTGATCATCCAGGAGATGTAGTTTGTTTTGTTGCTGGGGAAGACTTCAGACAGCAGACAAGTATGTCAGAGAGCACATTGTAACAAATAGCTGAAATGAAACGACGTACCCACTGGGGCTGCACACCGCTATAAAACTTGATCAAGGCACTCAAACAGTCCTGACTGGCTGACCACTATGGAAATCTTCTAGCACTAAGCAGTTTGACAGAAGAAGCAGTCACCAAAAGCTCTCTTGAAGCAGAGCCATCAATCACGGATATTTAAACTGAGTAGGAGATTAAATGCAGTGACTTAAAAAGGCTTTGTGCAGTTCATTGTTTCTATCATTTGCATCACTGGCTCTTTCAAGATTGCCATTTCCAGTAACCACAAAAGAAGCATAATTGGCATCATAGCTCAACTCGGGAATTCTATAGTTGACTGCATTGGAGGCAACAGAATTAAAAACCAGACTTAACTTGGAAAAGAACCACAGGTTAATAGCAGGAAAGTTATCTTCTATGCAGAAAACTCCAGTATCAATCAAGTTCAAATTATGTTTAAAAAGGAATTTTGTTTTCAAAGATTGCAAAAATAGATGAGCCGTATTGTCAATGTCAGCAAATAGATTAGCCCCATTCAAAAGAAGCAAACCACACCCCCACCTATACTGGCAGGGCAAGCTACTGCGTGTAAAGAGGGAGGAAGCCTCACACTCACCAGCACTGATAATATTACCTAGTTGGATAATGAAACATCTGCAAACAAACAATCAAGTTCAGAGAACACCAAGAACTTTACTATTTAGCCTTGAGGTTAAGACATTCTGTTCTATTGAAATAATGTACTGGGATGGCTGTAAATGATCCATGTGCAAGTATATTTAATGATTTGCTTGGTCACTTTGAGTTTACTCAAAATGAAAACAGGAATGTATCTGAACTCAACAGAGATGTCTTAACATACAGTATATTATTTCTGTGTTGTCAGTAACTATAAAAAAAATCTGTGATTTCAACTGAAGTTGTCTGAAAGATTAATGTTAGCAATAACTCATTCAAGAAATCAAGGTAATATCAATGCTCTTACTCAGAAAGAAGGAAATGTAAAAACACAAACAGCACATTTTCTGTTATTGCAATAGGCTTCATGATGGAGAGATGTTTAACTTCATTACAGTTACACAACGAGATTATAAATCACGTCAAGAACAAACAGGTTTCTTGTACTGTTCGTGCAGCATAAGGAAGAAAATGGCCATGTTTTGCCTTTGAATTCAAGCTTCTTATTTATTCTATGACAAATCTGAGTCAATGTGAAGAACATTCATTCATTGACACAAATAAACACGATGTCAGATCTATCTTTAGGGTTCTTTTAACATTTTTAAAAGGAAATTGCATGCCCAAAGAAAAGCATCAGCCCCAAGCATCTTTATTTACAAGAATGCTTTTTTGTAAATGACGCAGTTCACCAATATGCAAGTCTCTCCCAGCAGCCATTTGGAGAATACCCACAACATATTTTAAAGTTCCAAATGACTCTTTTGGACCCAAAGGCTTGTGAGGCTATGGCCAAAAACGTTAGCTGATTTTTCTTTTGTCAAGACCCCTCATTTCCCTGTGACCCGGAGAAGAAATTATAATAGCAGATCACAGGCTCTGATGTTGAACAAGAAGAAACCAGTGAACCAGTGCTAGGCTACCAATGGGACTGCCTTTGTCCCATTACAACACAAGCCACCAGGTCAGGCAGGAAAGGCATGTTGCAGACGCCTTCAGTTAAAGAATTCCGATCACCGGCGTCCATGAAGTGAGCTTTCTCTCCCATGGTCCCTGCCCTGTGGAAATTCTCTTTCCCCCCACCCTCCCAAAGGTCAGGCAGGCCTCCAGTCTCCTGGCCTTCTGGAAAGGAGTTAGAACATGGCTCTGTGGCTTCGCATAGGGAGCCAAGAGGAGCCAGGCAGCCCTGGGGCTGGTTGGTGCAGTGAAAGCCCTTCCATCACCTTTTGGATTAATTTTAACTGGTTTTAATCATACTTGCCTCGTTCTAAATTTTAAATTTTTATATGATGGTTTTGTATTTTCACATTTTATTGTACACTACCCAAAATCCCTCTCTGAGGGAGATGGACAGTTCAAAAACACGAATCAATCAATCAATCAATCAATCAATCAATCAATCAATCCCTAAAGCTCTTCGTTGGCTACAGAACCCTACCAGTTCTATCAGCCATGGAGGCTTGAGACATAAATGACTCAGTGAGACATAAGTACCATGACTGGAATCCACCATTCTGTGCCTGAGAAGGAGACGGGAAGCACAGCAGAGGAGACAATACAAGCCAGCTGGCTTTTCAGGGAACTGAGACTTAAGCAGGGAGATCAATAAACTATATTTGCTTTCCTTTGCATTGTTTGACATTAGGCTAGCCAATCTGGGCTGCAAGAGTCAGATGATCACTAGACGTCAAAAAGGATTAGTATTTTCTGTGTCTCTCTGTCTCCTGTTGGTGGCTGTCTAGAATTTTGCAGCCCAGATCTGCTTGAAATCCTGTATTGATCTGTGCAAGCAGACTCAATGACACACTTCAAAGAATCCTTCAAGTCTCAGGCATTTAGGGAGGGGGTGCATATATGTGTAGAAGTCAATGGTAAGTCATCTGGCCTATTTCTATCCTGTCAAGCAGGTTATGTTTTATTTATATCTGCTGTAAAGCTGCTTTAAAATCTCTAAAAATATTCTATTTAAGAATGGTCTTTGAAGCCTTTTTACATAAAGTATTCTCTTTTCTGTACTTTAAACTTTTTTTTTCTGCAGACAAAGAACTTGCAGACAACAGAGTATTTACCTCTCCACCAGTTTTCTCTTATTTTAGGTACCTTCTTTTTTATAGTAATTTTATTAAAGGTTGTAATTACAAAAGTAAAGTCTAATACAAACTTTAAAAATAATAGACGAATAAAAAGAAAGAGTAGAAGTTCCAGAAAAGAGAGAGAGAAAGGGAAAGAAGAAAAAAGAAAAATAGAAAAGAAAGAAAAATAATACACTAAAGAAAAACAAAAAAATATATAAAGAAGTAACTTCCCATCGTCATCACAAGTATAATGAAACATTGGATCCTGAGCTTGAGAGAGATATACCTGCATGGGAAAAATCATTAGGGAGGGAAGCAAAACCTATATGGAAAGACTGAATTTAAAAGATCCCTGACATTTGATACATTCAACTAAAAGAAAATACACATTTTATTCAGGTATGCAACAGATTTCTTCAAGCTTATTTTGTAATATCATTAACCAATTAATCATCAATTTCAAGAATTTTCCCACAGGAAGGATTAAATTAATTGCAAAATCTTATTTCAAATTTATCTGGATCTTTAGTCCATTTTTAACCATTTAAAATGAAAGTTTTAATCGGCTTTTTGATGCTTATTAAAAAAAAATTAAGATTTCAAAATTAAAACTTTGTTTCATTAAAAATCAAATGAAATTCACCCAGTGCTATCAAACTTGCCAATCCAAGTTTTGAAGTTAACAAACAATTTCTGAAAGTGATTAGAAAAAGGAAGTTTGGAAATGTTGTGTCCTTTCAAAGGTGCCATTTGAGCAAGATGGCTGTTCCCTCATTTCCCAGAACTCAAAACTTGCCAGAGACTGATGTCTTGCAGTCTCCTCCAGTGGAGATGCTGTCTGGAGCATTTGTAGGTAATCTCAAGTCCTCTCCTTATCTGAAGAGGTTTTGAAGAGCCAGTCTACTCATAGGATTTTCATACCGCTGCAGTCCTCAGCTCTACTTTTTGATGAGCAGCTTCAGTCCACCATTTCTTCCTCTGGAATTCCCCCGCCTCAGATTCTCAGTAACATTTTTAAAAGGGCTTGGAGAAAAGCCATGCCCTTAGTGATATACAAAGAAAATACATCACTAATATATGCACTGAGATCATACAAAAATTAACTATTCTCCTTTGATTGCTGTTTTTTTTTCCAAATTATGCTTATTCTGCTGCCCCATATTTGTTCAGAGACCTGATCTTCTCCAATGGCCTAAGCTGGTCTTCAATTCATTTCCAGCAAGATTAGCAAAATGTTTTTGAAAGGTTTTTCCTAACATTTTGTGCACTCTTTCTCTTATTTCTACACTGCTGGTAACACTCAACTCTTTGGTTTATGTGTATTTATCTATTGATAAATCTTGATTTAAGGAAAAGGGTTTTGATAGGGTCAGTAAAATTCTGGTGCTAAACTACAGAATTTCAATTTTCAGGTTATCAGATTTGAGAGAGGCTTAATGTAGAACTCATCATATAATTTCAAGGCAAAATCAATAATGTGAAAATTGCAGCAATTAAGTTTGAAAAAAGATGCTGAGACGGATCATTGGTCTTCCTAATTCAGTAGCCTCGTTATCACAGTTAGCAAGAACAAACAGCTTCTTTGGATGTACTTCAGAACAGCTTCCACATTATAGGAAGCACTGTAAACATCATATTTTTTCCATGATTCAAATACACTCATATGATATCCAAAACGATCTTTCAACTCATTTTTATGTGGGCTATCATTCCTTCTTTGCAGCTCTTGGTTTTAACTACAATATTGGTATCACTATATCTTTGCATAATTATTTTATCCAGGCTCTTTCAGAACAGTTTCATGCTAAGTAAATCTTTAATAAAAACCTGCTTTTTAAATTTAAATTCTTCCCTTCCTCCATTTTATTTTATTTTTTAAAAAACGTACAATGGAAAACACAAAGGAGCACCCATTATAGTCAGTTAATGAATACAAAATAGCAAGAACCTTTTTTTTTTTACAATTCTGTGCAATGAGGCAAACTTAAATCCTGTTGAAGTCAATGGAGCATAAATAAATGAATCTAACTTCATGTTGGCGTGCAGCCACTGGCATTACTAAAATGCAGTGAGCTTCAGCAATTCATCCACTCAAACCTTAATTACAAAGGACAACAAAATGATAAAGAATAGGTGTCAGTTTATTTTCAACAGACTTGGCGAATGAAAATGATCTCCCTATATTTATTAAACTGCTTGCTTTCCAAAAGCTTCTTACGTTTTTAGAGGATTTAAACAGACAAGCAGACAGCTAGGTATGTTTCAGAAATTATCCAGAAATGCTTTGGACCCCTGTTTGTTAAAGCTGCCTTTTTCCAGGCTATTGCATGAATTCTAAAGAAAGTTACAAACTTAAGAGTCACATTAACTTGACTGTCCAAGATAGGCATTTTTAGGCTCACGGAAACAGCACTTCTTCAAAAAATATATTGGAAATATGTGCACAGCAGCATCAGATTGCTCATTTTACAAGATTGCATGAAGAAGCAACAAATAAAAGCATCAATATGTTAGCACCCCAATCAATCACAAACCCAATTTTGCACTTAAAATGGCTATAGTTAATAAGACAAATAAGTGGATAGACATTTGACTACGGCACTAAGAATGGCTGATGGATATTCAGTTCTTCTCTATTTACAGAACTTAAATCTTTACCGATGTCATCACATTCTGTTAAAAATAATTTACAGCACTGTACATTAAATTTGTAATTTTAAGTATAAAAATATTTTTATAGTACATTTATTTTTTTGTTTCCCATGCTGGTTGGTAGAAGAAATGAATCTTGCTTTAGACTCATCCTGAGACAAATCAGGCTATATCTTGACATGCTAAATCGGCCCCAAACTAAATGTGGTGGACAGTATGCATTTTTAAGGGAATCTATTGGCCAGCAAGTCCTCCAGCCTAAAAAGTTATCTAGATAGAATGTTCTTTCTTATCCCGATGCCTTTGAACATTTTTACAAACAAAATTAATGGATCACATTTTCTTTTCCAAATGCACATATGGGACACCTGTAGTCACGAACCTTTGGCCATAGCAATTTTTTCTGCTAATAACTGAACGTTCTTTGCTGGAAGGAACATATTTTGCTCCAAGCAAAAATGACTTGCAAAACCTGGCTATTGCTTTCCATGCAAGTATTTTTTTCTTTTTCTTTTCACTACCTTGTGATACCGCTTAGCCCAGTGATGGTGAACCTTTTAGAGACCGAGTGCCCAAAAACTGCCCCCACTCCCCTCCCCTCCCTGCCCACTCTACCCGCGCTCCGCCCCGCCCCACCTGCCCGCAGGGTCACCCACCACCTCCACGGCCTGCTGCAGATTGTCCAAGTGGTCCAGCAGTGCCATGGCAGCCACGCCCTCCACCTGCACCCCACAGCATCAACTGCATGTGACAGGCCATGAGGGTAGAGTCTTGTCCCCATTGCCCGACTGTCATGTCCGCGTGGGCCGAGCTCGGGGGTGACTCTCCTCCAGGGAAGCTGCTGGTGAGGAGGGGGCCGTGGGGGGAGGTGGGGCTGGGGCAACGGCACATGTGCCCACAGTGAAGGCCCCAAGTGCCACCTCTGGCATGCGTACCATAGATTCGCCACCACTGGCTTAGCCTCATCCCTCTTTTGGTGCTCAGATAAAATGGATAAACAGAAAAACAATATTCTTGCAGAGAAGACATGATAAGCAACAGATCCCAGCAGGAAAGCTATGTTAGTCTCCAGCAGTAAGAAGAAAAGTAGAAAAAAGGGTACATTGGGGACATTAAAAAAAAACACTCCCATTTACAAGAATAAATTTGCTAGTTTTAAATTCTATGTCAAAATACAATTTTATCTTGTTGTTTTGCTTTGCCTTAAAGGAAGGGGAAGAGATGGAATCCAGATAAGGTCACAGTCATTACTGACTTACTCATGCAGGGCATTCATACATGTTTAACATCTTCTGCCATGTCTTATCCCTTTCATAAATAAACATATGTAAGTTAAATACTTTATTGTTTGAACTGAGAGTAGACAAATAAATCTACTATCTTTACATGCATTAAACAAAAGAGAGAAGAGAAAGGCAAAGAGCAAAGATGTTGTTCAGAATGAATCACAGCATTCACATACATTAACACATGCAGTGGTAGAACTGCATCATTTGTATGTTAAGATACAAGTAATTGCTCATTTTGCTTTATTTTATAAGACATGAGTAGAATAGAGAATTGGAGCCTCTCGGCACTGACCAAAAAACTGAAATTATGAACATGAAATTTTTAATAAATGAACGAGAGCTACAGAAATATCCTTAATTGGCAGACAGCATTGACTTCTATGCAATTACAGAGGATTTGATTTGTGCCTAGAGTGAACACACGTTTTTGGGCAACTCTGCTTTTTCAAGCATTTGAAGTGCTGGGCTTAGGCAAAAAAGAAAAAATCCAGTTCTAAATCATACCACGGTTTTGCAGTGAGAACCTTCATCAGTGCAACTGTTTCATCTGTTCCACCATCAAAGGAGTCCCAACAGCTCTTTGACCAGCTCTGAAGAAGACACAAAGCATTTCTTGATATCTATGAATAGTCTGTGAAGAGGACAGAATAATAATGCAATGAGTAATGCAAAGATTGTGTAGAGAATCTTGTCTTCTGGCTTGCCCTGGGACACAGGACACTTCCATGCCAACAATTCAAACAGCAGACAATTTAATTTGGCAAAAATAACATTGACAATGCTAAGGGAATCTGCTCTAAATCTTTTGATTTATAGTTGGTATCTGGCCCCTTTTAAAATCTGTCGTATCAACAAAACTGCTACCTCTGTTTGTATTTGAAGGCGTGACTGAGTTTTTTCCATGTCCCATT
Source organism: Bothrops alternatus (assembly GCA_034064705.1). Taxonomy (NCBI): domain Eukaryota; kingdom Metazoa; phylum Chordata; class Lepidosauria; order Squamata; family Viperidae; genus Bothrops; species Bothrops alternatus. The sequence goes on from JARGCV010000033.1 coordinate 2,340,579, forward strand.
ATTCCATTCATTTGTTCTTAATATGAATCTAAAATCTAGATTCAAGAAAGAAGAGATCCTGCTTTGCTGTTCTATTTATTTTTCATGGACTTCCCCCACCCCCATCAGCAAATGTTGGGAAGGGAAATAACTAAGAACAGGAAAAATGCTGCATACTAGATGATCACTTGTTAATTTTAAAGAGCATGAATAAATAAGATGTAACCTCAACAGAGTATTTAGAGGAATAAAAAAATAAAATTTCCATTTTCTTTTTTCCCCTTTTTGGCTAACCAAGACTTTCATGTATTTTATCAGTCCTCATTTTGGAGATCTGATAATATCTGAACATAAAACAATGCCAGTAATATTTGGCAATTTTATTGCTGTATATTTCCACATCAGATTATAACTTAAGATAAGATAAGATAACCTTTATTGTCATTTTTTTTACTGTGGGCACAACGGCACACATCAAAAATGAAATTTAGTTGCCCGCTCTCAAAGTGAAACACATACATGACACACACCTAAACATACTATATACAACATATGTATAGACCCACACCCCTACATATACATAACAAATAAATATTAAATACTGTCCATCTTGAATATATAATGGAAGGAGAAAGCTTGGGAGTTCACAAGGTTAATGCTGTATGGAATGAAACTATGGCTGAATCTGGATGTTCTGCTGCGGATACCACAAAGCCTCCTCCCAAAAGGTAACAAGGAAAACAGGTCGTGAACAGGATGGGTAGTGTCCCAGATAATCTTATGGACCCTACTCAAGCAGCGCTTCTGTGCTATGTCCTGGTTGGGAGGGAGGGAGCTGCCAATAATCTTTTCGGCCATTCTCACCACTCTCTGCACCGCCTTCCTATCTGAAGCAGTGATGCTTCCAAACCAGACTGTGATGCTGCATGACTCTCAATCGTCCCCCTGTAGAAAGTGGTCAGGACAGGGGAAGGAAGATGTGCTTTTCTCATGCAACGCAGAAAATGCAGGTGCTGCTGCGCCCACTTTACCAGTTTCTCACTGTTGAGAGACCAAGCCAGCCTACTCGTTAGCTGCACACCCAGGAATTTGATGCTGGTAACCATCTCCACAGGTGAATCATTAATGCACAGAGAAGTGTGGCTGTGCCTGCCTTTTCTGAAATCAACAATGATCTCTTTGGTTTTTCCGGTATTTAAAACTAGGCTGTTTTCCTTACACCAGTTCACCAACCCCTCAACCTCGTGGTAAGCTTCCACCTTGTCATCATGAATGAGGCCCATCATCTGCGAACTTCACAATATGGTTGGTGGCAAACCTAGCATGACAGTCATGGGTCATTAATATGTATTATAATTGAGGCTTGTTTCTTGACCTGTCTATTATATTATTATATAGTTTGATTAAATAGTTTTTTTAAAAAATAAGATAAACTAACAGAAAAGTGCTTACCTCCAATTACTTAAATGAGCCTGTACAATACAATGAAAGTGTCTCTCCCATTAAAAAAATATGTTGAGGTGTGATTTACAGAAACCAATACCAGATCGGTCATTACCCGAGTCAACAAGGACCATGTCAGGTGTTGGAGTCCTTGGACATTAGTGACAAATGAGCTATTGGTCTCAGGACTATTGGCTGAGCAACCAGGACCAGTAGCTGCAGACTACTACCCGTTGCAAATCTGCAAAGATTGAAAAAAAATCAAATCTAGCAAGAAGAGGATGTCTGAGAAGAATGCACTGGTTCCTGAAAGAACAACATCTAGAATCAGAAATACTAGAACAGAGGCCAGCAGATTGTCAATATGTAATACAAAATAAAATATTCATGGAAGCAGAACTGAAGGAACTGCAAATATCTACCCCAGGGGCAAAGAAACTAAAACCTTACCAGAAGTAGCTCAGACTGTAGAAGCAAACCGGTGTGCGATAAAGCTACCACTTCTCATAATAAGAGTTAGGCAGATCCATGGAAAGGAAAAAGGCAGCTTAAAGAGCCATAGGGTTAACTAGGTCTCTGAGAATCTATGATGATTAGTTTGCAGATCCCAACTGATCTATGAATCACTGCTAGGGACCCACTCAGTTCAATGTTTGCTTTGGTTTTTTTTTTTTCTCTTACCAAGTGAAATTAGTTAAAGGGATGGATGCAGTCTTGTGTAAAGTGACTGACAATATACACTGCACACTTCCGTTAGGCACTTTGTGCAGCTTCCTTGCCTTAAATTACACATCTGGTTCCTTTTTCACAGCCAAGGGTTTTGAGGCAGTGAAGTGCAAAAGGAAATGGATTTTTACAAAATCTAGGTTAGCAGATAATAGGGGACCCGCTGACCAAGGTTAATAGAGAGCTCCCTGTAGATCAATAGCACGAGCTCTTGCATTCCGAACAGAAGCTCCAGGAGTGCCAACAGTAACCTCTCTTGGTAATTAATTGTACAAGCAAACAACTGCACTGTGTTACAGGGTATTTGGAGGTTTCAGGGTCATCCCTAAATCCTGATAAACCTACAGCAGCAACAAAGTCAGAGTTACCTTGCAATTTGGAAGATGGATGGAGACAGAACAGTCTTTCTCCTTTCCAGATGTATTTCTACGTCTTTCTTTTTCTCAGATTTGCCTTCTTGAAATCAGAGTTCCAAGCTTTAGCTTATTTTCAGCAAATTTATTCATATATAATCATGGTGAGTTTGACACCCCCCCCGTAGCTTCAGTAAACCTCTGTAATTACTCCTCTGTAATTGTGTTTAAGATTGTAATGTTAGGATTAAGCATTCTGGCACTAATATTCATTGGTTAAAGCAGGGGTGGGCAATTATGGTCCCTTTATGATCTGTGGATTTCAACTCTCAGAATTCCTGAGTCAGCATGGACTAAACCATGCTGACTCAGGAATTCTGGGAGTTGAAGTCCCCAAGTCATAAAGCAATAGCTGTCAACACTGCAAACAAAGTTGGCTGAAGCCATTTCCACTTCGTTTTCGGTTGCCACAGAATTGGGAGGGGGGAAGTGTACTTTTAAGTTTAGACAAAACAATAAATTGTCCTGTGGGAACCAAGGTCATTGCTGCCTGAATTTTGGTGGCCTGAAGCTTCCATTAGAAAGCCTGCCAAAGTAGTTCATTGGAGAATGTGATTTATGACCTATTACTGGGTTAGGAAGCTCAACTTTGTAACATTGTAACCTTTAAGAGGGAACTTCAGTCTTGGTTTCACCCATATTTATTTCAGCCAAATAAATATGTTCTTTAAGGAAATCTCTTGCTTTGGAGTTCTGTTTTTACTGGTCTTATCTATCGGAACCATGACAATAGCAATAGCACTTAGACTTATATACTGCTTCACAGTGCTTTACAGCCCTCTCTAAACAGTTTACAGAATCAGCATATTATCCCGAATAATCTGGGTCCTCATTTTACCAACCTTGAAAGGGTGGAAGGCTGAGTCAACCTTGAGCCAGTAAGAATCGAACTTCCGAACTGCTGGCAGTCGGCAATTGGCAAAATTAGCCTGCATTACTGCATTCTAACCACTGTGCCACCATGGCTCTAAAGGGGCTATAGTTGCCCACCTCTGTGTTAAAGAATTTGGTATGTTTAGCTTAAAGGAGTGAAGGCTAAGAAGAAACAAGATGGCAGTCTTCCCATACATGAAGTGATGTCATGGGGAAGATTGTATGGATTTATTCTCCAGAGCATCAAAGGTTAAGAGAAGAAGCAGTGGATGAACATTTTATAGTGAGAGATCCATACTTGTAGAACTTGAAAACAAGGAATTTCCTGATTGTGAGACTTATTAAGCAATGGAACAATGGGTCTCCTAAAGTTGTGGGTGGAGAGTTTGAAGAGAAGATGTTTGTCTGGGATGGTCTAAGGATTCATCCCCTGGGCAGTGGGTGGAATAGATGACCTCCAAGAGCTCTTCCAACTTTATGAGTTTATGTGAGATAACAACATTGTTAGTGCTGCTAAAAGCTCGGGCTACATTCCTCCTGTATTAAAATCCATTCATTAAACCTATTTTAGGAAGTGGTACATGAAAACAGGGCAGGTTTCTTGCAGAAAGTTCTTTTATCAATAAAATATCGCAGACATTTGAAGACTACCATCTATTTCTCATTCTCTCCCTCTACCCAGCAATTCCTTTATTTTACCTGCTATCTTGCTTGATGAAAAACTCTTGGAACTCAATTGCTCGTATCATTTTGCTGTGACCTTTAGTAGACCTTGTTGTTGGTTGCTGTGGCTGCTGCTGTGTGTTATGGCCTCTCTGACAATGAATTTTTTGAACAATATCACAATGACTCAACTCAGCTTTCTGCACAGCCCTATATTCGTTAAACATTTTTTATTTATTTATTTAAATATATACTTATTTACCTATGTTTTATTGTATTTATCATTTGATAATTTTAAAAGATTCACAATGTAAAAAACAGATGACAGAACTGAGCTGTTTAATACATTTTAATTTAATTCTTTCACTTGGTGATCTCAAGTTCTTTTGGCAAAGGGTAATAATAATTATTTATTAAACTTGTATGCCATCAAACTCTCAACAGCTCTGGGCAGTTCATAAACCAAATACATTACAATAACATCAATAAAACATAAAACATAATGATAAAAGCCAGCAAGCTTGATGAAGTGGTTTCACTCTCCCTTGTTGAAGGCCTGAGTGAAATTTTAAGAATAATAAATGTATCTTGGAGTAATTTTGGTCTTGTTGCTTCAAGAGTCACTTTACAGTAGGATGGGCAGTACATAAATTTAATAAAAATAAATAACACATACACACAAAACTTCAAACACTGGAAGTTTTCAAGAAGAGATTGGACAACCATTTGTCTGAAATGGTATAGGGTTTCCTGCCTGAGCAGAGGGTTGGACTAGAAGACCTTCAAGATCCCTTCCAACACTTGTTATTTTGTTATATGGACATAAGGAATTTATTTGGCCCTTTATCTATCTAGACACATATTAATATTGCAGCCAATTTTGGTCACCGTATCACAAAAAAGATGTTGAGAGTTTGGAAAAAATTCAGAGAAGAGCAACTAAGATGATTAAAGGCTTGGAGACTAAAACATACGAAGAATGACAGCGGGACTTGAGTTCGACTAGTCTAAAGAAAAGAAGAAATAGGGGAAACATGACAGCAGTATTCCAGTATATGAGGGGCTGCCACAAGGAAGAGGGGGGTCATGTTGTTCAGAGCACCAGAGGGAAGGATGAGAAACAATGGTTGGAAACTGATCAAAGAGAGAAGCAACCAGGAATTAAGGAGAAACTTCCTGACAGTGAGGACAATCAACCAGTGGAACAGCTTGCCCCCAGAGATCGTGGGCGCTCCATCACTGGAGACTTTTAAGAAGAGACTAGACAATCACCTGTCTGAGATAGTATAGGTTCTCCTGCTTGAGCAGGGGATGGACTAGAACACCTCCAAGGTCCCTTCCAGCTCTATTCTATTCTATTCTATTCTATTCTATTCTATTCTATTCTATTCTATTCTATTCTATTCTATTCTATTCTATTCTATTCTATTCTATTTATGCTCTTCTGAAATTATTGCTCAATTGAAGGAACAGTTCAATTTTGCTAAATAAGTGATGGTTAATTTTTAGTGCCTTTGCTTTCAAATGTTTGGCTTTCTACCTCAAATGTTCATATAAAATTGAATGAAGATGAAGGGTTGGCCTGTTATCATAATACAAAGTGCTGTCAGCTAGAAAAAAAATAAATTCTATTAGAGGGCATTTGGCTGAAAATGTTAGATGAGTGATATATCTTTAGAAATGAGATGCTCAGCAAAGTTTAATTTTTTTCTCACAGTGCATTAAATTTTGTTTTGAAGGGGGTTCTAATAGGTACTTTTCCATTGCACAAATTGTTGTTTAAAAATATCAGTAATAACTACTAATAATGTGGTTATGACATTGATTTACTGTGGCAAATAGATGGGGAAGAAATGGAGGTAGTGACAGATTTTATTTTCCTGGACTCCAAGATCACCACAGATGGGGACTGCAGCCAAGAAATTAAAAGATGCTTGCTCCTGGGGAGGAAAGCTATGGCAAATCTAGACAGCGTACTAAAAAGCAGAGACATCACCCTGCCTACAAAAGTACGTATAGTCAAGGCCTTGGTTTTCCCAATTGCAATGTATGGCTGTGAAAGTTGGAACATAAGAAAGGCTGAGTGCAAAAGAATCGAGGCCCTTGAACTATGGTGCTGGAGAAGATTCTTGTGAGTCCCCTGGACTGCAAGGTGATCAAACCTAGAGGATATCAACCCTGACTGCTCTTTAGAAGGCCAGATCCTGAAGTTGAAATTCAAGTACTTTGTCTACCTAATGAGAAGGAAGGACTCACTGGAGAAGGGCCTAATGCTGGGAAAGATTGAGGGCAATAGAAGAAGGGGACGACAGAGAATGAGGTGGCTGGATGAAGTCACTGAAGCAGTAGGCGTGAGCTTAAATGGACTCCAGAAGATGGTAGAGGACAGGAAGGCCTGGAGGAACGTTGTCCATGGGGTCACGATGGGTCGGACTTGACTTCGCAACTAACAACAACAAAGATCTTATCTGCAAGTCTTCAGTTTCTTGAAAAGAAATTCCAAATCTTGTTCTTTCTCTTGGGCTCTCAGTTAATTTTAGCCAGTTGCCAATACTGTCCCTTTGTAGTGGGAATTCACTCTGGGACATAGACAAAGAAAAATGAACATTAATTCACATTCCAAACGGGAGAATGTCCAAGAGCAAGGAAATAGCTGGTAAGGTTATGCATGTTATAAAAATGATTTGGATAATGTGGTTTGGAAGATGTGGCCTGCTATATAAGTTGAATCTTTAAAGCAGCTGTATGGCTGCTTTAAAGAGTTACTATGCTTGTACTTCTATGCATTCAAGACAACCTCTTCCCAATCGGTTTCAAAACATCTACAGCCTTAACAGACAATTTAAGTACAATTTGAAAGTCTCTAGCCGTCAGTGATAAATATTTGTTGTATGTGCATACCGGTATTAAAGCAGTACCTTCCCATTTTATGTATTCACAAAGAGGGGGTGGGACTAATTTTCTTAACATTTCAGATAGTATGAAGGAATTCTGAAGAAAAGCATTTTAAAGGAAGACTTTAAATCTTTTATTTGAGACATCTTTTTTCTTTCAAAGTTTTTCTTCCATAGTCTATACAAATGTTTGCCTGTTTTCTGATGACAATCACCATCTACAAAACATTAATGCAACTCAAAAGTTGAAAATCCTTCTTCATATTTAGTCTTTTATATCAGTGAAAAAAAATACAGATAAATGAAGAATGAAAGAATGGGGATTGTTTCCTTGCGAGAGCCATGGTGGCGCAGTGGTTAGAATGAAATATTGCAGGCTAATTCTGCTGACTGACAACTGCCAGCAGTTCAACAGTTCGAGTCTTACTGGCTTAAGGTTGACTCCGCCTTCCATCCTTCCAAGGTCGGTAAAATGAGGACCTAGATTGTTGGGGGCAATAGGCTGACTCTGTAAACTGCTTAAAGAGGGCTATAAAGCACTATGAAGTGGTATATAAGTTTTATTGCTATTGCTATTCTTTTAATTATCCTTTTTCTAATCATCTTAGTTGCTATATATTTAAAATTGTACTTACTCATGAAGAAACACTATTGAACTTCCCACCCACAAAGGAAAACTGGCCAAAATAAGATATAAAACCAAGAAATGGGGAGGATCACTGGGTGAGAAGGGTTTAAAAAGTGAAGAAGATGGCTGCAGTGGTTCAATTAAAGATCTAACCACACACTAAAATATGGCTGGAGTTTTGATCACAGCATCTTGGCTTCCATTTTTAACTGTAACCTCCAGACAACCTGGGGTGAAATGACGGGAATATCTATTCCTCTCTTTTTCCTTTGATTAACCTTAGCCTTATTTATGCAGATGCATTTCTACTATTTTTGGTAGTTTGCCCTGCCAGCTCAAAGCAAACTTCGGCTGTAAAAATATCATCAAGCTCTACCAATAGATTACATATCTACATGTTTATGGTTGTTTAATAGAATGATTACAGTTAAATTGCCCTGAGGAGGGAATGTATTTCAGCTAAAAGCTGGTAGAAAAAGATGAGTTTTACAAGTTTTCCAAGAACACAATAGAGCTTGTCTATTTAACAGAAGTTTCCATTATTCTGAAGCCATAATTGGAAATGTTTATTTTCTTCTTCATTGTCTTGTAAATTTCTACATTTTAATGCAAGCAATAAATTATTTGCACAATTGTTGCCAATCTGTGTAAGAGTATGACCTTTAGATGAGCAAGCAATAATCCCTACTAATTATCATTTTCAATTTGTTCCCCAATTTGATAATTTAAACTTCACTATCTTCCAGTGCAGATGCTACCATGCTTTCAAATTTGATATCCTTAATATGCAGGTATTTTATTCTATCTTCTGTGTTCTGACATCTTCATTTTTCATTTCTGCTCCGATTGTTGTCACATGCATTTACATCAGTAAATCAGCATAAAGAAGAGGTCAGAAGACACATCTACAGACCCAGGGAAAGCAACAGCAACCACCAAAACAACAAAAAAACAACAACTGGGCACATTGCTGATGCTATCAAAATAGACTGCCAACCTTGCAGCCTGAAAATGCTCAAAATATATAACTTAACTGCTAAAATGTCTCAGACTGAGTTATAAAAATGTTCATTTAATTGAGGTCAAGCTTCATTACCCATTCAAGAATAAACTTCTGCCTTGAAAGGATTATTATCTAAGTATATAAACTATTAGTTAAAACACACAATCATGAAACTGATATGAAACAGAAATGATAAAGGGAATCTAATATAGTAATCACAAATGAGCAGTGAACACTGATTTGTAACATTTTTATATTAATTAGATGAAAGCGCTGAAAAACATTCAATAAATGAAATGTGTCCTTATTCCCCAAACTGGATCTTTCTAATACTTCTGGCAGTTTCAAATAAGCTCTTTAAAAAAGTGTCATGAATGGCCTCGAAGTGGGCTCAGATGATGAGGAAGAACTTGCATCAGGAACCTGCGAGCAGAGCATCTGGAGGAGGTGGGGGACTCTGAATCTGGAGGGGATGGGCAAGAAGGGAAGGAGGAGCAACTGGATGAAGAAGGAAGAAACGTAGCTGCAGCCAAGAAGGCCAGCTAGAAGAAGAGGGCGGGGAAAGTGCGGTGCTCCAACCAATGAGCGGGGATGAGGAGGAACTGCCTCCTCTGTCAGATCCTAGGGCACATAGGGCTGAGAGGAGAGAGGTGCAATGGCGATCAGCAAGGCTACTTGCAAGGAAGCAGCCTCGCTCCTCCTAATGATTTGCACCAGCTGGCAGCTCTTTATCCCTGCATGTGGAGCAGAACTACACTGAGAACAACTCTTCCATTTCGGATTGTGCTCTTGTTCAGCCACTGTGTGCCTTGCCTTGGAACTTCTTCATTTACTGTGTTTCTGGACTTTAGACTTTGTCTTTTGGACTTTGGATTTTGGCTTGTGGGATTTGTGTTTTGGACCATGGACTTGTCTTCGCTGGACTTTCTCTGTGTTTTTCCTGACTTGGGAAACTGAACTTATTGGGTTTTGCTCTGGTGCCCATGTGGAAAATCCTGGAGAATACTATTTGGGGCTGGTGAATCCACAATAAAGACTTCAAACCCTTGTGATATGTGCATATGTGAGCAGGACAGGACAAAATCTCATTATGTGGCAAGCCCAAGAAAATATGAGGCTTCCTTAAAGTGTAATTAACTTGAGCCACCACACATACTCTAAATGTCCTTTTCATTCATAGGTATTTTCCCATTATTTAAATAAAAATATTTAATGTGGGTCTGTGACCATAATAAAATTTGATTGATTGATAAATATATTTCATTCAACAGGGGACCAGAGGATGTTTGACAGCATAGGCTGTCTTACTTTTGATAAACTTGGGTTCACACAACCACAATAATGCACCAAATCATAATCTATGATTGGCAAACAACAGCAGCTGAATTTGGCCACAAACAAACAATCATATTACGACTTACTGTAATATATGACCTCAATCACTATGTGTGAAAATACAGTCCAAGCAAATCACAGGTTTATAGGTGCCTATCATCCTGTGCTGTTTTTTTCCTGTTAATAAAATGAATGCAAATATATATATTTAAATATAATGCAAGAAATTAAAGTGCTTGGGTAAATCCTATTCATCCTTGTTTCATTTGACCCCACTGTGGAAATCAAAGGATGAACATGTCATTAAAACGATAGCTAGCAATTTCAGACTTTGAGAGCCGAACTTGGCTGGAGAGCTGCTAGAAACAGCTTAATGATATAAGGAGAAAAAAAAACTATGTAAGCAATTTTCAAAGGTAAAGAAAAAACTATGAGGAGGAGGAGGTGGAAGCCTTTGCAAGCACTTGGGGTGGTGAAAGTCGGAACAGGAGGAGGAAGAAGCTGCATCTCTGTTAGTCATTTTTAATGAAATTGAACTATTTATAGAGCAGTTGCAATGGATTAGTAGCTGTTAGTTAAGGAAGCATCTTACTACAGAATTAATATGGTCAATGAATAGCTTTAAAAGAAAGGGTAAAAGGTATCCTTTACAAAAACAAAGACATTATATTAAGTTAAGCAGGAAATACCTGTATGAAAGGCTTTTACAATGCATTTAGCTGGATGGTTCATGATAAATCAAGATGAAAGTGAAGGTATGGGTGGTGCTGGCAAAACCCTTTAGAAGAATGCTATGGTTCAGGCATACACCTTTCCTTCCTTTTTAGCTCCTCTCTACCCATCACTTTACCAGAGCTTGCCATTCCTATATTGCTTTTCTCCTACCACAGGACTGTGTAGAGCAGGGGTCTTCAAACTTGGCCCTTTTATGACTTGTGGATTGGCTGAGGAATTCTGGGAGTTGAAATCCATAAGTCATAAAAGGGCCAAGTTTGAAGACCCCTGGTGTAGAGCTATAAGACCTGGGCGGTCAAAATCAAGATGACCTCTAGATGGCCACAGAAAAATGCATAACTCTTTGCTCCCTTCCTACTGGGCTTCTGGATGTCTGCAGCCCATGTTTGATTGCCCCATCAATGACTAATACTGGGAAAACAAGCACCCAAATTTGAAAACTTTTACCTCTGCCAAATTATAGGACTCTCCTACCATTGGCTATTGAATCTGGTATAATATTGGGAGCTGACCAGAGTTGGTTAGAAGATGGATGGCTATATAAATGTTTAAAATAAATAAATAACTCTATTGTGCAAGTGGGCCTCATAATTTTCAAACAATTCCTATCTCTGGAAATCTGGGCTTTTTTTCAAGAATGTTTGACTGAATAGATTTATGAAAGGCAGGAGGCCTAATATAAGCAAGGTCAATGAAAGTTTCCATTCTCAGAAATATGGGAAATCATTATCTTGGTGAGAAGAGCTGAAAGATAACTAAACCTGTTTTAGGGTCAGATATAAAATATTTCACTGGTGGATAATGAGCTATTTGGATTTTATTGGCTCCCCCCCCAGAGGAATCTCTTTGGATAGAGTTGGGGATGGATGGATGGATGGATGGATGGATGGATAAACAGATTTTGTACCCTGTGAATACAATGTGTTCAAATATCAGATAAGCTATGGATAGGTTTAAGAAAATTTATTTTCAGCCACTTTCTATAACAGTGAAGAAGGAATGCAAGGAACTGTTTTTTTAAAAAAAAATAGTTAAGAAAAAAGATTAACAAGCTTGAAGCATAAATTGTTTTAAAGCATTACATGAAGAAATTGTTATTTACCGTACTTAGATTTATTTTGGACTGGTTAGTTATTGTCATTCAGTTGCTAAGTTGTGTCTGACTCTTTGTGCCCCCCTGGACCACAGCATGCCAGGCTCCCCTGTCCTCCCGTCTCCCAGTTTGCCCAACTTCATGTTCATTGTATCAGTGACACTATCTAACCATCTCATCCTCTGCTGTTCCCTTCTCCTTTTGCTTTCAATATATCCCAACATCAGGAAATATTTTCCCCTCATTTTCTCTTCTCATTAGATGGCCAAAGCATTTGAGCTTCAACTTCAATGACTGTCCTTCCAAAGAATAGTCAGGGTTAATTTCCTTTAGGATGGGCTAGAGCAGGGGTGTCAAACTCAATTTCATTGAGGGCTGCATCAGCCTTGCGGTTGCCCTCAGGGGGCTGGATGGGTGTGGCCAGTGTGGGTGCAGCCTACTGAGTGGGCATGAATGGAGTGGGTGTGGCCTACTGGGTGGGCGTGGCCAGCTCTGCATGGTTCGCGTCAAGGGTGCCTGTGGGGGCCTGGGCAGGAGTGGGACAGATCTGAGGGTCTCTGGCAGAAGGGGTTGGGTCTGTGGCAAGTGCCAAGGCATGGTCCACTGGAGGAGCCTCACTGTTCCTCTCAAGCCATGTGGGGGTGGGGCTTATGGAGCTAAGACTGAATGCATTTTAGCATAGATGGCCACCACAAAATTATACATTGGTTTCCGGCTGGCCTGGGTCAGGGCCAAGGCAGTGGGGGCCGTTCCCTCACTGTTTCCAGGATGGCTTCGTGGACATGAAACCACTTCGCGGGCCGCATCCGGCTCCCGGGCCTTGTGTTAGACAAGTCTGGGCTAGAGCAATCTATCAATCAAATGTTAGCAATAAACAACTCCAACAAGATAGCAATACAAAAGATCTTGTTTTCAAAAGTCCTGAATGGTAATTATTGATGCCTAATCTGTCCATTATACAAGAGAAAGAAAGGTGACTTCATCAAAGGAGTGGAAGGCAGTTTGGATCTTGGAAAAAGTGATTTCTCCTAATTCTATCAATAGAGAAGAAAAAATGGAATTCAGCTAGGGAGAGGATGCAAATTCAAAGGACCAAATGCAAATCTGTTCTTATGCTATAATTGTCTTGGTATACAGCAATGCATACAACAGCTATACTGACTCCCCTATAGTGGTCTGATAAACTGGCTGAAACAAAATGTTATTATTGGTTAGGTAATGTTATATTCTTGATTCAATTTACAGTTATTATTTGCCTCTTTAAACAGCAGTGTATTTTTAAGTTACTTCAGTTCATGCTATGCCAGCCTTGTTTTTTGAAATCTCTTCTTTTGGATATTTTGGGTAGCATTCTTCTACTTAGTACCTGACATGACTGTAGCAATAGACATTAAAAAAATTGCTGTTTGGTAGATCTCCTAAAAAATCCATTTATTTTGGCCAAGAAGCCATCCCAAAGATCTACATTTTTCTTCCATTTTGAGTTCAGCTTGTTGATGGTGTTGAATGAAGTCTTCATCAGGGTCCAGTCCAAGCAGGGAATAAACAAAATGGAGACTGCTTTAGAAAGAAGGTTGTAGTTTATTGAAGAGCAGAGCCAGATAGAAACATTGCTCTGGGAAAGCTGACCACATGTTGCTGGGAGTGGTGGGTTTTTATACCTTCTGGAGCTCTTCAGGTTGTTTCCTGTTCCTGTTTGAAGCTTTGTATTTCTGGTGTCATGTACTTTGACTTAAGTCTGAGTGTGCCCTTTTCATATTGGTGGGTTAATCCTATTATGTCTTTAGAGTTTGGGTGGAGTATTTAGATTTTAGGGATCTTTATCTTTCTAATCTCATCAGCTTCCTGGCTCCAACCTTCCTGAATGGATTATTACATCTGCATTTCTAAAAGCTGGTTTCTGCTGAGTTTTCTGGCTGGAGGGATGAGGGAAAAGTTTCTGCCTTTTTAAAGATCTTCTCCATTTTTCCTTTGGAAAATTTTTTTTGCCTCTTTAATATTTCCCAAAATATCTCTTTCTCTGGATTCTTCCCACAATGGCAAGGACAAGGACAAAATTCCAGAAAGGTAGGCGGCCTAGCAGTTAAGACTCTGAGCTTGTCATCCAAAAAGTTGGCAGTTGGAAACTCAAGCACCGCACAACAGGATGAATTCTCCTGCCCCCAAAGCAGTTTGAAAGAATGCAAATGCAAATAGATAAATTGGTTCCACTTTGTGGGAAGGTAACATGTACCTCAGCAGATAGTCATGCTGGCCATGTAACCACAGAAGAGTCTTCAGACCACCCTGGCTCCCTCAGATAGGAAATGGAGATAAGCACCAATCCCTAGAGTTGAAAATGACTGGACATTCTTTTTAAGAATGCAGCAGGATGAAGTTATGAAGTAAAACTTCTAAATACTCCTTATGATAATTCTATGATAAGCAAGGGTTATCACAACAATTACACACACATGAAGGATATTCACTAGGTCTGAACTTAGGGAGAAAAAAACTGATAATGTTTCATTAGATAAATATGATAGACTCTGTTCCAGGTTGAGTTTTTAGTGATCGGTCCAGAAGAAACCTGTTCCATGGTGACAGATCTCAAGGAAGCTGACCTGCACATTGAGAGAGGAAATAGTAGATGGTTAATAAAGTAAGGAAACAAAAGTAACAGAATTTCCATACTTGAATTTTGTTTAAACAAGTAAATAAATCAGGAAATAAAAAAATTAGCTTTCAACATTTAAGACATAACATTATCATCTCCTTCACCACTGTTTTGTGCTGTAAAAAAATAATTCTTAGAGATACGCCACATGGATTAATCCTAAATTAGATATGAGAAGAAAAGGAAATCAGCAAAGGGGCTATATAGCTGTGCCTTTAGCTCTATTGAGATTAAATGGTAAATAAGTGGCATAAAGGATATATATGTTTTATATCCCACTATTTCTACAAAAAGTTCAGGGTTCACATGGAAGTTTTTCTTCACTTTATCCTCACAACAACTCTGGGAATCCATTTTGATAGAGGGAGTCAGTTTGTGGGACATTAAAACTGGAGAATAAAATATGCAAATTTGTTTTTCTGAAATCATCTATTTCATATTTCACAGGCGATTTCCAGCAGATGTCTGAAAAGTTAAAATTTACAATATTATTAAGTCACTATATGTCAATCACTGAACCCATCATGAATCATGCATCCCATTTATTATCTTGAAAATATAAACTGATTTATTTTCATCCCACCAATTTTGGCAGGTGCAAAAAGAACAGTAATATCTACCTCAGAATTGTGATTACATTTTTGTGTTTAATTATGTCTGATTCTCAGAGACTGCCAAGACAAGTCCTAGTAGGTTTTGTGCCTAAGGTGGAACTAGAACTCATAGTCTCCTGGTTTCTAGCCTGATACATTAACCACTTCACCAGCTGGCTCTCTGACCCCATATATATAAGGTGACCAACTTTTTTACAATGAAAAGGAGGACACAAATAAATTGAAGAAAAAATATCGTAAATAAAAGAAACATTTTATTCATTGCAACAATAATACAGAATACACTATAATATGATAAATGCATAATAAAAAACATTTGTAACAATAACATTTTATATTGTAATTATGCTTACATGCTGCGCCCCTGCCGCAGCCACTCTGCCAGCACTGCTGCCCCATGTAGAGCGGGCCCCGCGGCTGCGCTGGCTCCAGCCCCAGGGGGCAGCCCGTCAACACACCCCACCTGCAGCCGCCCCGCCAGCACCACCACCCACCCTGCGCAGCCCCGTGTAGAGCAGGCCTCGTGGCTCCCACAGCACGAGGGGCAGCCGGCCACTGCCGCTCCTCACACCCCCGCCCGCAGCAGCCCCACTGCCCCTGTCTTGCGCCCGCAACCATTATTGCCCTAGCAGGGCCAAAGATCAAGAGAAAGTTACTGTTGCGTTGCCGCTCCAGTCTCCTCCAGGTATCTTCGGGACTAACTAGGAGATGGTGTAGTTGGGTAGCAGGGAGGGGTGCAAAGTTCCTGCCAATTCGCCTTTGCTGCAGACAACTTATGTGCAAAGTTTGCCGGCCGGGTGTTTTGGCGCGCTCAGCAGCAATTCCTATTGGCTTTTGAAAGCCAATAGGGGGAGTAGCACAGCTCATGCAAAATTTGAAAAAAAAAACATTAAAAAAAAGGTGCCGGAACGCCGTTCTGAGCTTTCTATGAGAAAAAAAGCCCTGCAGATTAGTCTTCAAATATTGAAAAGGAGGACATGTAGGAGGACACTTTTCAAGGGAGGACAGAACTAAAGGAGGACGGTTGGTCACCTTAATATATACATAAGCAAACCTTTCAATAAACTTTTAGGAGGACATTTGCAAAAGATGCCTGGGATTTCTGGAGGACATGAAACAATGTCCTCATTCCATTAATAATGCTATTCTATTATGAAAAATTAAAGAACTCAAAACATCTGGCCAATGATGAGGGTATGTTGTGACAGCTGTCACTGCCATAAAAATAAAAGTTCAGGGGGGAGCCTGGAGCCTGGGCCACACAAAGCAAAGATCCCCGGCACTATGTTAGATATCACCTACTATACTTAGAAACATTGCCATGGACTTATTGTTGCTTAAGAATTCAGCTGTATTGCCTTGATGAATGATCAGTTTTCAGCAATTAGTCTTCCTTGTAATTATGTCCTTCCAAAAATAGAAAAAAAAACTTTCACTCAGTGCTGATCTGTGGAGCCTGCAGTATATGTTATAAAAAGGAGTTTAGTTTCTATAAAAAAATCTTGTTTATTCATTCCTTTAAACAGTATATTAGGCTATATTACTTTCTTAAACAAGAGCTACTTGTCAACATTTTGAAAGCACCTCTTCATAGACATCCTGGTGTAGAGTTGTCCTGTGGGTACTTTGGAATACAACTCCTATAAGCCTTCACCATTGGACATGACTGACTGAAACCGATTGGCAATAAAGTTCAAAACATCAGGAGGGTATCAGCTTGCTTATACATACATTTATCATCATCCTGGCTGCTGAGAGATATAACAAAATCAATTCCTTATATTACAACTGTACTGTTTTGTTCAATATGGACAGAATGGCTAAGAGAAGCCCTGGTAGTGCAGTGGTTAGAATGCAGTATTGCAGGCTAATTTTGACCACAGCCGGGAGTTTGATCCTGATGGGCTCAAGGTTGACTCAGCCTTTCATCCTTTCGAGTCGGTAAAATGAGGACCCAGATTGCTGGAGGCAAAATGCTGACTCTGTAAACCGCTTAGAGAAGGCTGTAAAGCACTGTGAAGTGGTATATAAATCTAAGTGCTATTGATAAATGCTTTCGCTATTTGTGAAGTGTCGCATACTGAGGCTGGTCTTGGAAATGGGTGAGCTGGATATTAACTCCCAGTGATAAGATAAAGGAGTCATCGAGATGAGTCTGGTGACTCATTTTTGAAGCATCAGAGGCTAAAGCTCTCAAAAGAAAAACAGTCACAATAGTAAAACTTTCAAAGTTGTTAAATAAGCAAATAGTTAACTAAACAAATACGCTTTAATCCATTAACAATGTATATTTCATTTTGAGTTCCAAGTTTGATGTCATTCCTTCTACAATAGATAAAATCACCAGAATTTAACTTTATTTTGAAGCTGTGTTAGTAAGTATTTTATAACTATTTATAAGAGCAATGGGACATCAGAGGCATTCTTTATATAAATAGCATGGACTGTTTGATACGAACCCTCAAACTTTCTCCATGTGAACACTACCCATAGTTTAACTTCATTTGAGCACTTCACAGAGCAGCTTAAGTTGATATAATTTAGTTGGAACAGGTCAGGTGCCAACAGTGTGTTAGTTTTAATTAGATTTTTTTATTTAATTAGATTCTGAGATAAGCTTAAGGTGCCTATTTTCCCAGATAGAATTCCACTTTGAAGCCATGAAGTCACAATCTGTTCCTTTAATATCCACATTTAAATTTTATTTTAAAATTCTTGATGCTCTTTCACAGTAAGTAGCAACCAGCTATGGATTATTGGAAATGTTGCCTGAGTAGTTTGGTCAAGGGAAAAAAATGATTAAGACTGTTTTTAAAAAACTGGAAGCCTTATATTACTTTTCAAAAACTATAAACAAATTCTCTTTCCATATTAGTTTTAATAAGCATTTCATAGCTGATGGTTTAAACCAATTTCCTTTTATAACTGTTAACCTTTTCATTTAAAAATATTCTTAATTGGTTTCTCTTCACTACTGTGTACAATTCTTTTCTCAATAGGACAGAAAATAAACGGATAAAACAAGATTAGCAAGTTATTTATTCCATCTTTCAATTCCAATTCTTAAAGTATTTTTTTTAAAGAAAACATTGTGGGGCTTTTTACTTATTCAGTAATTTTATCAGAACAGAACAAAATGACGGAGTTGGAAGGGACCTTGGAGGTCTTCTAGTCCAGGGGTTCCCAACAACTGGGCTGTGTGAGTGGTGGGCAGGTGTGTGTGTGCGCAGCTCAACTCGCATGAGTGGCGGGTCAGCATGTGTGCAGATGCGTATGCACACCAACCTAACACATGGCCCAGTTCCCCTCTCCCTCCCTCAACCGGGCTGCCAAGCCGCAAAATTTGGGAACTGCTTTTCTAGTCCAACCACCTGCTCAGGCAGAAAACCCTATACCAGTGGTTCTCAACCTTGGGGTCGTGACCCCATTTGGGGTCGCGCGACCATTTCGCGGGGGTCGCCAGGCACCGCCGGCCGCCATTTTGTTTTTTTTATTTTTATTTTTTTAAATTTTTTAAAAAAAAATTTATTTATTTTTTATTTTTTTTATTTTTTGGGCGCGTGCACACCGCGCATGCTCAGATCCGCCTGTCGCGCCGGAAAAAAAAATAAAATTTAAAAAAAATTTAAAAAAAATAAAAAAAATAAAAACAAAATGGCGGACCACGACGGGCGGATGCGCGCATGCGTGGCGCGTGCGACGGGCCGATCCGTGCATACGCAGATCCACCCGTCGCGGCTGCCATATTTTTTGGGATTTTTTTTAATTTAAAAACAAAACAAAACAAAATGGCGGCCCGCGATGGGCGGATGCACGCATGCGTGGCGCGTGCAACAGCCCGATCCGTGCATGCATGGATCCGCCCATCGCGGCCACCATTTTGTTTTTGTTTTTCTTTTGTTTTTTTAATTTTTTTTAAACTTTTTTTGGGGGCGCGCGCGCGCGTGCCCGGGTCGGGGTCGCAGCGCGCATGGGCGGGGCAAGTGGGGTCTCAACCTGAGAAAGGTTGAGAACCAGTGCCCTATACCATTTCAGACAAATGTTTGTCCAATCTCTTCTTAAAAATCTTCACTGTTGGAGTAACCACAACTTCCGGAAGTAAATCATTCCACTGATTAATTGTTCTAACAGTCAGGAAGTTTCTCCTTATTTCTGTTTGGCTCTCTCCTTAATTAGTCTCCATCCATTGCTTCTTGTCAGCCTTCAGGTACTTTGGAGAATAATTTGACCCCGTATTCTTTGTGGCAACCCCCCAGATATTAGAACACTGCTATCATGTTCCCCCAGTCCTTCTTTTCATTAAACTGGAGATACCCAAATCCTGCAACCATTCTTCATATGTTTTAGCCTCCAGTTCCCTAATCAACATTTTTTTGCTCTTCTCTGCATTTTTTTAGAGTCTCAACATGTTTTTTATATTGCAGCGATATAATTTTTTTCTTTTAGTTACATAGGTAGTCCTCAACTTACCACATTTCATTTAGTTACCACATTCGAAGTTACAATGGCACTGAAAAAAGTGACTTGTGATCAATTTTCACATTTATAATTGTTATAGCATCCCTCATGGTCATGTAATAAAAATTCTGGCACTTGGAAACTGTCATACATTTATGTAGTTGCACCGTCCCAAGTCATGTGATCATCATTTGCAACCTTCCCAGCCAGCTTCCAACAAGCAAAGTCAATGGGGGAAGCCAGATTCACTTAATGACCACATGATTCACTCAAAACTGTGGCAAAAGGTCATAAAACGGCAAAATTCACCAACTGCCTTTCAAATTTTAATTTGGAAAAATAAAACCTCTGCTTTTGTTTGCTCAGAATGTTCACTTTGCAGGGTTCCCTCCCACTTTTTCTCTTGGTATAAAAGTTTTTTATAATTTCATGCTAGATTTTAACATTTTAAGAGTTTATTTCCAGCCCTGCTGGTTCCACCTGTTCTAAAAGAGAATCTGTTGAATAGTAATGTTAGGATTTAGGTATATCAACAATCTCCAAACCAGCTCAATGTGTGAAAAACTCTATGCATTTATATGTTTTCTAAACCTGTATGCAGTTTTCATTTTTAATAGCAATACAATTACTTTAGCAAATAAAATACATAAATAACAGGCAACCTTGCTTTGAGATTTTGTTCAAATTAAAAAGGCCTGAATCTTATGGCATTTTCCTTATCATTGCTCTGGATTATGAACATAATTGATTAGAGTAGCCAGATATTTGAGAGCAAGTTACATACTTACGGGACCATCTGCTGCCTCATGAAACCCAGCGACCGGTTAGGGCCCACAGAGTCGGCCTTCTCCGGGTCCCGTCAGCCAGACAGTGTCGCCTGGCGGGGCCTAGGGGAAGAGCCTTCTCTGTTGCGGCCCCGGCCCTTTGGAATCAACTCCCCCCGGAGATCCGTATTGCCCCCACCCTCTCCGCCTTTCGCAAATTACTTAAGACTCATCTTTGCCGACAGGCCTGGGGCAGTTAACATCTGGCCCCAGCCAGTGTATGTATGTTTGTATGTTTGTTTGGATGATTGGTCTTTTAATTGACGGGTTTTACAAATGTTTTATATATTAGATTTCTACATGTAGTATTTATGTTGTGAGCCGCCCTGAGTTCTTGAAATAGGGCGGCATAGAAATCTAAGTAATAAACAAACAAACAAACAAATAAATAAATAAATAAATAAATAAATAAATAAATAAATAAATAAATAAATAAATAAATAAATAAATAATAAGTATTGTTGTACCATCCTCAGAAATACCATTTAAGACTATCAAATACCTTACTTAGGTCAGAAATAGATGAGATAGATAGATAGATAGATAGATAGATAGATAGATAGATAGATAGATAGATAGATAGATAGATAGATAGATAGACAGACAGACAGACAGACAGACAGACAGACAGACAGACAGACAGACAGACAGACAGATATTTTCTCATACTCAATTTTAATATTTTAACATTTTGATGAAACAGGATAAATTCATTGAACTTAGAACATCTCTAGTAAAGCATGCTAGTTAGTCTTGTCTATTACTAGAAAATTCTCAGGTCTCCTTCCAGCATAGTATTAATGAAGTACAGTTAATGTGAGATTAATTGTCTTTCATTTCTGTTTTAAACTGAGCATCATACCATGAATGATACATATCTGATATATCACTTTCTGAAACAATGCATAATAAAGTTTGCCTTCTTCTGAGTAGACAGTGTAATCTTTACGGTGCACAATTATTTTTTTTCTTATTTGGGATTACTAGCTTTTCAAAAAATTTGGGGAGGGGAGGGGAAGAGGATGAATCTTTTTTTTATTAAATATGGGCACAATTGTCACTCTCCCAGACTTCTATGCTTAGTCACTGTGACTTGTTGGTAAAAATAAATTGTTGGTCTCTATTCATGATTTGGTATTGCTTATTAACTTGCTGTTGCTTGATTTTTGCTGCTTTTCTTGTTAGTCAGATTACAATGATCTGGGATATTCATACACCTTTATTTCTGTGACGTCCTTGGGCCTAGAACTTGGTTATTTTCTTGCAGAAGTTTCATTACCCAATGAGGTAACATCATCATCTACCTGGGTAATGAAACATCTGCAAGAAAATAACCAAGCTCAGAGAGCACCAAGGATACCCCAGTTCAGCCCTGAGCTACAAATCTTCTCCTTATTGATACCCCTACTTTTGTCCATAATGCTGCCCCATTTTAATTTTTAATTCTTAAGATTCTTTTCTTCATCTATCCTATTTTGAGAATTACACCAGGCAAATAAATTATCTAAAGCCAGAAACTGAGATATCATTAACATTTACTTTGTAATGCTTAGAAACGTGGAGATGATGGGTATAATATGAAATAAGAGTCTAGAATCAAGGATGAGGTAAAATAAAAGTTTATATAAAACAACCCTTACAGTATGTACATTCACATTATATAATACAAAAATATCAAATCTGGCATTATATACAAAGTGAATATTGAGGTTTTCATTGATGCAGATACTATTAATACATTTTTAAATAATGAGTTAATTCTAAAGTTATAATAAATCATGTTATTTTCCCCAATTTTTATTTTATTCAAAAATATTAAAATACAAAGGAAAAATTAAACAGGCAAAACAGAGCTAAACGATAACATTTTAAAAAAAGTGAATTAAGAGGACAAAACAAAATACATATTTGCAATAGTGCCAAATATCTGTAGCTCGGGTGTAGGATGAGGGTGGAGTTTCATTCTCCGAGCTTTTGGGTTGGTTTCTGAACATTTCGTTACCAGGCTAGGTAACATCCCCAGCGGAGTTCAGGGGATGTCAGTGTTTATTCCCCCCGTTGAACTCTTACAAATATATTGCAACAATGATGGTTCCCCCCCTCCCTCTTGCAAAACAGGTCCAAAATTTATAAACTTCTACATCTATTTGCAGCCCAATTTGACCTGTCATTCTATATATGAAGGGGGGGGGAAATAGTTCACAGGAAATAAATCATTTTAAAAGTGCAACTGTCCCTAAAAAGAAATGTCATGAAAGCAAGCTAAGATTGTGCTGTAGTTCTTGAAGATTTTAAAAGCTTTCCTTGTTAAACTGGAGAACGGCAATCCAGAATGCAGAGCATAAAATGTCAAGGAGATAAGACGATATAGCAAATGGGCTGCTTTGCATTTTTAACAGATAATTTTTTTATACAAGAGGCGATTTACAAAGGTAACATGGCAGTAACAGTTTTACAGAACTGTATTTTAGTTGTGCAAAAGGCAACAAATGAATGGTGCCTCTTATTGCTCAAGTCCTTTGAGGCAAATTAACATTTTCAAGGATAGGCTGCTCATTAGAAAGGTACCTTTAGCTAATGCCAGACTAGAATAGAGAGGACCTGGCACTGACAGTGCTTGCACGGATGATATTTTATTAACTGTTGAATAAAAATTAACTGAAGGCTCATTGGGCAAAGCTATGGGCAAAACATTGAGCAATCTTTTAAATGTATATATATTTTTATTAAAGAAATTTCAATGTACATTGAAAAGAAATAAATAGACAAACAAAGCTGCCCTTTAAGAATGTCCGAAACCTTCAGCTGGTACCGGTAGTCCCTCCCTGACTTACAAACATTCATTTAGTGACTATTTGAAGTTACAACGGCAATGAAAAAAGTGACTGATGACCATTTTTCACACTTTCGACCGTTGCAGCATCTCTAGGGTCATGTGATCAGAATTTGAATGCTTAGCAACGGGTTCATATTTATGACTGTTGCAATGTCCCAGGATCGCGTACTCGCTTTTTGCAAATGTCTGACGAGTAAAGTCAATCGGAAAGCCAGATTCAGTTAACAATGTAGTAACTGAACAAGTGCAGTGATTCTCTTAATTACTGTGGCAAAAGAAGGTCGTAAAACGGGACAAAACTCACTGAACTGTTTTGCTTAGCAACAGAAATTATGGGCTCAATTGTGGTCACGAGTCAAGGACTAACTGTACAGAATGCAGCACTAAGGGGAGTTATGTGCCCTCCTATAATAGTACATGTTACTTCTTTGCCCTGCAGACAGTTTTGTTTGCCAGTTGCCCAGAAAAGATCTGGTCTTGACCTTTAAAGTGGTTAATCACATGGGAGTGGGCTAGCTGAGACTCCTTGGTTATATCAGCCTGCCCCATTCAATCTGGCAGACAAGACATGCTGTGAGTACCATCTGCCAGGGTCCTGCATTTGGTGGGAGGAGACACACTTTCTCTGCCATAGCGCCTGCCTTGTGGAGTGTCCTTGCTTCCGAAATTAGATTTGATATTCCATCTGTTTTGACATTCCAGAAGGCCTTCAAGACATGGTTATGTGATCAGGCCTGGGGCTCTCAGGGAACCAGATACATGCTATAATGGTTGGGGGAAAATTAGTTTTAAGTTTTCCTGAGTTGCAAAGTTTATTTGCTGGCCCTGGGTCAATGACCTTTCACCAGATTTCTTTATGAAGATAACGTATCAGGCAAAATGTCAGCTGCTCTTATTTCTTTGGAAGAAAATGGACTAATGCAATTAGATCAGAAAAGGGGGCAAAGAAAGTGTAAGGAATATCACAATAGCCACAGAAAGTTTCCAGAGGAACTGAGGGGGAGGATAATTTCCATGCCAGCTCTTCTGATATTTCTTTTCAGAAAATTCTTTTTTCTCAAAAATAACTTAGATTCTAATTGGAAGGTTGCTTAGGTCCAGCATGTCTCCATAAGGATCAAGGATCATGCACTATATAATTTTGTCTTTGTACCCCATTGCTATGTTCCCAAGATATGGTGCTTGCAGTTTACTCAGTTAGCTTACAATACGCTAAAAAATAAACTCACCACATGGACTAGGGCCATGTAATATATTAGGCTAAAAGGTTAACAAGCCTGTACTCACTGTGTCTGTAGAAAATTGCTTCCAAGATCATTTGACAAAGATATAATTTGGCTAAGTGAGCTGAGTAAGCATATGGATCTGGGACTCATGGATCCATATCCAGTCTTATTTTGTGAGAGTTGATCTCTTGTAAATTGCTAATAATTGATCTAATATCATTTAGTCATATCCTCCATTCCAATATTCATCTTCTAAATATAACTGTTTCCTCATATGTGCGTAATAGTGAGCAGATGGTATGAGAAAAAGCAAAATAGTTGTCTAGGATCAGTTTATACGTAAGATCTGCTGTACGATTATTGGACACAGACTGCTTTTAAATGACATAAATACGTCAGTAGAATTGAGACAGTAATTTATATACCTGAGGTTACAGTTAGTAATAAACTGCCTGCCTTTGATGAATACACAGTGGGAAAAACAGGAAAGATGTGAGCTGAATAAACTCCTTGAGAATATAATTAAATCCTCATTAAAGTCCAATTGTAGTAACAAGCGGAAATATGTATATTTTTTCTTGTTTTTTTAATCTAGTCTGGTGCTATAATTTTAGACAATTGGGAGACTGAGAAAAATCTCCCAGCCCAAAGATGGCATCATAATATGGTCCAACAACAATTTCGTCTTTGACAAAAATCATTGAATAACTATTTTCTTGAGTCAGAAAATAAATGGACATTCATGTGGAGCTGGAAAAAATATTAAGAAATATTTGCTAGCCAGATTAATGACCTTTCACCTCCAATAAAATATTAACCCTGGAAAGACTTTTGTGCTTTAAAGATGAATGCTTATTCAACAGTTATCTGGAGTGAGCCTTGTTGAACTCTGTGACCTTAGCTCCCAGTAAATGTGTAGAGAAGTGGGATATCAAAAATGCCTAGACTGTAAATTTTGCAAGATATATTATCTCTTTTAAATTATATCATATATACTCATGAATAAGCTGAAGATTTCAGGTGCCAAAATGCACCTAAAAGTTGGGTTTGGCTTATGTGTGGTTCGTCTAACTTGCAAGTATACAGGTAACATTATTAAACATTATTATTCATGGATAAGCCCATCTGCAGATAAGCTGAGCCTTGAGTTTTTAACCAAAATACTCTGCAAAACAGATAATTTGTGGATTACCCATGGAAAAGCCAATTGTGTTAATTAAAACGTACAAAAAAATGGAAATTTGGTTTATCCATTGGGCTTATACACAAGTATATTTAATGTGTGAAAAATTAACATGCATTGACCTTTCTAGAAATTTTATACTATCATACTACTTACTGTTTTCTAACTGTAATGTCAGTTGTAGCCTTTCACATCATTCTTGATTCAAATCAAATATCTTACTTTCTTTTAAGCAAAGCTATGCCTTATTTATCTGTTGTTGTTTTTTTCTCTAGCAAATCATCTGTGACAGTGAAGTGCAGCTGCATATTAGTTTGGGGGGGGGGGAA
This sequence comes from Bothrops alternatus, assembly GCA_034064705.1. Classification (NCBI taxonomy): domain Eukaryota; kingdom Metazoa; phylum Chordata; class Lepidosauria; order Squamata; family Viperidae; genus Bothrops; species Bothrops alternatus. Next base: position 2,366,490 of record JARGCV010000033.1, read on the forward strand.
TGGAGGCTATTCCACTTCAGACACACTCGTGTCAGATGTTCCCTTAGTGAGTCACTGTGAGTGACATGGATGGTCTTTAAATTTGATTAATAAAAGTAAATCATAATGGACTTTTAAAAATAATAGCTATATTTAACAGGAATTTAACATTTTTTTAAATTCCTATATAAGTGACCCATATCTTGGTCATTAGATGCAAACAAGGAAATTAAAGAAAAACTTTTATTCTACATTTTTGGAGGTTAGATAAGGTAAGCCTCTCTATATCAAATGACCATTGGCAAAATATATCTGGTTCTTCCATCCCATTCAAATTCAAAGCAATTTAAACAGCAAAAATAAAATAAAAGTACTATAAACTCTATATTAATCTGCTGCAACACAGTCAAGTTAAAGTACTATAACATGATTAAGGCACAAGCCTTCTGCTGGGTAAAAAAACCCCAAAACTATGTTAGTCACATGACTGTGGTATGGAGGAAGCATCTATAGTCACTGAAGCCAGACTGAAATGAAATGCTAAAAGTAATCAGTGATAAGTCTGTTAAAGTTAGCAGAACAGCAACTTAACTCTGTTGTTTGATGGCAACAAAAATGGAAAGGGGCAATTACATTAATATCCTGCTTATGGGATTCCCATAGGAATCTAATCTTAAAATGGGAAGCAGAACGCTAAATTAGATACACCTGTGGTCTGAATCTTTTGGGAATTTCTTTCCATTCTTATCTCTTCCACAGACTTTATGAATAAGAGAGATTTGAAAACTAGTATAGATAGTCCTTGACTTAAAAGCATTTGTTTAGTGACCATTCAAAATTACAGTGACATTGAAAAAAGGTGTCTTATGGCTGTTTTTCACAGTTACATCTCCATGGTCATGTGATCAAAATTCATATGCTCGGCAACTGGCATGCATTTATGACGGGTTGCAGTGTCCCGGGGTCATGTGATCACGTTTGGCAAACTTCTGACAAGCAAAGTCTATGGAGAAATCAGCTTCACTTAACAACCGTATTACTAACTTAACAACGGCAGTGATTCACTTAACAAGAAAGGTCGTAAAATGGGACAAAAGTCAATAGCTAAGCAACTGTATTGCTTAGCAATGGAAATTTGTGGTTCAATTGTAATGATAAGTCAAGGACTATCTGTAAAACTGCAAAATATAACTTCTTAACATAATTTAAGGGGCTAACTGACCCTTAGTATAATCAAAGAGCTTTTATTTTTAGTTTTTGGAATGCAACATCATGTTCCAGCACAGAAGTACTTCAGATGCTGTACTTTAAAATTATACATGATACATCATCCCTTCTACTGGGTTTCCCCCCCTACAAGCTTTTCAGGCACCTTGTTTGCTGAGCACTGCACAGATTGATGATATTAGTCAAAACAAAAGTGTAAAGTATCTCCATGAAATGGGATTATTGCAAAGGCTAGAAAAAGAACTGCATTACAGAGTCAATTGCTCTGGGATCCTCTGTAGAATCCACCATAACAAACAACGACAAGACTAGATACCTATATTCTCCATGTTAACTTCCCTTGACAGTTCTTATTACAAGACAAATTGTGGATCTAAGTAGTCCAGGAATTGTGACTGCTTCTTGTTACTTTAATCTCTGTTTGGATGATACTGAATAACTTCAAAATTGACTCAACAAATCAGCCATGGAATAGAGTTATTAAAACAGTGGGAAACCAAACTGCAGGTAAGATGGGATTTAAATCCATGACAGGTTTTCCCATTAGAGAGCAAATCTTCAGATACCTCATTAAAACCAGCTTTGGGCCATTTCCGAGGCTAATAAAAGTATCTTCTTCCACTATTTAATCTGTTCTACCATTCTGAAAATTTGTATTAACCAATGAAGATGTCAACTGTTATTATTTCTGAGGCTATAACAATTCGTGTTTATGCTCTTTCATTCTATTAGATTTTCTTAATTATAAGTGCCCATATGAATAATGGTATCTGCTCCTAATACATGAGAAATAATAATAAATTTTTAAAAGGTGAGAATTTTAGAGGGTTTTTTTTACAGAAAAAATGAGGCATTGTACTCTTCATTTGAAATGTCCTGATTATTCTTTGAAAAAGTACTGATAAAGTAAACAAAATTCATTCATTCATTCGTTTGTTCGTTCGTTCATCTAATATGCTGCCCTTCTTTCCTGGGAGGTGACTCTTTTAAATAGCTAAAAATATACATGGCTTTTTAGATTCCACATCACCTGGAATCCTGTGAGACCCTTCATCAACGTGACGTCCTCAATGTTTGGGGATTGTAACTTCCAAAGGTATAGCCAGCTTGGCCATTGAGAAATATAGTACCCAAAATCTGAAGGAGACCTGGTTAGGAAAAGTTTCTCTATGTCATATATTAGCATATCATAATAAACAATCCCATCTAGAGAGAATAGGGACATGCCTGGGAGACTTTACTTTAGCACTATACTGCTGTTTGTCTCATTGTCCATGAATTCAGTGACAGATCTACAGAAAAAATAGTGGGGAATTCTGCTTCCTTGGGATGGGCCCTCATCAGAAGACATAGTTGAGTTGCTTGCTTTGAACTCAGATATGAAATCTTGAGAAGTTCAGAGCTAGGTTCAGGTCATCACCAGTAAAGAGCTTAAGGTCCAGGTCAGGTGGAGATGCTGAAGACTTAAGGAACATAGGCCTTTGCACTGCACATCTAAAAAAATAAGTCACAAAGCGATTTTCTTCTAAAAGGTTTAACAGGTATAAGTTGGAGTATAGCAAGATTTTGTTGTTCTAGCTATATAATCCCTCAATTCTATAAAAGCTCTGCTTAAATTAATTTCTTATGAGTGTTAGAAGATGATAGCATCTAGCCAGGCATCATTTCTATTCAGATGAAACAATACCAGGGAATACCATAGCTGCATACTAGACTAAAACTAAATAACATCCTGGAAGAAAGTAATGAAAATAATTTCCATACTATTTCCAAGAAAATTGTGTGACCGTATCCATGTCACCATAGAACTGGATTAAAAAATGTCTTTAACTTTCAATTACTTTTTTGCTATGGTGCGGTTTTACTCATCCATGTTGTTGATATCTTGATTGTTGGAGGCAGATTTACATAGACTAGGAACAGGTAAAATTGAGTCATTAAGCATGCTGTTTTGCACTGTAAATATTATTTTGATTTGAGTCTAAGGATGTTCATCCTGATTCATTTATTCATTTGATTCATCATGCAATATTCTGTTGCAACATTTTGTGTGCTATCTTTAAGGCACTTATTTATCCATCCATGGCAATATGATCAGGATTCATTTATTTATTTCAATTTAGACATTGTCCAATTATGACAGTCTACAGCTCACAGCATAAAAATAAAACAAAAAATGGCATCAGAGTGGGACTCATCTACATTATAGTACAATCAAACCAGATGGCTGACACCACAGGCAATAGGTAACACCTTAAGTGTCCAGGTCTTATGCCATATAGGGCTTTATAACCAGCACCTTGAATTGCACCCAGATGCATATTGGCAATTAGTCTTGTGTGAAACAGAAATGCCATATGGGCATACCAAGACATCACATCATTACCCACACTGCTGAATTCTGGATCAGTTGAAGCTTCAGGTGGTCTTCAAAGACAGCTCCATGTAGTATGCACTGCAATAATTGAGCTGTAAGATAATTAAGGGTGTGAGTGATTGTCTGAAGGCCTTCCTGAACTAGGAAAGGGTACAACTATATTAAGTGGTGCAAAGACCTTCTGGGCCACATCTGCCATCTGCTCATTGAGGAGAAGTTATAAATCCAGGAAACCCCTTGCCCCAGATTGTACACCACTCTCGAATGGGGAAGTGCTGCCCCTTCCAAGGTCAGAGATAGAATATCCCCAGCCCTAACTTATGCAGTTACCTGGTCTTGATAGGATTAAGACAAAGAGATTTTCTCCCATCTGCACTGTCTGTTAGCCACTGAGGTATATTTGAGTATCATCAAATTACTGATGGCCATCCAGAGTCACTTAACTGAGATGAGTGGTATAGAAATTTAATAAATAAACAAACAAATTATATCAAACCCAAATTGGTGCACAACCTCACCCAGGAGCTTCATATGGATGTTCAATAGAGGGGGGGAGCAATGAACCCTGTGGCAGACTACAAAGGAGGGATCTAGGGAGTGACCTCTCCCCCCTCCCAAAAAAATTAACACTGATTGAAATAATCTCTAACGAACTATCACACAACAGCACCCCTTATCTGAACTCCAGAGCCAGCCCAGTACAAAAAGTCACTAAGAGATCAAGGACCACAAAGATGGATGTACTATCTCCATCTGGACAGATTATCTACAAGACTGACCACCACTGTGTCCATACCAAATTCCAGGCTGAAATCTCATTGAAATGGATTTAAAATAATCTATTACCCACAGGGTTCTCAACAATTGCAGACAATCTACTGCTGTAATTTTAAAAATATTATTATATAAAAAATAAAGTTGTCTAAAATTGTTGGGTCCAAGGATGGTACATACCACTGCCTACATTGGGGTACATACCACTGCCTACATTAAGTCAGGAGGTACCAACTCTTTGCTCAAAGAAGGCAATACCATAGAATGGATTCAACTACAAGTCATATCCACTGCCATTTCTATGACTCAGAGAAATCTGCTATATAGCCAGAATATTCCTGTAGATAGCATTGGGACTCCTCCCTGCCCAGAAGGAACCAGATCACCATAAACAGGGCCACTAGATAAATATCATTGGACCCAATAAGAGTAGAGAAATGTTGACATTTCACTGCTTTTATCATCATAAAGTAGCTCCTAATATAGGAATTCAATGAGATTTGCTCCACATCTTCATCCAACAGTGCTCCAGGCATCTCTTCTGATGTATCTGCATGAGATCCTCCATAAACAAGGTGTACCCTGGAATTGACACAGAGGGAGAGGCCTCCTAGAAGGGATTGATACCAGGTCCCCTATAACCTGCCCATTCCAGACCGCAGTCAAATCACCTATCAAATCTTCAGTGAAAAACCTAAGCAAAACAAGGAATTACGAGTACAGAAGGCCTTCATGGTTTGAGGATGATGTTGTATTTTCAGATTCTCAAATGATACTTTGGGTTTCTTTGCACTGGGACAAGCAGAATGTGCAGATGTGTCCAAAACTGTATCTCATAGCTTCCTACTCAGTTTTAATGAGAAGTTTAATCTACTCTGAAATCTCATCTAATCTTTTTTTTTTGCTGAAAAAATTGTAGCTATTCCTAACATAAATCTTTAAAAAATCTCCTGAAAAACTTTTGATAATTTTTCATAATTTCTTAACAGCAAAAAACTACTCTTTCTCCAGAAGCATACTTACTTCTTTGATATATTAAAGAAGTAATGCTTTTTCGGGTGGCTTCTGCTAGATCTATGTTCACATTTCTTGTGCTCCTGAAATAAGTTCAGACTGATGTGGCATATGCAATGATAGTATCATATCTCTAGTACTTCAATCCATTTTTCACTTCATTAATCATTTTGTTTTTTCTGCTTAAGATATTAGCATACTTTATTCTAACACTTAAGAGTTTCAGCTTTTCTTTAACTTTAATCAATGCTTTATTTTATTTTTTTTCCTGCTGACTAGATAATTACAATTTTGATATATAAGGACCAAACTGATTTTGCTGAGACAGGAATTTTGCAAAAGAGTTTTTGCAGTTGTTACAGAACTTCTGAGAAAAATGCCAGCAGTTGCAGAAAACCTGTAAGCTTAGAGGATTGTGTAGACAAAGTGTGAAGAAATATACGAGAAGACGTTGCTCCTAAATCTTCAACTTTTAAGGTTATAGCAGTCTTGTAATCTTCTGGACTTGAGAGAAAAATTATGTGCAATCCATATTTTTAAAACTGCAAGACTTAGTGTATTTAGAAACAAGACAGGAAGTTTCAAATAACTTTCTACTTTTCCTCATTGCTTTAAATTCTATTTGTCTGTCTCCCATAAATCAGAGCAGCATGAAGAGGACTTAGAAGTCTTTCCTCCTGATCCAAAACAAAATGAAGTTTTACAATGAATCTTGGAAGCCATATGCTCCAATGTATATTATTGTGTATTTTTCAATATTAAAAGATTATTCAACTGTCTCTTATCATTCATTCCAAGCACGTCAGACTGAAACTGTATTCCATAAAGGAGAAGGCTAAAAAAAAAAGAGGTTTTCCTGCAAATCTTAAGGTACAAATAGGTTGGTACATGTGGAGAAGGTCATGCAGCAGGCAAACCCCCTCAGCAATCCACTTTGCTGAGTTCAGTGAGATTTATTCTATTACCTGTGCCCAAGACGTAGGATTTACCTGTGCTTAAGACTTACTCTTTGACTAAAAGCAGTCAAGTCTGCCATCTTGCATTCGACTTAATTGAGTATAAGTACCATTGAAAACAATACTTTTATTGTATACATGTGAGAGGGACCTTGGAGTCCTAGTGGACGATCACTTGACTATGAGCCAGCAGTGTGCAGCAGCAACCAAAAAAGCTAATACAGGGGTTCTCAACCTTGGCAACTTTAAGACTTGTGGACTTCAACTCCCAGAATTCCTCAGCCAGCTTTGCTGGCTGAGGAATTCTGGGAATTGAAGTCCACAAGTCTTAAAGTTGCCAAGGTTGAGAACCCCTGAGCTAATACAATCCTGGGTTATATAAACAGAGGCATAGAATCAAGATCACACGAAGTATTAGTACCGCTTTATAAAACCCTAGTAAGACCACACCTGGAAGACTGCAGCCAATTTTGGTCACCATATTACAAAAAAGATGTTGAGAGTTTGGAAAAAAATCAGAGAAGAGCAACTAAGATGATCAGGGGCCTGGAGACTAAAACATACAAAGAATGGCTACAGGACTTGGGTTTGGCTAGTCTACAAAAAAGAAGAAATAGGGGAGACATGATAGCAATGTTCCAGTATCTGAGGGGCTGCCATAAGGCAGAAGGGGTCAGGTTGTTCACCAAAGCACCAGAGGGAAGGACAAGAAACAATGGTTGAAAACTGATCAAAGAGAGAAGCAACCTAGAATTAAGGAGAAACTTCCTGACAATCAACCAGTGGAACAGCTTGCCCCCAGAAATTGTGGGCACTCCATCACTGGAGATTTTTAAGAAGAGGCTAGACATTCACCTGTCTGAAACAGTATAGGTTCTCCTGCTTGAACAGGGGGCTGGACTAGAAGACCTCCAAGGTCCCTTCCAGCTCTATTCTATTCTCATTCTGTATTGTTTTGCTCTTTTTAACATTGTAAGCCATCCAGAGTCACTGTCAGCACTGCTATCTCACACCTGTGCTCTGCTATCGCTCGGTACCAGTCTGCCATGAACTCTGCACAGAGGAGAGCTGGATGGAAGGGGGGAAACCTTCACTCTTCACTGTATCTCCCTGAGTCACGGATTCAAGAATGGATGGCTGGGAATGGAATGCAGCTGCATATCAGCTCACGCTCGAAGTGACCATTTCGAAAATATCTTCTTTGAAATTGATTGGGCAATGGGAGCCAGAAATGGGAAGTACCTATGAGGGGGGGAAAGTTACCTTTGAGGATTTCGGCACACAAATTTCAGTTCTGGCTTTGCTTTACTGCAATTCACTTGACTTCTAATAAAACTATACCTTTTGTGAAGAATGGAGCCAAGGATCGTTTTTATTTAGGAGTTCAAGCTGAAGTAGGTCCAACATTAAGCCAGACAAGCTGTGGCAGTTCCCACATTCTGCTTCATTAACCTTCCAAACTGCCAAGTAGGTGTAACATCTGGGTTCAAGGACTAAATTCAAGGAGTTACATGATTTCATTAGGAGCAGTAATATAATGGTTCCATTTATGCACAACTACAGAAAGTTATGTCAGGTGGCAAGAAGTCAGGAGCCAGGATAGAGTACAAAAGTACTACAAGTTTATTCCATGCTACCTATACATGAGAATCTGAACTGCTAAAGGTCAAGGGAAATTGGTGCCAGATAAGAGTCGATGCACTTCAAGGGGGCCTGACTTAGGTTTCTTACAGGGTGGAGAGACTCCAAAATGATCATCTGTTTGAGCCCATCCTTGGGCTCAGCCTGTTTGTTTCCCACAAGTTCAGCTTTAAAGACATATATCATCCAATTTTTGCTACCTAATTTAAATAGGCCATACTCAAGAATACAGGAAGATATACCTAACACTATTAAATATTAAGTATAGAGAATGTTAGGTATACAGACAAGGTATATTAAATATGTACCAGGGATAGATAGCAATAGCAATAGACTTATTTACTGCTCCATAGTGCTTTGCAATCCTCTCTGAGCGGTTTTTAGAGTCAGCATATTGCCCCCAACAATCTGGGTCCTCATTTTACTGACCTTGGAAGGATGGAAGGCTGAGTCACCCTTGAACCAGGGAGAATCGAACTGCTGGCAATCGGCAGAATTAGCCTGCAATACTGCACCACCATGACTCTAGATAAATACAAATTTATTAATATAGCATGATAGGATTACATGAAAGCAAGACAAAGCTTATTTTTTTTCTTTGCTATAACAATAGGATTTGAAAATGAAGTATACTCATTATAATGCCCTTTTTTCACTTAGAACTGAAGACTGGATACATAACAGTTCCTTCTACAATTCTCCCCCACAATAAAAATATGAGGTAGGTAACCTGCTGAGTGTCCACAAATAAGAATGGACTTCAGCCTGAACCTCTGTGGTCCTGATGTGATCACCTGCTATGCAATATTATTCTCTCCCTCAGGTCAATGAAAGCTCACTCCAACAACTCAGATTTAAACCCTGAACGGTGATATGTCCCTTAAAAAAGTTGAACTCATCTTTTGGTGATTACAAGGACACCTTTTTACCAACAAAAGAGGTGACTTCCCACTGCTTTATCCTGAGATGGTTTTCAATTTCCCACGTTTGTGCGAAACAACAGAGGCTTTATTTTCTTCTGAATAATCCTATCCTAGGAACTTTGGTTAGCCAATATTGTCTACCCATTAATTTATATTTTTACTGAAGAAAACATGGTGAAACATATCTAGGATATTCTGCTGGGATCAATTGGCCTCCAGAGTATTTAACTTGAATTGTAGGCAGGAGACATTTGTTATCCCACCTCAGGCAGCAAAATATATCAGCCATGGTTCAATCTTAACTAAAAACAATCTTATCTGAAATCAACAGTGCAACATCTTCTTTATTATGCACATCACCCATCTTGATGAAGAAAAATAAACCAAGGTTTATTAAGTTGCACCCTAATTTATATTTTTGTCAAACTGCTTTTGGAAGATCTTTATCGCCTGAGTTCTCCCAGTTACTGCATGTAATGGAAATGTTTTGGGTTTTGTCTTTACAATATCTGCCCTAAACATCAATAAAAATGTTTATGCTGCATTTGCTGTTATGGCAACTGCAGTCAAGTCTTAAAATTGACACTATGGAAATAATGGGCCCTTATGTGGCAGGGTTGCTATGGAAACATCTTTTCTAAAAGTAACCTGGGTAGGACAGCCAGTCCATAATGTCACATGTTCCTTTGGGAAGTCCCCGTAATATGGCTTAATCTAATGAATAAATATGAACTGGAAGTGAGTGCAACCTCTAAAAATCCACAGGCTCTTTCAGAGACATAACCAGTGATTGTGGTGATCAGGCAACAAACTAACCTTCATATCAGTAGATAGAAAACAATTATTTTAAGTGACATGCAATGAGTATAGTAGGTTAAGAAGGATCCTGAAACCAATAATCTAGTGAATATGCCATTGTAGGAGTCAGGATAGAGAGATAAGAGATTTTAGCTGGCTAGCAAAACTGATCTAAAGTCTCATTCTGTAATATATTCACGATTAAATTGCCTAAAAGGCCTTCAGACTGATTGAATATGTCTGGAGTAGCTGGACATGACACATATTTCAAACTAAACTCATGGATGGAGATAAACTAAAGAGCAGGGGTAACATTGGCACCTGACATTTTTGCATAGCTCTTATTATCAAGTCCTTGACCAGGCCATCCCACCACAGCCATATGAAAACTCATCTGCCTCAGAACAAGGATCTGCCCAGCTCATCGTTGTGTTAAAATGTATATTTAGAAAGTTCACAAACATGGCCAAGATGGCAACATTTATCTTCCACTAATGTTCCCTGGTAGATACAAGTAGTCCTTAACATACAACCATAATGGAGCTTGTTCATTATGGTCATGTATTGTGATGGTCCTAAAACGGGTCGGTCTCATGACCAACCCAATTTTATTATTTCTTTGCAGCAATTGTTTCGCAAACCTGTGGTTGTTAAGTGAACACCTCAGTTGTTAGTGTTTTGCTATGGGCATGGTTTTTGCCAAAACCTGGAAGTAAATGCCATTTTTCAGCAAAACCATAGTAGAATATAGTCACGTGACCACAGACACTGCAATAGACTATTATTTGCAGCCATATTGCTAATGCCTGAAGATCACATGATCATGGAGGGAGACCCAACTGTAGGAACTTTGAAACCAGGTCTTAAGTCCTCTTTTTTTGAGTCAGTTGTAACTTCGACTGGTCATAACTTAGGAATTACCTTTATGTTATGGTGTAGTGCCTGAAAGATCTGACGTATTAGCAGATCTGGACTGCAAAAATGTAGGCAATCATTAGATTGCATCAGAACAATAGAGACAGTTCTGTCTCTTTGCTGCCATTTAGTGGTTGTTTATATTTTACATGTTTAGTAATCCTTTTACAAAGTATGAGCTTTTTCAACTCTTTGAATTTCTCTAATGCCTTTTAAAATTATAGAGACTGATGAGCAGAAGAACCAATCGGAGTGGTGGGGGCAGTTAGCAATTTGGCCTGAATAAGAAGTTAAAGATTTAGGTGCTTGCTTTATTTTATTTTATACACAAAGTAAATCTAGTTTTTATATGCTGTAATTTTTACTATTTTATTTTAAAAAAGCTAGAAGTTGCCTGGATACTCTTGATTTCTGTGCAGGCCTGGCTATTACTTATGATGCATTTTTCAAAAGATGTTTTCCTTTATGGACTTAATCTATCTGTATTTAATTTTAGTAGATGATCATAAATTCTAATTATGGTAGAGGGAGTAACTTTAATTCTGGTGACCCAGGTCTATTTACATTTTGATTTCCCACAACATCCAACATCCTGAAATGATATATTGTCACTGGCATCATAAGAGCCTAAAATGGAGGATACACCCTAAAGGTGGCAACCGTTCGGCATATTCTTTCTTGCAATCCAAGCAAGGCCCCTCATGGGTTGCTCTGACCTGGAGCTGATGCTGAAGTCAAAGCCCTACTTGCTCAGAGTGAAACATCTTGTATGGCACTGTTAATTAAAAAAGCCCTACTGGACATCTATCTGTACTAAGACCAATTATGGAATACAATCTTCTGAAAACTTTAGGAATCGAATGCCTTTCCTTGCATTGTCCTATTCACGATTCCAGACTTGCTAAGTGGTCTATTTGGTCCTACCTTGATTGGGTAATACTCATAGTCCTAAACTTAGCCATAGCACTGTCCCAATAGTTGCATCCAGGCTATAGAAAGTTCTTGTATATCATCCATTTCAATATGCCATGAAATTATATACAAAGTCACTGACTAAAGGGTTTTATGCTGCAGACCGCCAATGTATTTTGATTCACACTGGAATAATTTTGGCATCAGTGGTAAGATATATAAAAAGGAATTCAAAAATATCTCTTGTCATGCATGAAGAGGGTAATGCACCTAGATATATCAGGTGATACAGTCCATTAAGTGTATATTATAATTTAAAATAATCAGAGATACATATACTCCAAAACAATAATTATGTGGGCTGTAAAACTTAATGGGGCAGGTACACGTGTGTACACATGCTGGCAAATAGTGCTGAAAAAATGTAGCTTGCCCAATCTGAAACAGTAAGAATAGCTCCCCCTTTAAGAACAAATTATTCTAGTTTTACATAAACCTCAATAATTTTCAGTTCATTTGGCTACAGTTAAAATGCTAGTCATCAATAAAGCCATAACACATTTGAGATCAGAATGTTTGTCCAGCCAGCTGGAGGCGGTGATTTACATTTTCTTCCTAGATGACTGTGAACCTCCCTCCTAGCTGACCACTTTCTTTATAATATTTAGGCAACGATAAACACTTCTGCATGCCACTTGACACAAATAAATTTGTCTTCAGTCTCTTCCATCTACTTGGTTGATTTTGTTTTTACTGCTTTATTTTATTATTATGTTTTATAAATCATTGATATGTACATTTGTCAGCTCAGACAATATGACTGGTTGGCATGCAAAAAAACCTCTTAGTGTTTATATTTTAATTATAATGGATGGCCTATGTTACAAATGGAGTGAATTTTGTATTTCCACCCCTCCCTCATGTGTCCTCAGCTGCCTTAACAGTTAATCAAACCACACTTTACCATTATAGCTGAACTAGCATATTATGACTAGAGGTAATCCCCCAAATCAGCAAATTACAGTGTCAAGACTTAAGATTTTGTTTTGTTCTTAGAGGTGGTCTTAATGTCCATGATAGCAGAATAAGAGTGACTCAGGAATTCTAACACATGCACACACACACACTCCAATGAAATGGAAATAGGCAATTGTCACTTCTCCTCAAGGAGAAAATAGGTGTCACTTAACAATTGATATGAGTAATAGTTTTAATCTGATTCTCGGTCATTTTCCTTGCCATATGAATGCTAGAGAAAGAGGAGGATTTGGCCTACCAGACTGGACAAAGTATTATCAGGCAGCGGCGTTGGTCTGGCTAAGCGAGTGGATGCATCTCAAAAATATAAGATTATTAGCACTAGAAGGTCATGACCTACAGACAGGGGTGGCATGCTATGTTGTGGGAAGAAAGACATTTAGTCCAGCAACACTTCCAGAAGTATTATATTAGGAGAGCGTTATTGGATATCTGGAAAAAAATAAAAAGAAATAATTATAGGAAAATCCCCAACTGGGTTTCTACATTAGAAATGTATACACATCCAAATTTGATAAAACGTGGGGGTGCTGTCACCTATAAAGATATTTTGAATGAGAAAGGAGAATTAAAAGCGAGAAATACCTTAAAGGAAGAAGGAATTGATCTGGAATGGTGGGCGTATCTTCAAATTCAATCCAAATTTAATAAAGACAAAAAGGAACGGGGCATAAAGCAAGACTCTTCAGAATTAGATAAAATCTTATTTAGCAGGGAAGGCAAGACTATAAGTAAATTATATCAATATTTATTAGAGCAAGATATGATTGAGGAACAGGTGAAAGAAACTATGATAATTTGGTGTAAATATTTTGGGCACAATATTGATTTGGATATTTGGCAAAGTTTATGGAGAAAAAAATCTAAAAATTACTCTAGTAACCTCCTATAAGGAAAACCTTTATAAGATGTTTTATAGGTGGCACCTCCCTCCCACAAGATTAGCATGAATGAACAAGGAGAAATCCTCGATATGCTGGAAGTGTGAAGAGACCGTTCGGAATTACTACCACATGTGGTGGCAATGCCCAAAGGCACAAAAATTTTGGAACTTATTAAAGAAGTGGTTGGAAGAAATTTTGCAAATAGATATAGAAGCCAAACCAGAATTTTTCTTATTGGGAATTATAGAAAGAAAATATAAGAAAGACACAAATTATTTACTACTGCATATAGTAACAGCAGCATGTATAGCCTTCGCTCAAAAATGGAAAGAGAAAGATACTCCAACTGAAGAGGAAATATTATTGAAAATGTTCAATTGCGCTGAAATGGATAGACTTACATGGGAACTCAAGGACAAAAGTGAAACCAAGTACTATAAAATCTGGGAACAATTTTATGATTGGATAGACAATAAGAGGGTAGCCAAAATAAATGTATAGTGCTAGAATAAAATATAGATTATAGACAAATGTATATATAAAAGATAAATAAATATACAGTATAGAAATAAGGGAAAAAGTGTTAATAGTATATTATAAATAGTGAGCAAATTTCAAGAACTCTATGTCTATATGAGTACTAATACTATTGTAAAATGTTGCAAGATGTATGGAACCAGTGATGTCATATCTATGTCCAATGTGTTTTTAATTTTGTATTATTAATAAAAATTTATTAAAAAAACAATTGATATGTGATATACATGATGAACTTTTAAAAACAGCAAAACCAGATCAAACCAATATAAAACAAAATGGGTGTCAAAAGCAATGCATTTCTCATAATCTTATGAGCTGAAGCCATATGATTAAACATATTTGTATTTAGCCCTATGAGTCAATGCATTATAGTCAATTGAACTCAAATTCTACTTTTGGTTGTTGTTGTGTGATTCCTAAGTACAGTACACAATCTATTGAATCATGGTAACCAGCTGTGCTGACTAGTTTTTGCTCCTGTGATATTAAAAGGACTGCCTGATCAACAATTAGATGACAATGCTTTAAAAAGCAGTAACTTCAGAATTTTTCTTGTACAGGTGTAAGATTATTTCCAGTTACATTATATACTTCTTTAATCTTACAATGTCTTTAACTGTTGTCATGGTGCTGAAAGATCAAATCCAAAACAGCAACATTTCCCATTCATGCCTTCTTTTTATTAAAAATGAGCTTTAAAAAGATCTAGCTGATAATTAGCAATCTTAGTTTAAAATAATTCTCAAGCAGCAGTGATTATTATTTAAAAGATATCTTAAAGGAATATTGTGGAAATTTTTAATATGGGTTTTTTCTCTAGCATGACCTGCCAAAATGTCTTTTGCCTCTGCATTCTTTGCAAAATAAAGCATCCTCAGCCTTTTATTTTGTCTTGCTTTCAATTGTACTTTTTCAGTTTGCTGAAATGATAATAATTACTTGTGTTCCTTCTAAACTGGACTTAAAGCTATTCCTTATAAAAATAATGCCAGAGAAAGGCTTGGACTGCATTTTTACATTTGAAAAGTTCTGAATATATAAAACCAAACTGCAACTCACAATGAATAAAATTTTATTTTACTTAGACAGATTTTATATTTTCAAAAATGGGGGACTTGGTATATGCTTTTCCTTCTCAAGCATAATTTGTGAGTGTTCTTAGCAAAACCTGCTATTCAATTGGTACATTATAGGCTCTAAAATGATGTAATTAAAATTGTAACAGGTCATTTTTTCTTCCTCTCAATTCCTTTGTTCCTATTGGATTTTAATACTCTTGTCTGGTGCAGGTTTTGCTGAAACTCAAAATCTTGTACTAGTCTGTCAACTTTAAGTGCTCTAATAAAATGTAAAATGTATTGCCTTAAAAGAGATTTTGTACTTTCCCCCCTATTTCTGACTAATTTTATTTCTTATTCAAGAATTCTCTTCTATTGGTATTCAAGAATTGAATCAAGGTTTTGAAAAGATGTTATTGTGGCACTCAGTTTTCATAATGGCTATAATTCCATGTCTATCTCTCTATCTACGGTATCTATCCAGATACACATTTCTTTCTGTATGCCCTGTTGGCATAATATTCATGATTAACTAAGCTTGTTAACTTCTGTAATGGTAAAATTGAAAAGACCACCTTGATTTTTTTTCTGAGAATTCTATTACTGCTGATCTTCAGTCAGCTTGAAAGTTTAAGAGGAAGAGAAACCTTCAGCAACAGTCACTTACAGCTTAGTACTGCTAATTAAAAATAGAGAAAAAAGTACAAATTACATCAAAAGAAATAAAAATAGGTTCTCTCTTAAAATTGCTAATCAGTTAAGAAAATTAATTATAGAGCAATAACTACTTAACAGGCACAAAATCTTCAGCAAGATGTACTGAACATTCTAGAATTTACTACAGTTTGGTAAGTTCTTTATTACTTATCCTGATAGAACAACAAAAAGCAGTCTTAACTTGTTCCACATATGATAAGCTCTCCTAAAAGCACGATCTGAGATCATGTTGATGATAAAATCTTGTATGTGTGCTCAAAAACAAGACACCGGGGATTACTCCCAAATAAATTAGCCCATGACTGATTATGTACTATAAACTAATCTCTATGGTATTGTAGTACTTTTTATCCGAATTAACAAGGAAGAAAAGGAAAAATAGTTGGTGGATTATTCATTTTGCAAGATTTATAAGCCATTCCAGTTGAAACTGACCCTGGGTCATATCTAATTCTTATTCTTCTGAATTCTGATTGAAAGCAACCCTTTAAGTATAAATAATAATAGAACAAATTAATATAAAATGTTTTTAAAAGTATAAAAACCAGGAACAGTATAATTAATTACAAAGCTGTTCCTCATTTGAACAGCCTAGTCTAGCCTGGCCTAGTTTAGCCTAGCCTAGCCTAGCCAAGAATTCTTTATTGACCAAGTGTGATTAGATACACAAGGAATTTGTCTCCGGTGTATAAGTTCTCAATGTAGATGCAAAACAATGTAGTAATAATCATAATAACAAAGGATAATAATCATAATAATGATACCAATAGAGAAAGTAGAGGAACAGATGAGAAGGATAAAAGTAATACAGCCATACTTAATGACTAATATACCTAGACATAAGACAGAACTGTGGAAATTAAGTGTTCAGCAGAATATTTACGGGACCGTCTTCTGCCACATACTTCCCTTCGACCTGTGAGAGCGCACAGGGTCGGCCTCCTCCTGGTCCCGTCAGCGAAACAATGTCGTTTGGTGGGTCCTAGGGGGGGGCCTTCTCTGTTGTGGCGCCCACCCTCTGGAACTAACTGCCCCCTGAAGTCCGCATTTCCCCCACTCTCCCGGAAGAATCTAAAAACCTATCTATGCCGGCAGGCCTGGGGATGACTGTGATTGTGTGTGAATGATGAATGTGTCTGGGGGGTCTTTTTAAATGCTTTTTAGATTTGGTTTTATATTTTTGGAAATGTTGAGATGTTGTTTTTATTTATGTTGTTAGCCGCTCCGAGTCCTCGGAGAGGAGCGGCATAACAATTTAATTAATAATAATAAATAAATAATAATGGCACGAGGGAAAAAACTGTCTCTATGTCTAGTTACTTCAGGATGCAATGCCCTGGAACGCTGTTCTGAGAGGAGGAGTTAAAACAAGTTATGTCCTGATGTGAGGGATCTGTAGTTATTTTCTCAGCCCTCCTTCTGACCTGTGCAGTATACAGGTCCTCAATGGAAAGCAGGTCGCTTGCAATAGTTTTTCTGCAGATGTAGCTATCCATTGAAGTCTGTATCTGTCCTGTTTGGTTGCTATATTAAACCAAACAGTTATAGAGGGAATAGTGAGCCCTATAGCCTGATGAAACAGCCATGTTTTAATGTCTTTTCAAAAACCTAAGGGAAAGGGCCATTTTGAGATATGAAAGCAAGGTATTCCAAAGAAGATGGCACTCTTTTTAAAAATATATATATATTTTATTAAAAATTACAATAAAAAAGATAAAAACTACTACAAACTAAAAAAATGAATAGAAAGAAAAATAGAAAAAAAATTAAGAACACAGCAAAAAAAAAGAAAAGAACTATATAAAGAACTGACTTCAAATATTCTCCTTCATTGGTAGAACTGACTTCCCTTCTCATCACAACTATAAACAATTTTAGTAACTTATCATCTTCCCTTAAAATATAAATTATCCCTTCTTTCCATATGCCATCTCTTATCTGTAAACAAATCCTTACAGCCTCATCATCTCAGTCCTGATGTCAGCAAAAGTCCATTAAGGGTTACCAGAAATAACAACATATCTATTTTAACATTGATTAAATAAACCAATTTTATTTATCTAACTTTTAATTCTAACAATCTTAAGTTTTTGTCCATTTAAATAACGTTGTAGAACTTGATTTCTTTTAATTTTTTTCTTTGTTCCCTCTCATGAGATTTTTGAAATCTTTAACAAATATCTCTTGTAATCCAATGTAGGAAAATTATCTCTTGGTTTACTGCTTGTATATCCCTCTTAATTATCAAGACATCAGCCAGGCTTCTTTTGTATATGGCATATTTTCCCATATCATTCTTGTAGTAGCCTGTCATTTTTAAATCAACTTTTAGTCTCAATCTTGTCAGATAAAACATATCCCTCTTCAGTAATATTTTTGAAATACAGTCTATATATACAGGCAGACACTCTTAAAATTTACTTCTGAATCCATGTTCAAAAATATCCTTCAATATGTCCACTGATAAATATTTTGCTTCATTCTGTATTCTGCCTTAATTGTAATCTTTAATTCCTTCTGGTTTCCTCGAGTGTCCAATCTTCAAAGTCTTATCGTATATTTTTAAAGAAATTTCAAAAGTATTTTTCTATGGGAATGGTTTTTTTATAATTAATTCCCAAATCTTATTTCATATCCATCTGGATCTGAATCCGTTTATAACTTTAAAATTTTTCAAAATCAGAATTCTAATCACTCTTGCTTTTATTCTATGAGAAAAAAAGTCCTTAAATTTGTATTTAAAACTTCTTTCCCTAAGGAATGAAGGATATTCATTGGTGCTGTAAAACTTGTCAACCCAAAGGTTCCTAAGTACTGAAAAGTAGATAATAAGCAATTTCCAAATGAGATTAGAAATGGAAGCATGCAAAGCCAGTGTCCTTTTAAAGGCGCCAGTTGTAGTTAGAACAGGGGTCTTCAAACTTGGCCCTTTTATGACTTGTGGACTTCAACTCCCAGAATTCCTCAGTGTGCCTGGCTGAGGAATTCTGGGAGTTGAAGTCCACAAGTCATAAAAGGGCCAAGTTTGAAGACCCCTGAATTAGAACAGTCTCAATTTTTGAAAGAGACTGGCCAAGCCAGCAGGAGCAGTCAAACAGGGAATTAATCTAGAATCCCTACATACACATAAGAGGGTGTAGTCTGACCCTCCCTCCCTTGAATGCTGTGGAACCTTATCTAGTTTGACCTAGGTGTAAACTGAGAAGATTTTTGTGTTATAGGTTTGAAATAAAATAAAATAACTAATTGACTCTTCACATGTGGATTTGATTGTTCATGCCTGACAGTCACTTCCAAAAGCTCTCCAAAAGATCCTTGTCTTGTAGTCTCCTTTCAAGGGTCAAGTGTCTGGAGTACCTGTGAGTAACTTCAAGTTCTCTCCTTGTCTGGGGAGGAATAACACAGAACTAATAACTAACTAATAACACAGTCTACTCACTGGCTCTTCATTCTGCCACAGTCATCACCTTTGCTTTTAGCAGAGACATCTTCATTTCACCATTTCTTTCCCAGAAATGCAAGAATAAGACAAAAAACTCTTGAGATTCCTGCAGATGGAGGTCACTGGTAATGTGCTTTCTCCAGAGGCTTCTGCAGTTCCAATCCCAGTACTTTCTCAATATTCTTCCTGGAAAAGAAAAATCCTATGCGCTAGAGAACCCTGTCCAATTTCTCAGGATACACAGGATCCAATTAATCCCAGGAAAACTTGCAAGACAAAGGTTCAATCACCCTCTTAGGATTTGCCCAGAATCTGAGCCATTCAAAATGATTTTCCTGATGGCAAAAAAATAAATAAATTCCTTACAGTACCCCCTTTCCATGATCTTCCATTCTTAATAGGGTCCCAGTCATTTTAAAAGGATGCTGAACAGCAACCTATGTATGCAATAAAAGCAGATATGCATTACTCTTATTGCCATGGTGTAGAATATGTAAATATGATTATGGTTAAATATGTACTCTTCTTTGTTCAATTTGGTTCATGGCTTGTTTTATACCAGTACTTTCTTCACATCTCTTAATCTGTCTCATTTTCTGTCCCTCAACAAACTAGGATGGGCTATTCAGTGCAATTTTAACTAAGGCCATCACTGCCAGCTGAATTTATTTATTTATTTATTTTATTTGGGTTTGTATGCCGCTCCTCTCCTACTGAGGCAATCAAAACTCAGTGGAACAGCCCACCGCTGCATCAATATATTCCCCAAGCATCCTCTGGAAGTCGGGTGTATTCATTAGACACCTAGAACAGACCAATCAAATAAGTCAATTTTCCCTGAAAAGATTGTTAGCACCAGTTAACTCCAAAGCAATCAAGAGATGATATGACCATACCCCCTCCA
Organism: Bothrops alternatus; assembly: GCA_034064705.1. NCBI lineage: Eukaryota > Metazoa > Chordata > Lepidosauria > Squamata > Viperidae > Bothrops > Bothrops alternatus. The sequence continues at coordinate 2,386,589 of JARGCV010000033.1, forward strand.
TCTAAGACAAAAAGCAGATATTCACATTAATAGCAATAGCACTTTTACTTATATACTGCTCCATAGTGCGGTCCTCATTTTACCAATCTTGGAAGGGTGGAAGGCTGAGTCAACCTTGAGCTGGTCAAGATTGAACTCCTGGCTGTGGGCTGAGTGTGCCTGCAATGCTGCATTCTAACCACTGCGCCACCACAGTTCATGTTTCAATGGTCAAAGCTGGAAAAACTAGGTGATTGCAAGTATTCCAATTTCTGTTTAAGAAAAAGAATAAACATCTTGATTATTTTAATGAAAATGGAATTCCAGACTACTGGAGGACAAAGAGAAAGAAAACTATTTCAAGTTTGCTTAGAGCAGGACTTAAGTCAAGTCAAAGTACTGTAAATACTTCCTCTAGAAGAAGGCACAACAAGATATTGGCAAGTGTCATTAGAGTTTATAGATGCAGCAATTTCCATCTTGACTGCTGGCTGAGATTTTTGCGGGGCGAAGGGGGAATTTCTCCGCCCAGGAACTAGTTAACGACTTTGGGGATACCACAAGCTTATGAGCAGAGAGTGACTGATGCTATTGAAAGGACAATTTCATTCTCTGAAATCACGGAGATCAAGTATAGATACAGTAACCACAAAAATTAGTTTACAGAATCACTTCTAGTTGATGATGTTATGAATTTGCACACAACTGTTTTATTTTTACACTTATTGAAAGATCTGGTTTACTTATGTACATTTTCAAAACTCACACTTCCTAAGTTTAACCTGGAGTGTGTCTGAGGATTTAAAAATTTAAAAACAAATTAAAACAATGGATCCAAGACATATGCATAAACATTTTCATTTAAAGAAATTGAACAATATTGTGCATTGCTATTATATAACTAGTAAGGTAAGAGAAACCACATGTGGCTTATCACAGCATGAACATAAAAACTAAAAACATAGGAACTATTTTTAAAGTTTATTATTATTACACAGCTGAGTTATTTGCAATGTCAAAACCTATTTGAGTCTTCAGAAATGAAGCGAATAACAAGCCCACATTATCTAAATAAATCCAATATTCCAAGCATTCTCTGCAGAAATTGTCTAGGATAAAGATTCTGAAATCTGATTTAACCCCAAATTCAATGCTAACTAAAAGCAAGAGATGAAAAAAATGATGACAAGGATAATAACCATGTTAATCGGTACAGAAACAACCCACATACTGAAGAGGAAAATATATTGCTCATCTAAACGCTGGAGAATACCACAGGAAAGCTGCTCAGAACAAAAACACCACAAAACGAAGCAAAAAGATACCGCAACCAGAAAATAAATGAAAAGCAGCAACTTCTGTAGTGCAATGCATCTTTATTTATGTTTACTGCAAAGTATATTCTACTGGGTTTAATGAAACTTACTTACAAATAACAAATAGTGCAAATAATTTTCAGCTTAGCATATAAGGTAGAATTAATGTAAGAGTGTATCAGGATAAACCTTATTCTAAGATTAGATCAATTGTTTCAGTTTCAAATGCAAATGTTTCAAACTTATTTTATTTTATTTAGGTAGAAGACTATGATTCACATATCAGTCCATATGTTACATTATTTGAATTGGCAATTAATCAGTAAATTAATAGGGCCAGTAGGACAGAGGCTTCTAGTTCCTTGTTCTATGGCCACTATCTTTTTTGATAAAAATGCAATGACAGTTACCAAGCAATAGAAAAATCCAGACTAGAAAGCAATAATTCTGCATAAAGGTCAGTCATCAAAGATATGCTCAAATTTTACATCTCATGAATTATGTAAGAGCAAACATTAAGGGTGCCAGATATTCATTATTACATAGTGTAACAGTGGGAGCTAGTCTTTCAAGAGGTCCTGTTAGCTCAGAGTAGAAAAACAATGTGCTTAAAATTGGCATATGATACGGCAAAAATTAAAATGCATTGCTGCCCATTGCTGCCCTCCTAAACTCTGTGGTCTTTGAGTGAAGCAACAATTTCTTGAAACATCTTAAAAATGCTACAAATTGATCCAAAGGATTGATAGGGACTGCAGCTTTGGAAACCAGGGTACCAGTTTGTTTCTGGGTCCAATTCAAGGTATTGGTTATCACCTTTAAGGGCTTATGGCATAAGACTAGGATACCTGAGGAGCTATCTTTTCCAAATTACATTGACCTATCCCTCCTAGTCAGGCAGGGAAGGGATGTTGCTGATAACATTGGTTAAAGAATTCCAACTTGGGGGAATCTAAGGAGAGGCTCTTCTCTGCCTTTGCCCTCACCTTAGGAACATTTTATCGCCAGAGGTGAGGTGGGCCTTCGCTCTTCTGTCCTTTCTAATTAGCAGAGGAGTCTAAAAATGTTATGCAACTGTGGGGCTAGATGATGGCTTGAGGGCACTCCATCTGCCTTGTTAACCTTTTTAAGAAGAGACTGAACAGCCATTTGTCTGAAATGCTATAGGGTTTCCTGCCTGAGCAGGGGGTTGGACTAGATGACCTCCAAGATCCCTTCCAACTTCTTCTTCTTCTTCTTCTTCTTCTTCTTCTTCTTATTATTATTATTATTATTATTATTATTATTAGTATTAGTATTATTATTATTATTATTATTATTATTATCTTGTTAATGTTTTAATTCTGATATTTATTTTTATCTTTAAGTTATCAATCTTAAACTTGTTCTTAATTTTGTTTTTAACTGTGTGTTCAGTCATGTTTTTGCATTGTTATTACATGGTTTATAAACCATCCAGAATCACTTATGTGAGATGGGCAATGTAGAAAATGAATGAATGAATGAATGAGAAAAGGCTAGGTGCCTATTATACTGATGAAACAATCTGTGTTTCCTGGAAAGCATCACCCCATGGTAGGGTTCTGTTTGCTATTCTTCCCCAGTTCTACTGGAGATATTGAGATTGAGATGGATTCATAACATTAAAAAGTGATGAATAGTTTACCTAATTTCATTGGATAAGGGTAAAAATACCATATGCTATGATGTAAAATCGTAATATAAAGTTATGCAAAATATTTCATGGCAAAAACTGCTGAGCATTTACTTATATATTGATATCATTTAATTGATATCTCCAAGAGCTCAATATGGGTTATATGGAATTCAATATTTTATGTCCCAGACAACAACCCTGTGAGATAGTTGTATTGAGAATAACCAGACCTAGGGCTCCCTAGTCCAACACCTTAACCACTAGGCTGCACTATTTTTGCACAAAAATTGAAGAATTACAGAGCTAAAATAAATGACTCAATGGAATAGAAACACATCACAAATCATATCAAATCAACACCATATGTTGAAACATTAATGAATTGCATGACACTCTACAAATCGTTTTTCTTTCTCGCTCTCCCTCCCTCTCTTCCTTTATTCTTTCCTTCTTTTCTGCAGTCAATTTTTATTCAACTCTCATAACATGAGCAATGATCATATTTTCAACTTCCAACTTCTATTGAATTTTACCTGGAAGACTTGCTAATTTAAAAACATATTCAATAAGACTTCTGACACAAGTGAGAAATCAACCCTATTGGAATGAATGTTATTGAATTTGCTTCCATTGAGGTCCTGCTTTTAAGTGCTAGTTTCATATCATTAGTGTTGACACTAGATGTATATCGCTATAAAGGATGGCATAACTACCCAGGGATGATCCATTTCGGTAACAGCAGAAGACTCTTCAGCTGATTTAGAGAGCCAAGACAAAGGAACTTGATGCTTCATCTAAGTAATCATTACTACTGTGATTTTGCTTTGGCAGGTACATATTATAACATTTAGAACTAACTATGCATGAAAATGTAAAAACCTCTAGCAGTTGTCAAACCCTGTAATTCTATAAGGAATGTTTTTAGGCACTTGGATATCTGGTTTACTCCCAGATCAATTAATATACGGTATTGTATTTGAATGTTAAAAATCACCAACTGTGAAGTAAAGGTAGATGGGATATAAAGTTTATGAAATAAACTAGAGGACCCTGTTTTATAGTTGGAACGTTGCTATGGGTAATTTGTACTTTGTTTGCACCCAGCACACTTTGGCTAATCCTTATATCCAAATCAAAAATATACATCACTGAGTTCAACTAGCAAAAAAATTGAGTTTTATTAAGCATTAGCAAATATCAGGAATTAACTGGCAACCCTTCTCTCTCTCTCTCCTATCTTTCTATATTTCAATCTCTCTCTGTCTCTTTATCTTTCTACCTATCTACTTACTATCTGTCCGTCCATCCATCCATCCATCCATCCATCCATCCATCCATCTATCTATCTATCTATCTATCTATCTATCTATCTATCTATCTATCTATCTATCATCATCATCAGTATAAAGCTTTCCAGAGCCATTGCAAAAAATACTGTGGATAATTAGCATGGAGAGTCCCAAAGAGAGTGATTTTTTTGTTTCCAGCTTTAAACTTTCATAACATAATAGCAGCAGTATAGAGATAGGAAGTAAAATCCCCAAGTGATTCCGCCTTTATTCTGAACCATGCAAGAAACAATTTGGTGGATGTAGATGAGATATTCAATACTTGTAAGGTATAAAATAAAAATTGATGTATTATTATGGGATCCATTTTGACAAGTGTTTTGACAAACAGTAAATCTCGCTTTGCAGATATCTTCTGCAAATATAGAAGGTTAACGTAATTATATTGCTGTTATTATTACCTGATTATCAGGGAATTTTCCCACAGCTGCAGGGTCTGTTTTTTCCAGATCAATTGAATGTTGTGGGGTGAGAGAGAATGACTGGCCTGAAGTCACCTAGCTGGCTTTCATGCATGAAATGGAACTAGAACTCACAATTTACTGGTATGTAGCCTGGTGACTTAACCACAAAGAATATTTTAGTACATTTTAAATTTGTGTTTACACTTTTGTTGATCAAAGAAAGTCCAATAAGTTCCTGTATTTTGCATGCAGTTAACCAAATGATTGCATACCAGTTATGAATTTTATAATACTATAATATTTTGAGAGAAGGTTATGGAAAAATAATAATTTTCAACTCCCAAATATTCTTCATTCCCTATTGCATTATTTGTCTCTCCGCTAAGTACAACTTGATGAATTCCTGAAAACGCCTTATCATATTAGCAGAAAATAAAGTGACACAATATGCAAAATCCATGCTGACTATGAATACACAACACCAGGCTTATTTCTTGTTCTTCTACCCAAGGGTTTTTAGCTGATTGTAAAACTTTCCATTTTTGAGCTGCTTAAATAATTGCTACAGAAATTAAATAGATTTACAGCAGTAAAATCTGATAAGATTTATACCACTATGTATAAAATGAACTAGCTAAAAAAATCACTCAAATCTTTAGTAATATACTAGGGACCTCCTTATAATCAAAAATCTGAACAAGATCAGTAGAATAATAAATCTTAGCTTTTAATTACCCTTGATACAACTTTGTAATGTTGTTAAACGTTTGATACCTAGTGAAGTGACAAACATGTTTCTGAATATATTTCAGATCCCAATCAGAAAACACAGGCTGAATAAATAAATATGTTAATTTCTGAGTGCAAAAAAAATCCCCTCCTTATTTTTGCCTAACTTCACCCTTACAGGCATGTCTGGTTATTCACTGCCCCTTTCCTATCAAGAGGGCTAGGGATCAATTTGCTGCTGGTTGATTGACACATCCTTTCATTGCATTTATTGTCACTAAGTTGAGGATCATGAAGGATGTGAAGAACAACAAAAAGGGGTGATTCGGTTAAAAGTGCTAAGGGAGGAAGGGATATAATTACTTTACTAACAAAAACACTAACTAATAACAAAGAAAAGGCAAAACTATTCAGCTGAAGACTTGTGGCTCTGTCTTCTCTAAAAAGGGATGTGTGTTCCACCAAGCAAGAATGAGGAGCAAAATTAAGGGGGTGGAGTAAAGCTTGAGGTTGATTTAAACATGATCCATGTCTACTGAATTTGACCAAGTTCAGCTCTCTAAGGCAGATGAATTGCATGCCTAGGGTACTGAAGGAACTTATGGACATTTCAAATCAACTTTTATGCTTTATCTTTGAGAAATTCTCAAGGGTCAGTGAAATCCCCTTCAAAAAGAAGGACCAAGAGGACTACATACCAAACTGACAACAGAACCTGGAACAGATCACACAGAAGTCTGCAAGCACCTTGAAAACAATGTGCAGTACTTACCAGTATAAAGGCTGTTTTCTCGCTCTGTAAGAGGTATGAAACCAATTGTGCCATACCTTGTGGAGCTAAATTTCACACCACGTGCTATAGAACTACACGTTATTATGGTAGGGGCTTGGAGTATTCCTTATTTCAGCCTGAGGATGTGCATGAGTAGCAAATAATACGCCACTGAACATTAGCATCTGGAAGCAAAATCAAGAGAGAATTTTCACATTCATGTCTTGCACAGGACTTCTGGGGTCACCACCAGGGTTTCATGGGGGGGGTTCAGTATAGGTGGCAATACTTGGTGAACTTCATTTGATCGCAAAAACCTAAGTAGGGTTAGACATGGTTAATACTTGGATGGGAGATTACCAGAACCAGAAATCCCAGAACTAAGCTGACTGCAATTGAAAACCACTTATTCGAAACTGAGCTTGACCTGCTTTCTGATGATCTGATATTTCAAAACTCTTCATTATAATATACTTAAAGATAATGGCAGGACCTGGGGCTGTGGATTAACCTCCATTTTTATCTCCACAATCCTGTGAGATACCTTGCCAGGGAAACAGTAACTGACCATTGTCATCCAGTAAGTTTCCATAGCTGAGGGTGGTCTTGAACCTATATCTTTCCAGTTCTAGTCCAATACTTTGTTATACTGCATAAATTCACAAAAGTGATATTCACTTTGAATCAGAAAAAAGAATGAAAACAAATAAATGAAAGTTTATTTTATAGTTGCATCACAGAGAACTTGAGGAAAAAGTGTTTTTTAAAAAACTTATTTAGAAAACTCAATGATTTCCTGGTCTAGCTTAACCATATTTAGGCAATGCTCCTGCAAAAGTATTGGGTACAGCTTCTATCATATTTGCTAAGGTTACAGGTAGTTTGACAATATCCTTATGTTGCCCATCCCTTATCTTCCAGTCAAAAGCTCAGATTTCAGTACCCAGAGAAAACACTTTAGTTTGTTTATTCCTAAAGCATTTCCTATATATAGGACTGGATTGCCTGCAATGAACCTGAAAGAAAAGATCCTTGCAATTTCCATGTGTTTCTGTCAAGGCACCAGAATCTTACATTTGATTTTGGAAAAGCTTCCAATGCATCAAATGGCTTCACAATGCCAAGTTCTAAATAACTTGCCCAGTTGATTGCTGAGGAGAATAGAAGAGCAGGGCAAAATATAAACTGTTTTTACTGGACACCAGATTATACACCTGAGGACTCAACAATTTTTTTTAAATGAAATATGTAGGTCATAAAAGATCAAGCTGCCATTATGGCAGCTTTCCGTGATGAAAGCTATTATACGTCAATAAAATTTCTGAAAGCTCTAAAAATTACCAGTGTTCAGATTGTAAACATGTTAAAAGTTGCCTTTTCTTTTTATGGAAAACAACAAGTACAACCCCAAATCTTACCATTTAATGTTCTGGTTTCTTGTGCATAGTTGGTAGCAATGCTCAAAAAAGCCATTTGAAAAATACAATTAAGTTCTTCACAACACTCTGAAGTCTTTGTCAAACAACATAAGAAAAGGACAATTGTGCCAATTCCGCTAATAGTTCATTTTCTTTTTCTCCACGCCTGTCTTTTTTTTTTAAAAAAATAAGCTCTTCCATAACACCTTATTTTTACTGCTCTTTTGGAGCCAAACCCAACCCAGGAGAATTTGAGATTCTCTTCTGTTTTTCTGCAGGTCCTGCAAGGAGATTTTATTTATTTAAAAAAGTCACCCTAACAGGAAATAGGCCTAATTTAATGAGCATGTGGAAAAACAATTTTGAAAACAGCAAGCATATAATTTAAATAATGGCCAAAACTGTTTTATAATGTGAATAAAATAGTGACATCAAAACTAAAAGTTAATGTCTCCAGAAAATTAGTTAGGAACATTGGCCTATAATACAAAAGCTCAACTCTACTTCCTGTTGCACTGTTGCCAATTATTAGACCTAAGATAATTAGACCGGGGTTTTTTTAGTCTTGTTACTTATTTTTTATAAATCAGTGTTTTATTTTGATATTCGGTCAAAAATCCCAGTTCATGGCCGCAACAAAGATAAACAACAAAATTAGTGATTCTGTAATAAAAGGGAAAAAAGAAGGGATACCAAACTTTCTGGATGCAACTGTTTTTCAGAGAATGGAAGGAGGGAAGATATGAGTATAATTTCCTGCAACATATAAACTTATTTCTTCTGGAATAAGCCCTCTGACTCAAAAGTCATTTTGCAGGTTAAAAATTAAGAATTGGAGCTCCTGAATATATAAAATAAAAGCAGGAGATGAATGATAAAGGTTGATGAATGTAGAATAAGTAAATAAGTTTCTTTTGTAATCATAAGTTCTAATAAAAGAAAACAACTTGTAAGATACATGGAGACACAAATAACCAACAGATCAGGTTCAAGCATCATATTTAAGTCAAGATTTTTTAATCATTGAGTGAATTGCATACAGTAATTACTTTTTAAATATATAAAGCTACACTGTATTTTACAAATTACATTGTTTAGTGCAGAGTACATGAGGAAGTAAAGATAGCTAATCAGCTGATAAATATCTTGAGTACTCAGTGTAACACAATTCTATTTGGTGTTAGTATTTGTAAATAAACACAATTATTTTAAAACATCATGGTCCTACAGATCCTTTCTTCAGAAGGAGGTAAAATCAAATTAATACTTCCTGGAAGTTCTTGCTATACAGAGAAATGCACATAACACTATTTTAAAGACTTATTTGGTATTTATCCTTTCTTAGTGAAGGAAAAAAATGGAGCATATATATCTTTTTGGAATTTTGATTAAAATTTGGGGATCTGGAAAAAATTGTAATGGAAAACATCTACACTGTTTTACTAAAAGGTGATTGATAAAGAAAATAATGTTTTGGGTGTGCTCTAATTAAGCTATTTTGTGATTGCACAGAGAACCTATTACTGGCCAGTGGTTGGTGCAACATTAGTTATCATTGCTCAGTAGTCAGAGTAAACTGGCTTCTTAGTGTTTGGCAATGGAATGGAATGGAATGGAATGGAATGGAATGGAATGGAATGGAATGGAATAGAATAGAATAGAATAGAATAGAATAGAATAGAATAGAATAGAATAGAATAGAATAGAATAGAATAGAATAGAATAGAATAGAATAGAATAGAATAGAATTCTTTATTGGCCAAGTGTGATAGGACACAGAAGGAATTTGTCTCTGGTACATAAGCTCTCAGTGTACATACAAGCAACAAATGATAAATCATGATCATAATCATAAATAAAATAAGAATAAATCATGAGATACAAACTCAATGATGGTCATAGGATGTTTAATAAGCAAACAACATAAATCATAATAGGATACTAAATAAAGGCATTCAACATAAATCATGAGATATAAGTAACAAAATTATAGGCATAAGAAGCTAAGGAAATAAGTAACAGGAAAGATGAAAAGATGAGAAGGATAATAGGTAATACAGCCCTACTAGGTTGTTTGATGTTCTAGGCATAGACAGTGTTGTGGGAATTAGTTGTTAAGCACAGTGATAGCATGGGGAAAAATTGTCTTTATGTCTGGTTGTTTTGGCATGCAATGCCCTGTAATGTCATCTTGAGGGAAGAAGTTGAAAGAGTTTATGTCCAGGATGTGAGGGGTCTGTACTGTAGATATTTTCACAGACTTTTTCTGGCTCCTGCACTATACAGGTCCTTAATGGAAGACAGATTGGTTGCAATTTCTTTTACTGAAGTCCTAACTATCCACTGAAGTCTGTGTATAATTTGGTTGCCATGCCAAACCAGACAGTTATACCGGTAGAAGTGCAAATGACAGACTTAATAATTCCTTTGTAGAACTGTATCAGCAGCTCCTTGGGCAGTCTGAGCTTTCTAAGTTGGCACAGGAAGAACATTCTTTGTTGTGCTTTTTTGATGCCATTTTTGATGTTAGGTGTCCATTTTAATTCCTGAGATATTATAGAACCTAGAAACTTGAAGGTATCTATTGTTGATACTATTGTTGTTAGTATTGTAAGAGGTGGTAGAATAGGAGGGCTTCTCCTAAAATCTACTATCATGTCCACAGTTTTGAGTGTATTCAGTTCAAAATTGTTCCTGCTGCACCACAGTGTACTCAACAGAATTTCCACGTCATTACCCTTCCATTCTGATTACTCATTATTTCCTGTTATGAGGATAACTGCTTCAGCATCACGAGAGTTAAAAAGTCAGTCAGAATGAAGGTCAGTTGTCTCTTATTCGGTTGCCTTGCTGCTCTGTTCACCAAAAGTGCCATAGACTTTATGGCATTATCAGCCTTCTGTTGTTTTTCTACAATAGATTGCCTCAACTGAAAAATTCAGAAATTGTAAAGGCTTTTCTCCCAACCTGCCAATTGGAACTGGAGAATTAAGGAAATGGGAAACTCTCTACATGCAAAGAAACATCTTGCAGGCTTTCAAAAGGGGGAAAAATCAGAAAAGCAAAGCCATATTCCAAAGGCAAGCTGAAAGTGTCTACTTGCCTTTGCAGTAGGCCACAAGAGTTGTGAGGCAAACAAATAACAGGATATGGCAGGTAAAATAAATAGAAAGAGACTAGTCTTAAGGAGTTTCCATGACTCACTGCTGGGCTACAGTCACTACAGCAGCACACAATAATGATTCAAAACGATGCAAGGAAAATGGATGGAGAAGAAAGAAAAAAAAGGAGAATAAAAGCTTTGGAGAGCTGAGGAGACAGGGAAATGGATGGGGCGGAATGATGTCATGGAGAGATACCTTTCTTGGCTAGACATGTGGAAAATTGAGGCGCATGCAGCTTATAGTTTTGTTTATGATCCTCTGCCAGTAAGAACTTGTTTACAGCAGAGAGGGTTAAGAAAAGATGACAGCTGATCCTTAATGTGATGGGATTTTTTTTTTTTCAGAGCAAGACTGGATAGGTCTGGCAACACATTAGATTGACAGAAACAGAGTCATAAAAATATTGGGCTTCACAGTGATAGGGAAGTAAAAAGAGCAGATTATTCTCAGTGTAAAGCAATCTTCAAGCAAACAGTCTAGGTTTGGAAACAAGCTGAAGTAGTAGTAAAGGCTGTTTCCAACTGCAATGCAGGCCATTGTCTCAGCTGGCTTCTTCTTTTATCTGAGGATCAGAGTAGATCTTTTTAAAGGCAAAGATGAGAAGATATTCCTCACAGTGGCAGAAGCCTATTAACCAAAGGATAGTAGAATGGGGGAATCGCCTAACTTAGCTTTTTTTTTTTTAAAGGCCATTCCATGCAAACTACTTGACATGAGGAAGAAAGACTGCAAAGGGTTTCACTTTTCAAATGGCCTCCAGATGGCATCAATTTCCTGTTCACTAACCTGTCATGAGGGAAGCAAAGCCCAGATGAAGGAATTAATTCCTTTTTAAGAAAGAGAGAGGAAAGAGAGAGGAAAGGAAGATTGGTTTTCATTTGTCCCCAGAAGCCAGTGTTAGAGCAATTATTAGTTTCAATACCGACATCAGTGCCTGAAGTTAAACAAACATATACTTTTGATGAAACATGTGTCTCTGTAGCAATGCCAGAATATTTTTCTCAGTAAGGACTTGAGGGGATGAACAGCTGATAAAGATTCCCATAATTTACTGACAGTGATTAAGATAAGCAGTATATCTTTAGAAGCAAGTGTAAAGAATATACCTAAGCAGGAAGGAAGAACAGAGTCATCCTTACAGGACTCATAAGTAACAAGTCAAATGAGGTCAAGACCAGAAACTGTGTGTGTGTGTCTGGGGGAGGGGAATCCTTCCTTTTTAATTTTAGAAATGATAGTGTTCATATGGTTACTGTAGCCAAGAACCATGATTTAAGAAAAATGCTAAATTTGAAAATCAGGAATTTCAAGCTTCATTGTTTAAAATACGAGATTGGGCAGGGGAAGACTTATGGCCTTCTAGATCTTAAACTACAACTTCCAGCATCCATCCTTGCTACCTGAAGGTGTTGAAAATTGTAGTTCAGCAATAGCTGAAAACCCATAGGTTATCCATTCAACAGATTTTGAGTCAGGTAAGGCATTTTTCATTAAATAAAATCTTTCTAGGTCAATAAAGAAAGCCACAATACAAAGGCATATAGATTCATACATACAGATGCCAGATACATGCCAGATACAATATTCATTTCAGCTTTTCTAAAGAGATTGGCCATCTCTTTTATTGAAATGTCTATTTTCAACTTGTTCAATGGTTCAAAACATTCATTTTAAAAAAACCCAGACCATTTAATGCATAATTGCAGCTATGTCGGGTATGCATGCATCTAGTACTGCCTGATGCTTTTGAACAGAATTAAACTGATTTGACTACATCTACTAAAAGGTTAAATTCAAAGGATACATAATTTGTAAGGATGTTGCACCCTGTACATGGTGCTCTATTTATCTAAAATGATTGGCAGTTACAATACTGATTTTTTCAATAGATTGTTTAGAATACTATAGATGTTCCATATGACAACATTTATATCCCTCCTTTCCTGAACCAATATTTTAATAAAACATCATATTTCCACGCTAGGGTAAAATAAGAGAGATGCTAAATATGTGCACACAATTAGAGTAGCTAGTCTTGCTATGTAATAGCAGCCAAAGCAGTTTTGCTGCCAGTGGCAGAAAAGTGAAATTTAAACTCAACCTGCCAACAATAATTGCTTTCATATCTGGGAAGCCCCTATCAGGATCACTTGGGTGATTTAGTAACTCTCACCCACTCACTTCTCTGAGAGTGACAAGTGTTATCAGCCCAAGGAAGAAGATGAACTGCCATTCATTTAGTTGCAGACTGCTGGAGATTTGAATTTAAAAGCATTTATTATTGTTTGTGAATATAAGCAAAAAAATTATTTAGTAATTAAGTAGTGGAATGTCCCATTGAAAAGAAAAATGCCATTAATATAATTGGATGCAAAGTATAAGCTTAGCCTAATTATCAGTGAATGATAGCTTGAGAAATGTCCCAGGATAGAAAAACCTCTACACCTCTAAATTATCTAAACTCATTTGAAGAGAAGGAAGCACCCTGGGAAGTGGGGAGGGATAGAAATTTCATTTAATCCTTAAACCCAGAAAGTCAATTAGCTAACAAAAGGCCGTGACACAAGCACATGGCAAGATCTTTTCTTCATCTTTCTCTAGCCATTTATTTATCTAAACAAGTGTCTCTGTCCTAATATTTATACTGTATTGATTATGCTATGCTATGCTATGCTATGCTATGCTATGCTATGCTATGCTATGCTATGCTATGCTATGCTATGCTATGCTATGCTATGCTATGCTATGCAACAAATTTTGAAATCTCCCATCTCCCTCACAGAGGGATATTGGGCAGTGTACAAATAAAGTTTTGAAACATTTAAAAGTATATAAAATTTTAAAAGGTAAGAATGAATTAAAAACAATGTTAAAAGTTAATTAAAAGGTGGCGGGGGAGGGCTTTCAGGGCACTAACCAATTCCAGGGCTCTGTGCTCCGCTGTACACAAGCAAGGCTGCATTAGTTGAACAGAATCATAGGTGCAAATAGATAATGTCATCTGCAATGTTTATCTTCTTCTTCCAGGTCTGGAGAACATTAGAGAACAACAAACAATGATAACTCCTTCCCCTCCTTCTCCTGATCTTTTGCTCATCTTATCTGAAAGGTGAACCAGCAGCACAAGACAGGAGGCCAAAATTGTCACTTGCTCACATCATCATTTCCCTCTGAGCAGTGGGAGAGAATTGCTTCCTTACCTAGACCTGTCCCTTACTGCAAACTGGAAGAAGTCAACAGGTAAGCTGGCCATCCCTCCATCCCTCCCTTTCTCCATTTTCTATCCATTTGTCCTGCAACATGTATGAAAGTAGATATAGAAAGCTGAAGGAATCAAGTGTCAGAAATGGGGGAGGGGTAATTATGAAACACATATCACCAAAACTGGTGAACTCCTTCCCTTCTGTATGTGCACATTATGTACAAATATGTAAGAGGCAAAATTTGTGATGCATGCTTTGTCATTCTGTCAAAATCAAAATCTGTTGTGCAGCACTTTGCATTATCTTACCAACCCTTGAACCCTGCTCATCTAGTTTCTAGGCTTGTGATGAGGGCATGTAGAACTACAAATATTTGTTTCAGTCCAGGTTTATGCTGCAATGAACTATTATGCATGAAGACCACAATTTATATGTACCAACTAACTTGCTTTCAGATGTAAAATTTTCTAATGCAATCCACAATAATTGCCAATGAATTATTTCCAAGCCTAATTTAAAAATAAGTATCACTTTATAAATAAAGCAAGGGCTTAAGAAGTCAGCTCCTAGTTTATCAGCAGTGTATTAGTACAGCCAATAAAACATCATAATTTATTGTATTTGTTCCCTCTATGTGTCTGTGTCCTTCATTTTATTAACAATTTTTTAAAATAATTCAGTAGAGTTCCAAGTTTTTTAGACAGTATTTCTGACATGTCTCATCAGTCTCTAATACATTTTTTTAAATGTGACTGCAGTTCAAAAGCATGCAAATGTGAGTCGATTAATAGGTACCATTTCAGTGAGAAGGTAACAGTGTTCTGTGCGCTTTTGGCATATAACCATGCTGGCTATATGATCATAGAAAATATCTTTGGACAATGCTGGCTCCCTCGGCCAAGAAACAGAGATGGGTACTGCGCTCTATAGTCTAGAGTTTTAAACTATGCCCCCTAGGTTGGGTAATTTAGTGGCTACCTTGCAAGTCAACATACTATTACTTTCATCCCCCCAGTGTACTGATACATAGAAATGATGTTTGAAGATTTCCAAAAATGAGATTATACTCTTCAACAATGTGTAATTCCGACCACACACAATTTAACACCAGATGAACTGGACATGGGGAAATATCATATATAAAGCTGAATTCATGTTATCAGTGACCTCTACTTCAATTCCCACTTGAACATATAAAGTTGGTGGAAGATCTCAATTGACACGTATATGTGACAACCACCGCTGTGATTGAAACAAGTTTGTAAAAGCTAACAGCATGATGCTAAGAAAATAATTCTACCCTCTCCCCAA
This sequence comes from Bothrops alternatus, assembly GCA_034064705.1. Classification (NCBI taxonomy): domain Eukaryota; kingdom Metazoa; phylum Chordata; class Lepidosauria; order Squamata; family Viperidae; genus Bothrops; species Bothrops alternatus. Next base: position 2,401,891 of record JARGCV010000033.1, read on the forward strand.
GGGTGATATGTCTGATATGTCTCACTTCAGAAAAGAGGCTTTTATGTTTATTCTGGTTCTGAAGAGAAACATAGGTAGTCCTTGACAAAACAACCACTTGTTCAGCAACAGTTCAAAATTACAATGGCAATGAAGGGCAGAGGGGATTATGATTAGTCTGAAAAAGTTGAAGCTCTTATGTTCATATGGTCATGCAATTGCGATCTGGGCATTTGGGCACCCGCCTTGAGATTATAACATCGTAGCAACTCATGTGATCAGCATTGGTGTTTTTCCTTGCCAACTTCCCACAAGCAAAGTTTGTGGGGAAAGTGGCAGGAAAGTTGTTGTTCCCTTGTTCACAAGTTGTTCCCTAAAGTTGATGTTGCCCCATTTTTCTCCCCAGGACCCCCATTAGGGATATGAGATTCCACAGATCTTGTCCTCTGTACTCCCCACCACCTGCCCTCTGTGGCCAATGTCAGCCTGCAGCACTCCCCACCTGCCTGTGGCCCTTACTGGCTTGCCCATCCTCCCCAGAGGCCATCCTAGCGCTCTGTAGCACTGCTACAAAAAGGTGCATTTTCAGGGTTCTGATATACAACATTGTTTAATCAAGGGGTCCCAGAGTGTTTCAACCCTGCCAGATTAAATCAGCCAGGCAGATGTTGTGGAAGGCAGATGATCCCCTCAAGTAACTCTATATCCAATACCAAGTAGTCCAACATTTTTTTTTTAGGTTGGAAATGTTTCTAATCAGGTACACTGATCATTTTAGAACATGCATTTAAAACTTATCTTAGATTTATTTAGTAATTCACTATGCTAGATCTTCTTCTAATGAAGATATTTTTCTAACAAAAAATGAAATGTAGATATGTGCTTTTGCTTCCACAAAATTTTCCACAACATTGTGCCTAAAGTATTGCACAAGTATTGAACTGTATGCTTGTTAACACAAGGTCTTGCCCTGCATGTCTTACAGAATCTCCCACTAGTTATTGTGCAGTAGTTCATAAAAAATTATCACTGCTAAAATTGTGTTGATCATTCATCCTTGGCTCCAACCAACAGTCACACAACTACTGATGAAAAATCACAATAGTGGTATTATCTAACCAATGTGTGCATCAACACAAAACAAATGACAAGATACTCTTTCCATTAGATGTAGTATATTTTTACCGCTATGCAAATGTATGCAAGCTTAATTGGTTAATCAACAAATTCATATTCTTGTGCATGTTTACTCTGAAGTAAATGCCATGGTGTTCAGTGCAATTTATTCTCCGATATCTTTAGCCAGATTGCAGTTCTGTCTTATTTATTCCAGACGAAGCCACTGAAGACAAAAATAGTTCAGTATTTCTAAACTGCTGTTTTGATTTCTGATGTTGATTTCCCTCTCTCTCTCTCTCTCTCTCTCTCTCTCTCTCTCTCTCTCTCTCTCTCTCTCTCTCTCTCTCTCTCTCTCTCTCTCTCTCTCTCTCTTTCTCTCTCTCTCTCTCTCTCTCTTAGAACAATGTGATCAGAGAGAATGAGGCTGATGCATGTTGTGTTTAAGCCCTTATTATGGAACAAGATAGGTGCTTACATGAAAAGCCCTTCTACAGCTCACATCCCTTGGGGCAAACCCAGGAAGGAGAGAATGGCGTATTTTAGAGGTATAGCTATAACGTATATGGCAAAGAAAAATAAACAGAGAAGACAGCAATATTTATTATTAAAAGAAAAAGTTAGAAAGTTAGAAACAGAATTACAACAAAATCCACAGAAAAAGACTTCGAAAAGAGAAATGGAAATAATAAAACATAAGCTGAATTTGTTGGACTCAGAAAAAGTGGTGGAACAAATAAAGAGAGTAAAACAAAATTTCTTCAAAAATGCTAATAAGCCAGGAAGATGGCTAGCTTATAAGCTCAAAAAACAGAAAGAGAAGAAAATATACATAATTTAGTAGATGGGAAAGGTTGTTTACAATTTGAAAAAGAAGAGATAAAAAGATAATTAAGAAATATTATGAAGAATTGTATGGTAAAGAGAAGGCTGCAAGAGAGAGAATTGCTCAATATCTAGAAGAAAGTAAATTGCCAAAAAATCCAGAGACATTCAAAACTATGTTAGAAGAAAGAATAACAATGATGGAGATATTAGAGGCTATAAAACGACAAAAGAATGGGAAAACACCAGGCCCAGATGGGCTACCGGCAGAACTTTATAAAAATCTACAAGATACATTAAGCGAACCACTGAAAGATGTTTGTAATGGATTATTGTTAGAGGCCAAACTTCCAAATACATGGATAGAAGCAAATATTACCTTGATACCAAAAGAAGATTCAGACTTGACGTATATTAAGAACTATAGACCGATTTCATTACTCAATGTGGATTACAAAATTTTTACTTCAATAATGGCAGAGAGATTGAAAAAATACTTAGTTGAATTTATACATCCAGATCAAAATGGCTTTTTACCGAAGAGACAAATTAAAAACAATTTAAGGGTGATAATGGACATATTAGAATGTTATGAATTACACCCAGGGAAACAATTAGCATTAGTGTTTTTAGATGCCCAAAAAGCGTTTGATAACGTTTCCTGGCAATTTATGGTTCAGCAATTACAAATAATGAATTTTGGAAAGAATTTTACAAACATGATAAAAACAATATATAGCAACCAGATAGCAAAAGTGATAGTGAATGGAGATTATACTGAGAGCTTTGAGATAAGAAAAGGTATGAGACAAGAGTGTCCACTATCTCCATTATTATTTATCTTTACTTTGGAAGTACTAAATAGAAGCATAAGACAGGACACAGAAATTAAAGGATTGAAAATAAAAGATGAAACATATAAGTTACAAGCATTTGCTGGTGATTTAGTGTTTATCTTGGAAGAACCTTTAGAGATGATTCCTAAACTATGGGGAAAGATAGAAGAATATGGAGAAATGGCAGGACTAAAAATAAATAAAGAAAAAACTAAAGTAATAGTAAAGAACCTCACAGATAAACAAAAAAGATAAATACTAGAGAAAAAGAGGTACAAACAGTGAAAAAAGTTAAATATTTAGGTATTCATCTTTCAGCTAAGTGTTCATCAATAAAAGAAGACAATTATACAAAATTATTGAAGCAAATAAAGCTAGACTTGGAAAGATGGAAAAATCACCAATTATCAATATTAGGAAGAATTGCCACAGTAAAAATGAATGTGTTGCCAAAGATTTTATTTTTATTTCAAACGATTCCGATAAAACTTGAGAGAAAATTCTTTCAAAAATTAAATTCATTGGTTTTGAATTTTATTTGGCAGGGGAAAAAAGCTAGAATTAAGATGAAAACATTACAAGATGCTAAGGAAAATGGAGGTTTCGGGTTGCCGGAATGGACATTGTATTATCAAGCATCGGTGTTAACATGGGTGAAAGAGTGGATAACACTTAGAAATAAAAGGTTATTGTATTTAGAAGGACATGATTTACAATTGGGGTGGCATGCTTTTTTATGGTATGGGAAAAACAGAGTCCATAAGTACTTTCAAAATCATTTTATAAGAAATGCCTTGTTAACAGTATGGAAAAAAATTAAAGCTAAAATATATTTAAAAATTCCAGGGTGGTTGTCAACAATGGAGACATTTATACATCCGAATCTGGTAGATTTTGAAAAAGTATGGGCATATAAAGATATCTTAGATATTGATGGTAAATTAAAATCTAAACAAGAATTGGAAAATTTAGGAATTAATTTGTCCTGGTGGGCACATTTACAGATACAAAATAGATATGAAAAAGATGTAAAAATGTATGGATTTTACAAGGATCAAATTGTGTTTGATAAGGTTTTGTTAACCTCAGATGAGAAATTAATTAAGAAAATGTATAATTTTTTGTTAATTTTAGATATGGAAAGTGAACAAGTGAAAGAAACAATGATAAGATGGGCAAGAAACTTTGGTTATAATATAGAATTAGAAAAATGGCAAATGTTATGGGAGAGAAACTGTAAATTAACAATGCCAACTTCATACAAAGAAAATCTGTATAAAATGTTTTATAGATGGCACCTTCCACCAGCAAGATTAGCAAAAATGTTTAAAAATATGTCAGATAGATGTTGGAAATGTAAACATAATATAGGCACGTATTATCATATTTGGTGGACATGTGGTAAGGCAAAGGCTTATTGGAGAAAGATACATATGTGGTTAGAAAAAATATTGGATGAACAAGTGGATTTTAAACCTGAACTTTTTTTACTAGGCATTATGTCTGAAAAGACTAATAAGCAGAAATTATATTTAATCTTACACATTACTACAGCAGCGAGAATAATTTTTGCACAATACTGGAAGAATGAAGGACTGCCATCAGAAGAAGAAATAATCAGGAAAATATTGGAATGTTCAGAGATGGACAGATTAACTATGAGGTTGAAAGATAAAGAAGATACAGACTACTGTCAAATTTGGAACCTATTTTATTCTTGGTTAGAGGAAAGAATGAAGGATTAGGAATTGAACTCCAGACAACTTGTTGATTGGAAAAATTAACTTATGTTGATGAAAAAAAATCAATAAAATCTTTACTCAAAAAAAAAAGAGAATGGCAGGTACAAAGCGGCTTCGCAAAGTAAATAAATAAATAAAAAGCAAAATAATATTTTGGAAGAATATTTGCAAAGCCAGGTTTGGTAGTTATTGTGCCACTCACAAAAATCCCCACTCCCCAGAAAAACCTGAATCTTGATTAACTGCAGTGCAGTGCAGTGCTCTCTGCAGTGCTGAAAGGAGGAAACTGTAGGGAAGATTATGGCTGCCATGTGTGGTAAATTGTGTTGGATGCACGGCAGATATAACAACACTATTGCATATGCTGCACTGACTATCGGTATGTTTCTGGGTGCAATTCAAGATGCTGGGTGCCATCTTTAACGCCCTGCATGTTTTGGGATCAGGTTATCTGAGTGATTGTCTTTTTCCAATAGTTTCTACCTGACCATTCAAGTCCAGATTGGGCATTATGAAGATTCCACCAACCAAAGAATGAAAGCTGATAGGAACCAGAAGATAGGCCTTCTCTGCTGTAGGCCCTGCCCTTTGGAATAGTCTCGCTTTGGAGATTACAATGGCCCCAACCCTGCTAGCCTTGTGTGAGGCTCTAAAACTTGGGCTATGTGTCTGGGCCTGGGGTTCCAGATATAGTAATGGCCTTGTCTCTTGGCTTTACTATTAAATTGGATAATTACTTTGACTGCTGTAAATATCTATTTTTGTACTGTTTTTATTGGTTTTAGACATTTTACTGATTTAGAAGTGTAAGCTACCCAGAGTTACCTGCTTAAGATGAACGGCCATAAAAATTAATTAAATAAGTAGCTTTACATGAATTAAAGCAAGGCCTCTTAGTTAAATTAAGTCTCATAGTTAACACATTCTACAACCTGATTATATTTTGGTTGACATTACAATATCAAGCTGTCGGATGTTTGAGTTATATGAAATGTAGAGCAACTGTGATTCAAGAAGAGACGAAGACCCCAGTGTTTGAAAAGGAACGTATAAATATGGAAAAATATTAAATATACAGTGGTAGATAAGAGTGTTATATGTTTATATATTATATAAGAGGTAAAATTATGATGCTCAATAATTATTCATACTTCTCAAGAAGTATGATTTTATTTGAAACAAAGGTTTCACTGATAAATACATTTGGGAACAATTTTTATTAAAATCATAATTTTTTTAAAAAATCTAGTCTCTAAAGCTGACAGAAAACAGAAAGCATTCACTAAGAATGCTTTGCAAGCATTGCCAACTAGCTGTAAACATCAGTAAGTTACACAAAAGAAAAATTGCAGTTTGACTGGGGAATGAGTAGGTTCTCAAAATAGACAACTTAATTTTAAAATCCACATCATAAAAATGTATATAAAATGTACAGAGCTGGGGCATAAAGAGTGAAGTTTGTGTCAATGATATTGCAATTCACACTTTGTCCTTTGCCCTTATACACACCTCTGCTGACGGCTATATAGCAAAGCCTTCTTTACTTCAACCCCTGCACAGGCTAATCTCTAAACCCAGCCTATTTTGTAGGATAGTTGAGAGATCTATCTATCTATCCCATCCTTAATTCCCTTGAAAAAGAAAAGACAGAATAAAAACAATGAACAAATGGCCCCAAAATAGGTCTGGGCTGCTGGGCTGAATGATAAGGAACTGGAAGCCAGTGTGGTGTACAATGCAAATAAAATAAAATGCAAACTGTGATGATGATGGTGATGGTGATGGTGATGGTGATGATGATGATGGTGGTGGTGGTGGTGGTGGTGGTGATGGTAATGATGGTAATGATGGTGATATTGATGATGCCATTTTTCACCCATGACATTTTTGCAAGAATTTGCTCAAGGAACCTTTGGTGAGCTACTGTGTCAGCAGCAATGATTCAGATGAGTATTAAAATGAATCATAAACAGTTTGATGTGCCCAATAGTTCCTTTGCAAAGCTTTGTATCAAAACCTTCCACTATAAATACAGAACAAATAAAGTGGAAGCAGTACAAGGACAATTAACATGCATCAGTAATAGGAATTACAAGTACGAAGGGGTAAGGTTCATCTACTGTATATCATTACATGCGTTTGCTGTTATCAACAATGAGACTTCATGAATATTTGTATTCTGCAGCACACCATGTCTATTCTTGCGACTTAAAATAAGCCTTTTGAATTAAGAATACTAATTTTTCATGGCAAGAGTTTTCTTTTGCTTCCCCCTCCCCCGGAAAATTATAGTTTGAATAATTGACTTGACCAGCATTAGAGGCATTTTACTCCACTTAATATTACAAGCAAGGGATGATTGCCAAGTCAATCAGTTATTCAGCAGTTTTATAAGCATTGTTTTGTGCACTGTGATACACATTGTGCATGCATTTCATTGAAATGAGAAATATACTTCCCCAGGCTCCATTCAGATTCCAGCACTGGAAAGCAAATAATAGAAAATTTGCTTGCCTGTGTATCCTTGCTCTGCTCTACCTGTATTACAGTTTCAACCACGACTGATCCCTGATCTTGCACAGTGTCCCCTCTTCTGTATTCTATCCTGCATAGCATATAGCTCAATTTTTATAACTTTTATGCACATTGCCATAATATCTGCTCATTGTGACTGATTGATTGATTGATTGAATTTATAGGCTGTCCCATTCCAGATGATTCTTTACAAAATGGAAACAATAATATAATACAAACCAACCAATATAACAATAAAAATAACATCCACTCAGGGAGCAAAAATTCTCCTATCCATGTTGTTCAGATTTCATAGAGCCAGCCCATCCATCCAACCCAAAGTCTGTGGGAAAAGCCAGGTTTTTCAAGAGTGCCTAAAGATGGACAAAGCAAGAGCCATGTAAATCATTGATACTTTATGTATAATTTGTAAACCACGTACACCTGATCTGGATTGAGGAATGGATAGACTACATTTATAAATAAATAAATAAATAAACCCCACTAATATTATATTAATGGATGCAGTGTTCATTTGCCAGAAAGAACAGTACAGCAGGGAAGGAATATAACGTATATAATTTATTTTATGAGCAGAATTTATGTTTCCATGGCACAATATGTGTATAGAGAATCTGATATTAATAATAAATGTTACATAACATTCTTTGAAGACAAAGTTCCCTTTAGCCCCAATGAGCTGCTCCATGAAGATAAGCTTAAGTTGAAATCCTTGAAAAAAAGGTTATTTAGAAAAACACAAAAACTAAAGAGAGTTCATTTTGTTTCTTCTCTGCCCATAATTCCTAATGATATAGCAAATGTCTCATTATTTTCCATTTACTGAAGCTTTGTCTGTCAACATATTGCTAATCCAATAAGGTAGATTTGTACAACCATCTTAAATATATAATGAATGTCAGTGCTATAAAAACTGCAATTTATTGCAAATGGTTTCATGGAGAGGAGGCTTCAGACAAAGAAACATTAAAAAGTCAATTGCTACTTTCCTCTGAATCTATACATGTGAAAAAGTAGCACAAATATTTAAACATGAAAAACTCAAAAACTTAATATATTCAATGCTGCTGATTGTTTTTCTGATTTAATTGTTTTGTTGATTTTAAGGGAAAAATGTACGTTTGTAATCATCTCATTTGTAATCATCTCATAATTACTATATTCTGGCTTAACACCATTACCTCATGAAGATACCTGCCTTATAAGATAGGCCACATTTTGTTACTATTATTTTTAACATGTTTTGAATCATCTTTAACCAATGTATTAAAAATATGAAGCATAAAAACCTATAATTTCTAAATCTTTATATTTATAGACAGTTAACCAATATATTTTGCAGTACTTTTCTGAAAAGTTGACTTTATTTCACATACTTAATTGCAGTGAGGTGGTGGATCAGGTGGCCTTGCCTGGTTAGTGTAGTCCAAAATAGTGCTGATGGATCATGAAAGGTGACTTGTTATTTGATTTGCTGAATCCACAATAGAGAAATGGATAGAGGAATTGTTATCTTAAAAGCTGGTTTATAATGGGGCTTTAAATTGCTTTGAGGCACTTATGGTGGTATTTATGTAAATGCCTGACATAGAGAGAAGGCAGAAAATAATAAGAACACTATAACATAGAGAGAAGGCAGAAAAATATCATTTTAATGTAAATCTTAGCCAAAAATGATTTTAAATGAGCATTAACAACCAACTCAACTGGTTTTAAACCTAACATGTGCGGGGGGGGACAAACAAGTACGGTATTAAGGAATTTGCATGTGACTGTAATTATTTTCCCTGCAAATAATCAGTGCAGAGTTTCCATCAATGCTATGAGAAGGAGACCATGATCACAAGTTTTATTCCCCTTACAAGCAACAAGTATGCAGTGGTAAAACAATGATATCACAGTGGAGACTACCAATCAACAGAGAAACAGTTTGGTCCAGTCATTAAGACACCATGCCAGAAACCAAGAGATTGCGAGTTATGGTCTTCCTGAGGCTTGAAAGCCAGCTACCAGTTGAATCAGTTATTCTCTTTGAGTTATTCTTTTACCCACCTGACAAAGACTATTGTTCCTTTCCTTTCCTTTCCTTTCCTTTCCTTTCCTTTCCTTTCCTTTCCTTTCCTTTCCTTTCCTTTCCTTTCCTTGCCTTTCCTTGCCTTGCCTTGCCTTGCCTTGCCTTCCCTTCCCTTCCCTTCCCTTCCCTTCCCTTCCTTTCTCCCCTCTTTTAACTTTTTTTAATTGGCATGTTATGTAGAATTTTATGTGTATGACTATACATATTGGTCAGAGACTGCAATAAAGTTACCAGTTTTTAAACACAACAAAGAATGGCCTTAGTTTTTGTAGTAATGCTAAGGATAGGTGCTCTCTTCTCTCCCAGCTTCCCCCCCCCCAAAAAAAAAATATCCTCAAATTCAGTTATCAGGGATATACAGTAATAGCAGATACGAAATTCTGTGCACAGGCCCTAATATAAACTAAGATTCTGCACAACACTAGTAGAAATAATTTAATGTTAGTGAAATAAAAATAAAACCCTCTTTCTATGAAAACATCACAGACCTATTAGTAAAACACTACATTTGTGGACGTTTTGCAATATGTTAGTCTGGCTGCAATTTATAACATTAATCTCCAAAATATCATTTTGAGCATTTTTTATGTAAAGTGTACTGACATTTTATTTTTGTGTATAATTTGCATAATGTTGAAAATCAAATTCAAAAAAAGACGGATTGAATGCTTCGGTGGTTTGCATTTAATTTCCCATTATGCAGATATTTAAAATTAGGCCAACCTTTTCAGACTTGAACAGTGATTTTTAATGCCTGTTTCAAGCAAAAACCTGAGGTCTGAAGAAGACTAATATTTAAAGTTCCATTAATCAACTATTTTTGAAAAATTAAGGGTGAGAAAAAAAATCATTAACACTTGACTGAAAAGCTTTTCAAACAAGAAAAAAAAAACCCACCCAAAGATGGAATATTTTAAAGAAAGGAACAAGACTTGAAAAAGACAGAGAAGAAATAGAAGTAGACTAAAGAACTGTATTTATCTATTTAATAAATTTATTTGGTCCATCTGATATGCATGATTCTGGACATTAAACAAAATGTTACTTTTTTCTAAACTATAACATTGGTTTCTCTTTTTAAATTTTCAAAAGAAATGTGATTCATGCTATGCTTTTGTTTCAGAAAATATCTACTATCATGCTATTTCTCTTCCTTAACACCAGAATTTTTCTACCAATCTATGGTTATTTATACACATCTACACACATTATATACATTCGTTCATTCATTCATTTGTTCGTTTGCTCGTTCAATTTCTATTGCTGCCCATCTCAGTCAATGATTCTGGGCAGCTTATAGTTTAAGAAATATATTACAATTGAGACATTAAAACATTTTAAAACAATAAAAAACAATATAAACATCCACAGTAAATATACATAGCAGCTGAGATACTTGCCAGTAAGCAATACAGCCAGGGAACAGGCCCTTGATACATTCAGCATCCCTAACACACTTGGGGAAAAGCCCATGTTCTAGTTGACACCAAATTAGCACCTGGAAAGTATAGAGATAGAAAATCAGACTAACTTCATTAAGTAAACTTTGACCATGCTGCCAATCCAAATCTACTCCAAAGAGATCCACTTTTTAGACCGGAGTTGCTTAATAGGAAGAGGGGAGTGAAGAATAATAGTTGGTCTTTAAACTCTACAAGCTGGATCCAGCAAGGAAACATATGTTGATTGCAACCAAAGAGGAATGCTTACAGCAAGAGTAAGGAAGGTGCCTCCAGCCCACCTGCCTTGGTAAGAGGAGGAACTCTCGGGGAAATTAGGTCTGCTTGGCTGAGACTGCTGTGTACTGTACGTGGACCCAGGACATCAAGGCCTTCCTGAAAACCACTGGCCCTTCCCAATTGGGTATAGCACAACAAATTCAGCAGGGAGCAAATTAGTTCCAGTTTTCTTTGGTAGGTGAAATAATGATGAACTGGATGTAGGAAAATGTTTGATCAGTTCTATTAACTAATAGATAATTAATTATCTATTAGCAGTGGTGGGATTCAGCCAGTTCGCACCACTTCGGCAGAACCGGTAGCGGCATCCACACAGAGGACCGGTTGTTCACATATTTGAATCCCACCACTGTCTATTAGTTAACAGAATCATTGGATTGTTAAAAAATGATTATTCTTTTAAGCTTATATATGTAGATTTTGTTGATTGTATATACTTAAATTTTACATTTCATTTGAAGTACTGACTGTTCCTTAGTATATATTTTATTTGTAACTTTTTGATTACCTATTATCCAATTCTTACATGTTTTTAGAGAAATATTTTATGCCTTATAAATGCTTAAATTTCTGCCTACTGAAATCCTTACAATATTGTACTTCAAAAACATATTAAATTACAGCAAAAGAAAGGGAAAATGTAACATTAGTTAAATCAAGCTAAAAATTAGTAAAGTGTGTCTCATGCCATGAAAACCATATCCAGGTTCTGGTTATAATTCTTGGATTTGTTCCAATTCTTGAGGTATAATATTTACTTTCAGTTTCAGTCTTCTTTTAAAGGAGCTTTAGAACTGGTTCAACACCTTCTATTTGCTGCCTATTTGGATACATCATTTGTTCTTGCTGTATTGCACAGCTTTGAGAAATATTTATTTCAGAACTTGAAATGTTCATTCCCAAAAATTACCAGTGAGTTAGAAATTAATTTTAGCAGTCCAGTGAGCTGGAACAATATTGAAACACACCTCTTTTTTGTCTTATATTTGTGCCACTAAGTCACACTGATGGATTTCCTGATCAGTTAAAAGACTGAGATGTTTTAATCTCAACATGTACTTTCATATTACACTTTTTAAAAATTAAATAAGTAACTGATTTTAAAATCTCCACATGACAATTATTATTGTAGAAATTCTTTGAATCTCTGAAGTGCTATTCCTAAATGATTTTTTTTTTGTTTTCATTATGCTTAAAAAAGGAAATTAAGACATACTTTTCATCGGTCGAATGTTCTGTGATAGCAGAATATATTTTTTATCTCTTGATTAACAATCTCATTTGTTGAAAGACAAACTAAGCTGCTATGATGCTCTGCAACAAATAACATAATTATAATAGTATTAAGGAATGAATATTTGATAGCCATGGTTTTAAGGAAAACAAATTACCCTTTAATTTGGAGAAAATAATAAAACTGTCTATATTTTCATGATTTTACTTCTTAATTTGTAATTTGGTTGCCAAGCATCAGTTGCTGCTTTTATGGTATCTAATGTTAACCTTGACCTGGAGAAGGACAGTTGAATCATGTCCTTCTAGATCAGTGGTTCTCAACCTTTTTTAGGTTGAGACCCCACTTGCCCCGCCCATGTGCACCGCGACCCCGACCCGGGCGCGCGCGCGCTTGCGCGCATGCGACGGGCCGATCCGCGCATGCGCGGGGCACACGCGCCGGAAAAAAATAAATAAAAAATAAATAAAAAAATAATGAAAAAAATGGCGGACCGCGACAGGCGGATCCGCGCATGCACGGCGCGTGCATGCGACGGGCCGATCCGCACATGCGCGGCACGCACACACCAAAAAAAATAAAAAAAATAAAAATTAAAAAAAATTTTTAAAAAAAAACAAAAAACAAATTGGTGGACCGCGATGGGCGGATCCGCACATGCGCGGCACGCGCACGCCGGAAAAAAATAAAAAAAAATTAAAAAAACAAAACAAAACAAAATGGAGGACCACGACGGGCGGATCCGTGCATGCGCAGCGCGCGCATGCGATGGGCCGATCCGCACATGCGCAGCACGTGCACGCACGCCAAAAAAATAAAAAAATTAAAAAAATTCAAAAAAATTCAAAAAAAACCAAAACAAAATGGCGGACCGCGGTGTCCGGCGACCCCCGCAAAACGGTCGTTCGACCCCAAATGGGGTCGCGACCCATAGGTTGAGAACCACTGTTCTAGATGAATCATGAAGTCAGTACAATGAGTGAAAGCTGCAGTCCAGCACTCTTTGGAAAACCCAGATATCTGTACTAGTCTTTAGCACAAAGAAACAATGAGACACATAAAGAAAATCTGTATTTTTATTACTGCATTCAAAAAGGGATTTTTATAATATTGGTCTGTCATCCTGTTTTTAGTATCTTGGTATATATAATAATGAAACTTATTCAGTCAGGGTGATTAAACAATTAAATTTCTAAAAAGAATGTTTCACATTTCAGGCAAAGAACTATAGCACATTTAGAAAGAAATGTCACCTTTATGTTATTGCTGATTAAACTATTAGATGATGCAAAGCTTTTTTTTTCAAAAACAAATGCTCTAGCAAAGTCCTTATTAAATTGTGAACTTTTTCTATGTGCTGTCCATATTTTCATTTTAAGTTTCTCCTAAATGGGAGAACAGGAGGAAAATATGGACAAAACATTATTTAAAGCATCCTCCTTGGAATCACTGGCCTTCTGCTTTTGGACAGAAAAGATAACTGCTATAAAGTTGTTTTTTATCATATGAACTGCCTTCTACTAGTCTCACAATGAAATTGCATGTTCACTTCTGCATTCTGATCAAGAATAGGAAAAGTGGAAATGAATGGTAAGAAATCTAATGCAGTGCCACAGAGAATAAGCCAAAGACTGCTCTCTAAAGAATCATTACACAGAGAGGATTATAGTCACAAAAAGGAAAATAGAATGGAAAAGAAATAGTTTTAATTTGTACTCAGAATTTCTTACCTGAAAAGCAAGCCTTGAAGGATGGAACTATAAAATAATACTGAATAGAGTTGAAAGATGATAGTTTTGTTATTTATCATTTTCTCTTAGAGCAGCGGTTCTCAACCTGTGGGTTGTAACCCTTTTGGGGGTCGAACGACCCTTTCACAGGGGTCGCCTAAGACCATCAGAAAACACATATTTCCGATGATCTTAGGAACCAAGACACCGCTCTGCATCCATCTCCGCATGGCCTCCTCCACCATTTGCAGAGGGAGAGAGAGAGGCACTTTCACTTCACTTCTCTCTCTCTCTCTCAGGCAGACTTCAGCTGAGGACACAGCGGAGGCCGGGCCAGGGGCAGCGGGGACCCCCGACGATGCTGCCATAAGAGAGGGAGAAAGCGAAGAATGAGAAACAGAGGAAAAGAGAGGAAAGAGAGAAAGAGAAAGAGAGGGGAAAGAGAAAGGGAGGAAACAGAGAAAGAGAGAGAGAGAAAGAGAGGAAAGAGAGAGGAAAGAGAGAGGAAAGAGAGAAAAAGAGAGAAAGAAAGAGAGAAAGAAAGAGAGAAAGAAAGAGAGAAACAGGGGAGAGGAAAGAAAAAGAAGAAAGAGGGAAAGAGAGAGGAAAGGGAGAGAGAAGAGAAGAGAGAGAGAGGAAAGAGAAAGAGAAGAGAGAGAGGAAACAAAAAGAGAAAGAGAGGAAAGAGAAAGAGAGGAAAGAGAAAGAGAAAGGAAAGAGAGAAACAGGAAAAGAGAGGAAAGAGAGAAAGAGAAAGAGGGAAGAAAGAGAGAAAGAGGAAACTGTTTGATAAGATTTTGTTACCTCAGATGAGAAATTAATCAAGAAAATGTATAACTTTTTGTTAATTTTAGATATGGAAAATGAACAAATGAAAGAAACAATGACAAGATGGGCAAAAATTTTTGGCTACAATATAGAATTAGAAAAATGGCAAATGTTATGGGAGAGAAACTATAAATTAACAATGTCAACTTCATACAAAGAAAATCTGTATAAAATGTTTTATAGATGGAACCTACCGCCAGCAAGATTAGCAAAAATGTTTAAAAATATGTCAGATAGATGTTGGAAATGTAAACATAACATAGGCACGTATTATCACATTTGGTGGACATGTGGTAAGGCAAAGGCTTATTGGAGAAAGATACATATGTGATTAGAAAAAATACTGGGTGAACAAGTGAATTTTAAACTTTTTTTACTAGGTATTATACCTGAAAAGACTAATAAGCAGAAATTATATTTAATCTTACACATCACTACAGCAGCCGAGAATAATTTTTGCACAATACTGGAAGAATGAAGGACTGCCATCAGAGGAAGAAATAATCAGGAAAATATTGGAATGTGCAGAGATAGACAGATTAACTATGAGGTTGAAAGATAAAGAAGATACAGACTACTATCAAATTTGGAACTTATTTTATTCTTGGTTAGAGAAAAGAATGAAGGATTAGGAATTGAACATGTATTAGCATAGCAAATTCCAGACAACTTGTTGATTGGAAAAACTAACATATGTTGATGGAAAAAAAACCCAATAAAATTTTTATTAAAAAAAAAAAAAGAAAGTGAGAGAGAAAGAGGAAAGAGAGAGAGAAGAGAGAGAGGAAAGAGAAAGAGAGGAAAGAAAGAGAGAAAGAGAGAGGAAAGAAAGAGAGAAAGAGGGAGAGGAATTGTGCTTCTCCAACCAGGCTGGGCGGAGCCGGCGGAGCAACCTTCCTGCCCCCCCCGGCCAGCTGGATGGGGGGTTGGGGGTCACCACAACATGAGGAACTGTATTAAAGGATCATGGCATTAGGAAGGTTGAGAACCACTGTCTTAGAGGCATTCAGCATTCAGTACTAAAGAAACCAAAAAGTAGAATTTAGTTCAAGCTGTTTGGATGTGAAAATGAATGGGAAACAAGTGATTGTGGAAGTTGAGAGGCAAGTTTAAAGATGATGATGATGATGCAAAATTACATATTGTATTTTGTGAAGTATCACAAAGCTACCCATATATATATTGATTTACAAAATTTATGAATTACGGTATCTGTATATCACTAATGACATTTTCTACCAATTTCATATCCACTAACATTTGCACAGAGTTTTATGACAAATACAAACTTTGTATTCCCCTTTTTGTCTGTCTCCAGGAAATAACTGATTTGGTGTATGTTTCCATACTGACCAAGTGCTTTTTCTTAATCTTTAAGTTAAAGTACCACTAGAGGGCACAATATTCTTAAGGTATTTTCTTCTGGATCCTAAAATGTTTAATAAATTATCTGATAACTGGAGTGATTTTTGTTTTTTTTTATATATATATTTTTCCCCAACACAATAAGCTCTCATCTTCTGATTCAGATCTATAGAATTAGTATTACAAAATAGGCAAGATTAAATGTATTGCTAAACATTCCAATGTGTTCTTAAAACCACAGGTGTGTGCACGTGCAATGTTTGTTACTTGATGTGTAATTCTGCAAATATTTCTTTGAAGTTCTATGTCTTTGGTGGGAATAAAGTTATATTCTTGTTTACTTAACAGCAGATAGCAGGAGTGTTATTATACAGAGTGCTGCACTTTTTTGGGGGGTAGACTTGAGGTGATGACAGATCTGCCTTATGTACTATCATCTTCCCAAATAAAACCAGTCTGCATAGGTTAATCCTCTGCCCAGTGGAGGAACCTACTACTGTAGTACTCCAACAAATTGCCATCTAACCTCTGTTAAACATTTCAGTGTAGGAGAGTCCACTCCCACTCCCTCCCAATCCTGTATGTTCCCTTGCTGAACAGCTCTTATCTCTAGGAAATTATTATGTGTCATCTTCCACATTGCAGCTCCTCAGTACTTCTATATGTAGAAGATACCTACATGTCTACCCATAGTCTACCTTGCTCCTCAAATCATTCCTCCGTGCTTCTTATCATTTCCTATGGATATGCTCCACATTATCAGTATCCTTTCTAAAAAGTGATACTCAGAACTGGGTGCAATATCCTAAATGTGGTCTGAATGGTAAAAAAAAAAGGGAAGAGTAATTAACCTTGAACTCAACACTATATTCCTCTTTATCTTATTTAGGGCTACCTTTGTTTTGTTTTTTTCCTGCAACTTCACCAAGACATCCAAATCTTTGTTACATGTAATACTGCCCAATGTGGTCTTTCCATCCTATGCTTTTGCCTTTGATTTCTTTCTTTTTTTTCCATCTAGATCACTGACCTTGCTTTTCTTCTTGTTGAAATTCATTCTGTTTGTTTCTACCCAGTATTCCAGCTTCCTTCTGAATAGTGATTCTGTAACATAACATTTTTACTATTCCGTCAGCTTTTGTTCCATCCACAAATTTGATAATTCTATTTTTCAGTTGCTCACCTAAATCATTTATATGTATAACTTGAGCAGCACGGGGCCTAAAATGGAATTTGACAAAATGCTTCTTGTTACTTCCTTCCAAATGAATGCAAGCTATTAATGCAGTCACATTGGATAAGCTTATTCAACCAGTTCAATAGCCATCTAATGGTGCCATTGTCAAGCTTACCTTTTGCTACCTTCTCTGATGGATGGCTTTATTATTGAAGACTTTCGTCACTGAATGTTCCCCTTGGAGGAGGAGAATGAGGCAAAGTAGGAGTTGAGGAGATTTGTTTTCTTCCCATTACTTGTTTCTATCCTACAAACATGTTCATGTCAAAGGACCACTTTCCCCCCATTTTCTATAGACACATCAAAAAAAAACCTTTCAATTGCTTTTACTTTCTCTTCACCACCTAAATTTCTTTTCTGCTTTATTTCTGCAGATAAGAATTACTTGATTACTTGGTGACCGCATCTCTATGTTCTACAGATTCTTTTTCAACATTTAGCTCAGCTGAAAGTTTCCTATACATCTATAAATTGTCTAAATTGCTCCTATTTTTTTCCTCATTGGATTGATGTGTGATTGATTTCCAATCTTATTTTTTTTCTAAGGCTGACTTCGGTGCTCTTTTTGATATGAGAATTTCTATGCTTCAGATCCCACCTAGTACTTCTTTAAGCTTGCTGAAATTGGCTGTCATGGAATTTAAAATGCATGTACAACTCTCTCACATTTGGTGCACTGGTTAAAATGCAGTATTGCAGGCTGCCTCTGCCCACTGCCAGGAGTTTGATACCGGCTCAAGACTTAGTCAGCCTTCCATCCTTCCGAGGTCAGTAAAATGAGGACCCACATTGTTGAGGGCAATATGCCGACTCTGTAAATTGCTTAGACAGGGCTGTAAAGCACTATGAAGCGGTATATAAGTCTAAGTGCTATTGCTATTGCTATTTTCTTTCTGCTAATATCCTTTTTTATTTTTATTAAAGGTTTTGATTATAATAATAAAGACAAAGTAAACTAGAAAAAAGAAATAGAAAGAATAAAAAGTGCAAAGGAAGAAAAAGAAAAAAAGAAATAAGGTAAAGAAAAGAAATACCGGTAAGTAAAAGTGATGCCCAATCTTAATGTCAAGTAGAAACAATTTTGATAACACTTCCCTGTATAGGGTTACAAACAAGTAGCTCTTCGACCCATAACTTCTCTTTTGTATAAACACAGCTATAAATAATTTTCAGTCCTGGTGTCAGCAAAAAAAAAAAATCCATACAGGTTTACCTTGACCAACTCTATATTTGTTCCTTTTAATTCTAACAATCTTTAATTCATTCAAATGTGGTCATAGAATTTGATCCCTCTTCGGATTTTTTCCCCATCACAAATGCTTCTTTGAGGCATTAGCAAACCTCTTTGGTTTGTCATTTGCACTTTCACTTTCTCCTTCAAAAAGTTAACCAACTTTTACCCCCAGTAAAAAGGGGTCATTCTTTTGACTTGTCATTTCTAATTCCACTTTAACTGCCTTCTCTATTTTGCAGTCCACACTTTTTTATTATCCAGTATTTCTGATCCTAGAACTTCTACATCAAATCTAACATTTGTATACATAGTTTATTCATAGAAGCAGACATAATTGCTGATATTTCTTATATTGTAGGAACTAATGTCTGGCCTATTCTTCAAAAATTTCCTGAAGTATTTTTACTGTTATAACATTTTATGTCATTTCATGATTGAACTGAAAATCAAAGGCAAGTCTACGTTTCCTCCCTTTTTCTACTTGGAATCTAATTTCTGAAATCCCAAAGTCTCAAGTTTTTGTTATGACTTGAAATAGACAAAGCAATCTGGTTCCCATGAAATGCTGTTTATATTATTATTATTATTATTATTATTATTATTATTATCCAATGTTCCAAAGTTATGTGAACCCTTACTTAGTTTATAACATTCTTAGATAAAAAACCTATTTAGCCATTTGTTTTTTTATTTTCACGTCTTTAAATTCTTAAACTTAGAGTCACTTTTTATTTTATTAAAGAAGGGAGGTAAATTGATCAGGTGGCTTTTCAAATTTGTTGTTCAGAAGATCTTTGATACCTTTAGGATATTAAATAAGCAAACTCACCCTTGCTATTAATGTCGGGGGAGAAATGCTCCCATTGGGAATAAAATGGGAGGGGTAAATCTCCCAATGCACAATAGAGAAACTAAGGGGTGATCCACATTTTGACCCCATTCAGGAGATTCTTCATTCCTGGTCAACGATCAGTACTGAAAACCCCATTGTAGATTGCAGTAGTATGAATTCATCTTACAGCAAGAGAGGAAGAAATTATATGGAAGAATGCTATATCCACATGTGAGCATTTAATAAATGGGAATGCTTTTTGTGTATGCAATGTGGGAAGCAGACGGACTATGGGGTAGTTTCTTTACCACCCATAATTATCTACAGCATATGTGGCCATTAGGGATCTCACCACCCTGTGTGGAAATTGCCTTCAGACATACTGAGTTTTCAAGGAAGGCCTGTGTTGTGTCCTGAGTCTGCAAAAGCAGGCTCGGGACGTTGCATTGGTCCCGGGCATTCCAAAAGCTGCCCGGGGACCAGACAGAGCGGCGCCAGCCTTGTGCGCATGCGCAAGGCACAAAAACGCTCTGTTCCTATTGGTTGACAATGTCCGGGTTTCTGGCCATATAAAAAGCCCTGCGTGCCTTTTGCTTTTGCTTGGTTGTTGTAGATGTGAATAAAGTGTTTGTTCAGCATCGCCATGTGTCTTCATCATTCGCACGCGGACGGAGTACACAACAGCCTGCATGTGGGTTCTCCATCTTGAGAGGTTTTATTGCACTGCTGTTTTATTGCATTATTGTGCTGTTTCTCCTTCAGGTAAGCCCTATTTAATATATCTTTATAACAGCAAGCTAACATCATTTTGTTTAGGCTGTACATCTTTTCTTGGATTTTCTTAATACTAACAGAAACTAAAATGGTGTACCGTTGATTTGTGTACACTGAACTTCAAGGAAGCAGATTAACAGACCTAAAGGAATGAGGAAATAGGTTTCCATGGCAGGAGAAGGAGAAGCTACTGGGAAATGAAGTGGATGGACAGAAGCTCCTAAAAAGGGAGTCAATAAAATGCAGTTGCAAACAATTCCACTAAGTATAAAAAAGATAACAAAAGAAATAGCTTGACTATGCTGAATATCTGCAAATTAATAAAAGGCAGAGAAAGGAATCAATCAATTTATTACAGCCAAAGGCCACATAAATCAAACATCCAAATAAAACAAAACTAAACAGAACCATCACGTGGACATAGCAGTACATCACAGAGAAAGGAATCAGCAGAGAAAAATATACAGAAATAGCCAAGTCTCAGATAAAGGAATGAGCTGCAGTGGGAAACAATGCTAGAATCAACTTGATAAACTTTTATCTTGGAAAAATGGGTAAACTGGTGGAAGACAAATAGGAAGAAGAGCACAAGAAAATATAGATATCATTATCTGCCTACAGTGATACTGTGAAATATAGTAGAGCATATCAAACTGATTGATCTATAATCAATTGAAAATACTGTGATGACTCAAGTTCATCATGCATTTGTCAAGAATCACTTATGTCAGGCTAATTATATTGCTTTATTTGACCACAAAGCCTTTTTAATTGATTGTGGGAATGCTAAAGCCATAATATATCTTGATTTCATTAGAACATTTGAGAGTAGTCCTTAATATTCTGATTAGCAAGCTAGCTACATATGAGGTGGGTATATTGTCAATTAAGGAGATATGTAGCTGGCGTGAAAATCATACTGAACATTTTTATTAATGATTTGGATGATAAGTTGAAATAAACGCTTAACAGATCTTCAGATGACACAGAATTGGCAGAACAGTTAATGCTCTAGAAATAAAAATAAAAATATGTTAGAGAATAGATTGTTGAAAATAATTGAATGAAATTTAACAATAGCAAAGTTCTTCAGTTAGAAAACCAGTAAGTTATAGAACTGAATACTTGGCTGGGCAATAATAGTGAAAATGATTTTGAAATAGTACTTAATTACGAACTGTAAATGAGTCAGCAGTAATGCAGTCACAAAAATGCAAATACATTTTAGGCTGCATCCATAATTGTTTCCAAACCATCTGAATAAAGTTCTACTTTATATTTTAGTGGTCAGATTTCTCTCTGGATATTATATCCAGTTTTGGACACCACATTCAAAGGATCCAGATGAATTGGAACATGTAAAAAAGGGTAGCTGTGATAAGAACTGTTCTTATTAAGAAAGAATAAAATAACTAGGAAGGTCTAACTAGGAAAAAAGACAAAGATGGATAAGGTAGAACTTATCATTAGTTGGAAAACTTGGCACATAGAAGAAAGCCCCTTTTATTCTCAAATTAATTAAAGTTATGGGAAGATATATTGTGCTAAATGGTAGGAAATGTTTTTTATATAATTTGCTCTTGATAAGATTTTAAATGTTTCTTGAGATGTAATAATTTAAACATTGTGTTTGTTGTGGTAAGAGTTATTATTGGAGTATGATAAAACAACATTTTTCTACAGAATTCAGAACCGATGAATTTTCATAATGAATGCATACAGTATGTCGCTTTTGCTCAATCCCGTAGGAAAACAGCATAACCATATTCTGCTAAGCATGACCAATTTTGGACTGGCAGATTGAAACAGGCACAAACAGGTTTTGTAAAGTGCCTCAGAGGTTAAAGGTGCACGTCTTTAGTATTTTATTGATTTAAGTGCATAGGTTTATTTTGACACAGTAAAGGTAGTGTCTCTAGTAGAAAAGGCACATTCATAATTGGAGACATCTATTTTTCTTGACATAGCCAATTGACATTTGGAAAAAAAAATAATGTCCACATTAAAAAGACCAGTTAGGATTTTTATGTTCCCTTTATATTTCTAAGATACACATGAAAACATTTTTCCTGGGCTATTTTTTACTCACAACTGGATCTCTTTTAGATTGGAAGCAATTGGCTGATCTGCACAATCATCATAACATCTTAGAATTATAGAATCATAGAGTTGGAAGGGACCTCAGAGATCTTCTAGTCCAACCCCCTGCTCAAGGCAGGAGCCTTATACCGTCCATGTCAAGTGGTTGTCCAGTATATTTTTGAAAACCCCCAGTGATCACTGATTCTAGTATTGCAAACAATAATCCTTGGAAATTACCTCAATGTTCATAGCATCTATTGCTTTGTATATAAGATGATGGCTGAGTAACACATTTTCAACAGGATTTTAGAACTTACTAAGCAATTGAAGGGGCAATGTTGGTTTGCTACCTAGTCAAGCAATCTGCCAATTCAAAATCTATGTGGATAATAAAATAAAAGTTTTTATCATGAAAGAGAAAGAAATGCCTCTGAGTTTGTATTAGAAATGCTGACTATCTTCCTAAAAATGTAATGCAGTAGAAGTAAACTTCCATCAACCAATAAATAAATAAATAGAAATATCACTAAGTAATATAAGCCTTCTCTACTGGATGTAGAGAAATCCCATTCTAAGAGATTCATCCAAAAGTTTTTAGCACCTAAAATTTTGTGTGTGTGTCTCTGTGTGTGCCCTTTTAACTTGCTCTTATTCCATAGAAGATCTAACCTATGTTAAGCAATGCATCACACAAAATAAAGATGTACAATTTACTTAACTTGAGTTACTTAAAGTCTTGGATGCTACTTAAAGCAAATTTCTACCCATGCTAATCCTGATTATCATTTTTTTTTCCTGGAGATAAATTATGTAGACTATATTCTTCTGCTACTGGAATGCTTTTTGTGGGACTCTGTATCTTTTTCTCCTTACCTCCTTTTGCATAGTTTTTTTGTTAATATACAGTTAAGAATGGTCTTGTCTGATTTATTTTTATCAGCTAAAAAGAAGAAAAATCTGAATGCTAGTTCCAATGCCTCATAATAACAACATTTTAGTGTCCCTTGCCTATCTAACAGAGTACCAGTATGCTAGCAGGTCAGCTTATTCACAAAAGGACCTATCCGTAGAAATGTTGAATTTTTAAACTAGGAGTCTGTGCATTAAAGTGATAGAGAAGAGGGATACTGTACATAAAATACAAGCGCTAAATTAGAAATATCCAAAGCAAAAAACAGTCAGTCTTGATCAATAATATAACTAGTGAAGAGCCGAATAGGAACCTATGACATTTCACTTGTTGCTAAATTAGAATTTCCATCAGTTCTCACTAACTTAATCAATGTGAGGATTACAGGAAACTGAAACTTGACCAAAGTGCTTTTTCAGGTCGAATGAGCAGTTTGTGAAGAACTTAGGAGGGAAAAATTCCTTCCAGCATAGAATAGAGAATGTTAGATCTGAAAGGCATTTGGCATTGATACACTGAACTAATCTATATTTTAAAACCATGGTTTGCTTAATAAGCCACAAAGTGGTTGGATTTACATATGTTAAACCACAGTACACACACTGCGCAATGCCAAAAGCAAATATTATTGTAGAACCCTGCAAAAGCAGATTCTGCTGTTTTACTTAGACTTCATTCAGTTGCTGGGCATAATTCTATAGAGCTCATGTTAGATCTGCATTTTTAATATAGCCACTGATTTTATATTTTAATGCCCTAAAGGAAAAATAAAAATGTGTGCGATCCCTAACATTACTATTTCAAGCTTTAGAAAGCTCATCTTCTGCAGGGCCACACAAAATATAAGTGATGTCCTGAATTTCTGAATAATGTTACCAAGAAGTGGCAAAGATAGTGGGTTTTTTATCATTAAAAACGCATGCAAAACACAACTGTATGATGCATACCACTCATCCCCCTATTGTATAGAATGTATTAACAAAAGAGCCAGAATACTGTATTTTCACCAAAATAAAATATTATGATTTGAGAGTTGTTAAGTGTTATTTGCCTACAGCAAAAATCTGGTGATGCTACATTTGCAAAATTGAGAGTTGTGTATTCATGTACAAAAAAAACCCAAAAACCTGACAAGATTCTGCATTTAAATTCACTTTGAAACATACAAGTTGATTTCAAATCAACATTCTTGAAATACCATTAAATGGGCATATCAGAAAATGATGTGTACCTGAACCTTTTGAAGATTTTTGAATTGTCCTGATTTGGAACATGGGTCCATAACACAGTCTTGAGAATAATTACGTGTGTCAGATAATCTGAGACACTGATGAATGATTGCGAGTTTCCCTCTCTGGAAGTTACCATCTTCCATCAAAATACATTTGTACTGAGATTTGTCTTGGTCATAATAGCTTAAGATAGAGAAAGCCTTCTGGAAAGCATTTTGAATTAATTCCCCTTAAGGATGGAAGTTTTGATAAGATTTTTTTTCACTGTATTGTAGTTCTTTTCATTTCAGATGTTTACAACTCTGGCAATGAAACAGCTCTCCCAAATAAAACCTGAAGACTCATTTGTACTCTTAACCACAACACAAATATGTCCTACTAAGCTATGCTGTGTCCCCAGGATATTGTCTGGATGTCATCTCCAGCAACAAGTCTGACAATTTCAAGCTGTCTTTAGCTGTATCTACTCTAAAGATACAGCTTTCTCTCCTCTCGTTGCGCTGAGGATTCAATTTAAATGACAATGATATTGCCAACGTGATCTCCCCAGTTCCTACTGGCCATTTCAGTTTGCAGCTGGCAGACACACCCCTCCAGTGGCTGGGGTGCTCTCCATAGACATTTTGGAACAAGCTGGCAGAAGTCAGTGGAAGTCTGGCTAATACAGAGGCCCATGTAATTTTGAACGGCATTTGACCAGCAGTAATCCTATGTTGCATTGAAATCAAATAAACCAGAAAAGAGAGTCAAATTCTATGAACTGTAATTTACTGGTTTGGTTACCAATGGGTACATTAAGAGTTTTCCACTGCTTCAAACAACATGGGGCTTCTGATGGCATCATTTTTTTATCATTTTTAATACAAAGAGGGAACCATTTTCTCTAACTGCTCCATTATGGCTCTAAGCCTGCCCAAGGCTACTACCACCTACAACAGCAGCCCCCAACCTTATGGGCACCAGGTACCAGTTCCATAGAGAGAGGTTTTTCCGCGGGCTGGTGGGGGCGGCGTTTCATGTGCTGACTGCATCCCACGGATGGGGCTTTGCTTGTTTGCGTCGTCCGGTTTCTGGCATGCCGCAGACCAGTGCCAGTTCACCGACCAAGGGTTGGGGACCCCTAATCTACAAGAACAAAACTGAACTTGCTAGCAGTGTTGCCATTTTCTTGCAGTAGAAACTAAACTTAGCCCCGCCTTCCCGCTTTGCTCTGGGCCCCTCCTCTGCAGCTGTGACTTGTCAGTTTGACTACTTTAGGACACTAGTTCAGAAGATAGTGCCCAGCTGGGGGAAAAAAAAACCCCACACACCACGTTGTTCTTTGAGGGTTGAAATGGCAGGAGGGCAAACAACCATGGATATGAATATGGATATTCACCACTAGCTTTCCTTAAGGGATTCCACATTAAAATGGCAAGGACGGCACTGGTCACCAGCCTCCTTAGGTGGCATAATAGGGCTCAGTAAGGATACCCTGGCATGAGGGATTGGACTGGGAGGCAGAGAGCCTCCTCATCTATCCCTGCTGCACTTGCTGTCAAGAGCATCGTTTCCTGATCTGCTTTCTTTTCTAAACATGTAGTTGCTTGTGGATGGCAGGCTTGTCTGCCCAATTTACATTTGGAAGCCAACGTCAGGCTGAGCTTTAGCAGCAGTAAGCAAAAAAGGTCAGCAAGATCTAAGCTACGGAAAATATTTTCCCTGTAAAAATACTGAAGGGAGAGGAAGCCAGCAGTGTCCAGATTTGAAGCTGGGGGAATTGTAAGCTTTTCAGCCCGGGGTTGCCTTGGGTTTCCACTTATACGCCCCTCCATCTAAAATCTTCCCTCACCTTCTCCCGAGGTTTGGTTTCTTTCTCGGAGGGGGATGTTCCGACGGAGAGTGACTGACTCAAGTCGTATCTCCGCTCAGCGCTCGTCTCGCGCCGAAGCGACGAGGGAGTTGCTGGGAGTCACATGGAAGCGGCTCCCAGTTAGCGAACCCGCGCATCGCTTCGGAGCGCTCGGGGTCCATCCAGTCAGTCTCCGAGGACCGGGGAAGTCCTGCGGTTGGAGAAAATGTAAATAAGGGGGAAGGCGGGTCTCTGCAAGCCACCTGCTTCTTTCTGAAGCGTGTGTCACCATGAGTAAGAGGAGAGCGGGAAAACGGCTCGGCTCCACACAAGGGCTTGCTTTCAAGCTGTGGGAAAAGAGCGAAAGAAGAGGCGCGTTCCCTTTGGAAGTGTAGGTTTCCGATTTTTGTTGTTGTTTTTTTTCCCCCTTTGGTTGCGTCCTGCGGTTTCTTTCTCGCCCGCCTTCCCCCCCCCGCTGCCCCACCCCACCCCCAGGCGCATCTTTCTGTCGCCTCTGAGCTGGCTGAAACTTCCCTGGAACTTGGCGAGAGTGTGGGGGAGGAGGCGAAAGGGGATCCCTCTCGGTCCCTCCCGCTCTCCGTTCTGCTGGGTGGATTTCGCACCGGTCCGTTTTTACGCATACGGTAATTTCTCCCGAGCTTTGGCAATATAGATGGGGGAGGGAGGCAGGCAGTGGGAAGGCATAAGGAGAGGGTGCTTGTCGCCTAACGCGACCTTCTGAACACGATGGAGGAGCGGTTAAAGCTCAACAGAGACAAGCTGAATGATTAAAAAAAAGGTAATTGCCGACATCCGAGGCTGTGAGATGGGCTCCTCCACTTTTTTCTTTTTTTACTCCCGAGCTGGAGCTGCTACTGCGACGACTGGACTGGAAGCGGTTTTCATGACTCCTCGAGGGAGATTTCCTTTCTGCGGTGCTTGACTGCCTCTCTTTGTATATTTTGCTGCTATTTGGCACAAGGGAGCGGAGACGCGCCGGGCACAGCCTCCTTTCTTGCTCCTCCTATCCGGTTTATTCGGTAGCGGCGGGTACTTTTTCGCCTGCGTTTGCACGAGAGGCAACAGCTTGCCTGTCTGGCCGCTGGGGAAGCCTTGGCAAAGCAAAATATACTGAACCGGTCACGGATTG
This sequence comes from Bothrops alternatus, assembly GCA_034064705.1. Lineage (NCBI taxonomy): Eukaryota > Metazoa > Chordata > Lepidosauria > Squamata > Viperidae > Bothrops > Bothrops alternatus. The sequence goes on from JARGCV010000033.1 coordinate 2,429,176, forward strand.
AAGCGGGAGCCTCCAGGCTTCGGGGTTGTTTTTTTTTTTTTTTTTTTTTTTTTGCCCGCCTCTCGTTTCCAAACAGTTTCTGTAAATCAAGGTGGCCGGCTTCTCGCCGCCCGCCCTCTCCTCTCCCTCCGGCTTTCTTCCAAGCAGTTCCTGGTTTGCCTGGTGTCAACCGCGGTTGACCCTGGATCTCGTCTTAGGCGGAGAGGGAAGAGCAGCGCTCTGTTCCTTTAAGGAGAACTAGCTAGGTACCTTATTCTACTCCAAAGTTCTCAATAAAGAGAACGCAGCTGAGGAAATGAAGCGTTGCTGAAGCCACTGAAGGAAACCGAAGCTAAGCAGGAATCTCCAAGGGGAGCGGAGTGTGAGCGCCTTTTCTCCCCCTCCCCCCTTCCCAACCCTCCACAATTCCTGCTGTGGATTACCAAGGTGGCCCCCACGGCTCCTTCTGCCCCCTTCCTCCTTGGCGGGAGTTGTGGGGAAAACGCCAGGCGGCTGCAGCCCCAGTTTCTTCTCGGCCGCCTTCTTTTCCTTTCCTCAGCCCAAAGAGGAACCTGCTCGCCCCTCATCCCCAGTCAAGCGGGAGCTCGCACCGCTTGCCGCCACCACCGCCGCCGCCGCCGCTGCTTTTGCCCCTGCCGTGATGCCATGCCCCGCAGCTACAGCGGAGGAGATGACAAGGGCGGCTCCGCCGGGATCTGGTTAAAGAGCAGCTCGGCAGGGCGCTACGGCTGCAGCAGTAGCAGCAGCAGCAGCGGAATGAAGGATGTGGAGTCCGGTCGGAGCAGGGTGCTCCTGAACTCGGCGCCCTCCCGAGGGGACGGCTTGCTCCTCCTGGGCACCGGCGGCGGGTTTGGCTTGCGAGAGAGCCGGCGAGGCAAGCGAGGAGGAGCCCGGATGAGCCTGCTGGGGAAACCGCTCTCCCACAGCAGCAACCCGATCTACCGGCGGAACGCCAAGTACCGGAAGCTGCAGAACTATCTCTACAATGTACTGGAGAGACCGAGAGGCTGGGCTTTCATCTATCACGCGTTCGTGTGAGTAGCACGGGTGCCGGGGACAGACGCGTGCGCTCCGGCGGTGACTGAGCTGCCACATGGGTGGGGAAGTGGGTGGAGCCCCCACCTGTCGGAAGAGTGACCCGGCGGAATGCCTTGTCAAGGCGAGGGAGGTGGCGGCGCGCGCGCGCGCGCGGGGGGGGTGAGGTCAGAGGTGTGGCGGTGTATCCTAACGCTGGGGAATGCCCTGAAGCAGTTTTAACGTGCTTGCAAAGTGAGCATCCCTTGAATTCTCTAGAAATGTGACAGGGTGCTTCGGTATGCAAGGATCTTAGTACGACCAATCAGAAGGTATATTCTGCTTCTAGTCTGTCTTCACGTTTTTCCACATAAGAAAAAAAAAATCCTATCGTTTTAGGTGAGAAAAGATGAAAGGTTTACATGTGGAGGAAACGTGTTGTCTCCTGCTTAAAATTCAGTGAATAAGACTGGTGATTAGGTGACAGAAACCCGATTTGGGAGCATCTAAAAATCACAGAGTAAAGCACCTATTCCTTTCGGATGACTCTGCAGGTTTATCACCTTAAGGCATTTCCACACCTCATAATCCTTAAAGAGTCTTCAGCTATTAGATGTTATGTGTGATTGTGGTTATATTTCCTAAAACACACACACACACACACACACACAAAAGGGGTAGAGAACATTACAGTTAAAATCTTGGCTTGGGTATATTTTATATCTAAATTATAAATAAAAACACAGCCAAAAATAGTCCCAAACCTTAGACAATTGAAGACTTCAAAACTGCAATCCTATTGTCACTCACCTGAATTTAATTTCTTGATCACAAAGGGGACTATTGCAAAGAGCATATAGAGAATTGGGCTCCAGCTGTCAAGAGTGAAAGTACATTTTAGATGAGGATTTTGCAAAAGTTTGGGAATTTTCATTTTTATATATGTATGTATGTATGTATATATAGAAAACCCCATTGTAGAGTTCTTTGCGATATATTGATGTGGCTCTTGAATGTGTTAAACGACATTTAGCTGAAAATAGAAGAATACCAGTATTATCCATTGACAATGAAATAGGAGGAACTAGACTGAAACATGCTTAGAAGTGAATCATATACTGGCTCCTCTACTTAAGAAACAACAGTTGCAAGTATTGAAAAGGTGCAGTAGGTAAAACATGGTGAAGGTAACAGGTAAAAATCTTCAATATTTCCCAAAGATAAAACACATTGGTTATTTTCTATCAAAAAAAGAGTACTTTATTTCCAACAATAATAGCATTTACTAGACTATCTCAAATAGTGAAAGCATCCAACAGATTTCAGTAGCATTATGGCCTGTGAAATAGGCTGGTATTAATAATGTTGAATATGGTATCAGAAGTTGAAATAATAGCATTTTAATAGGCACACTTGAACTCTCATAATCAAATAGTTTGCTAAGCAAATTCTACCAGCAATCCTTAAAACAACTCTGTAAATAAATAAATATTACTTCTCATATTGTTGATCATGTTATGGAGGTTGAGAAATAAAAATTTGAGATAAGCTTACTAGTTTGTGATAGGGGACCAGATTCATTCCCATGGTTCTGGCCTGTGACACTATATTCCACAAGTTGTTAAGGCAGGAGGTTGCATAAATCAGCCAGTCAATCAAGTGTGACTTGAACTAGGGAGATGCTGGTTTCCCCTAAGACAAAATCTTTGTCATTACTGAAAGTCTACAGTTAGACATTCCTCATCTAATGGTATGTTTCTAAGAATTCCAAGATGAACATGAGATGACAGAAACTCTACATAATTTTTGCAAATTTGAATACATATTTACATAAAGTTGTTTACAGTTAAAAATAAAGAAATTGAGACTATGGCAGATGCAGAAATTTGGACTGTCATCCAGTTGATTCAGGTCTAAAAAGTTAAGAAGGCTTCCAAAAGGATTGGCTCATCAGGGTTGTAGTTAGCTAGGTAAAGACAACCCAATCCGTGAATAAATATTTGGATCCTTCTAAGCTGTCAGGCTGCAACTGTTTGTCTAATAACCATGAATTTCTCTAAGCAATGAACATTTGAAAGAATATTTCATTCTTAGAAAGTAAGGAAAGGTTATTTAAAAAGAACAGCAACATAATTCCAAATTTTCCAGCTAAATAATTTCAACTGTGAGGAACATTTTTCAGAAAAGAAGTTCCAAGGAGCTGGTGAATATACATTGAATGAAAGGTCTGTTGGACAAAGAAAAATATCTAGTAAACCTCTCCCAAAACTGGCCATATCTACAAAAGAGAACTCCCAGAGATCAATGCAAATAGCCTGCTGAAAAATTTAATAATGTGGGGTTGCTATTATCCATAAGGCCATACTCCAGCATTACTTATACACCAATTATGAAAATGTTGGAGTTATAGGACGACAGTGGCACAATGAATATTGTGTGGGTGGAAGAAAAAAAGTGATTCATTCAAATGTTAACACATTCTAAAAGCTAATAACTGACGTTCAATGAAGAGATTGAAGAATTTGAAGGCAATGTTTTGAAACTAAAATGATCAAAAAGTGCTAATAAAAAAAGTTTTGGAATGGCCTTCATAGCCTCTATACTTGAATATTATTGAAAATCTGTAGGAAAGTCACAATCAGGAAATTTATGCAAGGAAACAGGAATATTTTTGAGCTAGAAAAGTTCTACAAGGAAGAGTGAAAGGGGAAAAAAATCTAAAAACAAAAAAACCCTGTAGAAAATATTTGAAAGCTGTTATTTCAAGTAGTCATTAAAGATTCAAACTCCTATACCTTCCATATTCACAATTTTTTATATTTCAGAACTGTAAACGATAGCATTCAAATCTCCAGAAAGATGCAATGTTTGTACCATATAGAATTATGTCATCTTCTATTCCCTTAGGGATTCACTGAACTGTTCAGTTTGATTAGAGGTGCCTAAACTTTTGCATGCAACTATATATTTCCATTCAATCAGTTTTGCATTCATGGTAATAGCAGTTTTATTAGCTATGATCCCTTTTTTATGGAAAGGAGATGTGAAGTAGAGATATCGTAGTAGTTGTAAAGCTACTTAGTGAACTTCTCTTCAAAAAGAAAGCTAAACTGAAGTTCATGACCTGCCTTTCTCAATATGAAGTGTTGGTATGTATTTCAGATATATTGGGAGTTCTAGTTCCATCTGTTACAGAATGCTAAATTGGGAAGTATGCTCAAAACCTGACATTTATCCATTGTATAGTAATGTATAGTCAGTACTTTACTTTTACCATTTCTCCTATAGAAATATTATACTTAGATCTTTTTTATCTGTATGGGAAGGACTTAAATGCCTGTCCTTAATAGTGATTAGACAAATTACAATTTTCACTGTCCCTTGATAATGGTCATATTCCAGTAAAAGTTCAGCTCTTTCCATTCCCATCAATTTAGCAGCGATGCTTAAAGTGGCAATATCATATACATTGCACAAGAATAATGACATCCAGGAGAAACTATGAGAAATACAATGATGTAATATCAACTATATTGTTCTACCACATTAATCATGTCACTCATGCCAGATCTTCAAGAAAACATAATTTACAGATTCCTTCTGCAACTACACATGAACATGATAGTTTGAGAAGAGTCAATGAACTGTTGTTTCTGTTTGGAGAATTTTTTTGCCATTGTCCGAAAATGTGGTTGCAGAAATGCAGAATGCTAGGTAACACCGCTGGCATCTCTTCCATTTCTAAATGTGCAGGACATTGATGCTTGTATATGATTTACAAAAGTATATATTCTTAATTGTTGGTGGGTTTATTTGTTGGTTTTGATAAAACTGATCAGTTTTGAATTTCTTCTCTTTTTTGTCAGAATGTTGGAAAGTATTGTCTTGATTGCACAAAGCATGTACTGTAGCTTGTCATACGTGATCATATGTGCTCCTAATTTTCTGTAGAAGACCCTTGGAAGAATAGCTCTTACGCAGTTTTGTGTGCTCAAGTATAAGAAAAATTATCTCAAACTACAACAAAGTTGTGTCTTATAACTGTTCCTCAAACACATCCTACTTTTGTACTTTATTGTAATTTTCACCTGGCAATTTGTTCCTTCAGCCATTCCTTAATAACATAGGTTTGTCTTTAAACATTTGGGGGACATTTTGTTTATCCTTCTATGAAAAGAGTGAGGGTGATAAATTAAGTCCAAATTCTAACTAAAGGAACAATTGTTGAGAGAGGCCATATACAAATTATTCTTAATATCTAATTATCCACTTGCTTCAGTTGAAATGATATTTACAGAAAATACAGATAGTCCTTGTTTAACAACTGCTTTGTAGATTTGACTGTTCACAGTTGTGATGGTGATGAAAAAATAATATTGCAACCAATTTTCACATTTACGACTTTCTTTGGTCTGGAAAAGAAAGCAGATGTAAGAGTGTTACCACAGTCACAGTTTCATTTAATTATATCTTCGTTTAACAACCAAGATTCACAATTGTGGTCACTAAATGAGGACTATCTGTACTTGTTAAAAATCATAACATGGTATTTTGATTATTGTAATTTAGAAAATATGTATCTTGTCATTATCTCGAAGTATTAACATCCTGAAGTATTGAAATCTGAATGTTTTTAGGATATTAATCAAATTTTTACTCCGTACCCTAAACATTTCTGGTGTAAAAAAGTATATCTCAAATTATTGTAAAAGCATATTGTTCACTACTTTCTTTTGAATTGAGTTTATAAATATTAACTCCTTTGTAGGGCAGCAGGAGAAAATGAGAAGCAGAAAGGATCTAATGAGCGAGTAATTGAAAGTAAATGTTTTTAATCTACTCCCTCAGGCTTCAAGTAGCTATGAATAGTTAAAAGATTACTATAACATCCAGTAATTTATTTACTCCCTTGACTGAGTCTTCTATTATAATTTTCTTTCTTCTGTAAAATATGTACTGATTTGTAGATATTTTAATAGACTTGTAGTTAAGTCACTGGATTAGAAACCAGAGGACAATGAGTTTTAGTCCCTCCTTAGGCATGTAGCTACCAGTAGTTGGTTGATCTTTAGACCACTCTCTCTCAGCCCTTGGAAGGAGCAGTGACAAAATACTTCTGAAATTTTGCCCCAAGCCCAGTGCCACAAACACTGAAATTTTGCCCCAAGCCCAGTGCCACAAACACTGACTCAAAGCCCTTCCCCCCAAAAAAAACCACAGCCCCCCTTCAAACCATTATATCTGGGCTGCAAAAGTCTGAATAAGTATATATGACAGCAAAGAGAGTCAAAATAGCCTTTACTTCCAAATGAGGGTTATTTGGATATTTGCAACCTATATACTGTATATGTTAGGACTATATTATATGAATGCAGATTACAATCAGTAAAAAAAAATGGATGAGGAAATACATTAGGACCCAACATTTTTTTCCAAAGTTTTTCCCCATCATAATTCTTGATTATAGCAAGAGCACTTAGACTTATGTACCACTTCACAGTGCTTTACAGCTCTCTCTAAGCAGTTTACAGAGTCAGCATGTTGTCCCCAACAATCTGGGTACTCATTTTACCGACCTTGGAAAGATGGAAGGCTGAGTCAACCTTGAGTCTGGTGAGATTCAAACTACCAAACTATTTATAACCATTGTTCTATTTAGTCACATATAACACTCATAATAAAAATTGACATTTCACATTTTGCAGTGTTTTGAGCATATGTAGTAAATATTCATTGGCTAAAACTAAAATTAGTAGTTCTTGAAGTGTACACATACCTTAAATTCAATGAAAATTATTAAGTTTTCATTTAATTTAATATTTCAATATTTCACTTAGTATTTGGATAAGGAATCATTTAATTACACTATCTTTCGGATATTCCTGTAATGGGATTTGAGAATAATATTTTACTTGGATTCATTCTTTATTATTGTAAGCCTCCTAGAGTCGCTGTATCGGTGAGATGGATACATAGAAATGTAATAAAGAAATAAATTATAAAAGCATTGATTCAGATTTTACAGTAATGCTTAATTTTCAACCTAATTGCAATCATACCCATTCCATATTGAATCCCCTTTGATTGTAGTGAGAAAATAGCAGAGCTTCAATCAAACGGACACTATTCAACAAATTCATCTTATTATACATAAGGAATTTTTATTAAATGCCAGACTGAATGTATCACAACTCTTGGAGTTTGTAATTCCACTTAATAGAAAATTCTCCCTAGCAGGGGTATTTTGTATTGCTGCTCATAAAGCATTGAGTGCGGTTTACTAGGCTTTTATGTTGCTATTCTGATTTTATGAAGGATGGTGCTTGAGAAATAGATGATTGCCAGGTAACTGCTTTTAGTACTGTAGCACTTTAATATCTTTGTGGTCTTTTATAATCAATACAGTTTTCCATCTATTTTTTTTTACTGATAATGTAGATATTGAACTATTGCTTAGTTGCTAATAGTTTTAGCAGAGATATCCACTTACTTTATTGGGACACTTTAAAAGCACCATGGAGAATGAATATCCATGAAGGGATTTTTTTTCATTGATGAACTGTATATGTTTAACTGTAGTGCTCATTATTACTGAGATGCCTAAATTAGTTTTGAATAGATACACAGTTTATAGAATTGGAATTAATTCAGTTTAGGCATCACTATTTTAGATCATTTTCACAGATCTATATACTTTTATATATATGTCTGTCATTATTACTTATGAATATGTTCTGTTAGCACTTAATGTTCCAGAAATTGTATCAATATCATAAAGTATGTGGTTGTGCACATACACAATACACATTTTTCACAGGATTCAAGAATGTTAACTTTTTAATAAACACAAGCCTTAGCAATATTAATCTTTTAGCAAATACCGTCTTAGCAAAAACATTAATTTATAATTGTAAAATAACTTCCAGAAAAATAAGAATGAGTGATCACTAATTTGCCAATTTTTACTATTAATAAATACAGTGCAGATGTCAAGGAAAATATTTCTGGGTATTGCTGCTTTTCTTTAAGTTCATCTTTTCATAAGTTCAGAAAATTCATATTTTCATTATTCTTATCATAATTCAGCAATGTTAAACCCTATTTATTATCACTAAAATATTTGACCAAATGCTTAGTTTTCTCCTTAAAATGAAAAAGATGATTTAAAATAATCTCTTAAATACTAGATACTTCTGAATGTGTTTCAATGTGCAGAATAGATGTAGATAAATTTCTAATTTAGAGGTAAAACAGGGTAGCTCTAGAGAACTTTACATATCCAGAGTAAACCTGGGATTTACTCATTTTGCTTTGCAGATTTTTTTAGACTTCTGTGAAGATACAGCCACAGTCCATATCTAGAAGCTTAGATAGAGTATAGACACCTGAGGGGGGGGGATACTTTCTCAGAATCTTGGCAGAGAGCGACATGGGGAACAACAACGACTTCGGCTGAATTCCACAATAGAGGAATACTTTCAATTCAAAATACACAGGCCTATGAAGGCTAACTAAAATTTCATATGATAAAATGAAATGTGATCCCCCTTTTGTTATAATTTTCCTTAATGTGTTTTTACTAATAATAAGTCGTTAAACTCAAATTCAAACATTACTGGATTTGCTGTATCTAAACAATCATGATTCCCATAACATCCGAAGTGCTAAAAGAGGAAGTGAAGAATAAGCAATCTGATACAAATCTGTCTTTGTTTCCATTGAATTAGCTTATTATATTAACTGTCTTACCTTTATTTGACCAGCCTTCTTCTATTGTTGTATTATTGAGGTCATAATTTTAGGTAGTGGCCTCTTTGGTGCTATTTAAGCGTATTGATTTTATTATCATTAAGCTGAACCTTGTGCAACCTTATGTTTCACTACAGTGTGATTAGTATCATTTCACATAATCACATTCTAAATTTTGATGTCTTTTCTTTTTTTCCTTATAGTATCGTATAGTCTAGTTGCAACAATCCAATCAATTCTTACTGTTGCTGCCCTTGTTGCCAGCGTTCTCCATGCAACCCATTTGATTTGTAACTTAACTATAACTCCATAATGTATTCTGTTACATGGCTGTGTAGAGTTTTGAGGAGATGGTTCACTTCAGCAAATGTTTAAATAAGCATCCCTCGAAGCTGCCTTTCAAGTAATAGGGGCTCCTCCTCACTTCTAAGTTGCATTGTGGCAGCTCATCAAAGATGCCCTAAGTGGAGCCTTGCCTCACAGCACTAGCTAAAATGCTTCCATGCTGCGTGAGAAGTAACTCACAGAGCATACTAGCTATGTAGAAACACTTTTCCAGGCTGGATAGCTTCAGCAAATACTATGGGCAAACTGGCATCATATTCCAAAGCTGTCTACCCTGAAACTTTCTACAAACTGTTTGAAAAGTCTTTGGCAAACATAGAAGAGGAGGTATAACCTTTCTCCAGCACAGGAGATGGAGAATCCACTAATGGGTTTGCTCTGTCTTCCTGCCCTTGAGATCAAGTCAGCCAAACTTGTAACACCCCCTGCTGGGCTAGGAGAACCCCAGTCTTGAGTTGGTCTCCAGCCCTAAAAGATGTGTCAGGTTTGGCTTTCAAGGTCTGACAGATATTGAGTTCTCCCATTAGTGAATTTTTTCCTCTCCTCTCATCCAGTCTTATTTGAAATTAGTAGATTTTTCTCTTCTCCTCTCACCCCCACAGCCTTCTCAGCAGCGCTGGGAACGGGCGCTGCTTCAGATCATAGAAGAGGAGGTATAACCTGTCTCCCCCACATAATTCACCAGAAGCCTTTTGTGCTAGAGTTTACCAGATTGGATGGCTCCAGTGAGCTTCTTTAGTACACATTGAAGTTCTTCTAAAATGGATAATGTTCTCCTGCAAGTGCTTCATTGAAGCAAATCATGTTGCCTCGATGATAGAAACTTCTTTTTGTAGCAAATTTAACTCACTTTTTGTTAACTCTGCAGGGTGCTCCAGAGAAGAACTACACCCAGATGTACTAGCTCTTATCTTTATTGTGAAAGTACAGTGAAGAATTTTGAATGTCTGAAAGTACATCTCCCCCCACCTAAGAAACTAGGGAGGGTTCCTCTGAGTCAGTTGCTGCACCCCATTCCTTTGCGTTCAGCTGCCTCAATTATCTGAGCACTGCCTAATCTGTGGCTTCTCCTCCTGTCTCTCATTCTCTTCCTGTCTCTTACTCTCCTACACCATTACAGTTTTTACAGAACTGTTTAGTTGGACTTTTTACAAGCAAATAGTTGATCTGGATGACTGGGTGGAATATGGAAGGCCAAGAGTTGTTTTGGCATCAATCTTTTTATGTACAACATTCAGACAATTACATTTCAAAACTTACCTTTCAATCTGGCACGTTGATTTTGTATAGAAGATGCTGCAGATTTCAGAAATTCCATTCACAGATAATAAAGCTAAACACAAATAATTATATAATCATCCAGTTAATAATTACATTTTAATCCTAATGAATAGAGAGTAGGTTGTTAAGCTGGTTTTAGGACAAAAGAACTAGAGGAAGAAGACTTGAAAGAGAATGACACACAGATCGATATTAGATCTCCATTCCAAGATTCTTTGGGTTGACATACTGGTGTTCAATTTCACTTTGTATTTCACACACGAATCCTGGTTGTAAAGTAGTGTTACAGAAGACAATTTTTCTTGAGCATTTTGAAGAGTTCATGCATACAGCTATTATACATATGAAAATTGCATATTTACCATATGAAAATTGAATCATATGCTTACATATTTGCTGATTTGTGCTATAGGCATTGCTGGAATTTTGAAATAGTCTAAAGGAGTTTTCATTTTTATATTATCAAATAGGTGCTAAGAAAACAGGATATTTTTTTCCCACTGATTTTTAAACTGAGGACAATTTTAACAATGTTAAAGTTGTTGAAATATAAATTTCTGGATTGAATGAAGTCATGACGCAGCAGCACCACATAATAGAGAAGACTGCCAGGTACCTTTAGATAATTGACTGCATGAAATGAATGCCAATTTTAATTTTAATTGCAAATGGCGATTTTGGCAACTGGAAATTCCAATGTACTATATATTTTCCAGAATGAACTGATACGAAAATTCTCAAAATAGTATCATAGTATGGATGAAGCCACTTCTTCTAATTCTTGTGGATTCTGAATATCGTTGCCATTCTGTGTTTTTGTAAATTGATCATTTTAATGTGAAGCTTCATTTCATATCTCCTGCATGAAATTATAAAAACACACTTAAGTTTAATGTAAAAAATGTTGATTTGATTTGATTTACACAGAATTTACTGTGTAATCACTGAGCAGAAAAAATTATAGATTTTTCTGTTATCTTCTATTTCCTATAATCATGGACATTTTTCTTCAAAGGTTAAGAGAATTCCATTGAACACTATTTGATGGAGGAAGATGAGCCGTGAAAGCATGGAAAATTTGGTCAGAACTGTACAGAATTATCACATTTTCATGTTTTCCATAACTAAACTTTTGGATATTTGTTATGATGGCAGTTCATGACCTAGTATCTGTATCTGACCTAAACAAATTGGAATTACTGGAGCAAAATGATAAAATTGCATATTGCATAGAAGTCACATCACTGAGAAATGTAAAATACAAGATCATCTCCTTTTAATGACATCAAGTGAACCAAAGTGAAGAAGCCTGCTTACTTTGTTTAATTTAATGTGTACTCTGATGCAAGGCCAGTAAATAGTTTGTCAAAGCTGGGTGGATTTTACACATGCTTTATCTAGCCTGATAGTGTGAAATAAATTATTGAATAGTCAGAAGTTAATGAAATATAGCACAGCATTATTTTAAAAGACAACATCATGAACTCAAAATCATTCTTGTTACATTGCTTGATATCTCTGCCATACTGTATTTTCAATGAAAAAAAATAGATTTTTTTTCCTATTACATGAAACTGCCCAGGAGTTATTCTCATTCACATCTATGGATCTGTTCCCAGGTAAATAAAGTAAGGTTGAATAAATTATTAATCAGTTTTAGATATCTTTGAAAGAAAGGGTGAACCTCTGTAATCTATTTTGTATGAGATAGGATGAAAAAAATTGTCATTTATATATATGTGTGTATATAACAAATATAACCAATTTTTACATTGAAATAATTAAGACTAGGTTTATTATCTCTGGTTTGTTGTTTAAGTGTGTGCATGTATATGTGTATGTGTATGTATGTATTTGTTGCTGTTGTTCATTGTATACAAGCTGCTTGAATAAATTACACATGCTTCTTTAGTGAGGTTGCTGTATTTTTACATGGATTTTTTTTAGTGCTTGTATTTTTAATTTGCTTTCAGAGTGAAGTTACATGAGTGGGTGGGTGGAGGAAGATGCTTCTCCTAGTCCTAGCTATAAAGAATATATTGTTTAAGCTATTGCTGAATGTTTCATGTGCCAAAGAACCATGCGGTTGACTATAGGGTAGGCAGGGAGAATAAATATTTAACAGGAGAAATGAAATTAGTAGTCCAGGAGATGTCAGATGTCTCTTTCAATGCTTATTGCTCATTTTGTATCTTTATCATCACATTTTAAGAACCCTGGGAAGCAGCAGCTAATAAAAGCCTAACAGAACATTAAAATACAAATTCAAGGTTAATATCATCACAATCAGTCTCTTCTTGCTTAATGCACCAAATTAATACTTCACTGCTCTTGTATCATCATGAGATGGAATGAAGGCTACCTTTTCTCAGTTGTAATTCGATATGTAACTTCATAAAAATTATCTTAATAAATATTAGCACATGAAAAGGCAAGAGAAGATCTTGTTATATTGTAAGAGAAGTCACATAAATGTATTCTCAAAAATTATCACTTAGAAGTATTTCTAAAATGTGCAGGTAATGAGAAACAAGCATTACTTATTCATATTTAATTTTAAATTATTTTCATAACTTTTTTCTTGGAGTTAATTCTTTCTTGTTTAATGGGTGTAGAGCTCTGCTTGCTCCATCTGAAAAATATATATTGCTCAGGAAAAGGTTAAATGAGTCAAATATATTAAAACTAGATTTTTTTGTTTAATGTTTGTTTAATGTTGGCATGTAAATAGAGCTTCATTAATGGAAAAAACACCTGTGAATTGTGAAACATAATTTCTCCTTTATATAAACCTAATCTAAGCTTCTAGATTTGATAGATCTGCGGGAGAAGCTACTGTGTAGAAAATGTGTTGTGCTTGCAGAAAAAAATCTTGTTCTTAAATATAAGTCATTTGAGTTCTGAGTCATTTAAACTTGTAGGAAGTAAGGCTATTTACAGGCTAAAGTTCAGTGGGATAAATACATGTAGTTCAAGGAATATGTGAATAAGAACTTCACGACACTCTATATCATAGGTTGTCCAAAACCTTTTCACTTGTGAAGGCCTCACTGAGTGAAGAGGAATGCAGTCTTGGGCTGCATATGATACAGTTAATGTATATAAATAACAAACTTCCTTTATTTTTTAAAATAAATCTCATGGGGCCAGAGTACTAGCTTTCCAGGGGTATATGCAGCCCGTGGGCCAGGGGTTGGACATGGCTGCTGTGTTGGTAGATGGTAGATAATTAGGTCCTTCTTAGCAAGTCAATCAAGAGAAATTAAATTTCACAGTTAACTGTGAATTCTCACATTGGGAACCAAGAGCTATCCTTGAGTGGTAAGGACAATACATATATGTAAACCCTGATGTCTGCTGATTTATTCTTTTTTGCCAAGTTTTTGTATATTTGTGTAGTTTTTTTAATGCAGTTTTGATGTACATCTTGGAAATCATTTTATCTCCTTCGTTACTTTGAGTCTTACATGCACACTAAGAAATCAAGTTGTACAAAATAAACAATTACCATATGTATGAACAAATGGAAATGAATTTATGCCAGCATAGAAGCACCAACAGAAGGGAATTACATCTAATTACAGCAAGTTTACAATTTTAGAAAAAAAAACTACTGTGTATAAATAAAAGATGGACACCGTCCAGCTATCAGGTACATTACTAGAACATTACATGCTTATTTATTTGAAATGTTTATTGGTTGCTCTAAATTTTAAATTCCATGGACAATGTAAAATGATTCTGTTCAAGACTATTTAAGGTATACTTTGTAGATGGAACTTTGAAATATTTAATGCTGGCTGTTAAATTGGTAGAACTTGATAACTTAAGCCTTTTGTATTCTCCTCACTTAGCGACTGCCTCATACAGTGACCATTCACAGTTATAAATTACTTGATAGTCAAGTTCAATATATAGGAGACGCTACCTTTTATCTTTGAATATATCTAGCGTTTTATAGATCTGTATTATTCTATGCTGTACACATTGAGATTAAGCATGGACAAAGCACTCTGTTTAGTCAGATATCACTTTGATTGATAGTTATGAATTATTATTTAATGTTCAAAGAATAGAAATATACTAATTCAAAATAAACTAGGACAATTATAAAATGTGTTGGGATTTTCCAGGGAATGATAACTATAAAATCTGCCAGAAATCTTAACAATTTTTCTGTACCTAAAGATGAAATTAAAGCCAAGTTCTGGTCTATTGAAGTACAGAGTAATGGAACAAGGATAGGTAGCAAAAGCAGACTTCCTTATTGGGACAACAGTGGTTCCCCAAGCAGCAGTTATTGAAATGTCATTTATTTTAAATATTATGACCTTCTCAATTAAAACCTGGAGGATGTAGAAAAACAGACTAGGTTTTTTGTTTTGTTTAGTCTAGGGCAAATGGAGTTCCTGTGACTTGAGACCAGCTGGAGAAAGAAAATCTGGAATTTTAGAGACAAAAAATAGGGAAATTGATCTCTGGAAAAGGAAATAATGTGGAAAATAAATGAATGACTTCCAGGGAATTAATATGAAAGAGGAAGTTAGTTTTGGAGAGAGGTGTACTACATAAATATTCAGGGCACATAGGACAATTTTACACCACCCTATCTTTGCAGGGTCTTTGCAACTTTCAGGGTTTTTTACATTTTTAAAAAAGATTCTTGATATATTCTGATGGATTTTCTCCCCTTGCCTTATACTAGTCTTATGATTGTAATAAAGATTTGATTGATTTAAGAGAAGTGTTTTTTAAAAAATAATAATTAAAAGAGAACAAAATTGCCAGGGGAACAAAGAGAAAAATTATAAATTACATAATTATATGTAATTCAGTTATATGGATATATAGTACTCATATTTTGAAAACAGCATTAGACTGTACCTTTGTGCTAAGCTGATTAAATATCAGAACATTCAGAGTTCTATTATAACAATTAGCCATAGCTATCTGCATTATGATATATATATAATGTATTCTTTACAGAAATACAATCTGTACAAGGAGACCTACGTAAGGTAGCAAATATTCTGATATTCAAGCTGCTGTATTATTAAGAAAGATCCTTGTCTGAAATTTTGGTGAGCTATTGCCATTCATTGTAGAGAAAACTACTTTCCTTGTAGAGAAAATTGCAACCACTTAAGTGCATGTTACTTGAGGACTCCCCAGGCGAGACCATGACCATCCCAAAGGTGCTTTTTTCAAAAGGCAACTGAACTTTGTTTTTCTTTGAAGACGTTTTGCTTCTCATCCAAGAAGCTTCTTCAATTCTGATTGAATGACGAATTATGGAAGGATTTATATTCTTGTAGTCATCTGGTCGTTAGCACTCCTTCTGAGAGTTGAAGCCACTTGGAGGTTTATCTGTGCCCTCAGGGTCACCTGAATAATGCCAATGGAATTGCTGAAAGGACTTTGTTGTAAACAGAAGATAGGTGGTGTTGTATACCTCCTCCTCTGCTTAGAGAGGGCTACTCAATCTTAATGTAGATGGCCTCTTTGACCCCTCTTTCAAACTTCTCTGTCCAGAATATGGACTTTCCTGTCTTCAAAAGAGTGACCTTTGACTTTCCAATGCAGTTGGACTGCTGAATCTTGTCTTAATGGGTTTGTTGTCTTATGTTGTGCAACCATTTGTGAAGTGATTATTTTATTTTTCCAAAGTTGAGATCCATACATGCCTCACTGCACTGTTCTGTATATATCACATTTGTGACTGGGTGTTTTATTCTTGGGTGGACAAGCTGCTGTCTTATTGTATTTTGAGGTTTAAAGTGTGTGTGTATATTGTGTTGGTTGAAAATCCTCCTGAGCTTTTCTGATATTCCTGCAATGTATGGAATGACAACATTGCTTCAATTGTTGTTCTTTTCTTTGTTATAGAGGAGCTTCTGCTGGGTCTTTTTTTGGATCTGATGAAGGCTCAGTTGGGATAGCCATCGGTTCCGAGAGCTTCCTTGATGTGTTTTAGTTGTTTTTCTTTTCCACCTTCCATGTTAAGGAAAATAGTCTGGCCTTCCTGGACTATACAGTACACATTAAAGAAGATAGAAGCCTTAACACTGAAGTTTACAGAAAACCCTCACATGACAATTAATATCTACATTTTGATTTTTACCACCCACTGGAACACAAAATGGGAGTGATCAGAACCTTACATGTCTGGCCTGAAAGTTTGCCTACCAGTAAAGATGGAAAATTCTTCCATCCTCCACCATTCAGTCAGAACTGAATAAGCTTCTTGGATGAGAAGCGAAATATCTTCAAGGAAAAACAAAGTCCAATTGCCTTTTGAAAAAGCATGACCTAGATGACTGAGAATCTCCATAGACATTGGGAGACTATGAGTTCAGGTCTTCAGCCTTTAAGTTTCAGTGACCTTCATCCTGTAGTGGATTAATTCAGATTGATAGTAGCAGTGATGCTGAGGGTGGTAATGGTGGGGTAATGATGATGTTGATGTATTGATTTGGACACTGGATTGGTTGAGAAACTACAGCTATATATCTGTTATATTTAATTGTGGTTTTAAATAATTTGCCCTGGATCTCTGTTTCCAGATCCTCAAGTTACGAGTGTAATGGAGCCTGCACATTCCACTTGTAACTCGAAAACCTGTAGAGTGAATCTCGTGCCTCAAATGAGATTACTCCCTTGCTCGTTAAAATGCACTTATTAAGTGAACTTATTAAGTGAACATGAGATATCTCAGGGTGGAGAAGGCCACAGAGGGCCTAGTGATGGAACAGGCCCCCAACCCCTCCCCAACCCACTAAGATACCGCATGTTTCCCCCTCCCTTCTTGTCACATCGGACTCACTTGGAAAAGATCTGTCTCTTCTCTGCTGCGGTTCCTGCTACCATCTGGATCTGAGCCTGGGGGATGCTTTTGCAGCCGCCCCCCGCAGCCCGATCTGGACTCCGGAGAATTTTTCCAGACCATTGCCACCCGGATTTGAGGCCAGGGAACGCTTCATTGCCCCCTGTGGCCAGATTGGGCCTGGAAAATGCCTATGGAGCCCAGATTGGGCCGTGGGGGGTGCAGAAGTGTCCCTGGTCTAAGGTCTGGGCGGCAGTGGCCTGGAAAATGCCTCCGGAGTCTGGATTGGGCTGCAGGAGGGTACAGAAGCATCCCCCAGCCTTAGATCCAGGCAGCAGCAGCTTGGAACCTGGATTGGACCATGGGGGGGTGCGGAAGGGTGAATGTTGCAGAGCCACTAAGGTCACTCGTAAGGGCAAATGACTGCCGTGGTGCTGCAATATCCATAACTTTAGGACTTGCTCGTAAGCACTAGGGGGTGCTCACCACATAACTTTGAATGACCGTTAAGTGAACGCTCATAATTCGGGGATTACCTGTATTTTGTCATTCTCTTAGAGAGTAGAAATTTGCTACTGAAGCTATGAATAGCTAGCTTTGCCTTTTGATATCACGTGATAGTATTTCATGACAGTATTGAAATTTTCCTGAAAAAAATTGTGATTTTTACAAAAGTGTCATCTTTATTTTCTTAAAGCTTTACTTTTTAAAAAACAAAACTTTATTTAAAACAATTCTTTTTCATATTGTGGAAAGTTAATTTCCTTCATAATGCAACAGTGTCACTCTCACTGCTGTGATCCAATGAATTAGCAATGCATTCTTAATTTATGTTCATCATTTAGTTGCTTCCAACTGTTGGTGTCTGAAGCATATCATTTCACCAGAATTGTTTGCCAATTACTGCTTTTTTGAGTTGTTGCGTCATCAGTGACAGTATCTAGCCACCTTATCTTCAATTGGGACTTTTTCGATTGCCATTAATTTTTTTCCAAGCATTAGAGCCTCTCTAATGACTCTTGCCTTTGCATTATGTATCCAAATTATTTAAGTTTTAGCTTCATTATTAATGACAATGAATCATCTGGATATAATTTAGCTAATATTGAATCATTTGTTCTTTAAGAACTGCAGTTCAAAGATATCCATTTTTGCTGTTGTTTTGTTTTTCTCATAGTTCGGAATTTTTAAACATATTTTAAAATCCCATTTTTATAAATAATTCAAGGTGGCAAACATACATAATAATCCTTCGTTCTCCTATTTTCCCCACACCAACCCTGTGAGGTAAGTTGAGCTGAAGGAGAATGACTGGTTTTCATGTCTAATGTTGGTCTAGAACTCACAGTTTCCTGGTTTTTAACCTCAGTACCTTAATCACTAGGCCAAACTGGCTTTCAAGAACATATGTGACAAAAAGAAAAAACTTGATGATAACATTATAAATCTGTGTAATCAGTGTGATGTCTCTGCTGCATTATAATATTTTGCCTTGATGTTTTTTCCTGAAGAACAAGTCACCATCATTGTGAATTTTTGAGTTAGGAAAATCAAGTCTGTTACAACTTCAGATTCTTCTCCATTTAATTTGCATTGGGTTGACATTGCCTGTTGACAAAACATTCTTTTTTAAAAAATACAGAGCAATTTTATATACAATGCTCTCTTTCACATTCAACAAAAGAATTTTTTCGTTTTTGTCATTTCTTTTGTCATTTCTAGCTACCAAAGTAATTTCATCAGCTTATATGAGACTTTAGAATATGTTTATCCCAAAATTTTAATTCCAGTTTCTATCTCTTTTAAGTTGGCATTTAAATGATATATGTAGCTAAATAAGTAGAGAAAGTCTTTGTACTTGCTTTACCCAGTTTTGAACAACTTAGTTACTACGTATTTCATTTTCTTGCTTCATCATAAAAATTCTTCATTAAGCATATGAAATGACATGCTTGATACCTGAGAGTAAATCCAAATATTTTCTGCAGAATTTTGTTATTGTTTGCAGCTGAAATTCTATGTATGCTTTCTCAAGAATAACATTTTATTTACTATTTTGCAACTGGATTTTAAAATAATATGCATAGTATCCATAGCTTAAGCTACATATGAGTTTAAGTGTTATCTGGACCTGTTATAATTTAGTTTATTTCATCTCAAATAGCTATTACTAGCCTTGCTTTGTATGTGGAGTCACTAGAGTATTAGACAATTAGACATTTTTGATAATTTGTGCATGTTTCCCTTGCCATAGGTGGCTTTCTGATTCACTCTCTAAGGCTTTGATATAATTTTGCACCTCCGTCCATCCCCCAGCCTTCTCAAACTGCTATTTTCAATGAAATTCTTGTGATTTTCAACAGTAATGGAAATATTTTGGAAGCCAAGAAACAACATTTCTGATACCACAAAAAATAAGACTTCATGCTTGAATTGTGAACAGGCAGGTGTTAATGCACTGCCTAATTGTTCCCACTTCACTCTTCCTGTTAGTTTGAGTAGATATGCATATTCACACTGGGATACCCATACGCTATTTGTATTTTACTATGAATAAGGAACTTTAACTTGCTACTTTCTTAGAAAGCCAGAGATAGAAGCCATATCTCAAGTAGATTCTAAAATGACAGGAAGAATTAAAAACGGTCCTCACAGGGGACTGAAAATAGTACAGATACTCCTTGATTTAAAACTATTATACATATTATACATATACATAATCTGGTACATAGTTTTGAAAATATGATTTATGCATATACTGATATCAGTTGATTTAAAGCTTTAGCTGAAGCTATGAAAAAGCTGAAATTTGTTGGTTTGAGTGTCAAAAATCTACCATCCCTTTTTTGCAGATATCTTTAAACGCCACTTTCAGCATGCTGGTGAAACATTCTGGTTGCAGAATTCAACATATGTGAACAAAGCATGTTTTATTTACTTCATTAAGTAGTAGAATCAATCATGCTATTTCCACATGGATGCGGTGGTCACGGCAGACTGGGTGGGTGTGGCCAGGGTGGGTATGGCCACCTCTATGTTGCTTGTGGGAGGGACACATGTGGGTGCTGGGCAGGGTTGGGGGATCCAGGGGGTCTCTGGCGGGTGGGGTGGTGGGCAAGAGGGTCTTCTTGCGGGGTGAGCTGAGGCAGGGGCCAGGGCAAGCATGCCATTGCTCTGGGGCAAGGCAAGGTAGGGGTCAGGGTGGCTGCTGCCTGACACCATTGGCCCACACACACAGAGGCCACCGAGTGCATGGGGATCAATGGTGTCCATCAGTAGCCACAGCCTTCCGGCCCCTCGACTGGCACACTCTGTGGTTCCCCAGCCCGCTGCCAATACCGGGCCAGCCCTCCAGGAGTAGGGGAGGGGGGAGGCACGTGATGCAGACTGCCGGAAGCACCTACTCTGTCCTGTCTGTTTTTGCTTGTGGTTGGAGAGCAGGTCACTGCTGGTCATCTTGTCCCCCTCGCAGATCTTGCTCTTGACCCATACGTGGAGCCTGTTTCCCTCGTGCACCCAATGTACCCTGGCCCTGTCACGAGCTCACGCAGGTCCATTAGGCTGCCGCTGCCACCTGGAATACCTGACTGTTCTGGCACAAAAGAGGCGAAACAGCCAGCTAGCAAGCTTGAGTAGAGGTGGTAGAGCACGCCCACGCCCAGCAAGCCAAAGGCCACCACAAGTGGGGAAAGCTGGATCCCCATCGGCGCCATGGCCCCCCAGTCCCAGCTAGGATTGCGTGCCTCCCCCCCATCTCTGCTAGTCCTGGGTGGCCCTGATGCTGATGGAGGTCCAGCTTTCCCCACTTGGGGTGGCTTTTTGCCTGTTGGTCCTGGGCATGCTCTACCATTTCTACATGGGGTTTCCTAGCCGATCGCTTCGCCTCCTTTGTGCTGGGCAGGCCTGCAGCTCTGGGCGACAGCCTAATGGACCTGGGCGTGCAGCTGGTGGCCGCGGTAGGTACCAAGGTGCGCAAGGGGAATGCGCTCCACCTGCGGGCCAAGGGCAAGACCCTTGAGGGGGCGACAGCGCTTGTGCCCACAGAGAGGGTTCTGAGTGCCGCCTCTGGCACATGTGCCATAGGTTTGCCAACACTGGACTATGATCTATCACACTAGTCCAGTTTGGGTTGGTCTAGAGATTTATTTATTTATTATTTATTTATTTGTTTCGATTTCTATGCCGCCCTATTCCGAAAACTCAGGGCGGCTTACAACATAATCAGTAGCATATAGAAATCAAATACATTATAAAACCCCTAGATTAAAACCAATCATCCGAAACAAACTTACAACAAATATACACTGGCTGGGGCAAGGTGTCAACTGCCCCAGGCCTGCGGGCAAAGATGTGTCTTTAACAGTTTGCGAAAGCCGGAGAGGGTGGGGGCAATACGGACCTCTGGGGGGAGTTGATTCCAGAGGGCCGGGGCCACAACAGAGAAGGCTCTTCCCCTAGGCCCCACCAAGCGACACTGTCTGGCTGACGGGACCTGGAGAAGGCCGACCCTGTGGGCCCTAACCGGTTGCTGGGTTTCATGCGGCAGCAGATGGTCCCGTAACCTGGTCTGATGCCATGTAGGGCTTTATAGGTCATAACCAACACTTTGAATTGCGTTCGGAGACCAATTGGCAGCCAATGCAGCTCGCGGAGTGATGTTGAAATAGGGGCATTTCTGGGTAAGCCCAATACAGCTCGCGCGGCTGCATTCTGCATTACCTGAAGTCTCCGAACATTTTTCAAAGGTAGCCCCATGTAGAGAGCATGCTTTTCAACTTCCCAATCCATACCTGAAAAAGAGTGACTGGCACAAAATCATCTAATTGGCTTCCATGCCTGAGAAAGCACTAGGACCTGATTCTTCTTGCTTCTATTCAGCATCTTAACCAGTACACTACGCTGGCTCTCATAAGTAGTATATATAGACATGAATTTGATATTCTGTCAAGCAGCAGCGTTCAGCATTAAAGCATACTGTGCCACGCTATGCCTCTGTTTCCAAAATCATCACATTACTTCAATGCCACTTATTCAGTATAAAAAACACAAAATTTGCTTGATTAGCCAAAGATTGCACCTAATCCAACAATCTTTTTCCCAGTTTAGTCAAGCAGAAATCTCATATGCAGACATGAAGATGGTAATGGTGTCAGCATTTGTTTACTCTTAGATCTTAACACTACTGTTCAATGTATTTGGTTATGGAAATTCTGCTTTGTGGTAACTAGTAGCCATTGAAAGAACTGATCATGGGTTCCAATCCTCTTTTAAAAGTACATAACTTTACCAATCTCAGTACATTTTATGATTCTGAATTCCATTAAGGAACTCTGTGCTGTGAGAAAGATAAGCCAAGCAATATGACATTATGACTCAGCTATAGTATAATATACATTATGGGTCTGTTTACATTGTAAAGGTAAATTTTCCCACAAAAAAAGGCCAGAATTAAAATACAGAAAAATAATATAGCTAAAATATTGAAGTGCACAATATTTTGCTCTAATGAAGACAACAAATATACACAAAAAAAGAGTTAAGTGATAATCTCAACATTCCAGGCATAAAAAATCAGCAGTGCAACTTCTATAGTCACCTTGGCTAAATTTCTGACTGCAGATTACTTAAATAGTGTTGAGGCCCTAATCAGAACCAGGGTATGGAAGCAGTGGGTGAGAGAGAACCAGCTTGGTTTAGTGGTTAAGGCACAAGACTAGAAAGTGGGAGACTGAGAGTTTAAGTCCAGCCTTAGGCATGAAAGACAGCTGGGTGACTTTGGGCCAGTCACTCTCTCTCAGCCCGGTTCACCTCACAGGGTTGTTGTTGTGGGGGAAAATAAGAGGAACAAGGTGTATTGGACATGTTCACTGTCTTCAGTTATTTGTAAAAATAATACAAGTTGGATACAAATAAATAAAAATAAATAAAACTATTTGTTACAAAATTGCTTTTGGGTTTGATATATTTTTAAATTTAATTTAAATTTATATTAATTGATAAGAATATAAAATATGAAACAAATAAAAATAATGAGAAACTAAGGGATGAAAAGAGGGAAAGGGAAAAAGTGTGGGGTAGAAGGAGAAAAAGGAAAAAAAATGTGAACTTCCGACTCCTTTTAGCACAGTAGAAGATAATAATATTACAACCTCAAATTTTTACTTTTACACAATAAAGTATACTAGCTATTTCTATAACAACAAACTTATCTAAACAGCAAAACCAAAATCAGAGTTTCAATTTTTTTCATCAGAAGCACAAAATCCAGAAGCAAAACAAAATTAGATATGTTCTTTTCTTTGAATAAAACAATCAGTTTAAGGTACAGGACAACAGTCTCTATTTTGCTCTGGTGGGATGCATCAAAAGAGGTGGATAGTGTTATGAAGTCAGTAGAGTAGAGATGACTTCTACTACTTAAGAGGAAAAAATAGTCTACTTTGGGCAGATCTAAAGGCATAGTATTCCTTCTGAATTTTTCCCCAAATATAAATAAAGCCCAAAATATTTGCTCTGCCCTTTGGAACCTACAGATAAGTTGCTGAGAGACTGCATATTACTACATGGTTCAATAAGGTAAATAGAGACACACAATCTATTATCCACAATCTATTATCTTTGTTTCAGTCAATATCAGAAAGTGATTAAAGAAATTCACTTGGACAAACATACCTGGGTGGGTATGTTTATGAAGAGTAGGAAAATAACAATGATGGACAAATAATAATATTTTATTGGACTTATTTTGATTAAAATGCCAATGTTGGAACACTAGAAGTTGTGCTAGACCAGGGGTGTCAAACTTGCAACGTCATGTGATGTGTCGCAACGTATCACGACTTTTTTTGCCATTGCTGGCAATGGGGTGGGCGTGGTTTTGCTATGGTGCATCTGACCTGCAGGCCGGCAGTTTGATATCCCTGTGCTAGACCAACATCAGAATAACTTGCAGTGGCTGACCAAGATTTCAGACAGGAGTACTCTGCAGGCTTACCTGAAGATATCTCATGTTTGCATTTACAGCAGTACCTAGTCCATTTTTTTCTGATCTCAAAAAAGCTGAATTTGTTAGATCTGGATAGTCCTTCAGAGGGAGACATCCACTTGGCTATAGGGTAGATTTGAAAGTTAAAAAATACTCCAGAAGTGAAAGACAACTCTCTAGTATATTGTTATCAAGGAAACAATTTGTACAGTAGTAACTAGGACTCAAGAGACTCAGCAAGAGAAGTTTTATTTTCAACTATTTGTATTAGCTGCTGCTCAAAGTTGCAGAAGGAAGGAGAAGGGGGAAGAGCTTAGTGCATTTATGAGAATTTTTTAAAAAATATATTAAATGTGTTGACTAAAATGGTAGAATCATAAAATCAAACAAATTAATGCAATTCTATTGGTCTAGTCCTTGCAAAAGCTTTCAGTAACATCAACCATGCTTTCCTCCTGAACAGATAGTCAGAGTTTGGAATGTGGGGATTATGCCATGATGGTTCCAGTCTTACTTGGATGGTTATTTCCAGACAGTGGTGCTGGGGGATTCTTGCCTCAGGGAGGCCCTTTTGCCTCATTTTATGCTGCTGCCTCAATGTGCCAAAAAATGGGAGAATCCCATTTGTCTGGAACATCTGAAACATCTGAAAGAAAAATTATGGGATGGGGTGGGATAGGATAACCTTTTGTCACTTTTTTTGTGAATATACTGGCACACATTAAAAATTGAAATTCTGATGCCCATATATCCATATACTTACATGTACATACATATACATATGCTATAAACACACACACACACACACACACACAAATCACAGTATTATGTCTATACCATTTTTAAATATATATCTATAGTTAATATTTATGAATAAAAATATTCCTCAAGAAAAATCATTCTTAAGGCAATAAAAATACTATAAACAGCTTCCAAATTATTGTAGTACTAGATGTCATCCTAGAGATCTGCAGAATATTTTTATCCATAAATTGAATCAATTGTTCTCTCTAAGGAGCGGAAGTTGTAGTTTGCTCTTTTTTTCCAAGATCCATTTTATTTTTTTTCCCTTTTGAAGCTTGATGATGTCATGTGTTTATTTAATTAATTTATTGGCTGCTCATCTTATCACAGAATAACACTGGGTGGCTTATAGTAACAGTCATAAAATATGTATTTATACACATACATTAAAACACAAATAAATCAAAACAAAACATTAAAATCTGACCAACACATGGAGAGGTCGGGGGCAGAGTGGAAGGAGGTGATACTGTCATCACTCAATCACCTCCACTGTGTTGTTCCCCCATTGGGGCCTCAGGCCAACTGGCAGAGCCAGGTCTTAAAGCCCTTATGAAAGACAATACAACAGGGTCTATGATGATTGATACATACTATGATTTTATGTTCAAGGCTGATTGTATGAATGTAGATAGACCATACACAAGAGCTGTATTTTCAGGTCTTATGAGGACAGCTTATTAATATGAGCCCAGATTTAATGTTGATTGCTTTAATATTGGAAAAGCGTACTGAATTTCTACCTCAGGATACTGAATTTCTACCTCAGGATCTTTTGTTAGGGATCATAAAGCTTGATGTGAGGAGTGAGGAATGTTTACTAAACCAGACGTTCACAAAAACTGATCCTTAGAATTGTATTGCAGGATATATGATGATTGCTTTTTAATATGAACTTATGTTTAATGTTGATGGTTTTAATAAAATAATTTAAAAAAAAGGAAGCAAGTAGCATTTATGGCATAATATGGATACAAATGTTGTCTTAATATAATTAGTGAATTATAATGAAAAAGCGTTTTGAAGATTAAGAATTACACTCTGTTTATTTCACAACATATAGTATTTGATGTTGTGTATCACCTTTAGATGATGTTAATATTATTGCTAAACTAATTCTTCTGTGTGTGTTTGTGTGTGTATCTTTGTGTGTGTGCATGTGTTACTACTGTAAGACCATGATTTCCTTTCAATATTCATGCAGATCATCAGGCAGCATTCAGCTACTGTTGTAAATAAATGCTTTCATCCTGCTCTGTAGCTCTTCTATAGTGTGAGGTGTGCAGATAGAAGTCCGAAGCTGTAGCCTGTTTTATCTTATTGCTTAATTTAACTGTAGCTGGTGAATTTCTTGTAGTCTGATAGGCTGGCCGAGTATACAGAAATTCTGAGTCATATATGCCTATTTCTGGATATCCAGTATAATTAGGCACAGCCTTGTAGCACTACACTCTAATAGTGTTTCAAGTCCAAAGAATATGTTTAGGGAATAGAAAGAAAATTAATGTTACACAGCAGAGTTCTGTGTTTGTTCCATTTTTTTCTTCCGGTGAGTTCAGCTTACTTCCAAATGAGTATATAGCCCTGCAGTTTTTCAAAATGTAACCTTATATAACTTTTAGTGTTTCATTTGGAATGGGTCTGTATCAAATATATTAGTTTGAGGGCCATTTGCTGAACGTTGGAAATTAGTCAGTTTAGTTCCTACGTATGTCACAGGTTTAGTTGCTGGTGGTCTCTTTGCCAAACCTATCAAAGGAAAGGAGGGAGAGGATGTTGAAGCATGCACTAAAATAGCGTGGTCTGCCATAAAGAATTGAAAATGTTATTACTAGACATCCTGGAGCACTGACTGTTTTAAGACTAAATCTGGGAATGTTGAGAAATATGGAAATTTGATCCCCAATACACCCTGGTAATGTTAACTCAAAAATGGTCTTGTTTTGCATATACATTTTAGAAGGTTAGGGTTATTAGGGTTAGAGACATCTGAACTGTAAATAGTTCTCAGTCTTGTCCAAATGAAATTCAGGATAACCTCCTCCATCTCCCTTCTACAGGCTACTTGGCAGTTGTTCATTGTTACTTGCCTGCATTTGCTCTTGAGTGTTTTCTTCTAGTTTAAGCATGGCTGCAGTTGTATGAGGTATATTGATTTCATGTTTTATTGTAAACTGCCGAGCACCTTCAGTATTTTGTGATACAATAAATGCAATAATTTCAAACTAAAAAATAAAATAAATTGAGGTGAAGTGAAATGAAATGAAGCAAGAACTGATTTAACAGTTACTGATGCTCCACCAAACACAAGAAAGCATAGTAGTTAGAAACTATATAATTGATGTGATTGTGGGTCTGCATTTTTTAACATAGCATGGATGCATAGTTCAATTTCCTATCTGGTTGTTTTTAGTAGTTTATGTGTCTTAATAGACATATATATATACAGGGTGCAATCTAAAAAATAACCACTTGACACACATATTAACTCCCTGACTATTAACAAAGCGGGAGAGAGTCTGTGGCTTGAGGCTAAAGCTTCTGCCTAGCATGCAGACTGCCCAGGTTCGAATCCCAGAAAGGGTGAGTTCTGGCTGAAGAGAGTTAAATAACTCGAAATAGCTATCTCAGAAATCCCTTATTTCTTTGTTAACAATTTTAAAAACATATATATATATTTGTGCTTGCAGATGGCTCTGGGTTGAGCTGAAACAAGCAAAGGAAAGAATGATTTCTTCCTCCCATATTTGGGTTTACAGGGTGCAATCTAAAAAATAACCACTTGACACACATATTAACTCCCTGACTATTAACAAAGCGGGAG
This sequence comes from Bothrops alternatus, assembly GCA_034064705.1. Taxonomy (NCBI): domain Eukaryota; kingdom Metazoa; phylum Chordata; class Lepidosauria; order Squamata; family Viperidae; genus Bothrops; species Bothrops alternatus. The sequence goes on from JARGCV010000033.1 coordinate 2,457,001, forward strand.
AGAGCCTGTGGCTTGAGGCTAAAGCTTCTGCCTAGCATGCAGACTGCCCAGGTTCGAATCCCAGAAAGGGTGAGTTCTGACTGAAGAGAGTTAAATAACTCGAAATAGCTATCTCAGAAATCCCTTATTTCTTTGTTAACAATTTTAAAAACATATATATATTTGTGCTTGCAGATGGCTCTGGGTTGAGCTGAAACAAGCAAAGGAAAGAATGATTTCTTCCTCCCATATTTGGGTTTACAGGGTGCAATCTAAAAAATAACCACTTGACGCACATATTAACTCCCTGACTATTAACAAAGCGGGAGAGAGCCTGTGGCTTGAGGCTAAAGCTTCTGCCTAGCATGCAGACTGCCCAGGTTCGAATCCCAGAAAGGGGGAGTTCTGACTGAAGAGAGTTAAATAACTCGAAATAGCTATCTCAGAAATCCCTTATTTCTTTGTTAACAATTTTAAAAACATATATATATTTGTGCTTGCAGATGGCTCTGGGTTGAGCTGAAACAGGCAAAGGAAAGAATGATTTCTTCCTCCCATATTTGGGTTTACAGGGTGCTATCTAAAAAAGAAACACTATATACACATCTTCCCTCCCTGATTACTGACAAAGCGGGAGAGAGCCTGTGGCTTAGAGGTTTAAGCATCTGCCTAGTGTGCAGACTGCCCAGGTTCGAATCCCGGAAGGGTGAGTTCTGACTGAAGAGAGTTAAATAACTCGAAATAGCTATCTCAGAAATCCCTTATTTCTTTGTCAACAATTTTAATATATATATATATATATAATATAGCTTAGCAATTGGTTGATTGATTAAGTGCCATGAAGTTGATGTTGACTCTTAGGAACCACATTGATAGTCCTTTTCCAGAATGATATTGTCCCAACATGACCTTTCAAGTAATGTACCCACTACTGTAACTGAATGTATACATTGCTGCTGATCACCCTCTTTTTCTTTCCTTCTACCTTCCTCAGCATTATGAGCTGCTCAAGAGGGCTAGGCTCTAATCTACATTGGATTACTTTGTTTTGCTAGCATATGAAGCTGAGCTGTTTAGAAAAGGATAACTGAATCTTGATACTGATTGTAGATCTAGAACCTAGATGTTTTGTTATTTAATTAAGGAGGTCCAGGCCAGTAATCTTCCTCCCAGCTCTGGAACAATTTGCACATACATATTAGAATAGCTCTCTCGCTGTTAATATATTGTGGAATTGTCAAGGTGGTTCTTTTTAAACAGCCGTTGGAACAGAGGGTGTCACCATATATTTGGAAGCTGCTGCCTCAGTGTCTCAGTATATACTTTGGTTGCTGATAATGGTACAGATTTTATATTTTAATATTATTTCATGTTTTAGTTTTACACTAGAGGTATTAGTTTAAGCTTCCTAGAGTCTTTGATGAGTGGAATGTAAGATATCTAATAAAATAATGAATTATTTGCATACTTTTGTTTAAAATTTCTGATAGCAGAACTTTTGTTATATCGCTTCTGTTCTTTTCAAGATTAGAGAAAATGAATGGCTTCTATGTGAACTATACGCTTTAGGAATAAATTATGAAAATGTGGTATGGTCAATTTGGATCGACATATAATTTTTATTATGTGAGTTACATATGATAACTGTTTGTCTGTAACATCTTAAACCACCAGGATGCTCATCAATGAAATGGACTAGTAATATACAAACCTCTGTAAAATTTCCACTTGTCTAGTTATTCAGAAAGTAGCAGATCAACAGGATTTGATCATCTTGGGAAGTCTCCGCAGATCTTTAAATAAACGATATCTTATATAATATCGTTGGAATCAGTACACTATGTAAAAGATCCAGCCCTCAATTGCCAGTGTCCCAAGTGGAGACGTGGCTAGTGTATTTAGTCATATTTTTGAGTCTCAGTGTAGCAGTTTTGGAATAGACTATTGTGAAGGATGTTTTTTAATATGTGATAAATGGTCTTGACCTAGAAGTATGTAGTGAACTGGCCAGGTTTGCAGATAATGCTAAACCATTCAGGTTGATCAAATCACCCTCAACTCCAGAAGGATCTCTTCAAACTAGGTGAATCATTAACCAATTGACAAATTTTACTGACTGTAAATTAAGGCACATTGATCAGCTTCATTTCACATATATAATGATGGGTCAGATCTTGGAGAGCTCAGTGGAGAAGGCAATTCAGTGTGTTGCAGCTTTGAAAAAAGCAGAGTCCATACTAGAGATCATTGGGTAAAGGAATTGAAAATAAAAAAGCACCCCTGGATCTCTCTCATACAAATCTATAAATCTGCATGTGGAATACTATGTACAATACTGGCTGCCATATTTAAAAGGGATATAGAAGAGTGGAAAATATATGGAAGTATAGAAGAGGACTCTCAAATTGATCAAGGGGCCAACAAAATCTGCCATGTTTTAAAAACTTAGCCTGGAATAGTTAGGATTCTATGAAAAAAGGCAAGGAGGAAGATGATTGAGAAATAAAAAGAATTATACATAGCCAAGGATCCCCTCCTTTCTCAATATAATTAGAAAAGGGATCATTCTGTGAATCTGATTGACTGAAGGTTAGAACAGATAAAGAAAAACAATTTATCACAAAACACTTTGGAATTCCTTAGAACAGAGTTTGGTGATACCCATTAAACAAGTATATCAAGAGCAGCATGCTTCGAATCAGGATGGTTATATAAATCAAATCAGTGAAGTCAGGCCATCTGTGGCAATACCCCACAGATATCTGATTGCCCAGTATATGGCACTTGGGATGCGTGATTAAAATGATTCTTGATCTGATGTAGCAAGGTTGATTTTATCTATTTTAATGGATTGTACTGTTTGCTTTATTGGTAGATAGAAGGCTATTGAGAAAGACCTTCCCAAATATTAATAATCTTGTATAGGAGGGTCTTGGGGATTCCATTTTTACAGACTTTCATAAATTACCAGTAGTGCTTTACTTCCATCACTAGAAATGCCTGATAATCCAGCTATATAAAGATTAGTGAGACACGTTCCACATATCCCATATCAGTCTGTGAATGAATCCTAATTTCCATTAGCTCTATAAAAATATATACACTGTATTTTAGGAACAGGAAATGTTTTAGCTACTTAGTAAAAAAAAAGCCAAATGGATTTCATGGGGCAAGTTATTTTACATTGTAAAATAATCTGGAAAATAACCTTAAATATACCACAACTTTCTGTGGGATATAAAAATAGAACTCTAATAAAGATAATAATGAAAAGATTGGATAGCATAGATAGGAAGTATTACTCATTTTTAAAAGCACTGAGACCAATGGAAAGACGCCAACCATTTTGAATTTAAGAGATTTTGTCCTAAACATGATGTGCCTGTTTGAGAGAGGTAATTTGAATTCAAACAAGATTATTTTGACATTACCTGAAATGTGATCACGCTCTTCCAGTTATAGGGTAAAGCAGGGGTCCCCAACCTCCAGTCCGTGGACCAGCAACCTGGCCACACAAACAAGCAAAGCCCCATCCGCGAGTTGCAGGCAGCACACACAACCACACAGCCTCTGGTCCGTGGAAAAACCTCTCTCCACGGAACCGGTTCCTGGTGCCCAAAAGGTTGGGGACCTCTGGGGTAAAGTTTCCAAGTATGGCCAGAACATGCCCAGTAAGATCAGAACATGTATTTTCAGTTTCAACTCATAACATTTTGTATACTATTACAGGTAACGGTAATTGAAATTTCCAATTACTAAGTGACCATGTTACAGGTAGTCTTCAGTTAGGACCATAATTGAGCCCAAAATGTCTGTTGCTAAGCAAGACAGTTAAGTAAGTTTTGCCCCATTTTATGACCTTTTTTTGCTATAGCTGTTAAGTAAATCACTGCAGTTAAATTAGTTACATGATTATTAAGTGAATTTGGCTTCCCCATTGACTTCGCTTGTCAGAAGGTGCAAAAGGTGATCACATGATCCCCAGACACTGCAACCATCATAAATACGTGCCAGTTGCCAAGCATCTGAATTTTGATCATGTGACTACAGGGGTGCCACAATGGTAGTGAGTGTGAAAAATGGTCATAAGTCACTTTATTCAGTGTCTTGTAACTTTAAATGGTTGATAAACAAATGGTTTTAAGTCAAGGACTATTTGTACTTAGTGAAGGCAATTTCACTTTTAGTTGCTATTATTAAGTGAATCCCACACCATTGTTAAAAACAATGTCACATGGTTGCCATTTGCAACCTTCTCCAGCTTCCTCATTGATTTTGCTTGTCAGAAGCCAGCTGTGAAGCATATTGCAATCACATAATGATGGACACTGCGACCTTATAAATACAAGGACTAGTCATAAATATCATACATTCAGCACTGTTGTAAGTTTGAACAGTTGCTGAACGAATGGTTAAACAAGGATGTCCTATGATTATGATATGCGATTTGTTTTGTTCAAGGAAACAAATTGCTAATAGTATTGAGGATTAGAAGAAACATGAACCCATAGATAAACATCTATTCATATCTTGCAGTAGCATTCCAATATTCAAAAGGAGCCCATTTTAAGAGGTATTGGAGCTGTCTAAAATGGATGTAACTGAAACATGTACTACCAAACTTAGGAATGAATAGAATAGAATAGAGCTGGAACAGACCTTGGAGGTCTTTTAGTCTTTTAGTCCAGCCCCCTCTCAAGCAGGAGAACCTATATCATCTCAGACAAGTGACTGTCCAGTCTCTTCTTAAAAGAGATGGAGCGCCCATGATTTCTGAAGGCAAACTGTTCCACTGGTTAATTGTCTTCACTGTTAGGAACTTTCTTTCTCCTTAATTCCAGGTTGCTTCTCCCTTTGATCAGTTTCCAACCATTGTTTCTTATCCTCCATTTGGTGCTTTGGAGAATAACCCCCTCTTCTTTGTGGCAGCCTCTCAAATATTGGAATACTGCTATCATGTCACTCCTATTTCTTTTTTTTTAAGACTAGCCAGACCCAACTCCTGCAGCCGTTCTTCATATGTTTTAGTTTCCAGGCATTTGATCATCTTAGTTGCTCTTTTCTGAACTTTTTCCAAGGTCTCAACATCTTTTTTGAAGTATGGTGACCAAAATTGGTTGCAGTATTCCAGGTGTGGTCTCACTAGGGTTTTATAAAACAGTATTAATACTTTGCGTGATTTTGATTCTATGCCTCTATTTATACAACCCAGGATTGTATTAGCTTTTTTGGCTGTTGCTCCACATTGCTGGCTCATAGTCAAGTGATCGTCCACTAGGACTCCAAGATCTCTCTCTCAGAGGAATGGATGAAGTCATTCAGGATACAAATTACAGGAACCCAAAGGAACCTTACAAGATACAAATTATCGTGGATCCTAATGTAAGGAGGACTAGAAATTTGTTTTATCTGAATATTAATGAATATTGATTTACTTTGTCTTGTTCTCAGCATGGATTACAATAATTAGTAACCAAAATTCAATAATTAATAACCAAAATTCTTTCAGGTGCAGGCTATACCTATAGTCAGACTGAAATAGGTCTAGATAATCTAATTTATTTAGAAACCAAGAATATGCATTGTTGTTAGCTAAGAAATTATAGTTTATGATAAGACTCAGTAAAGGTTTTTATCTTAATGCCCTTGTATTATATTTTCCATGTAATTTGCTATAATGTTATCATACCAGATGCTTGTAACCATTAATATTTGGGTTCTGCATATGCAAACTGTCATATTACTGTGTTTGAATATTATCCTAATGGGTCATAAATTTAGATTCTTATAATCTAAAATAGTAAAAGTAGTACTAGACTTTCTCAGACCCCTTTTTAAAATTTATATATCTACACAAATGAAGAAAAGGTTTAAAATACTTACCAATCTCACCTTGTCTGAATGCATTTTTTGAAACCTAAAAGAGTACTTGAAATTAAAAGTTTAACGCAAGGTTTAGGTTAGGAACATCCGAAGGATTCTTCTTTTTTACTATAAATTTACAATAAAGCACAATCGCAAAAACTGTTTTAGATATTTTGATGTTGAAAGGATTCAAACTGAGAAGAATAGTGAGGAATGGGCTTGGAACAGTTGTCTTTAAAAAAAAATATCCTGTCTCCTTTCTTCTTCTTTCCAAGTCTTTTTTCCAAGTCAAGAGAAAGCTTTTTTTTTTTTTTTTTGTAATTTGGAAAACATGGTGAGCAACTAGCTGGGCAGAGATTAGTGATGGTAGAAAGTTAATTGGTCATTTCATGTTGAACAGTCAAAAACCCTCAAAATGTTCTGTACTTTTGAGTAGAACACTTGAAAAAATGGATACATTTTCTGGTTGAGCTGCAGGTGTTTGCACATTTCCAGCCTTATGCTTTTCTGAAGTAAATGCTTGAATTCGTTAATGCTTGCATAGCCAGCTGGCTAGCTTTTACAGTCTTGCGGAGTTTTTCTGTTCCTTTATTAACAGTCATTTAAACTTCTTAGTTTAAAATTATGTACCAAGGGTACTTAATCCAAGTAATTTGATGGTAATGTATTTCCTCTTTTTTTCTGTATTCAGTAAGCTCACTTAATAATTGTAAAATAGTCTTAAGCATAATGTATATTCAACATTTGCAGATAGATTACTGTTAATTTTTTTAGATATCTTTTTTCAATTTATAATTTCCCTCTATAATCCCTTCATTAGTAAATGGCTTTATGAATGAAAACCTTACTGTACATTTGAATGATCAGCTTTTGTTAAAACTAAGAGCCTAATTAGAACTTCAGAAATTAATTTTTATACATTTGAGGGATGACGATCTTAAAGATCAAGCATACAGTCAGAAATGTTAATATTGTACAAAAATATTTATACTTGTGTTCTATATATGTGCATGTGTACACCTGTGTCACTAGAGGTTGATGTTATTCTGATTTATTCAGTTTGCAACTTTTAATATAATGCAAAGGAACATTATTAATACATGGGGAATATTCCTTGAATTGTGTATAATTATTTTAATTAATTTTAAGTTAATTAATAAAATGTGGCCCTTGTTATGGCCCCATCCAGTTTGAGAGTATGTTCCCCAATAAATACTCTGTTCAAAGGCTAAGTGCAGTTCTGTCTCTATAGAAAAGGCTGTGTTTAGATCCAGAATTGGTGGGAATGATTTTTTGTTTAAAGAAATACTGTGAAACCTGGAGATCTCATCCATTAATCCTCTAGTTTGTTTGTTTTTTTAATATATGAGAATTTTGAGACTGCAGTATTTCCATTCTCACCATACCTGGTTTCTCCATATGACAAAGAGACCTTTCCCTTATTGCAGACAGAATTCTTCAAGATCAGATAATCTCTTAAATTGTAAGTAAAGTGAGTAAAGTGAGTAAAAATGTTTAGTTCCATTGTCTTTTCTCATTTTGCCCCATTATTAATTATCCGTACCCATTTATTTATTTGCAACAAGCTTATGCTGAACATGAATTAGAAATACAAACTTGACAGTCCCTACTCGGAGACAAACTACTCAAATTGACCACTTTTGGAAAAGCAGTTCTTGGAACAGGTGTTGCTTCTAAAACAGTTAACCTGTATCAGTGGAATTCTGCACAAGAGTATTTTAATTTATCATTAAACGTGGGCTGCTCTACCTACGTGAATGTTTTTCTATTTCTTATTTGTACAAGCTTCTTTGTTGTATTATCTCCAAGATTCCACTTTCCACTGATTTATCTGTGGCTTCTAATTTGAGTATGTTGAATTGGGCCTTTGACAGATTCCAAGAAGTAAGTCCTCTGTTTCTTAACATTCTGCCTTAAGCTATTCCATGCTGAGCAGACCATCTGTAGATGAAACAATGGCATTTAAAGGGAGGGAAAGAAGTTAATAACTTGTGGATTTTGTTATGGTTTGTAAGCTTCCAACTCTCCACTCATTTCTTAATAATCAAAGAGCGTTTTGATTTCAATGCTTAAACAATAAGCATCCACTAAAGCTTTCATTGTGTCTTCTCTGTATTTTCAATTACAATGACGGGGATGGACAGGAAAGGGAGGGAGGAACCTGAATGGCAGAAATGAATTGGACATGAAAATTCCCAGATTTTACAGATATGCATGGCTGTAAGCAAGTTCAAGATTTTATAAACTGCTTTAAAAAAAGTAATCAACCTTTGGACAATATTTTTAAAAACATCTCTTTTAAAAGATGTTCATAATCTCATCAATCTGAATATGCAGAACAGTGCTTCCATTTTATATGGCACTTCGTGTTTCCAGAACGTTTCCTGCATATATTGATTTAGAGTTTATGTGGTATTAACTATGATTTCATTACTTTTGAGATGCAAAAGAAGTATTAATCATCAATAATAGTGAAAATAAAAGGTTAGAATGCAATCATGCAATTATTGATTTCAGTGGGAGCCATATGTGGGTATCTCTGTTTTTGGAATGACTTGATGTGTATTCAGCCTAAATATGAAATATTTTTAATCTGCATACCATATTTTTCAGTCATTATACTTATTTTTCATGAATGGCATCCTTGGATTGAAAATGAATTATTTAATAGGACTCCCGATGGCATCAATAATTTCTTTGCTATTGTAACTGTTAACAATAGCAAAGGTAGATAACACCAAACAATGTCACTTTCTCACTAGTACATTTTAAGAAATACACATTTTTCAGAGCTGTGATACTGAGATGGTGATGATTTTCTGTGGAAATGTTTCAGACTCTTCTAGACTACATTCCTGAAATCTATTTCTCATAAAGTGCTTGCAGATAATTTCATTTTCAGGAATTATTCCTAGTTGTACAGTTTGGTTGTATGGTTAGGTAGCCTAGTTTTGCTTTCATATTTTCCAGAATGAACAAATGGAGATATGTGTCTATGAAAGAGCCAGAAAGAAAAAGAAAGGAATTCAGTCCCAACAGGCATGTTGTCTGTTCAAGTATATATATTTATACTATAAATAAGTGGAAAAGCTTTTGAAGGACACTTTTCAAACCCTTGTAAAATATGTAGCTCTTTTAATATTTTAGAACATTAATATCTGGGACTCCTTTGAACTTGTGACTCTTGAGGAGGTCAGTAAAGTTCTCTGTGGAATGAATTCAACTCTCTACTCTGTAAATTAGATCCTTGTCGCTCTTATAAATTCCTCATTTAGCAAATGTCTCATTTAGTGACCATTCACAGTTACAACAGTGATGAAATTGTAACTGTACAACTAATTCTCCAGCATGGTGGATGTATAATCCACTGGATAGGGTTATTTCTGCCCTCCTGCTCAGAGAGACTAGGAAAAAAGCTTTAGCCACGCCTTCCCCTGGGTGTGTCTCCCAGTTTTTTCCTAGTCTCGGCTCAGAGCAGACACCTTTTTAGTAGGCTCCGTAGTTTGTTTGACTCAATCTCAAATTTATCACCAAACTCCAAAATTTTTCTTCAATTTAGGCTATTTTTTACCTTCAATCCATTTATTAGAGCAATCCGGTCCTGGTTTTTGAGTTTGCCTCAGCACGGGCCGATCTCTCACAGCAGGCCGGCGGGGAAGCCAGCCGATGCCTCCGCTCCCCCCAGGGGCTTAGAACCGCCGAACAGCAGCTGTCTCCGCTCCCCCCACGGGCTCAGAAACGCCGGGCTCAATTAAAATCAGCCGGGAAGGAGGAACGGGGACAAGAGAGATATAAATATCCCCAGCTGCTGAAGCCGGCACGCAAGCCAGCAGTTGCATCCCGCCCCTCCGTGGTAGCTTAAACCTTCGGATTTGCTTCTCAAACGGCAAGGAGGCGCAGCAAACGGCGGCGAATACTCGATCCGGACACGGGGCTCCGTTGTCACGGATCGCAACAGGTCTCCACACGCAAGTAGACTGGTGGGGGGAGCAGAGCAGGGAGAGCGTGAATTGCTTGTACCACTCCTTCCACGGGGCCGTGAATTTTCGGGGGTTAGGGAATCACCTCAGAAGTGTGCAGACGCCATTTTAAGTCGCAGTTTTCCCGCCACTCCAGGCTCCCGGGTGGCGACGGCCATTTTGATTTAGGCCTACAGGGCCCAGGCCGCAGAGCCCCTCGTCTTGGCCTAGCTTATTAGGCCCGTCCAGGGAGAGCCTCTGACGCACACCTTAGCGTCCAGGCCATTGTGGGGCGCCCTCCGTAACCGCAGGAACGCCCGGCCTTTCATGCACCTCTTCATCAGGATATAGCAGGGAGCATAAGAAATCAATTCCAGGGCTGCTGGAGGAGGCAGTACCCCGTGGGCCCTGGCTTCCTAGGTCCCGGCAGGAGTGAAGGATTTCACAGGCCGCCTGTTTTCCCATAGCCGTGGCCTTTAGCCACACAGCCTACAGGACAGGCCTATTACCTGTCCGGCTGATCTGCCACATCTTATCTGGTCTCAGCGTAAGAGGCGGTTGCGCCTCTTCCCTGGACATTGCTCTGCGGCCATACTTTCCAATTCCCTTACACTAGTCACCCTTATACAGGCTTGACTAGTGGCAATGGCAGACAGTTCCTCGCCCCTGGCTATACCGGTCTCAGTTGCCCCCTCCGCGCAACCAAAGCGCAGGGCAACCGAATTAAATACAGGAGGTAAGAAGAAGGCCAAGACCAGGCATCTTTCCTCCAAGGAGACCTCTAAGTCGGCGGAGCGAGTGGCCTCGAGGAGGCACCAAGCACTGGAGAGAGAATTCTCCAAGGCACAGAGGCTCCTATCCAGTGGGGCCGATCCGGTTCCCCCTGCCCCACTGGATACCAATACCAGGGAGCCTTCCCAACCAAATGCCACCTGGACTGCTACTCCTCTGGGGGATACCGAACAGGCAGGTCCCTCTCACTCCTCCCCTCGTCCTCAGCAGGGCCCCCAAGTGGCTACTGCCCCAGCGTTGGTAGGGGCAACCCTTGGGGCCCAGGGACCGGCATGGTCACAGGCCCAATTCCAGGCCTTCATGCAGCACGTCTTCACGCAGTTCATGTCTCCATCTGGGACCCAACAGGTTCCCCCTCAGGTCCCCTCTCCTCCCAATGATCCTCCCCCTCAGCAGAGCTACTCCCCAGATCCGGAATCTACTGATTCGGAAGCTTCATCCCAGATGGGGGAGGGGGAGTCCGATGAATTAGACGTAGCGAACACCCCCATGTCAGACGAGGAGGAAGCAGAACCCGATCAGGCCTCTGCCTCCTGTCTCTTCGATCACTCCATCTTTACTGCTTTACTGTCAAAGGCATGCTCCACTGCCTCTTTAACCTCTGTGCAGGAGGAGAAACCTTCCACCTCAGCGGACAAGGAGTCAAATCCGCTATTCAAGGTGAAGGTAGTGGAACACAAACAGATCCCCTGTCCCTTTGTCTTCCGGGACGCGGTGGAGGCCCAGTGGGCCTCTCTGTCCACCATTCCCAGGGAAAGCACGGTGGAAAAGAAGCTCTATAATGTTGCCCCGTCTTTCGCTTCCCTACTTGAGGTACCGTCAGTGGATTCCTCACTAACTTCCTTGTTCTCAAATTCTGCAGCCTCAGGGGACATGACAGAGTTCCTCTCTGCGGACGAAAAGAAGTTCGAGGCCAACTACAGAAGGGCACACCTGACCTCCGGTCAGGCCATTAAGGCTGCTACAGGTACCTCCTTCTTCGCCAGGACCTCCATCATGTGGCTCCGTGAACTTCAGGCCACAATCCCGCCTGACCAGGTCAGAGTTCACCAGATACTCGTGAAACTGATAGGGGCCTCACAGTATATGGCCGACGCCTCTCTCCACTCGGCCAAGTGTTCAGCCCGCTCAATGGGGGCCACAGTGGCCTCCCGCAGGCTCCTGTGGCTGAAACACTGGAGGGCGGACTTACGGGCAAAGTGCCGCCTCTCCTCGGCCAAGTACACAGGCAAGGACCTGTTTGGCTCCATCCTTGACCCACATGTGGTCGAGGGTAAAGACAAACGTAAAGTCATTGCCCACCCTTCCAAGAAGGCCAATAGACGGCAGCAGCCGGACTCCCGCAGACAGACGACACGCCCCTCGGGCACCTGGGAGTGGCGGCAGCCCTTTCGGACAGGGCAGTCCTGGGATGGGCCCAGAGGTTCACGTTCCTTCCCTCAGAGGCAGGACCGTCAACAGGACCGCCAAAATTCAGGACCCAGGGCCCAATTTCAAACTAAGCGTCCCTTCAGGGGGTCGGGGAACCGCCCTTTCCGGCGGACCAAGTGACTACCTCTGGGACATCCCAATAGGGGGGCGCCTAGAGCGTTTTTATCAGGTCTGGGAACAGACCACCTCCGATTCCTGGGTCAGGGACACAATCAGACGAGGCCTAGCACTCGAATTCAAGGCGATCCCACACGATCGCTTCACCCAGTGCCCGGTATCGCGAAATCCCTCCAAGGAAAGGCTGGTATCCTCCGCCATCAAACACCTCCTGGACATCAGGGCCATAGAACCCGTGCCGGAGGACCAAACTGGGACAGGCTTCTACTCCATCCTGTTCGTGGTCCCCAAGGCATCAGGAGGGTGGAGGGCGATCCTGGACCTAAAGGGCCTAAACCGGTTCCTAGTGTACCGGCGTTTCAAAATGCAGACCCTAAGGTCCATACTAGCCAGCATCAGAAAAGGGGATCTCCTCTCATCCATAGACCTCACAGAGGCCTATCTCCACATCCCAATCGCCCAGTTCCACCGCAGGTTCCTGCGCTTTTGCTACGCGCACCGACATTATCAATACCGGGCTCTCCCGTTCGGCCTCTCCTCGGCACCAAGGGTCTTCACGAAGATACTAGCAGTCTTGGCCGCTCATCTCCGGATGATGCCGGTGCGCGTGCAGTGCTACCTGGACGACATCCTCGTCCAGTCCAGATCCATTCGGTCGGCACAAGCAGACCTGAGAACCACCATCCAGGTACTTCAGTCCCACGGGTTCTCAGTGAACTTCGGGAAGAGCCACACTTCCCCCTCGAAGAGACTCCTTCACCTGGGGGCACTGATAGACTCGGAACGGTGCAGGGTCTACCTGTCCCAGGAACGGCAGCTGAGCATCCGGAAATTGATATCCCAGATCCGGGGCACGAAAAGGGTTCCCCTGGTGCAGCTGTCCCAACTCCTGGGAAAGATGGTATCCTGCATGGGGATAGTGCCATGGGCAAGGCTCCACTCGAGGACCCTCCAATGGTTCCTCCTCCCCTTCCAGAAACAGAACCTCAGCGCCTCTCCCCACAAGGTCCAGGTGCCGCACCACGTCCTTGCGTCTCTCCAGTGGTGGGTTTCTCCAGCCATGTACAGGGGGACTGTATTCAAGGAACCCTCCAGGGTAGTCTTGACGACAGATGCCAGTCTGTTTGGCTGGGGTGCTCACCTCCAAACGCAGCTGGCACAGGGACGTTGGTCCAGGGCGGATCTGACGCAAAACATAAATTGGCTAGAGCTAAGGGCCATCCACCTGGCCCTCCTCCATTTCTCTCCCCTAGTATCGGGCAAGCATGTCCTAGTCCTGACAGACAACGTAGCAGCCAAGGCCCATGTCAACAAGCAAGGGGGCACACACTCCTGGGCCCTTCTCCAGGAGGCCAAGGAACTGGGGCTGTGGGCAGAGACCCATCTGAAATCGATAAGGGCGGAACACATCTCGGGGAAGGCAAACCGTCAGGCGGACTCGCTGAGCAGGGTAACCGTGGACCATGCAGAATGGCGACTGAACACCAAAATATTCGACATGATAGGGTCCAGGTTCGGCGAGCCATGCCTGGATCTCTTTGCCTCCCCGAACAACGCCCAACTCCCCAGGTTCTTCACCAGGTTCCCGACCAAAGGGGCCGAGGGAACAGACGCCCTACGGTGCAGGTGGCCCGAGGGGCTGTTGTACGCCTTTCCTCCCCTCCCCCTGATCCAAGCCACCATCCGCAAGCTGTTACTGGAGCAGGCGGAAGTAATATTGGTTGCACCATATTGGCCTCGGCGTCCGTGGTTTGCAGATCTAGTGGATCTGTCCCTGTCCCCTCCGTGGAAATTCCCACCGGACAAAGTGGCCCTATCTCAGGGGGAGCTCCTTCACCCAGATCCGCAGTGGCTACAATTGGCCGTTTGGCACTTGAGCGGGAGTGCCTAACTAGGCAGGGCTACTCCCCAAAGGGAATCGATATGATTCAGGCTTCTAGACGCCCCTCAACAAACAGAATTTACGACGCAACCTGGCGCAATTTTTGTCAGTGGTGCTCCTCTCGGGGCTTGGATCCCCTCTCAGTAGTCGTCCCAAACATCGTAGACTACCTATTAGACGGCATGTCCAAGGGGCTGTCCATCAACACCATCCGCAGACAGGTGGCGGCATTAGCCACGATCCTCACCTGTGACAATTGGGGCCCTCTCTCTCACCATCCAGCGATCTCGGCATTCCTCAAGGGGGCGACAAACTCTAGTCCACCCCCGGTGCATAGATACCCTTCCTGGGACCTACCAACAGTATTACGGGCCCTAACGGAGGCTCCATTTGAGCCCCTGCGATCATGTTCACTACATTTTCTATCCTTGAAGGTGGCCTTCCTAATTGCCATTACTTCCGCTAGAAGGATTTCGGAGCTGGGAGCTCTTTCAGTTCGGGAGGACCTGTGTATCTTCCACCAAGACAGAGTGGTCCTCAGACTAGATCCCTCGTTCATACCAAAGGTTAACACCAGCTTTCACAGGACGCTGGACCTCGTACTACCAAACTTTTGTCCTAATCCGACCCATAGATTAGAACGCCAATGGCATAAACTGGACGTGCACAGGGCTCTGCGCATCTACGTAAAGCGCACAGGCCCCTTCCGTAGGTCCGAGTCTTTGTTTGTCTCTTTCCAACCATCAACCATGGGCAGCAAGGTATCTTCCTCTACCATTGGCAGATGGATCAGGGCCTGCATAGCTAAGGCGTACGTCGCGCACTCACTGACCGTTCCATCACGAATCACGGCCCATTCTACACGTAGTGCAGCAACTTCCGCGGCCTGGGCCACCCAGGCTTCCATAGAGGAAGTTTGCAGGGCGGCGTCCTGGTCGTCTCCGTCCTCATTCATTACCCATTACAAGATTGACAGGTTTGCCGCGGCGGACGCCGCGTTCGGCAGACGGGTCTTTCAACAGGTGGCTGCCCTCAGGGAGACGCCAACCTAGTCTTCCCACCCCGGGGGACATGGGGGAGCTTTGGTATGTCCCTATCCAGTGGATAATACATCCACCATGCTGGAGAAGGGGCGTTGTCTTACCTGAACGCCTTTTCTCAGCATGGTGGTGTATAATCCACTCCCCCCCTTAAACAACGGGCTAGGCTTGCGTGGAGGGCATCCCCCTTTTTCTTTCTATTACTCTGTTATTTTTTTTATGGAGCCACGGTGTCAGAGCTTAGCTACCTCGCCTTTGTCAAAAACTGGGAGACACACCCAGGGGAAGGCGTGGCTAAAGCTTTTTTCCTAGTCTCTCTGAGCAGGAGGGCAGAAATAACCCTATCCAGTGGATTATACACCACCATGCTGAGAAAAGGCGTTCAGGTAAGACAACGCCCCTTCTCACATTTACAACTTTCATAGATCTATAAAACAAAGCCAAGCTGAAGTTAAGATCATAAGCACAGTCACACAGTGATTGCTTCACTTAACCATAAAATTGCTCGCCCCAGTTGTGGTCGCTAAATGAGGACTGCCTTTATATTCTAGAGAATGAGTACTGCAAAGAAGATTACAACTTTGGTAAAGGGGCTGTTGCCATCACATTTGGAATAAGCAATAATGTGCTCCCTTTTCATGACCTGGCTCTTTTAATATTTTAGAACATTAATATCTGGGACTCCTTTGAACTTGTGACTCTTGAGGAGGTCAGTAAAGTTCTCTGTGGAATGAATTCAACTCTCTACTCTGTAAATTAGATCCTTGTCGCTCTTATAAATTCCTCATTTAGCAAATGTCTCATTTAGTGACCATTCACAGTTACAACAGTGATGAAATTGTAACTGTACAACTAATTCTCACATTTACAACTTTCATAGATCTATAAAACAAAGCCAAGCTGAAGTTAAGATCATAAGCACAGTCACACAGTGATTGCTTCACTTAACCATAAAATTGCTCGCCCCAGTTGTGGTCGCTAAATGAGGACTGCCTTTATATTCTAGAGAATGAGTACTGCAAAGAAGATTACAACTTTGGTAAAGGGGCTGTTGCCATCACATTTGGAATAAGCAATAATGTGCTCCCTTTTCATGACCTGGCCACCTTAGATAATAATTGAACAGTCTTCGTTTGTAAATTTGTTAAGTCTTCATTGGTAAGTTTGTTAAGAAAGTAGGTTCAAACTACAGAGAGCTCTGGATGAGATGTATTACGTAGATCCTTTCAAATTGGGTTTCAAGACTGCCTAAGAGCCAGAGACTACATTGATCATACTTTGTGAAGTGAACCTCTTCTCTTTTTGGTAACCTGTTAGCAGCATTTAGCATCATCAGTTCTTTTTAGGTATCTGTGAAGGTTGAGGATTGGAAGAATTGTTCTTCTGTAATTCTGCTTCTTCCTGAGTGGGTGGTTCCAGATGGTATTGGGAGCAAAATATCAATCCCTTAAACGGATATCTCAGGGCTTGACTGTGTATTCTGTTCTGTTTAACATCTACATATGAAATCTCCATGGGCGATTTCTCCATGAGATCATCTGTCAGTTTGGAGTTAGTATACTATTATCTATATGCTGATGAAACCCAGCTTTACATTCTTATAGGCCAAGATGATGGTGGAATTTTTGACCTAGTGTCTGGAGGTTCTGAAGAATTGAATGAGGTGAAACAAAGCTAGACTGAATCCTTGAGAGACAGAATTAATGTTAGTGGAAAAACCTTTTGGTTCCATGGATGCTCCAGCAATTGCTCCGGATAGCATCATACTGCTATTGGCATGCAATATGGGTATTCTCCTGGACTCACAGTTCCTACTGGAACAACATTAGAATCCCAGACCGGAGAAGACTATTTGAAAAATTCAAATAGGTCTATTGGTTGTACTCTTTCTTGAACCAAGATATACTGAGGACTCATACCCTTATCATCTTTCAGTCAGATTATTCTAATTCACTTTATATGGGCTGCTGCTGTAGAGCACTTCAAAGCTGCAGCTGGCATCAAATGTATCTGCCTATATGCTTACTGGTACCGTAAGCAAGTTGATTCAGTAGAATAGTGACTATTTTGCAGTATCTGTACTAATTTACATGATCTTATAAAATTTGTATCTTTGCTACCCTAGAACTACCTCCTCCAAGTAGAATCTGCCCAAAACTATCTAGCGGAAAAGGATGCTTTGGTTACCTGTGCCATGTCAAATCTGGGAGCTGGAACTGAGAATAATTTCAGTAGTAATTCCTTTCTCTTTAAAAAATACATAATGTAAAATGAGATTGGGTACCATACTTTTTCACAAATTGGTGAACACTTTTATCTTCCAAAGGGTATTTGGTGAGGAATTTATTAGACAGTAATGGTTTCCTATAATATGTTCAATGACTGAAGTTATGACAGTGCTGAACAAGGAGACTTACAGCCAGTCGTCAAAGCTGAAGCTATCACAATGCCCCTACGGTCATATGATGGCATTTGGGGTATGTAACAACCACTTTACAATTACAACAAACGCAATATTCTGTGATCACATGATTACCATTTGCAACCTTCACTGCCAACTTCCGACAAGCAAAGTCAGTGGGAAAGCTGGCGGGAAGTAGCAAAGGGTGATTACGTGGCATTATGCCTAATGACCATGTAGGATTCGCCTAACAGCTGCAACAGAAACTACCAGAACTGCAATTGTAAATTGACATGGTCATGGGACATCACATTTTATGACATCATTTAGCAATGGCGTTCCAGTTCTTAATTACCATTGTCAATCAAGGGCTACCAGTATTGCATGATTTTACAGTTGTTTTAAACTTGTAAATTGTAGGCCACCTACATTTGTTTCAATGGGTGGTGTACAAATGCTATTAATATAAATATTTTCCTCTTAGAAATACAGTTTGTCCTGTCCTTTGTTCTTCCCATACCATAACTGATTTCATATTCTCCAGAACTTAACTCACAATATTTTTAGTTCTTAAAATTTAAGTAAGATTCTATGAGGTTTTAGGTAATAAGTTTTGTCCAGAAACGTATGTCTATCTCTCTATTGGAATACTGAATTGCTGTTTACTCTGCCTTCTCCAAGGCACCAATACTTTATCATACTTCAAACAAACATGGTTCCCATATAACATTTCACAGAATATGTCTAAAATTCAGCATTCCCATGACAAATAAAGTGACACGTACCTGTTAATATATTTACATTATGTAAAGAATCTATACAAAGATGTTTAATAAGAGACAGGAGATGGCTCATTGGCTTACTTATTCCATTTCTAACTTCAGTGAAATCTCCCATTACTTTACATCTGTTACAGATTTTGTCCTTGAAAGCAAAGAAGTAGAAGAAAGTAGAAGAAGTAGAAATAGCATCTGCTTAAAGGTTAAACAATTTTTTTGTGAGTAGGATTCTGAAATTGCTCCAGTTCTAAGGATTATTAATTGGCTATCCAATCTTATAAATCTATTGTGGTATTCCTTAGATCTTCAGCAAAATAGATTTATAGGAAAAACTGTGGTGTTCTCTATTTTGGGGATAGCAGAGAAGATCATAGTTTAATGTTAGATAACTTAATAGAGCTACTCCAGATTTATGACATTGGATTACATAGGCATGTTCGCTGTTCCTGAGCTGGGTCATGATTGATGTAGTGCAAGTGCTGATGAATAGAACATTAGAATATTATTTAATGTGGCCAAGATTTAATTATATATTCAAAAACTGGCTTTGATTTGTGTGGAGGTTGTATTTCTTCATTATTTTTGTGTGTGCTTCTCTTTTTATCCCTTGCTTGTATTAAAGGGCAAATATAAAATTAAGGGAAAAGAGGAGATGTGTTTGGTATTCTGTCCTACTGACCTGTTAGGTTACAGAGTTCTGAATCCAAAGGGCTAAAGGCACCTGTGGGCACAGATACATTATCTGTGACACACTTTAAACCAAATATATATTTTCCCCATGGGTTGTTTGCCATATTCAGAGGGGCTGTTTCCATGTGGCTCCACAGCAACTAAAAAAAAAATAGTGTGTATTTCCTCTATTGAAATTTCAGTACAGTATTATACATGGATATTTACTATACAGTAAAGATATTTATTGTAATGTAGATTTACATCTTTGATAAAATACCACAACTGGCTGATACACATTCTTATTTTTCATCTGACTACTTCCATGAAATTACTTTGAAGGTTGCTAAATTTATTTTGAGTGGATATAACAGTTGAATGTATATGTTATTACATACGTATATTGCTCATATGTTCTGTATTGCACATAAATGGAGATTATAGAAAGTGACAGAAATAATTTTGATTTGATATTCATGTAAAAGTAACCTATAAAAATATTTCCTAGGAGGTGTAAAATGAGAGAATATATATGGTAACGCTGTTATTTGGAAAACAGGCACTAATGTAGTCTACTCTGATAAAAGGATACAGAAAGCATTTGAGGTCGATATACAATAGTTATTGTTCATTAAAATCTTATGTACTGGAGAAAGTTTTAGAGATAGCTTTTTCAGTATGGCTAAAACCAGCATTTACTTCCACTTCTCAGCAAAATTTGCCTGTAATGAATACTTAATTTGCTTAATGAGCATTGCATTCACTTAATGTCTGCTGCAAAAAAAGCTATAAAATCAGATTGGTCCTGTATGTGTTCTGCTTTACAAGCATCACGATTTATGACTGCAGTAGGTAGGCTTCATTAAAGTGATAAGTGCCTGTACATAATAGCAGGATTTCCCTTCTGATTTGCATCCACAGTATTAGAAACACATAACCATAATATCTGCCTCTGCAAGTCGTATCCAAATAGAAATTATGATTGGTAACACCACCCATTCTGATTAATTGTGGAATTAAACCAGAGTAGAACAATTTAAAGAAAGAAATCGGTTGACTCTGATGATAAAATAATCAAGACCTATACATCTTGTTTATTGCTATGTCATTGTTCTTCACCCAGTATACCCTTTTTTGAATTCTCAAGAGCCTGCCGTCTTTGCCATTTCAATCACTCTCATTAAATGATAAATACAAGATACATTATCTCACTGAATTCTTCTTGATTATGGGTTTCTGCCTAATTACATATCTGTTGTGAAAGAGGATACAGTATAGTTTTCCACGTGCTTTAATCTTAAATTAAGCAAAGCCTCTCTTGACTCGGTCTGGATTCCAAGTTACTACATGGGCAAGCTAATGTTGCATTCTTATTAGTAATGTGGAAGTGGAAAGGTTCTGCTATAGCCATTTTCCAGATTTTTTTTTAATTTCCCACTGTAGGCTACAACCAGGAGATCTCCTAGTGGCCTCCCTTTTAAGTCTGACCCTCCTCACTTGAGAAATCAGAATTATTTTGTGTCCATGACTAACTGATGCATTATCTTTATTTCCTAATTCAGGTACTTCAACAGCTCAGCCATAAGCATCATCAAGAAATTATCCTGCTAATTGGAAATTACACATGAAATTAAAATTCATTTGAATTTGTGACTCTATTTTAAGTTTGCAAAAATAATTACATTCATTTGAAAATTAAAATCACCGTGGCTTGCTTTTCAGTATCTCACTGTAAAAAATTCAGTTTATTTTGTGAAGATATTATTGCACTGACCAATTGAAAACAAACATAACAATGAATTCTCATTTGCTGGAGTTGAAGTGGGGTTGTTCTCATCTCAATTACCAATTGTAAATATTGCTACTGCCCAGTAATCTGTCTAGAAACAATGGATGCCACAAACCTTTGCCACCAGAGATAGAAATTGATGTGATGTGCATTATTTGCTACAGTAAAAAAAAGCATCTTCCAGAGTGGCAATAGAAAGTACTTTGCAATCACCATTTAAGTATTCAATTTGCATGCTCAGGAAGCAAACAAACCAGACTTTGAAAGCATTTGTGCAAATAATCATAAAGCTTCCCAGATCCTTTCAGGGAAAGCAGCAGCATGTCTGCTCATTCTTCTGTATTCTATTTATTCTATTAATTTCTGGAATTTGTAGTTTATTGCTATGCACTTTAAGAAAGGCTGTACACCAGGAGAAAAAAAAATAACTTCAGTTTTATTAGTAGCTTAGCTATTGACTTTATTGCTAGCAAAAAAATGACTTTAACATGAAGTAAGTATAGTTGGTTTAATTTTCAGGTAGTCCTTGTTTAACAACAACTCATTCTATGATTGTTCAAATTTATGATGACATTGAACAAGTCAACCAGTCATCCAGTCCTCGAAGTACAGTCCCAATGTGCTTGCAATTCAGTGGTGGGATTCAAATACGTGAACAACAGGTTCTCTGTGTGGATGCTGCTTCCGGAAGTCCACTCTGGGCCTGGGCAACAAAAAATTAGCTACCGGTTCTGCCGAAGTGGTGTGAACTGGCTGAAACCCATCGCTGCCTGCAATCACTGGGTGCTTGGCAACTAGCTGGGACTTGTGGTGTTTGCAGTGTATCACAGTCACCATTTGCAACCTTCCCTGCTGGCTTCCTACAATTGCTATTGCTAAGCGATGCAGTCACATGACATTGAGCTTTATGATCACATCACTTAGTATGTGAATGAAAATTCCAGTCCGAAATGCTGTTGTTAACCGAGGACAACAAGGACTTGAATGAAACAGTGTTGAACTGTTGTATAACTGAATAGGTTTCACTATCTTCATTTACCTAAATTAAAGGAAAACCTCAATTCTTCATACTGCCCGAAAATGAAATGTGAAGTAATTACTTTCATACACTCCACCAAGCTAACCCCAGCTCCACTGAAAAAAGGATACACATTTTGTTCTGTTGATGTGTTTACAGGACATCATCTTTAAAAACAATCTTCTCAGGTTAGAAAACCAACATCCATTAACGATTTCATATCACGATTGTAGACTGTGTCCATTCATGCTCACCTTTGTTTCTTAATAGGAAGACTTTTTTTTCTTCTTGGTCCCTTCTCCAGTTACTTAGAAGGCAAATGGGTTAGTGAGTCTCTTTTAAATGTCTGCTATGCCAGTTCCTTTTAGCTCGCCTGTGAAGCCACCCACTGATCCTTCTCACAACTCTGTATCAGCTTTATGCATTATACAAGAAGAAATAGGGGAGACATGATAGCAGTACTCCAGTATTTGAGGGGCTGCCACAAAGAAGAGTTATTCATGTTATTCATATTATTCACCAAAGCACCAGAAAGCAGGACAAGAAACAATGGTTGAAAACTAATCAAAGAGAGAAGCAATCTGGAATTAAGGAGAAACTTCCTGACAGTGAAGACAACCAGTGGAATAGCTTGCCCCCAGAAATTGTGCGCGCTCCATCACTGGAGATTTTTAAACAGAGGCTAGAGAGTCACTTGTCTGAGATGGTATACGTTCTCCTGCTTGAGGGGGGGCTGGATAAGAAACTTCCAAGGTCCCTTCCAGCTTCTGTTCTATTCTATTCTCCAGCATGGTGGATGTAGAATCCACTGATTGGGTTATTTCAGCCTTCCTGCTCAGAGAGACTAAGTCAGCGCTTTAGTCACGCCTCCCTTTGGGTGTGTCTTCCCAGTTTTGACTTAGTCTTAGGCTCAGCAGGATCGCAAGAAATTGACTCCAGATAGGTTTTTTTTTTGCTAATTCGATATTTCAATTGGAATTTTTTTCTCAGTAACTTTAAAAATTTTTTCCAAATTAATTTAATTGTTTTGGCTGGATTATTGAGGACTCTGTCCCTCATTGAGGTCAGAGCCTTTTGGCTCTTGCAGGGCCCATTCCCCCCTCGCATGGCCTGTTCGGCCAAATTGGTTTCAGGCTCCCTGGGGAGGTGCCTTTTCCAACCTTTCCTCACCCGGTTCGGATCGCGGGACCGCGATCGCGGCGTTTCTGCCGCTATTTTACTACCGGTTAACTGCCAACTGCTCCGTTTCTCTCCTCGGGCCTCTGATCGACTTCGGAACTTCAACAGCAGCTTTCTTGTTGACACGCAAGTTCTCCGGGTTTAGTGGGGGGGGAGGAAAGTTTTTTCCTGGGCCCCGAACTTTTTCCCCAACCATTCAATTCTCTGGTTGGAGTCCTGGTTAACGGTTCGGGGAGGCGCGGCTGCCATTTTGACCGCATGGTCTCCTGGCGGTCGCCATTTTGAAAAGCTCACTGGCGGCAGCCATTTTGTAGCCAAATTCAGTTGTGGCCTTCTAGATCAGAATCTTTATTTGCTTACTGCCTTGGCCTGTGGTGACAGGTCCGTGCTGGGAAAGTTGGTTCTCTTTAATTTAATTCAGTCTGCTGCGAGGCTGGTGGGCGGATGCCATTCCATGGCCTCTTAGGCTGTTAAGTCCGGCTAGGCCGGTTTTCGTGTGGTGGCTAGACCTGTGGTGGCAGGCCCGTGCACTGAAGTTACCGTGGTTTTCCCAGTTTCATTGTTCTCGTTAAGGTTTTAAATTAAAAAAAAATTAATAATAGTAGATAAGTACAAGGGTCCCTTATTACTTGCAGGCCTAGGGTCCTATGATTGGAGCGAAGAGTTTTTCTGACCGCCTGTTATTGTTAACAGTGGCCTTTAGCCACCAGGCCTATTCGAACAGGCTTACCAACCTGTCTGACTGTCCTGTTCTTGCCATTTGTAGTTCAGTGTGAGGAACGGGTGCGTTCCATCTCTGACTACTGATCTGCGTCCTTGGTTCCCATCTTTCGCTAGATATCCTACTGCAGGCCCTATCTAGTTGCAATGGCAGACAGTTCCTCGCCGCTGGCATCACAAGTCTCTGATGCACCCCCTGCGCAGTCAAAGCGCAGATCTATAGAATTGGAAGCAGGGGGGAAGAAAAAAGCCAAAACTAAACATCTGACTACAAAGGAGACTTCTAAGTCAGCTGAGCGAGAGGCCTCGAGGAGGCACCAGGCACTGGAGAGGGAATTCTCCAAGGCAAAGCAACTCCTATCCAGCGGGGCCGAACCGGTTCCCCCCGCCCCACTGGATACTGCTACCTCAGAGCTGCCTTTGGCGCCTGTGCAAGAAGCCACCTGGATCATTTCTCCTCTGGGGGCAACCGAACATGCAGGTCCCTCTCACTCCTCTCCCCCCTTACAACAGGGCCCACAAGTGGTCCATGCTCCAACGGTGGTTGGGGCTGTCCTTAGGGACCAAGGAGATATGTGGTCTCAAAGCCAATTCCAGGCATTCATGCACCACGCCTTTATTCAATTTATGGCCTCCTCAAGGAGTCCGCAGTTTCCCTCTCAAACTCCGCCACCCCCTGCAAGTCCTTCTTCTCTGCAGGGTTGTACCATGGCACCAGGTTCAGATATCTCTGAAACTTCCTCTCAGGTAGGAGAAGGGGAGTCCGTGGATTTGGCCATAGCTGACACTCCCATGTCAGAGGATGAGGAGGCGGCGCCCGATCAGGCTTCTGCCTCATGTCTCTTTGACCCATCCGTCTTTAAATCCCTTCTGTTGAAGGCCTGTGCTACCACTAATCTGACCTCAGTTCAGGAGGAAAAGCCTTCTACCTCCGCAGATCAGGAGTCCAACCCTTTATTTGCAGTAAAGGTCGTGGACCATAAGCAAATTCCTTGCCCCTTCCTGTTCCGGGATGCGGTTGAGGCCCAGTGGTCATCCCTGGCCACTACCCCCAAAGAAAGCAGTATGGAGAAGAAGCTGCACAACATCTCTCCATCATTTGCCTTCATGTTAGACATCCCCACAGTTGATCCCCCACTAATTTCGTTATTTTCCAATTCCGCCGTCTCAGGTGACATGGCAGAGGTTATGAAAGCGGAGGACAAGAAGTTTGAGTTCGCCTATAGAAGAGCTCACCAGGCTTCGGGACTGGCCATAAAGGCCACGACTTCAGCTTCTTTCTTCGCCAGAGCGACCATCATGTGGCTCCGTGATCTTCAGACCTTGGTTCCCCCTGATCAGGTCAGAGTACACCAGACACTTGTCAAGCTGGTGGCGGCCTCATAATATATGGCGGACGCCTCTCTCCACTCAGCTAAGTGCTCGGCCCGGTCCATCGGCGCCACAGTGGCCTCTCGCAGGCTACTATGGTTAAAACAGTGGAGAATGGATTTAAAGGCCAAATGGCGTCTCTCCATGTCCAAGTACGCCGGTAAGGATCTGTTTGGCCCTATCCTTGACCCACACGTGGTTGAGGGTAAGGACAAGCGCAAGGTCATGGTGCACCCCTCCAAGAAATCCGACAGGCGGCCACAGCAGGACTCCCGCAGACAGTCCTTCTGTCCCTCGGGCTCTTGGGAGTGGCGACAGCCCTTTCGAGCAGGGCAGTCCTGGGATTGGCCCAGAGGTTCGCGCTCCTTTCCCCAGAGGCAGGATTGTCAACAGGACCGCCCAAACACCGGAGCCAGGGGTCAGTCTCAGGCAAAATGTCCCTTCAGAGGTTCCTGTGGTCGTCCCTATAGACGCTCCAAGTGACACCATCGGGAATTTTCCGATAGGAGGGCGCCTAGGGCGGTTTTACCAGGTCTGGGAGCAGACCACCACCGACTCTTGGGTCAAGGACGTGGCCTGGCACTCGAGTTTTATGCGATCCCTCATGATTGCTTCCTACAGTGCCCAGTATCACGGAATCCCTCGAAAGCACGTCTCGTATCCACCACCATCAAGCATCTCCTAGACATCAGGGCCATAGAACCAGTACCAAAGGGTCAAGTTGGAACAGGTTTTTACTCCATCCTGTTCGTGGTTCCCAAGGCATCAGGAGGATGGAGGGCGATACTGGACTTAAAGGGTCTGAACCAATTCTTAGTATACAGACGGTTCAAGATGCAGACCCTAAAGTCAATACTGGCCGGTATCAGGAAGGGAGATTTTCTCTCTTCCATAGATCTCACCGAGGCTTACCTCCACATCCCAATCTCCCAGGAGCACCGCAGGTTCCTGCAATTCTGTTACGCACACCGGCATTATCAATACCGGGCCCTCCCGTTTGGCCTATCTTCGGCCCCAAGGGTCTTCACGAAGGTCTTAGTGGTATTGGCAGCCCACCTTCGGATGATACCAGTGCGCATACAGTGCTACCTGGACGACATCCTTGTACAGTCCAGGTCCCTTCAGTCAGCAAGATCAGATCTGTTGACCACCATGCAGATCCTTCAGGATCATGGCTTTTCAGTGAATTTCAGGAAAAGCCACACCTCCCCCACAAAACGTCTACTCCATCTAGGGGCCCTGATAGACTCCGATCTTTGCAGGGTCTATCTATCCCAGGAGCGACGGTTGAGCATCCGGAAATTAGTATCCCAGATTCGGGGTGCGAGGAAGATTCCTCTGGTACAGTTGTCCCAGCTCCTGGGAAAGATGGTATCTTGCATGGGCATAGTCCCGTGGGCGAGACTACATTCGAGGAGCCTCCAGTGGTTCCTCCTCCCCTTTCAGAAGCAGAACCTCAGCACCTCCTCCAGGAAAGTCCAGGTGCCGTTCCACATCCTCTCATCCCTCCAGTGGTGGTCTTCCGCAGCCATGTCCAAGGGGACCATATTCAAGGAGCCCCTCAGGCTCGTCCTGACCACAGATGCCAGTCTGTTTGGTTGGGGGGCTCACCTCCAGACCCATTTGGCCCAGGGGCGTTGGTCCAGGGTGGACCTCAGGCAAAACATAAATTGGCTGGAACTCAGGGCGATTCATCTGGCCCTCCGCCATTTCTCCTCCCTAGTGTCAGGCAAACATGTCCTAGTCCTGACAGACAACGTGGCGGCCAAGGCTCACGTCAACAAGCAGGGGGGAACACATTCCTGGCCTCTTCTCCAGGAGGCCATGGAACTAGGTTTGTGGGCAGAGGCACACCTGGGCTCAATCAGGGCGGAACACATTTCAGGGGAGGCAAACCGACAGGCAGACTCCCTGAGCAGGGCGACTGTGGACCACTCAGAATGGCGTCTGGACATGAGGCTGTTCAATTTGATAGCAAGCAGGTTCGGCAGGCCATGCCTGGATCTCTTTGCCTCCCCATCCAATGCTCAACTCCCCAGATTCTTCACCACGTTCCCGATGAGGGGGGCCAAGGGGACGGACGCCCTTTGGTGCAGGTGGCCCAAGGGTCTGCTATACGCTTTCCCTCCCCTCCCACTGATACAAGCCACCATTCGCAGGCTGATACTGGAGCGAGCGGAAGTAATATTGGTTGCTCCATATTGGCCTCGACGCCCGTGGTTTGCAGACCTAGTGGATCTGTCCCTGTCCCCGCCGTGGAGGTTCCCCCCGGACCAAGTGGCTCTCAATCAGGGGGAGCTCCTCCATCCCACCCTCAGTGGCTCCAGTTAGCCGCCTGGCACTTGAGCGGGAGAGTCTAGCTAGGCAAACTTATTCCTCGGGGGTGATCTGTATGATCCAGGCCTCTAGACGCCCTTCGACAAATCGGATTTACGACGCCACTTGGAAAAATTTCTGCCAGTGGTGCAATTCACGTAAACTGGACCCTCTTTCAGTTACTGTCCCTAACATTTTAGATTATCTGCTGGATGGCATTTCTAAGGACTTGTCCACTAACACCATCCGTAGGCAGGTGGCGGCCTTGTCTACGGTCCTCACCTGCGATACTCTGGGTCCACTTTCTCACCACCCAGCGATTTCCGCTTTCCTTAAAGGGGCGGCCAATTCCGGTCCTCCCACAGTGCATAGATACCCATCTTGGGACTTACCTACTGTGTTGCAGGCCTTGACCATGGCTCCTTTCGAACCTCTCCAAGCTTGCTCTCTGCATTTTCTCTCCTTGAAGGTGGCCTTTTTGGTTGCTATAACTTCGGCCAGAAGGATTTCGGAGTTGGCCGCCCTCTCAGTCAGGGAAGATCTCTGTATCTTCCATCAGGACAGAGTGGTCCTTAGATTAGACCCCTCCTTTATCCCCAAAGTGAACACCGGTTTTCATAGATCATTGGATCTTGTTTTACCAAGTTTCTGTCCAAGTCCTTCTCACAGGCTAGAACGCCAATGGCACAAGCTGGATGTGCCGCAGGGCTCTGCGCATGTACATGAAGCATACTGGGTCCTTTCGCAAGTCGGAGGCCTTTTTTGTCTCCTTTCAACCATCTGTCATGGGCAGGAAGGTGTCCTCTTCCACCATTGGGAGGTGGATTAGGGCTTGTATTGCTAGGGCTTATGCCTCCCAGTCGCTTACGGTCCCAGCTCGTATCACGGCTCACTCCACGCGCAGCGCAACAACCTCTGCGGCCTGGTCTACCCAGGCCTCTGTAGAGGAGATTTGCAGGGCGGCATCTTGGTCGTCCCCGTCTTCATTCATTACACATTATAAGATTGACCCATTTGCCGCGGCAGACGCCACATTTGGCAGACGGGTTCTTCAACAGGTTGTTTCCTCTAGGGAGACACCAGCCTAGACCTCCCCCCGAAGGGACATGGGGGGGCTTTGGTATGTCCCAATCAGTGGATTCTACATCCACCATGCTGGAGAAGGGGCGTTGTCTTACCTGAACGCCTTTTCTCAGCATGGTGGTGTAGAATCCACACCCTCCCTTGGACAGGTGTCTAGGCTTGTGTATTGTCATTTTTTTGTATTTTTGGAGTCATTGCGTCAGAGCTTGTCTGGATCCTTTGCCTCGTCAAAACTGGGAAGACACACCCAAAGGGAGGTGTGACTAAAGCTCTGACTTAGTCTCTCTGAGCAGGAAGGCTGAAATAACCCAATCAGTGGATTGTACACCATCATGCTGAGAAAAGGCGTTCAAGTAAGACAACGCCCCTTCTATTCTATTCTATTCTATTCTATTCTATTCTATTCTATTCTATTCTATTCTATTCTATTCTATTCTATTCTATTCTATTCTATTCTATCTGAACCTTTAGCTTTACAGTCAGGTGCTGTGAACAGGAGATAACATTCTTTCTGTTTTGGGATTCCTGTGCACTTTTGCTGACTAAGTATACTGCTCAAAAAAATAAAGGGAACACAAACGTATAGGATCCTATACGTTTGTGTTCCCTTTATTTTTGTGAGCAGTATATTTTATAATTAAATGAGTGTATCCAAATTTCTGTCCATGGGGTTTCCCAGTTGCAGTGTATGGCTGTGAAAGTTGGACCATAAGAAAGGCTGAGTGCCAAAGAATTGAGGCCTTTGAACTATGGTGCGAGTCCCCTGGACTGCAAGGCGATCAAACCAGTCAGTCTTAGAGGAGATCAACCCTGATTGCTCTTTAGAAGGCCAGATCCTGAAGTTGAAACTCAAATATTTTGGCCACCTAATGAGAAGGAAAGACTCACTGGAGAAGAACCTAATGCTGGGAAAGATTGAGGGCAATAGAAGAAGGGGACGACAGAGAATGAGGTGGCTGGATGGAGTCACTGAAGCAGTAAGCGTGAGCTTAAATGGACTCCAGAAGACAGTAGAGGACAGGAAGGCCTGTAGGAACATTGTCCATGGGGTCGCGATGGGTCGGACACGACTTCACAACTAACAACAATCCAAATTTCCGAAGTAGCAGAAAATACTCTCTTATTCAGAACTAGAAACGGCGGTTTTCAACCGCTTTCCCTTATAAAGGAGACTCATATGTGAATATATGAACTTTGGTCTCACTGTGGCTCATTTCTGCAGTGCTAAAGCACACACAGAGGATCACAATGTTCTTACAGTTAAGTAGTACTGTAATTGAGTCTGTTGCATTAATGGCTACAAATTTGTAGCTGATGCATATTAATTCCTATAGTATCTAGCAGAAGAAGGGATACATAATTTGTACCATATGCACTACATATTAACATAAAATGAGATTGCATTTATCTTAATATTTTTGCTTTAAAATTATATTCAAAATTATTAAGATGAACTGTGGTTTTTAAATGCAAGGCATGGTTAATTTCTTTCATTTTTGATGATTTGTATGATAACGAAATTTCAGTGTATCATTTAAGACTGGTGAGTGAAGGAATGTCAGTCAACTGAGGTTGCATAGTGAGAATATTTTGCTGTACTTTGATTCTATACAATCCAGTGCAAAGGTTTTCTCTACCAGACCATGTAGCTGAACACAAAGATAACCCGGGGGGGTGGATCCTGAGAAATTCCCACACTTCCCATTGGCTATATTCCCCTGTGAATTTGTGAAGAGCTTTATATGTCAGGCTGATATTTTAAAGAATGATATAAATACAGAGGACGATAATGAATAGATTCTTAGATCTATATTTTTGTCCTGAATGTGCTAAATTACATGTTTGCACTAAAGATAAATGCAAACAGTCTGGTAATCTGGTCCTCTGAGATTGTAGAAACATAGAATTTTAAAACTGTCCTAGTGATTTTAGAGTAAATAAACAAAATATTATTTAAATGGCTGTGGTTGGAATTAAACATTATAATGTAAAAGAAAAACATTTTACTAAGAAATGACATGAGACAGGAAACTTAGAATGATTATTAATTATACTGAACCTGAGAAATGATACTGATGAATACTATCAATTTTCTATTAAAATGTGGCATATAAATTTTTTTTGTATGAGGCGACAGATTAAGAAAAAAGAATTTTTTTCAATTTGTCAGCATCCTTTGCTGTTGTGAGAAAGGCGGTGAAGGAGAAGAGAGGAATAAAATCCATAAAGTGCCTTTTTTAGGCTGGGTTTGTGGATTTTTGTCCCCACTAAAAAGCAATGATTTCTGTACTATACAAATTTTAAAAATGGACAAGGGACTTCCTGTATTAAACCTGCAGAGCAAAGCAAGAAAACTTTATCCAGTCAAAAGAGAGAGAGGGAAAGAAATTCTTTCCTCAAAATGTAACAGAAAAAAAACTGCCTTGGTTGTAGTAGCTGTTGACCAATCTGAAAGCCTTGGTTTAAAGCAGGGGTCTTTGACTGTGGCAACTTTAACATTTGTGGAGTTCAATTCCCATGCTGGCTGAGGAATTCTGGGAGTTGACGCCCATAAGTCTTAAAATTGCCAAGATTTGACAGCCCTGCTTTAAAGTTTTGGGTTCCATTGATGGTTTGGAATCTTTGACAGTGTTTCCCATCTCCTTGCAAATGTCTTATTTTATATATTGTGCTACTTCTGCAGCAACTGTATGGTGTTATATGAAGTGGTACATAGACTTGGGAAAACAAGGAGAAATTGCAAAGATAGAAAGGTATGAAGTGCACAGAATAATATTGCTTGAAACTCATTTTAGTTGTGTTTTCTTAGTGTTTCTTACTGCTTTTCTGAGCTTGGCATAACATTGCTTACATGAAGGGGAATAGCGTGCATGTGGCCATATGATAGCTATTCATCTTTAAATTTCTGCCACATGCAGTTTAGAACTGTTCATAGAAAATGTATCTTCGCATTGATCTTGTTCTTAAAAAAGAGATTTCTGACATACAAGTTTTCACACAGTAATTATTGGTACATAGTTCAAGGTCTGCATTTTTCATTTATTGTTGAACTTTTTTTGTAAAGCTTTCTTGGCTTTTAAAAAAGTTTTTGTGTACCGTTTTTAGTGTTTTTGTTTATATAGAAATTATTGACCTCTTTGCACCATGCACCATGGGAAGTTTAAGGAGTGAGACAGCATAGTTGGTATATGTAATCTGTCTATAACTAATCAGGCCATAAACTACTTCTTATTCTAAGTGGAGTAAAGAGAGAAAAAGTTGATCCAATGAATCATTACTTCCAGATATAAACAAAATAATTCTTATGATAAATAGGTTTCCTGAGATGACACTGAATAAGGACACCTAGGGATCAGGTAGATTTCTATAGCAACCAGCAGGTAGCCTGGCTGCTGGATTAAGTTAGAAACACCAGGTGACGCCTATAGCTAAAAAAAATGGCCAGATGAAAAAGAAATACCGCTGCTGAAGAGATTATTCTAATAAAAGAATTATTCAACTATTTATCAAATCACTGCAACTACCTATAATTATTTAGTTGGTTGAGACTTCCTTTATATATCACCAATTTTCCACAGAATGTTCAGGGCTTGAGTGAAGATTTAGTGATAAGCTTCCTCAAAAAGTATGAGCTACATTCAATATTATATCATTCTAATTTCCTCACTATATCTTCCTCTAATTTGAACTGTTAAGGTCTTTATCAGTACATTTTATTAAAGGAAAATATAACCACTGAGAGAGAAAAGACAATTTTATTTTACATCTAACAAAATATGGAGTCATGCAAATAGGCAACAGAATATTTGAAATAAAATATGAAAAGATCTAAGGGAATGCCTTAATATCAGTTATTTTCTGATTCTTATACTGAAGGGAAAAGTAAGATAGGTGTTTCATGGCAATTTTATTTCTTAGAAATTATATTACTTAATTTTTATGCCAGGCACAGTATACTGACTATACTTCAAGGATTATTGAAATGATGAATGAACCATCAGGATATTTATTTATAGTTTTACTGCATTTGGCTTTTGTATTTGACCATAGCAATCCTTTTCATTTCTTAAAATAATATTTTTAAAATCTGTCTTCTTAAAATAAACTCTGCACAACTGCAACTAATTTAACAACATATGGGTGAATCCTTTAAAGCGTTTTTTTCCCCTTTCCTAGCCGTGGGAATTAAAAACAGGTTTTTTTTTACCATATTTTCCCTACTGTCCTACATATTAAATATGTATACAGCAGCCATTTCCAAATTGGCACCATGTGGCTCTACTGGAATTTTACTCCCCAAACTCTCAATCTTTGATCAGCAGCTTTCCTGCTCAATTAGATCTCTGAAGGTAGCACAAACGCAGCCTATGAAGTGAATAACCCTCTTCTGCTCCTGCACTGGCTGCATAGTAGCTGGTACTCAAGAGCAGACTTTCTACATGTGATGCAGTAAGAATCCACAGTAAATGAGTTGTAATTAGTATCAGAACCTTTTTTTTTAATGAAAGGTCTATATTTTTTGTCAGATGAGAAAAAAAATCAAAAGTTGAGTATATTATAATTAAAGAATGGAAGAAGGAAACGAAATATACATGCATTGGAAGCAGAATATGTACGTTGGAATATGGATTATTTGTTGGTTCAGTGAGTGCTTTTTTAAATTGATGTCTGTAATTAAAGCCGCACCAAATACGATTTAATCTCTGCAAAACCTATGTCCATGCAGTTTGATGGAATACATTATCTCAAAGCAGTTTTCTTGAGTTTTCAGAATAGAACTCATTCTTCCAACACCGCTGGATATGTTTTTGATTGGCTGACAAAAAAGGGCCATCTACTTTAGCTCTAGAATGCTATGCTAGTGAAGACTAGAAAAATTGTTATTAGGGTTGTTTTTTTACGGTAACTCAAGATGGCAAACATACCTCCTGCTTCCTATTTTCCTTATAACAGCAACCTTGCAATGTGGGTTGGGCTAAGAAAGTGGGACTGGCCCAAAGTCACTCAGGTGGCTTTCTTAGATATCTTTCCAGCTGTTCTTTTTCATTAAAGCTTTGAGCTAACCTTTTTATCTGCTGAAATTTAATAGTTAAGGCAAGTAGCAAAAAAAACCCCAATCACAATAAACAATGAAAAGTTAATTCTTATAGAAATAATAGTTCTTAAACTAATAATTCGAAATTTAGAGTGTATGATTGGGTTGGTAAGACCTATCTCAGGTTTCATAACATTGCAGACATCAGTACCACATAGCTCCCAAGAGATATGAAATGTATTTGTTGTGCCTGGACATACTGTGATATAAAAAAAAAATGTTGCCAGCTCGAATCTGTAATTAATGTCAAAATTAAAATCTGTCTGCTGTGGGGAATCTTTCTTATTGAAAAAGATTCTGATTCTAAATTGACTTTGAATTCCATAGTTCCAACTCATATAAAACTTTGTTTTTCCACCACAAGGAACATTTGCATACATTCATGCTATGCATGTGTAGATAACACTTCAGTGATAGCTCCAACATGATGTAAAATGAGATAGGTTTGCTTTCTGTTCTTTGGATATTAAATTGAATATGAGAATATATCTTTTAAACCCAATGATAGTATTATAAGAAAGTAGATCTGGCGCGTTGAACTGAGGTGAAGCAAAACATCACTTTGTTTACACCAATCTGTTGCTATAATGCTCCTCAGTTATATCAGTTTTTCTCTCCTTAGTAGGAAAACCCTTAATCCCAAGAAATTCCTGCAAAATTCATTGGCTATTGGGATATTTTCTGTAGTTTCTGTTCCTATTTGGGAGCACACTGAGGCAAACCAGGAAGGTGTGTAAAAGAACATGTTGCATATGCTTGACTTTACAAGAAAAATTATAGAAATATTTTGGAGACAGGCACATCTGGCATTTACTGTTTTGTTTTTGTTGGCTATACAGATCAAAATAGGTTTGGATGGTACAGTGAAATGATATAATAGGTTTTACAGCAATCTTTATTAAATTTGGTGAATTTAACTAAAGCAGCTGGGAATTCCTTCAAAAATACTTATGTATTATACTATGATCCCACTCTTAATTTTCTGAGCACTATGAAACCAGTTAATGCTACTCTACTTTTATTCTCATCTTCTTATATTCCACCAATAAAGACAAAACTTTATTCATAAATTTGATGAAAGCTCACAAACTAACTGAATTATGTAAGTGACTGGATCCAAAAATGTTCTGAACGAAGAAAGATTAATGTTGCTTTTTCATTCCTGCATGAGTTCTCATGCCTTTACCCTGCAAAAAATCACCTCCATTATCAGTTGCTTTCCATAAGTAGAAAATATTCAAGGGAACTTGGGATACAATTTATTGTTTCCTAATTTGCCATATACCTAGAAAAAGGGAAAATATTGTAAATACTTTGTATAAGTATTTTCATGAAAAATGGAAAAATTACCAGATAGTTTAATAGTTAGTTTAATCCAGATAGTTTCTTTTGCAAAAGATCCATCTGACTTGATGATGTTTTAAGGAGATTAATGAGACTGATTTGATTTGATTTGGAAATATTATTTCCATACATATCACTGTATATTCTGATCCATACTATTTCTGTACATTTACCTTTATAATGGGATGTGCATATACCTTACATTGTTTATATGCTTGACTATCTACCCATGCAGAATTATTAGTTCATGCTGAAAATATTTGTCAGAGAAGAAAGAGACAGAATCAAGTACAAAAAGAAAGAAAAAGAAGTCCAGGTTCTATAAAACAAAACATATCTGTACATGTTTCAGATACAAATCCTTTCTCAAGGGTTCTTGTTTCTTCCGTTCTCCTCATGTAACCTGCGTCAGCTTCCAAGCATTTTCTTGAGATCATTTACACATAAAGAATTGCTTGTTTAAGATGATCATGCAGAAAATATTTTCCCCAGA
This sequence comes from Bothrops alternatus, assembly GCA_034064705.1. Classification (NCBI taxonomy): domain Eukaryota; kingdom Metazoa; phylum Chordata; class Lepidosauria; order Squamata; family Viperidae; genus Bothrops; species Bothrops alternatus. The sequence continues at coordinate 2,492,344 of JARGCV010000033.1, forward strand.
CTGCAATGAATTTCTGTGTTTTCAAGTGGAATGTGGCTGGTCTTTATTTATTTAATTCATTACATTTATTTATAATACCACATCTCCCCCAACCATCTGGGCAACCATCACAATTCAGAGGTCATCTTATATCACAGGAAGTAAGGAATATAGCCTGTACTATAAGTAGCTTAACTTTTTACCCTACTGCTACTATAGGGAAAACATATATTCGGATGTTACAGATACAAAAGGAAATAGAAAATATTTTAGATTTATTTAGCCAGATTTCACAGCAGCAGGACAACAATCTTAGAAGTTGGAATTACAAATTAAAAGCTGCTGGCATTGCTAGTTAAACTGTCAAAAAATACCGAATAAAAAGCTCTTGTTTCAGTTTAAATAAAAAAAAATCTATTCAATTATTGTGAGTTTGGAAAGTTTTATATTTTGATTCTGACTTTCTGAATTACAACTAGTTAACACTGCATTAAAGTACCTTCAGTTTTTAAGCCTGTTAGCTGATATTTTCCTCTAGTGTTTCCATGACATAAATTGCTGATAAAATGACTAAGCCAGGATAATTTAATTAACAAAGTAATCCACAGAACCCAAGGGATGAAGAGACTCCTGACCAAAGAACTTTCAAAACTAAAAGTCTGTTGGAATAATGTTAGCAGAATGGAAAATAGAGAGGCGCTTTCAGGGAAGTTCCAGTAGATCCCAGGTTGATGTATTGCTTTGTTCCTGTCCAGATCACTTGTTGAAAGAATGAAAAGGGCATTAGATGTTTCTCTGCCAGTGAGATGATTTGTTGGGTGGAATACATATTTCCACTCATAAAAGTCTTTCTTGAAAGAAGAAATATTCTGTGTTACTCTAAAGCTTCTATCATGTCCTTTCAGGGTGTGAAAATATGAAGCTAAAAGAAATAGGGCTTTTTATATGGAAAGTTAAACCATTGAAGAATATGTTTTGCACAGAGCAAATGTCAGTAGTACACACATACAATTAAATGTGCTCATATTGGTTGATTATGAAAGTATTTTGACTCATCTAGTGCCTATGTTACATAATTCAAGAATTCAGTTAAACATGTACACTCTTGAATGACTTTTAAATGAAAAAAAAAACATATTTGTGAGTGCAGTTTTGGCCCTCTTTCCCCCCCCCCCATGGAAACTGCAGTCATGAGATCCTATCAAGACTACTTTAGGGTGTATAAGAGTGCCAAAATCAATATGTCTGAATGCGAGCAGGTATATGCCAGAAAGCTGCCACGATGTTTCATAGAAGATGAGCAACATTGGCTTTCTTTTAAAAGATGGTTTACCAGACCTATTGTGACATATTTCAAACATATTGGAACAGCCTTACATAATATATTTCCTAGTGGTAGCTGGCAGGCTATCAAAAACAATGCCCTTTTATTGTTTTTAAAAAGTAACAGAAATATTCCTTTACGTGATGCAAAGATTTTTCCATTACTAACTATTTAAGTATTAAAATCAAAATAGCTTGAATGGTGAACTGATAAGCTGATTTTACTCCATGAAGTAAACAGTTCCTAATATATCCATAAAAATATTAATATCATTTTTTTCTTCTTGAATCAAATATATAAACAACACTGAATGTTCTTCATAAAAAGAGTTTATGGTAGTCAGAATTTTCTGACCCTCTCTGTAAATATGTCAGTATACTAAATGTATCTCCTAATTGGCAGGATGCAGGGAAAGGCAAATTGGCTTGCAAGGATGTTTTTAATTAGAGGTCCTAGTTTCCATAGTATAGTGTGAGCATGCTTTGGCTAAAACTGGGTTTTAGTTGCACTTTTGACATATACTGATACTGTTCTTACCATTATCAGGGAATATTGCATATAGAACAGGTGTAACTAAGGCTGGCAACTTAATCTATACATTTTTGATCTTAATAAAAAAGGATTATATGAAAGTTTACATTAATGAAAGGCATGGTTAAACAATGACAGATGTCAATATATCTGGGGACGACCATGTGGAAAATGTGAAAATTTGAAATTTATAATCTGAGAGGAGTAAATGACACGGAAGGAGGAGGAATAGCTATGTTTTTGCTAAGCTAAAAAGGGGGCAGGATGTAATATATTTAAATGGAAGTTGCCTGATCTTGTCAAGTGGAATTGAATGAACATATGCCGGGAAGCTAAAACGTAGATTTAATTATGAATGAAAACTAAAATGTATGTCAAATTGTCTATACAGTATGCATGTCCATATCAAGATTATTAATGGGGGTGAATGAAATGAGAAACCCATAGGTTCTGACAAATGCGTGCTAGGCTCCAGTTCAAGTGGATAATATATGAACCAGGGGTGAATTGTAGAAAAATTTGTGCAACATTCTAAATTATGCTGCCCAAGGGAAAACCTGTTAGATGACATGAGGATAGTGAGAGATAAGAACAAAATGAAAGAGTAAAGACAAAATGATTGGGAAATTCTGGAGATCCAACAATGAATTAGAATCATGATTGTTTGGTGAGTCTGTGCTTAGAAAAACACATGATAGTTTAAGTAGAAAATGAATTGATTTTTTTAAAAGCGTGATTTATTTCACAGTTTATGATATATGTTGGGCAGAATTCATGAAGATTACAAGAGATTCTGACTGTGTGGGATAGACCATCATTTGTTAGTGTCAGCAATGGATCTTGGAAAAGAATGGGCATGGAAGGAAGGGGAGAAATTAAGTCAAAGAAAAATGACAGTAAAAATAGAACTTCAAGAAAAGGTAAAAGTAGTTATTCCAAGGTATTCCAAGATAGATTAATCTTCCAACTGAGCAAATATAAAATGGTTATAAGAAAAGAGTAGATGGAAGCTGCTTGAAATAGAATGAAAAGAAGTTTTTTACAGGATCCAGTGGAACTGTTTGTTGTGGAACTATAGAAAAAGGGCACCTTGATGGAATGGCAAATGGAAAAGACTTAAGATAACAAATATGGATATAGGAGAATGATGGTGCAAAACAAGTGAATAAATATCTTGTATAATGTATAGACAGAGAAAAAGAGTAGTCAAGGAGGGCAAGGGAAAGTTAATTTTAAGGGAAGGAGAGAAAATACAAAGCAAATTTGATGTAATTTTTTAAAAATTCTGGAAGTGTATGAATCAGGCTAAACAGAAGGCCTCAAAGAGACCAAATAAAATGGTGGAAAAATTTCATATCAAGGAATGCAGGAAATAGTATTTTAGAGTTTTATATGGGAATGATAAGAATAGTGTTGATGAAAGCAATTCAAACAAATGCTATTACATTTTAGTGGATGAAAAGCAAAGTTGTGAGAAAAATGTTGAAAAATGTTAACACTGCAGGTATAATAGTGTAACTAGAAAAATATTAAAATAGAGGTGTAATTGATTGTGTAGCTTATTATAGATGCAAATACTACCTCTGTGCCTGACTGGAAGAAGGCTGTAGCAACAGTGGTTGGTTAGTTAACTGTGCCTGGGAAGATGTTTGGCATAATTCTAATTAAAAGTACAGAAGGGGTGATATGAAAGGGGTGAAAGTATGCAGAACAGATTTTTGTGCTTCAGCAGACCATTGAAAAATTTATAAATATAAGAATAAGATTTTATTGTAGATTTATAAATGTAAAACAGTGCATGTAAAGTGAAGAGGCTTGAATTATGGAATGTTCTGTATTAATATAGAGTTAAAAATTAATAGCTGAATAAGGTAAAGGCAGTCTAAGCATTTTTAGTCTTACTTCAGTCTCAGTGTTGAGTATTTACTTTATTCCCTTGTGTTTAATTACTATTATGTACTACTTTTTTTGCACTATGCATAATGTTGCTTACCCCAAAAAGAATTAGCATGATAGCATGTATGTGCTTCCTTAGTGATGGCAATTCAACTCCCAATTGCCATTGTAAGCCAAAAAGTATCTGTAATTACAATTATTCCTGTGATGGATATACTGGTAATCAATGGGCAGTAAAGTATTATTTTGGGCTTTGCTTCGAAAAGGGATTCTATTAAGGCAGGCTTTCTTAGAGCAGATTTTGTGTGGACTGCTCTTGTTTTGTAGTATTTTATTAGTTCCCCCTCCCCCGGTTTTGTGCTAAATGTCATTTTTTCTATCGTTCCCATCACTACAGGTTCAAATATACATTATATGGAAGTTATGCTCCTTGACATCAGAAGGTAGAGCAGGGTATGGAAAGAATAGGATTATATACCTCCCACCGACCAGTTCGCTCCCACAGAGAGGGCCTCCTCAGGGTGCCATCGGCTAAGCAATGTCGGCTGGTGGCGCCCAGGGGGAGAGCCTTTTCTGTGGGGGCTCCGACGATGTGGAACGAGCTCCCTCCGGAACTCCGGACATGTCATGATCTCCGCACCTTCAGAAGAGAATTGAAGACCTATCTCTTCAATCAAGCCAGCCTGGCCTAGAGCTCCTCGGGTTTTTTATGTAATTTTAAATTAAGTAGTTAGGGTTTTAGTGTGGGATTTTAATTTGGTTTTACTACAGCCTAGTTATTTAATTCTGTTTTAAATATTTATTATTGTTACATTTTTAAATTTGGCTGTAAACCGCCCCGAGTCCTACGGGAGAGGGGCGGTATAAAAGTCTTAAATAATAATAATAAAAATGACTGTTGAAGTGAGCAATGTAGGCATAATGGAGCAAGGGGTGTGATATGTCCAACTTTCATTTACAATTTAATCAGATTGTTTTAACAGTTCTTTATTAATGTATCAGTAGAGGAATTGAGGGATCAAGTATCTGGGAACCTAGAATTAAATTTCAGATTCATCCATTTCTCCTTGTCAATAACCATATGCATCATTTTATGTTCAAATACATTTCTGAAGACCTTAGAGATCTCTCAGTTCATGGAATTTAATTGATACGACTACATTAGTATACAGGATCATCTTAACATCTCAGCAGATATTATATCATAACATTGCAGACTCTATTTTTTCTAGCTGTATAAATGATCAAATCTGCTTCAAGTTGTTTCATATAAAAAACTGAGTTCCCCCCTCTCTCTCCCTTCCCCCCTCTCTGTTGTAAGTGATGTTCAACAAATAGTAACAAAGAAATACTATTAGATCACAGTGATTTATTGTAAATAACAAGTTGTAAAAATATAGCTTGGTAATTGGCTTTTCAAAAATATTTTTTTTAAAGTACAAGCACTTGCAAATAGAACTTCATGTGCCTTTGGCAACATCTCTAAGAAACACAGTTGTAGAAAGATAGATTTTAATATAAGAAAAAAATGTCCATTGTCACTATTAGAAATAGGCTTAATCCCTCAAAAGAAATGTGAAAATAGCAGAAAAGGGCTAGAAGGATCCATCCTACCAAATTGGAGGGAATAAAACTTGTAAAATAAGAAATACCGTATTTTCCGGCTTATAAGACGACTTTCTAAACCATGAAAATCTTCTCAGAAGTCAGGGGTCGTCTTATACGCCGGGTGTCATCTTATAGGGCGGGTGCTGAAATGCATCTCCCCGGTCCGGTCCGTGGTGCCCCGGATGCTTTCTGCTTCCTCCTCCCCCATACTTGGCCTTCCTGGGACCTCCGCCCATATTCTCATGCCCGGAGCAAGAAAGGAAGCACTGATTTCTGGGCATCAGAAGGGGCTTCTCCCTCCCAGTCCACCGGGGCCGGGGCGCTCCTCTGGACCGGGATTGGGGCTGTGTGAAACGCAGCGTGCTTCCTTTCCTGCCGCCCAGCCTCGCCCGGCTCACCCTCCTGCAGGATTTGGCCCTGGAAAGGCTGGGACAGCCGGCCGGCCAGGAGGCCAAGAATCCCATCCAGCTCGGGGAGCTTGGGGGCCGCCTGACCGCCGCGGGGGTGTCCATATCACCTGCCTCCTGGTGGGCCCGCTAATTGTGGGCTCCCAGCCGGCTTTTTCTGTGAGTCAGGTGCCCGGGACTCTGCGGAGCCACCCCTATTTGTGCCCCGCGAGGGCCCGACCGAGCCCCGGCCTGACCTCCGAAATGCCGCTTGCCCGAATTCTTTCTGCCTCCTGGGGGAAGTTGTACCTCGTGGCCCAATTATTGTGGGTGTCGTTGTGCGTCTAATCACCAAATGCCTTTGAAACGCGGGCCAGGAGAAATCTCATCCATCCCACCGCCGAACTGATTTGGGACTGAGGGAAAGGAGGAGAAAAAAGGAAAGCAGGCAGCGCTTTGCTAGAATGGAGGGGTCGGAGGCTTTGGAGCAGGAGCATTGACGGGGGAAAGAGAGGCTCTGCTTTTCAGGGGTGCTGCCTTACAAGCAGCCCAAATCTCGGCCCCGTGTTCGGCCACCCCACGTGCGAGGGCTGCTGCCGTGGCTGCGTTCACACGTGCGGTGCTTGGCTAGTTTTCTGTCGCAGCGCGAACTCAGCCACGTCAGCTTCCTGAATGCCAGCACCGGGAAGCTGGGCTCGATTCCCCTGGAGCTGTTGCAGGGCGCAGCCAAGAGCGAGCCCCACAGCCGCCTCACCTGTCCTGCTCTGCCAGCAGCGCCCGTGCCAAGCCTTCGCCGCGAAGCCGTCTCCCCCTTTGCCCCACCCGAGGTCCCCCAAGCAGCGTCCAACCAAACAGCTAACAAGCACAGGAGGCAGCCTCGTCACTCAATATATCGGTTTCTTTTAATATAAAAAGTGCCTATTAAAAATTCCTTCCTAAATACACAAAAAGACCAATTGGGGTGCGGGAGAGGGAGCAGTAAAAGAAAAAAAAGAGTGGTGGTGGTGGGACTCGGGGGCTGGACAAAGACGGTTTTTTGGGGCCAGGGAGAGGAATCAAGCAGCAGCGGCTTAGATGGTGCCAATCCAGAGGATTTGAGTGTGTTCATCTCCAAGCAACTACCAAGGCTGGTATATTTGCATAAATGGACAACACAGGATGGGATGGTTTCCCCCCCTTTTTTTCTTTTCTGCATGATCCACAAAGCTGCACGGAAGTTTCCAAAACAGGGAAAGGAGGGAATAGAGAGCAGGACACAAGGTGGGCGGGGTGGGCGGGGGAGCGTGGAGTTGCATGCATGCGTACATGCGCATGCACACACCCTGAGCTCAGCACTGGCATAAAGGGGCGCCCGCAGAGGAGGGAATACTGTACTCATTTGGGCTTACAGGTGGCCAATGAGAACTCAGAAAACTTTGCTCCTTTCTCCCCCTCCCTCTCCCCTTCTTCAGCGAAAGGGTGTATTAGCTTGTCCATTTTTTCCCTACGGCGTATAAGACGACTTTCTAAACCATGAAAATCTTCTCAAAAGTCGGGGGTCGTCTTATACAGCGAATATAGCCCAAACTCTATATTTTAACTGGAAAAGTTGGGGGTTGTCTTATACGCTCAGTCGTCTTATACGCCAGAAAGTACGGTACATATTTTAAGAAAATGCTTTAAAGTCACAGCTACCTTTCATATATTTGAAGTTTTAGGGTTTTATATTCAAACTTTATGAGTAACAACAGTGCTTTTTTTCTTAAAAAAAAAAAGTGCCTGAACTTATACATGTCATACAACCTGCCTTGCCTACCCCAGAAGGTTCCATCCAGAAAAAGTGCCAGAACTCCATTCTGGGCGTTCTATGAGAAAAAAAGCCCTGAGTAACAATATCACAATTATTGGTTTAAATAACTAATTGTTTAATTCATTTATTTCTTGAGTCTGTCATAACTGGTTTCTATAATAATTAAAAGGTATCTGTTTGAGATTCAAAGTACTTCAAGGTTATCGGCATTTCTGCCTTGCAATACTTCAGAAACTAGCTCTAAACTATCCCTTGTTCTTCTTCATTGTTTTCTTACTTTGAAATGCAGAACATGTTGGTTAGGAGGTAGATTTATTCGGTGGAAATAATACATGCAGAGAGAAATATTGGAGGATTTATAATAAGTACACTAATAATGTTTATTGAAAGTGTTCTTATTGCTATTGCTTGAATGAAATAAAGATAAGACTTATTTGGAAAATAACAATGTTAGGAAAACCTGTGGCTAAGAGGTTATGATGGTTCTCCTCCATTGTGAAGATGTGATGAATCAGGTGAGATGCATGGTTAGAGACTGAAGAGAAGAACTGAAATGAGGGAAGTCCTAAGAATATCACTCTAACTATTAGGTGGTGTATTATGTACAGACATGCAAAGTAACCCTTTTAGACCAGGGCTTTTTAACTGGTAGTACACGTACCATCGGTGGTACTTTGGCATCTGGCAGTGGTACACGATCATCCTAGACAAGTGTAGAGGGGGAGGGGAATGAGTTAAAGTGGCGGCAACGTTGCACAAGCCTGAGGGAGAGATAGCTGGAACTGCAGGGCTGTCAGGGCTCAGCAGAAGCCCCAGGATTGGCGTCGGGCTCCATCAGATTGATGCTTCTGGAAGCAGCACGTAGCTGGAGGTGCACCGAAGAGAAAAGGACGAAGGGAGCGAGAGAAGAGGATATAAAAGGAGGAGGTTTTGGCGGGAAAGGGAGAGGGGAAAAAGACAACGGAAAGAAAAGGAGACAAAGAAAGAGAGATAGAAGAGTGCAGCCTTGAGGAGAGGAATCAGCTGGAGGTGCACCAAAGAGAAGAGGAGGGGGGAGAGAGGAAAGGATATAAAAGGAGGAGGTTTTGACAGGAAAGGGAGAGGTGAAAAAAATGGAAAGAAAAGGGGACAAAGAAAGAGAGACAGAGGAGTGCAGTCTTGAGGAGAGGAATCAGCTGAGGGTGCAACGAAGAGGAAAGGGGGAGAGAGGAGAAGATATAAAAGTAGTAGAATCTGTGAAAAGGTTGAAAAGCCCTGTTTTAGACAAGGGAGAGGGATAACAATGAAGATTTGCTTCTAAGAATTATCTTTATTTATTCCCCCTTGGGGCAATAGTAATATTAGTAATAGTTCTGCTTTAGCAGAAAATTCCCAGAGTTGGGAAAGGCTAACCTTATCTCTTACTTTTATCTCTGCCAATGGCTAAAGTTACTCAGAAACAAAAGATGGACAGCCAGACCAAACTTTTCTCCTCCCTTGCCAGCCTTTTTGCTTCCACCAGAGAGGGAAACCTATTCAATCCTTCTAAAGTTAGACCACTGCCACCCTTTTCCCACACTGGATTTTAGTTGAGTCAAGGAGTTTGCTGGGCCTAACAGTAGCTGAACTAAACCTTCTCCAGCATGGTGGATGTATAATCCACTGGATAGGGTTATTTCTGCCCTCCTGCTCAGAGAGACTAGGAAAAAAGCTTTAGCCACGCCTTCCCCTGGGTGTGTCTCCCAGTTTTTTCCTAGTCTCGGCTCAGAGCAGACACCTTTTTAGTAGGCTCCGTAGTTTGTTTGACTCAATCTCAAATTTATCACCAAACTCCAAAATTTTTCTTCAATTTAGGCTATTTTTTACCTTCAATCCATTTATTAGAGCAATCCGGTCCTGGTTTTTGAGTTTGCCTCAGCACGGGCCGATCTCTCACAGCAGGCCGGAGGGGAAGCCAGCCGATGCCTCCGCTCCCCCCAGGGGCTTAGAACCGCCGAACAGCAGCTGCCTCCGCTCCCCCCACGGGCTCAGAAACGCCGGGCTCAATTAAAATCAGCCGGGAAGGAGGAACGGGGACAAGAGAGATATAAATATCCCCAGCTGCTGAAGCCGGCACGCAAGCCAGCAGTTGCATCCCGCCCCTCCGTGGTAGCTTAAACCTTCGGATTTGCTGCTCAAACGGCAAGGAGGCGCAGCAAACGGCGGCGAATACTCGATCCGGACACGGGGCTCCGTTGTCACGGATCGCAACAGGTCTCCACACGCAAGTAGACTGGTGGGGGGAGCAGAGCAGGGAGAGCGTGAATTGCTTGTACCACTCCTTCCACGGGGCCGTGAATTTTCGGGGGTTAGAGAATCACCTCAGAAGTGTGCAGACGCCATTTTAAGTCGCAGTTTTCCCACCACTCCAGGCTCCCGGGTGGCGACGGCCATTTTGATTTAGGCCTACAGGGCCCAGGCCGCAGAGCCCCTCGTCTTGGCCTAGCTTATTAGGCCCGTCCAGGGAGAGCCTCTGACGCACACCTTAGCGTACAGGCCATTGTGGGGCGCCCTCCGTAACCGCAGGAACGCCCGGCCTTTCATACATCTCTTCATCAGGATATAGCAGGGAGCATAAGAAATCAATTCCAGGGCTGCTGGAGGAGGCAGTACCCCGTGGGCCCTGGCTTCCTAGGTCCCGGCAGGAGTGAAGGATTTCACAGGCCGCCTGTTTTCCCATAGCCGTGGCCTTTAGCCACACAGCCTACAGGACAGGCCTATTACCTGTCCGGCTGATCTGCCACATCTTATCTGGTCTCAGCGTAAGGGGCGGTTGCGCCTCTTCCCTGGACATTGCTCTGCGGCCATACTTTCCAATTCCCTTACACTAGTCACCCTTCTACAGGCTTGACTAGTGGCAATGGCAGACAGTTCCTCGCCCCTGGCTATACCGGTCTCAGGTGCCCCCTCTGCGCAACCAAAGCGCAGGGCAACCGAATTAAATACAGGAGGTAAGAAGAAGGCCAAGACCAGGCATCTTTCCTCCAAGGAGACCTCTAAGTCGGCGGAGCGAGTGGCCTCGAGGAGGCACCAAGCACTGGAGAGAGAATTCTCCAAGGCACAGAGGCTCCTATCCAGTGGGGCCGATCCGGTTCCCCCTGCCCCACTGGATACCAATACTAGGGAGCCTTCCCAACCAAATGCCACCTGGACTGCTACTCCTCTGGGGGATACCGAACAGGCAGGTCCCTCTCACTCCTCCCCTCCTCCTCAGCAGGGCCCCCAAGTGGCTACTGCCCCAGCGTTGGTAGGGGCAACCCTTGGGGCCCAGGGACCGGCATGGTCACAGGCCCAATTCCAGGCCTTCATGCAGCACGTCTTCACGCAGTTCATGTCTCCATCTGGGACCCAACAGGTTCCCCCTCAGGTCCCCTCTCCTCCCAATGATCCTCCCCCTCAGCAGAGCTACTCCCCAGATCCGGAATCTACTGATTCGGAAGCTTCATCCCAGATGGGGGAGGGGGAGTCCGATGAATTAGACGTAGCGAACACCCCCATGTCAGACGAGGAGGAAGCAGAACCCGATCAGGCCTCTGCCTCCTGTCTCTTCGATCACTCCATCTTTACTGCTTTACTGTCAAAGGCATGCTCCACTGCCTCTTTAACCTCTGTGCAGGAGGAGAAACCTTCCACCTCAGCGGACAAGGAGTCAAATCCACTATTCAAGGTGAAGGTAGTGGAACACAAACAGATCCCCTGTCCCTTTGTCTTCCGGGACGCGGTGGAGGCCCAGTGGGCCTCTCTGTCCACCATTCCCAGGGAAAGCACGGTGGAAAAGAAGCTCTATAATGTTGCCCCGTCTTTCGCTTCCCTACTTGAGGTACCGTCAGTGGATTCCTCACTAACTTCCTTGTTCTCAAATTCTGCAGCCTCAGGGGACATGACAGAGTTCCTCTCTGCGGACGAAAAGAAGTTCGAGGCCAACTACAGAAGGGCACACCTGACCTCCGGTCAGGCCATTAAGGCTGCTACAGGTACCTCCTTCTTCGCCAGGACCTCCATCATGTGGCTCCGTGAACTTCAGGCCACAATCCCGCCTGACCAGGTCAGAGTTCACCAGACACTCGTGAAACTGATAGGGGCCTCACAGTATATGGCCGACGCCTCTCTCCACTCGGCCAAGTGTTCAGCCCGCTCAATAGGGGCCACAGTGGCCTCCCGCAGGCTCCTGTGGCTGAAACACTGGAGGGCGGACTTACGGGCAAAGTGCCGCCTCTCCTCGGCCAAGTACACAGGCAAGGACCTGTTTGGCTCCATCCTTGACCCACATGTGGTCGAGGGTAAAGACAAACGTAAAGTCATTGCCCACCCTTCCAAGAAGGCCAATAGACGGCAGCAGCCGGACTCCCGCAGACAGACGACACGCCCCTCGGGCACCTGGGAGTGGCGGCAGCCCTTTCGGACAGGGCAGTTCTGGGATGGGCCCAGAGGTTCACGTTCCTTCCCTCAGAGGCAGGACCGTCAACAGGACCGCCAAAATTCAGGACCCAGGGCCCAATTTCAAACTAAGCGTCCCTTCAGGGGGTCGGGGAACCGCCCTTTCCGGCGGACCAAGTGACTACCTCTGGGACATCCCAATAGGGGGGCGCCTAGAGCGTTTTTATCAGGTCTGGGAACAGACCACCTCCGATTCCTGGGTCAGGGACACAATCAGACGAGGCCTAGCACTCGAATTCAAGGCGATCCCACACGATCGCTTCACCCAGTGCCCGGTATCGCGAAATCCCTCCAAGGAAAGGCTGGTATCCTCCGCCATCAAACACCTCCTGGACATCAGGGCCATAGAACCCGTGCCGGAGGACCAAACTGGGACAGGCTTCTACTCCATCCTGTTCGTGGTCCCCAAGGCATCAGGAGGGTGGAGGGCGATCCTGGACCTAAAGGGCCTAAACCGGTTCCTAGTGTACCGGCGTTTCAAAATGCAGACCCTAAGGTCCATACTAGCCAGCATCAGAAAAGGGGATCTCCTCTCATCCATAGACCTCACAGAGGCCTATCTCCACATCCCAATCGCCCAGTTCCACCGCAGGTTCCTGCGCTTTTGCTACGCGCACCGACATTATCAATACCGGGCTCTCCCGTTCGGCCTCTCCTCGGCACCAAGGGTCTTCACGAAGGTACTAGCAGTCTTGGCCGCTCATCTCCGGATGATGCCGGTGCGCGTGCAGTGCTACCTGGACGACATCCTCGTCCAGTCCAGATCCATTCGGTCGGCACAAGCAGACCTGAGAACCACCATCCAGGTACTTCAGTCCCACGGGTTCTCAGTGAACTTCGGGAAGAGCCACACTTCCCCCTCGAAGAGACTCCTTCACCTGGGGGCACTGATAGACTCGGAACGGTGCAGGGTCTACCTGTCCCAGGAACGGCAGCTGAGCATCCGGAAATTGATATCCCAGATCCGGGGCACGAAAAGGGTTCCCCTGGTGCAGCTGTCCCAACTCCTGGGAAAGATGGTATCCTGCATGGGGATAGTGCCATGGGCAAGGCTCCACTCGAGGACCCTCCAATGGTTCCTCCTCCCCTTCCAGAAACAGAACCTCAGCGCCTCTCCCCACAAGGTCCAGGTGCCGCACCACGTCCTTGCGCCTCTCCAGTGGTGGGTTTCTCCAGCCATGTACAGGGGGACTGTATTCAAGGAACCCTCCAGGGTAGTCTTGACGACAGATGCCAGTCTGTTTGGCTGGGGTGCTCACCTCCAAACGCAGCTGGCACAGGGACGTTGGTCCAGGGCGGATCTGACGCAGAACATAAATTGGCTAGAGCTAAGGGCCATCCACCTGGCCCTCCTCCATTTCTCTCCCCTAGTATCGGGCAAGCATGTCCTAGTCCTGACAGACAACGTAGCGGCCAAGGCCCATGTCAACAAGCAGGGGGGCACGCACTCCTGGGCCCTTCTCCAGGAGGCCAAGGAACTGGGGCTGTGGGCAGAGACCCATCTGAAATCGATAAGGGCGGAACACATCTCGGGGGAGGCAAACCGTCAGGCGGACTCGCTGAGCAGGGTAACCGTGGACCATGCAGAATGGCGACTGGACACCAAAATATTCGACATGATAGGGTCCAGGTTCGGCGAGCCATAACTGGATCTCTTTGCCTCCCCGAACAACGCCCAACTCCCCAGGTTCTTCACCAGGTTCCCGACCAAAGGGGCCGAGGGAACAGACGCCCTACGGTGCAGGTGGCCCGAGGGGCTGTTGTACGCCTTTCCTCCCCTCCCCCTGATCCAAGCCACCATCCGCAAGCTGTTACTGGAGCAGGCGGAAGTAATATTGGTTGCACCATATTGGCCTCGGCGTCCGTGGTTTGCAGATCTAGTGGATCTGTCCCTGTCCCCTCCGTGGAAATTCCCACCGGACAAAGTGGCCCTATCTCAGGGGGAGCTCCTTCACCCAGATCCGCAGTGGCTACAATTGGCCGCTTGGCACTTGAGCGGGAGTGCCTAACTAGGCAGGGCTACTCCCCAAAGGGAATCGATATGATTCAGGCTTCTAGACGCCCCTCAACAAACAGAATTTACGACGCAACCTGGCGCAATTTTTGTCAGTGGTGCTCCTCTCGGGGCTTGGATCCCCTCTCAGTAGTCGTCCCAAACATCGTAGACTACCTATTAGACGGCATGTCCAAGGGGCTGTCCATCAACACCATCCGCAGACAGGTGGCGGCATTAGCCACGATCCTCACCTGTGACAATTGGGGCCCTCTCTCTCACCATCCAGCGATCTCGGCATTCCTCAAGGGGGCGACAAACTCTAGTCCACCCCCGGTGCATAGATACCCTTCCTGGGACCTACCCACAGTATTACGGGCCCTAACGGAGGCTCCATTTGAGCCCCTGCGATCATGTTCACTACATTTTCTATCCTTGAAGGTGGCCTTCCTAATTGCCATTACTTCCGCTAGAAGGATTTCGGAGCTGGGAGCTCTTTCAGTTCGGGAGGACCTGTGTATCTTCCACCAAGACAGAGTGGTCCTCAGACTAGATCCCTCGTTCATACCAAAGGTTAACACCAGCTTTCACAGGACGCTGGACCTCGTACTACCAAACTTTTGTCCTAATCCGACCCATAGATTAGAACGCCAATGGCATAAACTGGACGTGCACAGGGCTCTGCGCATCTACGTAAAGCGCACAGGTCCCTTCCATAGGTCCGAGTCTTTGTTTGTCTCTTTCCAACCATCAACCATGGGCAGCAAGGTATCTTCCTCTACCATTGGCAGATGGATCAGGGCCTGCATAGCTAAGGCGTACGTCGCGCACTCACTGACCGTTCCATCACGAATCACGGCCCATTCTACACGTAGTGCAGCAACTTCCGCGGCCTGGGCCACCCAGGCTTCCATAGAGGAAGTTTGCAGGGCGGCGTCCTGGTCGTCTCCGTCCTCATTCATTACCCATTACAAGATTGACAGGTTTGCCGCGGCGGACGCCGCGTTCGGCAGACGGGTCTTTCAACAGGTGGCTGCCCTCAGGGAGACGCCAACCTAGTCTTCCCACCCTGGGGGACATGGGGGAGCTTTGGTATGTCCCTATCCAGTGGATTATACATCCACCATGCTGGAGAAGGGGCGTTGTCTTACCTGAACGCCTTTTCTCAGCATGGTGGTGTATAATCCACTCCCCCCCTTAAACAATGGGCTAGGCTTGCGTGGAGGGCATCCCCCTTTTTCTTTCTATTACTCTGTTATTTTTTTTTTATGGAGCCACGGTGTCAGAGCTTAGCTACCTCGCCTTTGTCAAAAACTGGGAGACACACCCAGGGGAAGGCGTGGCTAAAGCTTTTTTCCTAGTCTCTCTGAGCAGGAGGGCAGAAATAACCCTATCCAGTGGATTATACACCACCATGCTGAGAAAAGGCGTTCAGGTAAGACAACGCCCCACTCCAGCATGTTACCTCCTTAGACAATGCAAACACAACTTTCCTGGGTTCCTGAAGTAGCAGATTCACAACCTAAAACAGCCACTTGAGTGGCAGAATCAAGAAGCAGACAGAGGAGTCATTTACTTCCTCTTCGAACTGGTCAGAGTCCCCAGCTCCAAGAATCCAAGGCTGAACGAATCAAGCCAAAGAGTATTGGCAAAGCAAACTTCCTATATTCCTTCTCTTCCAGTTGTTGGAGGATCCATCTACTTTCAAAGATCCTCTGTTAAATAGGCATTCCTCTTTAATGTGTATGGAAATTCTAAATCTTATAAATGTTTTTCCCCCTCTTTGCTGAGGCAGGAAACCTCCAAAATTCTAGTTTTCTTGTTGCTGAAGATTCTGTCTTTCTTTTTTCTGTCTTTTTTAGCTGAACAATGCACAAAGTACATCACTTCTTTAACACACACTCCTCTCTCAGCACTATACATTCATCTCATTGCATCCAATGTACTGGTCTCTGAATTCAGGTCTTTTTTTCAGTGAATTGAACAGTGTGCTAAATTCTCACAAATTTATTACTGCTTCTTATTGGATTGTTTGGTTTGTTAGCTTAATAGATGTCATGGATGTCAGGAAAGCACAAAATCAGCAGGATGGCAGATCGAGTATTGCCCGGCAAGTTTTTGAATATGTGTGCAAAGTCAACACGTGTACAAAAGGGGCAGGATTTTTTTTTCATTGACAATCCATTGAGATTTTGTCAGTTTGTACCCCCTGCAGATTAATTTTAGATATTATTTGTGCTATGCTTTCCATAAATTTTCATTTGATTATGGATTGTATTTTTATTGTTAGTCTCAAATGTTAGCTAATGAATTGTTTGGTTATAGTTCAGTTCTTAGACTTCCAAAATATATAAACCTCTTATATATATATGAAATATATATAATATAACATAAAAGTACCAGCAGAATTGATGCTGTGATAGGCCTTAGATATATTATGAATATAGACATTAGTTCTTTTGTATTGGTTGAAAACAAATATTTTAAAAATATGCAAAGTATAGAAGCTTGTTCAGTACTTGGTAGATTGCCATGTGTGTGCATATTTCTTTTGCACCAAAAAGGTCTTTGTAAATTTCATTCTTGGAAAACAGCTTCTTGCATATTTCAGAATTCCCCATTACCTGCATGGAGTGAAATAATTATATGAAAAATTTAAATAGATGTTTCATAGACAGACTATTATAGGAAAGACGAGAAACTCAGCTCCTATAAACCTTCATTCTAAGAGTTATAATACTCAGATGTGAAAATTTTGTAGAAAATATTCAACCAGAATTATTCTATTTACCATTATTGGAAGAGAATAGGAAATATGTGTAGTATCAGATAAATAAGTGAGTTTGATTAAAGCTTGCTAATTATGGAAACTCATACTATTGGTGTTTTTTATTGAAAAATTCAGTATTTTTTAAAGTTCTACCAAATAACCAAATGTATTATCATTCCTTATATTATGGGAATATACTAGTGTAATAAGCCAAATAACACAAGTAAATAAATAAGCGTGTATTTTCATTAGCATTTTCTAATATTATGATTTAGTCCTCTTTGTGCATCACTACCTGCCATTTGTTATTGGTTTATACATTTTGCCTGCTTTACCTCTGGGAAGAGCTAAGGCAACTTAAGATTCAACAGTTTGCATTTCTATTTACTGCTTAAATAACAGAAATTGCACAGTCTTTTGAATATAGACTATTCATGTCATACTGAATTTAGTATGATTTACTAAGTCTTATAAAAGTCTATATCTATGATTTATAGTTTTACATATTATAAATAGAAAGTATGATTGTGTCTGTTGATTATAATAAATAAATACAGATCCACATGCTGAAGTGGCAGGTGAATTTGGGTTTCATACATATCCTCAATCAACCCACAGCCAGAAATTATATATATATAATTTAGGGTTGAATTATAAAGTCCCTGTGCTTGGTTGTTTGTTTGCAGTCATGTGATTACCTGAGTAGATAACATCTTCAGTGCTAGTGAATAGGGGGTTTGCTCCTTGTTTATAAATATAGTAGCTTTTCCTGCCAGTGTTGGTGGAATATGGTTTTCTCCTCGGTAGTTCTTTGGTTAGGATATTGTTTTCTGCTTGTTTGTCTGGTATTAAACCCTGTTTATCTGGATGTTTTGCTATTGGAAATGATATGTTTCCATCTTAGCTTTGTTATTGTTTAATTTGAATGATGTCTTGCTAATTTGTCTGAACGCCAAGCTTCCGGGTATTCCCTAGCATTTTTATTTTTTGATTGTTTCCTATGTTCACAGTTCCTCAAATTATAATTGAGTCTGTCCATGTGTTTTGATATTACATTAGCAGTCAAAAGACTCTGAAGATTCTCCAATACCCTAATTGAAGAACTATCAAGGAAAAAAAACCATGCCCCCACCAAACTGATAGGGCAAGCTACTGCTCACAAACAAGGAGCAGACCCCACACTCACTACAGTAATGAAGCATCTCCAAGAAAACAACTAAGCTCAAAGACCAACACACACACACACACAGAGAGAGAGAGAGAGAGAGAGAGAGAGAGAGAGAGAGAGAGAGAGAGAGAGAGAGAGAGAGAGAGAGAGAGAGAGAGAGAGAGAGAGAGAGAGAGAGAGAGCAATTCAGAAAAGTACTCAATAAAAGTGTTTTGGCATGAACAAAATTCTCTACTTGAAATATTGAGGCACCCATGCCCTATGGAAGGCTTAACAAGTCTATTTAAATAGTTTCTATATTTGTTTCCCCATATATGTGCTTGCAGCGCTTTGCTTCACTGGACTTCCCAGTAGTTTGCACCTGCAGGCACAGGCAGACCTGTCAAAGTCCTCAAAGCAGTTGTGCTGTGCTTTTGAAAGACAAGCTTTCTCAGCATGTCAGAGAGGAAATGATTCTCTTGTATTGTTGGGTTGGGTTTTTTTGCGAAGTATCCCTTTGAATGCTCTTTTAACCCTAACAAATCAAACTTGCATATGTATGTATGTATGTATGTATATGTATGCATATATGTATGTATGTATGTATGTATATGTGTGTTTGTGTGTGTGTGTGTATTCTTAAATGACTTCAAAATTTTCAGAAATGTTAATATTTTTAGAATTTAGCCATATATTGTTACATGCATCAGCACTGAAGGACAATACTGGACAAAGTTATGCTTCTATCTTTTGGAAATGGATTACTACACACCTTGGATGATTCAGTTAGTTATGAAATAACTATTTAATGATTTTATTGTCACATTCTGAACCATGCATGTATAAATGAAAAATTCAGTGCTTCTCATTTAAGATTGATTTCTTGGGTCATATTATTTCTCTTATTGAGAACATGTTATACCCTACCATTTGTGCAATCTACACACACACACTTAATTTAAAAGTGCCCTGTCATGCGGCTGAAAAATTTTGAGTATCAAAATAGAAGCAGAATGCACTCTCCAGCTCTTGATTTGAAACCTGATTATAAACTCTGCTCTTCTTCTCAGTAACTGCACAGAAAATCTTAAACCCAACATTGTCATTGTTTTTGCACTCCATCTGTTCAGTAGAGAGTCAGATGTATTTATACTTATTTATTTTGGATATTCTTATCATTTTTACAGAGAGAACAGCTTCCAGAGCAGCATATATAAAATCAGATACAAATGATTCAAACTCTGCTGTAGACACACAAAAAAGAAGCAGATAAGAATTTTAAAAGGAAAACAGCAATTAAATCCAGTAATTCTTGAAATTATACATTGATGATCAAGATAGGACATTGGGGAAACGGTGCTGAATAGAACTGGTTCCTCGGCAGACTGATAACTGGGTTATGCTTCCTAACTGGAAGATAACCCTGAGTAAATAAAAAATGTACGTTCATACATTTCCAGGTGCAGCAAGATAGAAATAATACGCAGATCTTTTAAGTATTAAGTTACATCCCCTAACATGCCATGCTACATTTTTGCTCAAAAATAATCTTAGAGAATAGCTTATAGATATATGGCATGGTTTTGTATGGTATGATTATATTATATATTAGATGAGTTTTATTCAAAATGTGAAGAAATGAATTCTAATAAATTCAGTTTCATAATATCAGTGTCTTCCAAACTACAGTGGTACCTTGGTGTAGGAGATGACCAGCTGAGCTGGAGGGAGGGATCAAATATGTCATAAGTCATGAGTCCCTGCGCGCCCACGAGAGATCTAAGTCCAGCCCACCTTGAATTCCTTTCTTAACACCCACACATTCCCTTAACAGTCACTTGGCCAGATTCTTATTAGCGAGCTTAAACTTGCAATAAATCTTTATATTCATTTGAACTGCCTGAATCTCCTGAGTTCCCCAGTGCTTGACACTTGGTATTCATTGTTAATTGGTTCCAGGAGGTGCGATGAGTACCAAGAATGATGAGTACCAAACAAAGTTTTTCCATAAGGAATAATGTACACAATACAGCCGACATTGTCAAACAAACAAATGTACCAAACAAACTATGAGTATCGACAACATTTTTCAGTCAAAATATATTGAGTACCAAATTCTATGAGTTTCAAAGCAGTTGAGTTCCAAGGTACCACTGTACCTTGCTCATCTATCCAGAGTAACTAAGTTATTTCAAAGATGCATAGGAATGTGATTGATCTGCATTATATATTTATCCTTTGCATAATCAAGTGCCTTAATTATAATATGGATATTTAATTCACAATCTTAATGCTATCAAATTCTTATTTTACATATGCTAAATATTCAATTATGATCCTATGTTTGACTAATCTAATTTCATTTGTGATATTATCAATAAAATTAATAAAAATGCAATTCAGTAATTTATAATTGCTTAAATTCTTGAGAGGTTTTTAAAGTGTGATTTATAAGTTTCAACTGTGGAGAGCAATTGTTCCAAAAATAAGTATATTTTGGTCCTGCTTCTCACTTGTTTAGTATCTATGAAATATACCATCATACGTAGATAAATAAACAGACAGATATAAGTTATCTGTAACATTTTAATAGAACACAATGTGACAGGGAAACTTTTAAAAATACAAGAATTAATATGTAATTTGAATTGTTCAAATAAAAATAGGCTTCCCTTGAACATATTTTAAGTTGAAGACCCACCTCCTGTAATTGGCATATAATTGGCCCTTTGGATCTACTTAAGGACTACCAAATGAAAATAAGTTTTCCTTCAAGCTTTGGTTGCTACTGGCAACTGGATCTGATTCCAAAAGATAAATACTGTACCTACTTAAAGCATAATGCTTACTTTGAGAGCTAAATAAAGATCTAAATTACAGAGAAGGAAGTTACTTAAATGTGAAATCTTAAGGGAGCAAACCCCAAGATTATTAAGGGCATACAATTCAGAAAAGATTTCTGGTGCAATTATTGCTGTTCTTAAGGGCCCCTCTTTTTAGTGGGTTGGCTTAGATGACCTTGACTTACCTTTGGTCCTACAATTCCAGCAAAAATCTTTGAATATGCTATCAGAGTGTCTAATGTACTTCTTCTAAAATCATTCTATGGTTTTATGGAATAATCCAATCTTGTTTGGGAACTTTTAATAAATTCCACCATCTGATATCAGCATACAGTCAGAAATCTTTGCTGGAAAATTTAATTAGAGAAACTCCAGCTGCTAGTGGATTGGCTTACCATATTTGGAACTCACTAACATAATATATGTTTTTAATTAGTTTATCTTTAGTCAAAAACTAAGAACGGAAACAAAGTGCAAAGCATCCATTTCTTCTATGAAATCCTGTTCATAGAAGAAATTAAGCTTAATTAGATCACATTCAGTGGTTTCTAATATATATAGCTGTCGCATAGACCAGGGGTCCCAGTACTGGGCCACAGCATGCCAGCAACCAGTCCGCACAAATAAGCAAAGCCTCATCTGCAGGATGCAGGCACCATACAAAACCACGCACCCTCTGGAAAAACCTCTCTTCATGGAACCGGTCCCTGGTTCCCAAAAGATTGGGGACCTCTGGCATAGACTTTCTGAAGACTTCATAGTATTGGTCATTCAATAGGTAAGTATAGAGGAGTGCAGAGATACTTTTGACAAAGAATGCAGGAGCTAGTAAGAGAACTTAAGAGAAATGAAATGACCATTTTGTTCTGGGGAAAGAAGGTACATGAGAAAGAGATGATAACTACATTTTGATTCTGATTGGTATTAAAATGAGAAGCGGGAAACTGGCAATCTTTCAAGAATCTACTATTATGCCCTACAACAATCTAGCACAGTTGTACAGTATTTGTGGAATCCTTGTGATGTCTCTTTCTTGACCTGACCTGACCTATTTTAAAGAGCTGACATCAATCCTGTCCAAGTAAGAGAATTTGCAAAAGAGAAACAATAAGCAAAGAATTGGTTAAATAGACCACAACTATTTTGTCCTTCTGAAAACTGAGTCTTCTTCATTAGAATAATTAGAAATAATGACAGTATAATATGTACGTGTGTAAATGTATTTAGGGATTGGCTTTTGTTTAGAGGCAATTGCAAAAAGAATATTTTTGGAAACATTCAGCTAAAGAGGATGCTGTTTGAGCTGGCTAGTTCAGTAAGAACTCTCTACTCCACCCCACTCTCTACGTCTCATTAATTCTAATATACAGGGTTTTATTTCTGTAAATAGAGTTACAGTTTGTCCATTATACTAGTACTTGGTACATTCTTGTTTTATATAAAATTATAGGATTGAACTGTTATTCGGTTTTGATGTTGCTTTGAAGTACAGGAATAAAAGAGTGTTTGTGTAAGAAAGTGAATTTGAAAATGATGCAAGTTAGATGACAGTCATTACTCTTTATAGGACACGGGTTGGTAACCCGCGGCTCCGGAGCCGCATGCAGCTCTTTAAGCCATCTCCTGTGATTCCGGAGCCTCCCCCTCCTCCCTCCTGCTGCCCCCCATGCCGCAGTCCTAGTTGGGGTAGTGGCGGGGGCATCGCTTCCTGGGCCATCCCCGGGCCGCCAAGCTGGCCACATGTCTGCCCGAGCTGGGCGACAGCCCCACCTGGCGTGGCGGCGGCAGGGGCATCGCTCCCTGGGCCATCCCCGGGCTGCTGAGCCGGCTATGCATCTCCCCAGGCTGGGCCAGGCAGCAGTCCCGGCTGGGGCAGCGGCAGGGGGGCATCATTTCCTGGGCTATCCCTGGGCGGCTGAGCCGGCCACGCATCTCCGTGGGCCGGGCTGAGCAGTCCCAGATGGGGCAGTGGCAGGGGGGCATCGCTTCCTGGGCTGTCCCCGGGCAGCCGACAGCCATGCATCTCTGTGGGCCGGGCTGAGCGGCAGTCCCAACTGGGGCGGCGGGGGCATCACTTCCTGGGCCATTCCCGGGCCGTTCCCTGGGCAGCCGAGCTTGACATGCATCTCCCTGGGCTGGTCCGGGGTGTCCTGGGCACCTTTCAGCGCCTTCTACTGCCTCCTGCCCCCTCCCCTCCCTGCCCCTTTAATGCCGTCTGCCTTTCGTTCTCTCCTCGAGAGGGAGAGGCAGAGGAAAGAGAAAGAGAGAGAGAGAGGGTGACTTGTTTGGGGGGCAAGGCGAGGTAAGTCAAAAGATGCAGAACTTTTGTGCTAGCATCTCCCGAACCCTTGTTATCCCTGCCACAGACTAGGCTCATCCGCCCTCACTCTCTCATCTCCTCTCTCTGCAGACGAGGCGGCTTGCTTCAAATGATTGTCTACTGAGGCCCGGGAGCCAGGCAGGCAGGCAAGTCTCGACCGCAGCATTTTGTTGCTGTTGTTTTGCACCCGCACGGCGCTGGCTGGGAACAGAGCCAAGCAAGCTCTGTGGTTGGAAGTCCCTGTGGCTTGGGAGCCAGGATCTCCCCCCTCTCAGTCCCAAATCCCAAGCAGGATTGGGATTGGAAGTGAGCAGCGAGGAGATGGTCTGTCTCTCTTCCTCCCCTCCTCCCTTCCTTGTCGGCTACTGAAGTTCCCTGCTGGGCACAGTCGGCCTGAAGTGGAGAAGGGTCAGGGGCCTTTCAAAGCGTGACTTTGCAACGGATGGGAGAGCCTTTCAGGAGGGTGCGGATGAACTGTAGCTCTCCAGATATTGCTAACATACAGCATTTGTCGTCCCTGCAGCAGAATTGATGCTAAGTGAGAGGTCCTGGCATTTCTCTTTATCAGAATGTGGTGAATCCACATTGCCCATCTCTAAGGGAAGAAGTTAAACGATTTGATAGGTGAACTGCTTCTGTTAGTAAAGGGAGGGTAGGTGAAGAGAAAAAGAGAGGGGGAGAGAGAGGAAAGAGAGAAAGAGAGAGAGGAAAGAAAGAGAAAGAGGAAAGGAAGAAAGAGAGAAAAGAGAAAGGGAGAGGAAAGGGAGAGGGGGAAAAGGAAAGAGAGAGGGAAAAAAGAGGAAAGAAAGGAAAAAGGAAAGAAAAGGGGAGAAAGAAAGGAAAGAGAAAGGGAGAGGGAGAGGAAAGGGGAGAGAGAGAGGAAAGAGAAAGAGAGGAAAGAGGAAGAGAGAGGGAAGAAAGGCAGAAGAGGAAAGAAAAAGGGAGGGAGAGGAGAGAGAAAGAGAGGAAAGAGAGGGAAAGGAAAGAAAGAGGGAGAGAGGAAAGAGAGAGGGAGAAGCATCAGTACCTCCCTCCCCCCCTCTCTCTCTCACACACACAGAGTGGGGGAAGAGGACTGGCAGACCAAGGGGAGGGAGAGAGGGAGAGGGAGGTGGAAAGCAGTAACCAACGAAACAGTCATTGCAGTGCAAAACGCATTTTTACATCCATTGGTAGAATTCAGACATAATAGGTAGGGGATTTGTTGTAAAGTCACCATGTATATCTTGTGTTTTTATTATCTTGGCTAGAACTGGAACCTGTGCAGGTAATCATAGTTTATCACTCTAGTGAAGAGGAGTGAGGGGAGATATTATACTTAATGATAGGTTTCCAGATTTGCTTTCTCAGCAAAGGAAAGTCTGTGTCTGAATAAAAATGTTACTAAACCCAGAAATTATCACTCAATTATGGCCACTGTAAACTATCTTACAAAGCTTCATTCTTGTACATAAACTATAGAAGAACTGCTCTTCATAACAGGCAATCATGAAGTTTACTATAAATAAAATACACACCAGACAGCAGACGTAAACAACGTGTTCCCTTTATTCACATTTAAAAGACAAAGAAGCCTCAATTTATTCTAAATCTGAATTAAAAAAAATTGAATACAATAATTAAGCAAGTAAATATTTTCAGTACTTACGATAGAGAATCTGTTAATTTTCACTTTTTCCTTAGTCTTAATTTTTGCCTCACATAAATACCTTTTTTATTAGTGGAATTACTTTGAATGTTAGAATACAAGCAGTTCTTAATGTGCCAAAGTTATGACAGACACCAAAAAAGGTACTTACAGCCTGAATTTGGAGTTCCAATGGCCATCTCCCCAGTCATGTGACCACATTTTGGGGACTTGGTAACTGGCCCATATTTGATTAATTGTGGGGTCAATTATGATTGTAAATCATGGACTATATTATGATAGTTGGCTAATAATATCCCTAATTCTAAAATATATAGTTTCCTAAATAAGTTAAGCATGGTTTTTCTTCTAGGAAAGTACAAATAAATGTAAAAAATGGTTTTGAGGCGAGTTGTATTCTACAACTCATTTTAGGTTAGCGTGTCATGATAGAAAGGATAACATTCTACTTAAGCATCTTATACATTGGAAAATATAATTCTAGATTGAGAAGTTTCCTAGATAGCATTTTTAGGATTATTCAATTTTATTAAAGGAATGTTATAGCAACATTATTAATATTACTGCATTTCAAAAGCCACATCCTCTAATATTTTAATCTTGATGGTCATGATTTTTGGTATTTGGCAATTACAAAGGAATAATGAATGTATTGTTTGTCATTTAAAAAATACTATTCCTAAACCATTCCTCTTACTTTATTCCCTTAGTGCAGGGGTGTCAGAGTGTCGGCCCGCAGGCGGACACATCATGCAGAAGCCGCACCCACCCCATTGCCGGCAATGGCAAAACAGTCCTGAATACGTTGCGCGGCACCACGTGATGTCGTGAATTTGACATACCTGCCTTAGTGCAATTCTGGGACGTTGATAAGGAACAGAATAATTTATTCAGAAGGCTACATTAACTATGCAAGTTTTTAACATAATTGCTTCAGTATAATGTTTATGCAGCACTTAAATGTTTAAATGCAGAATACCAGTTGGTAACATTTAGAAACAATGGAACTTTGAGGGGGGGAAGACAACACTCATTGCAAGCCTAATATTGATTATCTAATAATCTAGAGCAGGGGTGTCAAACTCAATTTCATTGAGGGCCGCATCAGCATTGCGGTTGCCCTCGGGGTGGGTGGGTGTGGCCAGGGTGGGTGCAGCCTACTGGGTGGGCATGGATTGAGTGGGTGTGGTCCACTGGATGGGCATATCCAGCTCTACATCGTTCGCATCAAGGGTGCCTATGGGGGCCTGGGCAGGAGTGGGACAGATCTGAGGGTCTCTGGCAGAAGGTGGTGGGACCGGGGCAAGCACCAAGGCATGGTCCATTTCTTCATTCCTCACAAAGGGTGATACCTCCCCAGCATGCACCCAGGGGCGGGGCCAACATGGCAGGATCTGGTTCCTCGCTGTTTCCAGACAGCCTTGTGGAGCTAAGACTGAATGCATTTCAGCACAAATGGCCACCACAAAATTGTACATTGGCTCCTGGCCGGCCTGGAGCAGGGCCAAGGCAATGGGGGCCGTTCCCTCACTGTTTCCAGGATGGCTTTGCGGGCCACATGAAACCACTTCGCGGGCCGCATCCATCCCCTGGGCCTTGTGCTTGACATGTCTGATCTAGAGAAATTAAAGGATTTGTCAGAATTTAACAGTGCGATTTTTCTCTTTCTGAATCTCTGTCACAGCATTAAGCAGAATGTAGCATACAGCAGAACTGAATTGCATTTTCCTCTACCAAGTTACCAATCTATAATTGAGATCCAAGGGACTCCTATAAAATTTTGTCTGAAATAAAGATAAGAATAATTACTAGAGTGACTCCTATTTAAAATTAATAACAAATGTTCATATTGATACACTGAAAATGCAAAGTAAATGTAACTTTTGAAATAATTAATCATTTGCCTTATAAAATAATATTGTTCTTCACATATTTTAATACCGAGCCCAGAGACTATCCTTTCTGCATAATTCTGGCGAACAAAACTTATCGTGGTTCCTAGTTCCACATGTTTGTTTTAATTATATTTTTACTACACATGCAATACCTTCCTCTTACGTTCAGCTCAATAGTCACATAAGGAACAGACATTTTAATCAAAAGACCTGGAATCTATCTTCATCTTTCATGGAACATCTATTGATATCAGGTTTGTTGCTGTTGTTTTCCCAGCCAGCACCTGATATATTTTGGTTTTCAATCTTGCCTCATTGGTGAATCCAAAGTACTCAGGTTTCTGAGTCTTTTTTCAGAGCTTCAGGAGTCTGATGGTTTCTAATGTAACAATGACAAAAAAAGCATACACAGCTATTCCATCTTTTTTTCTTGAATGGAGTTTATATGAAAGGAAAGAGATGAAAGACAGATGGGCTGCATTTAAAGATTGCAGATTTCACACTCTGCCACCCATTAATATCTGTGAATGAGACAGGTATGGAATTGTAGAATCATAATCTTGAGAGAACTCTTCTTCTGTTACTTTTCTGAGTCATAATCTGGGGTTGAAATCTGTTTTGCTGGCATAGTTCAGTTTTCCAAAAGTATAGTGTGATGATTAGCTTTGAATTGCTCTAGAACTTATTATTGGTTTCCTTTACCCAATGCACCCAAGGAGCAAATATCTTTTCCTAATAAATAATATATGTGTGTTTCTATGTTGCAGTTTTGCATTAAAAAAATTAAATCTTGTATCAAAATAAAGCCAATTTGGAGCAGATGTGATTTCCTAGACCAGGGGTAAGCAACCTTGGCTCTTTTATGACTCGTGGACTTCAACTCTCAGAATTCCTGAGCCAGCATGGTTGCCTATCCCTGTTCTAGACTAAGATTTAGTGCTGCTCCCCAATGGATCCTTTTAATTTTTTTTTTTAAAAATCTGTTGGGGTTTTGTTTTAGCCCACAAACAAATGTGAAGAAATTACACTGAATGCAAAAGCATAAGGTTTTATTAAATAAGGGATGCTTATTTAATAAGTCCTCCAGGGCTTGCTGTTCACACAAACGAATACTGGAGTCATGAAATAATGACCCAACATTTAAAATACAAGCTTATATCTACTTAGTTTAAACCTCATATAGGTTCAGTTGTTTCCAGCTAAATTTGCTTGCAGACCTATATTCCTTTACCTACATCACAGTGTTAATCAGGGCTTATTTGCCAATATTACACTTGTTTGAATCACCTGAAGGAGATTATGAATATGCTTGAAAATAGAATTTAGAAATTGAAGAGATTTCTTGCAAGATTGGCTCACAGATGCTTAAGCACACCTATACAAATAGGGAAAGACACTTAGAGCAGATGTGTTATTTATAAACATTTATTTGAAAAAAAAATGCATAGGGTACAATATTCCAAATGTTCCTGTGCCATTTATTGTTGTGTTTGTTCTAACAACATATTTTTCAACTCAACGTTTATTAGATTGCAGTTTTCAGAAATTATGCCATATCATATGAAATTAACTGCTTTTTCAGTGCAATTTTTGCATCCTTTCTCTTCTCTAGTTTGCTTTGTTCTCAAGGATTTTCCATCATTATATAGCAAATGTGAGGGGAGGTATGAGAAGCAGGAAAATTGCAACCTCCAGTTCTGCTAATAGAAGAAATAGATTGAAGCTTGAAAGAGCAGGAATGTACTATGTGCTTTTTATAGCATAACCTGACCAAGTGTTGGATTATTACATTCAATGTAATACATTCTATGTAGATAATATTCTGTTTTTTTAAAAAAAAAACTGTACTTGAAACTATAGAGCAAATGAAATACATTTTCTCATTATTTTGTATAAGATCAGTAGGTTAGATTCAGCAAAATGTCTGCCAAAGATTTGCTTCTTCAATGTGTGTGTGTGTGTGTGTGTGTGTGTGTGTGTGTGTGTGAGAGAGAGAGAGAGAGAGAGAGAGAGAGAGAGAGAGAGCTTTTTTCCTGGCTGAATGAAGAAAAAGTCTGTCTTCCCAAATTTTTCTCTTTCTATTCAGTCTCCGTGACCCCTGATCATTTGTTTCATAGCACTGAGGGATTTTCTGAAGTGGGAGAAATAATGTTGTAGCTACAGACAGAGAAAAAATTTCCTCCCTCCACACCTACTAGTGCGTGAAATCATGATTTGGTGCTCCACAGAACAGCTCCACTTGAAAAATCTGGGATTGGTGATCATAATTATTTTAAGCAGATACTTAAAAGCTCAGATTGTACACTTCTGCTACAAGGCCAAGCATGTGTAATCGGTCATGAAAATTATAGCTCAAAAAATATATTAGGCTGGGAAATACATGTAAAACTTGTAAAGAGCTCTTTAGCATTTAGGGCTCTTTAACTGGAAAAAAAGCAAATAAATATAATTGTACAATGTGTAAATAAGAATGAATAAACTTCTGCTTAAGAACCTGCAATCATCTAACAAAGATGAATGACAGATGATCTTGAGTTGATAAAAAGGAATATGCTTCATGCAGTGCATCATTAATCAGAGACAGTGATGACCGTTGTGCTGCTTTACTGAAATGCTTTAAAAGAGATGAAGTAAATTTGTGGAGGATAAATTTCCAGTGATTACAAAGTCATGATAATTGGATCAGAAGCAATATGGTTATTAATGTATTTTTTAAAAAAGTTGTTATGTTCATATCTAGGCTTATAAGCTTTTCTCAGCCACCATGGGTAAATAGATATTTGATCTAATATAGCAAGACACTACTTGTATTCTTAGTTCAATTTATTATTCAGGCATTTGAGGCTGGTTACATATTACACTGTTCGCTTGTATAAATAAGCAGAAGTTCTACTTGTATTTAACTTGTATATAACTTTCAATGTCCTTTTTATAGATTTTATAAAATGAAAGGAACAATACCAGGGTTAGTCAGTGAAATAGTGGGAGATATTTGATATCTGACAGAAAAGTTTAAAAGCCCAGGATAAAGATAAAGCCAAAAAGAAACTTGGATAATGTAGCAAAATGATGCTCTAGCCACCTCTCGCAAGATCTTGCCCAAACAGAATAACTGAATAACAGAGTTAGAAGGGACCTTGGAGGTCATCTAGTCCAACCCCCTGCTCAAACAGGAGACCTATATCATTTTCAACAAATGATTGTCCAATCTCTTCTTAAAAACCTCCAGTGATGGAGCACCCACATCTTCTGAAGGCAAGCTGTTCCACTAATTAATTGTTCTCACTGTCAGAAAATTTCTCCTTAGTTCTAAGTTGCTTCTCTCCTTTGATTAGTTTCCATCCGTTGCTTCTTGTCCTGCCTTCAGATGCTTTGGAGAATAGCTTGACTCCCTCTTCTTTGTGGCAGCCCCTGAGATATTGGAAGACTGCTATCATGTCCCCCCTCGTCCTTCTCTTCATTAGACTAAACAAATCCAATTCTTTGAAGGAATTGGATTTGTCCAGTTTATAAAGTCCACTCTCAAGCAAATCTGAGTACCAGTAAAATATTGTATTATGTAGTCACAGTGATTAAGGCAGAGCTTCTTGGAGCAGGAAAGTGTTAACCAGGGCTTTTTTTTTGTCATAAAACGCCCAGAACGGAGTTCCGGCACCTTTTTTGGATGGAACCTTGTAGGGTAGGCAAGGCGGGTTGTATGACGTGTGTGAGTTCCGGCACCTTTTTTTTTTTTTTTTTTTTTTTACAAAAAAAGCACTGGTGTTAACTATCTGAAAAAAGAGATTCTGGATGACAACATACCATTGCGGTAAGAGAGGACAAGTAGAGTTTTACCTCTTTTATCGCCATACATTCCTACCTGGACAGATTCACTTTTCATCCTTCTTCATCTGTGCTCCAAGTGTTGGTTCTGCTTTTTCATCTCACAGAAATCCTCCACAAACCAAATACTTTTTGCAATTTCTTAAATTAATCTTCTCTCTGGGTTAAGTGGTAAATGCATGATCATAGAAGAGGATTAAGCTGATTTAAGGAATTTCAGAGGGGCTCAACATGAGTAAGTTTTAATTTCAGTACCAACAGGTTGTAGAGCTCTTTCAATGCATTGTTATACTGTGAAATTCACTCCATCAGAAGTGGTTATGGTTACAGTATATATATATATATATATATATATATATATATATATATATATATATATATATATATATTTTAAATGGACAGATTTATGAAAATTACTATTAAAGGCTGTTAGCTTCCAGAATCATAGCTATCATGTCTCCAATGCAAGTACCAGTGGAAATAAGCTACCATCCTCCTGTCCAAGTATAATTAGCTTCCTGGCTATTCGTGTTCCTAACAAGCTTTTTGTTGTTTACATTTTTTTTGTCTGTCCTGCATATTACATTTTAAAATGAATGTAACAGCTTATTCTCTAGAGGGAGAACTTCCTTTGCAGATTGTAGTTTGAAAGTGATGGTTGTAAGGCTGAGAAGAAAAAAAAGCTAACTGCCGTGCTATACATTAGCAAAAGAATAATATGTAATGTGTGTTGGCAAAAGAAAAGTTAATCAACTTTACTTCATTTACCAACATGTTCTTTAATTATGCTGGTAACAGACTGTGTACAGTAATGACAGCTTGCTGGGTAATTTAATAAGTTGTACACTCTGCTTTTTTCAGTTTTCACATAAGGTATCTTTCTTGGTATATTGTAGAAACACATATAGATGGATGACACAGAATTTCAGAAAACTTCATTACAGACTTTTGGAATCATCTTTATGAACATTTATATCATATTCAAGCTCTAAAGTTGTTACTCTAAGCTCTAAAGTAACCTATAATAAAATATAAGATTAACATTATTCATTGAACTCTGAATAAAATCAGTTTCCTTTAAGAGCAATGCACTGGATTAACAAAGGTGGATTAATAGCTTCTCCAAAGAATGATATTTTTTTAATATCCATCCTCTAGTATTAAGTGCTTAATACATAAATATGAGTTAACAATTGATTCAAGAATTATTGTGAGGTACACTTTATTGCTTCCATCTCATCCAATTATGCTCAAATATTTAAGAAGATCCCATTCATCCATAGAGTTGCTATAATTAAGAATTATATGGGCCTTGAATCATCATTCAGTTGTGTTAGCAATTCAGATAAAACTCATTAAAGGAAGTTCAGGCCCTTTTAGTGTAGCCTGAGAGCTAAATGGAAATGTTTTTTCCCCCCTAGAATTTCTCTTGATTCTCCACTTTCCTTTTTTAAAATGAAGTTTGATTGAAAAGCCTGCATTCATAAAGCTACTTATTACCTTTGATCTGCTCTAGTTATAAATTATTCTCAAGATGCATTGTGTCTGTGAATGTAATTAAAGATACAGAAAAACAAGTACCACAGATACACCGAGTATATTGCAAAAATCTATAGTCATTATTTAGAGTTTTGCATTATTCTTCTAAATAGTTTTATCAAGTTCACAATGGTTTCTTGCTATAGCCTTTTCCAGCATAATGTCTTGCTGGGTTTACACATTGCACTAGTATATAGTTTGTTTAACCATTGTTTGTTTAATAAACCCAGTTGGCTGGGTTTTTACGTCATACTAAGCTGTATTTTTTGATATACAGTAGGTGGCATTGTCCCTAAAAGTCACAAAATGCATCAAATTATGACTTAGCATATTGTGTAAATTCTGACTGCTTTTGAGAGGCCTTTAAGATAAAATTAAAATTTTAACAGTTCTATACATGAAGAATTACAAACTATTCAATTTTCCTTAAATTTAGTTTTACAAATTGCTAATTTTTACCTTTTTTTAATTTGAGAAAACTAAGTTTTTTCAACATTTCCAGTACCTTTTTTCCAATAGAATATATATTTGAATATTCAAATATTAAATATTTTAAAATAGGAAAAGGTCTTGATTTTTCGCGAATCATAGCCAGCTATTCTTTTTCTCAGAAAGCTTTTACAGTCATCAACATCACATCACTTATTAATGTTGCGCTTCAGGCATCTCAGTAGAATTATTGTCATGAGTCATAGTTAACCTTTGTACAATTTCTTACAAGCAGAGATACAGTTGAAATATTTCTCATCCTGAAGTACATTGTTTTTTTTACACTAGTAGAAAACTGACGCTACTAGGTAAATTTATTGATTAAAGTGCATCATTCTTTGTTTTATATTTGTCAATTTATTATGCATTTTAATTTAATATCAGAATTGGTCCAGTGATGAAGAAACAATAAACACAAAGCCCATTTTAAATCCAACTATGCATACAGTATAGAAATAACAAGGCTGGATAGACCATATGTTTTAGTATTTTGGTAAGAATAATGAAAATAAAGAATAAAATTTCTTGTATTGCATTTCAAGTAATAAAAGTGTTTAATTTCGAAGTCTCAAACTGTCTGGCTGCTGCTTCCAAAATGTATTTTTCCCCACCTAAAAATTTCCAAGAATAAGTGTTATAAAAATTTCAGTAAGGTTATTTGTGAGTCAGATAATTGCATGAGTTGTTTGGCATTCGTCTGATATTTTGATGTGAATGGCCTGGGACTAAGGTGTTTTATTTGTGCTCAACTCAGTCCAAAATGTGCTGAATTGATGCTTAATTCAAAGTTCATTTGGCTCAATAAAGACTTCCTTTGTACTTTCAGTACTTTCTTTCTTACCGATTTTTCATGCCTCTACTTGTTACACTTCCTCAGCTAGTTGTGTTAGATGCTTATAGATAATAATAATAATAATAATTAATAATAATAATAATAGTAAAGTTGGAAGGGACCTTGGAGGTCATCTAGTCCAACCCCCTGCTTAGGCAGGAAACCCTATACCATTTCAGACAAATGGCTGTCCAGTCTCTTCTTGAAAACTTCCAGTGTTGGAGCATTCACCACTTCTGGAGGCAGGTTGTTCCACTGGTTAATTGTTCTAGCTGTCAGGAAGTTTCTCCTTAGTTCTAGGTTGCTTCTCTCCTTGCTTAATTTCCACCCGTTGCTTCTTGTCCTGCCTTCAGGCACCTTGGAAAATAGCTTGATTTCTCTTCTTTGTGTCAGCCCCTGAGATATTGGAACACTGCTATCATGCCCCACCTCGTCCTTCTCTTCACTAAACTAGACATACCCAATTCCAGCAGCCGTTCCTTATATGCTTTAGCCTCCAGTCCCCTAATCATCTTTGTTGCTTTTCTCTGTACTCTTTCTAGAGTCTCAACATCTTTTTTGTATCGTGGTGACCAAAACTGGATGCATTGTAAAGTGGTATTAACACTTCACGTGATCTTGATTCTATCCCTCTGTTAATGCACTGTGTTGGCCTTTTTGGCAGCTGCAGCACACTGCATGAATGTTTGAAGATGTGGATCAGCCCAGTTTTCTTCCCAGAACATGAGATGCAATTGTATCCTCACCTGGAATAGGTGGGCAACTTCCCTTTATCAACTTTGCCGGGTTACAGCGATTGAGCTGTTGGAAGTAAGGCCAAAGATAGATTTGAAAAGGAAGACAAAGGAAAAAACAGAAGGAACAAAAAGAATGAAAACCAAGAGAGAGTAGATAAGGAAGGGACTAGATAATTAGGGGAAGAAGGAATGGTTTCCTGCCAGTCTACTTGTTGAATTCTGAGATTTGAGGCACATGTTGCTACTTCATCATCTTATACTACTTCAGATTTATAAATTGCTAATGCACTTCATTCTTGTGGAAAGGTATCTCCCAGCTTGCTTTAAACTTCCCAATATTAGAATGCAAATTTGATTCAAGGCTATGCAGAAGTTTCTTACATTTCCTTTAAAATGTGTGCCATGTGCACAAACAGCACATGCTCATTAATAAAAGAAGTTTCCTGGTTTAATGTGGCATAGCCATAATCTCATTTCTGACATGTGATGTTGCTTATATTCTTCAGCTGAAGCTTGTCTCAGAATTCTTCCATCGCAGTCAAAATACTGAATGCATCCTGACTGCCAGCTTATTAAATTGGAATCAAATTTCTGCAAGCATTTGTAAACATTACATTTACACTTACCTAGGGTGAAAACAATATGCACAATTTTGTCTTCCACCAGACTGTGTACCAATGTTAAGGTTGAATTCCAAAAGTAAGCAAAGTCGAAACTACTTTTGGAGCAGGGATTTAAAGGATATATCATTAAGACCAGGCAAAAATTAAGATATCCAGTTTGCTTCTTAACTATCTGAGAACTCAAAGTTGTTGTTTTTTCAAACTTGAACTTCTTAACTCCATCCACTCTGAGGAGAAGCTTTGAACACAGCAAAAAGAATATTGACATCCACTTTTCAATGTTCTATGAACAAACCTATTAATTGTATTATATTAATTAATAAACATACTGAACATTCTCTGTCACATTTCTGATTTTCATAACCAAGAAGTAACTGAGAAAATGGTAGGCAGTAGAAAGAATACTTGAATTCTTATAAACATGATGAAAATACAATGTTCCAATATTAGCTGGGATTAAGAAAAAGT
This sequence comes from Bothrops alternatus, assembly GCA_034064705.1. NCBI lineage: Eukaryota > Metazoa > Chordata > Lepidosauria > Squamata > Viperidae > Bothrops > Bothrops alternatus. Next base: position 2,527,438 of record JARGCV010000033.1, read on the forward strand.
TTGTGTTATATTCCTCAATATTCTCAAATTAATATACATACTATAATAAATCTGTTTAATCCAAGATGGATTCTCTAAATAATACAAGATACAGTGGAGTCAGTTATATAATTATCTTGTATTTTCAAGATCTAGCTTTCTAAACCGCATTGCTTCACATTTTGATTGAATAAATTTAAATTCATAGCAACTGTAGTCTGTGGTTTATGGTGAAAGTTTTAGGCATTTAATCTTTATTGCCTTAATGTTTGGGGACAAAGTTTCCCAGAAGACCCTATCAACTTGCCCTCACATTAAGATATGACTTGAGGCATTACTTAAATGCCTAAAAATATGGGCATGAGGGAAATGGATTTTCCAAGGGAAGTCCCATGGGTATGTAAAGTTCAGATAACCTTTGTAATTTGTGACAATTTCACTCCAGCATAAAACCAGGGATAATAAAAGTTGAAACAATGGGAATTTGAGTGAGATGAATTAGATTCCAAAGCCTCTGTTCGTTTTCCCATAGAGATTAACTTTACAATATATTTCTTACTCTTTTTACTCAATACCAGTGTATATAGCTGGGTCAGTCCAGTCTTGAATGTCCTTGTGAATTAGAGCAATGAAGGGAATCACTCCACCTAAACATGTATCTCATGCTGATTGCTTGGGCTTGGGGTAGACTTCGTAGCCATGATGGAGTCATTGGAGCAAGCTACCAGCAATATGTGGAGAGCATTAGTGGCCAGTGGCACCATTGAGAAGCTTCTCGACAAATATTATTTAAAAAAAACTGTGTTGAGTGGAAAAAACAGCATAAAACATTTGCTCAAGGTCCAATTCAATGTGGCATTCTTCTGAAAGACAGCTTTTAAGGCTTTTGTCAGTCAGGAACGGGGGGGGAAGTGGGCAAGAGAGGGCAAATAATAAAATGTGAATAATTATACATTATTAAGCGAATGCCATCACTAATGTCAGACCTCAAAATGCACGAATATAATTGCAAGTATTGGATAAAGAGGTCATTGCATGTTATTTTGGTTATATTTGTCTTTGCTATGAATCCGCAGCTAATCCATTTTAATTATATCTTTGTTAGTTTTAAGTATTGCGGGGTTTGTCAGTTTATCCATAAAGAGCCTTATGCACAGACAGAAATATAAAATTAATTGATATTTTAATAACTTTAGTAATACAAAGAGCATTCTATAGGTTGCAAGAGAATGTTAAAATTAGAATTCAGTTCAAAGTGCAGACGGTTGGAGATGTGATAAATTTAGCTCAATACCTTGCCTTCTCAAGATTTCTCAGTCTCGTTGTACTACAGTTCTTACCCTCAATCACAGAATGTTCCAGCAGTCAGCTATACTCTCAGGTATTAGTGCCTATATTTATGTATATAATGTAATTTCTATCATGTTGTGAGCCGCCCTGAGTTCTCCGGAATAGGGTGGCATAGAAATTAAATAAATAAATAAATAAATAAATAAATAAATAAATAAATAAATAAATAAATAAATAAATAAATAAATACAATTCCATATGATTATACTATTTGAGGGAAATAGAGAGGGAATATTTAATGAATTAACTTGAGTTATATATATATGATTTTGTCTTTGGATGATTGATTACCCCACCACCACGGTGTTTCTTGAGCACTCTGATGTAAAAATTAAAAAACTAATAAAACTTGTTTATATAAAAAAAAGATTTCTCAGTCTTGTTGAACTACCCTCAATCACAGAATGTTCCAGCAGTCAGCTATACTCTCAGATATTATTGCCCTTTGGACATACAATTCCACAAGTAAACATTCTGTTTCAGAGAATTTAAAATATTTTAATGCAACAGCCATAGGCAGGCTCTGGGTCTCCACATTGGTACAAGAAAGAACAGGTTGTTATGACTAACAGGAACTGAGATTGCAATTGTATACCTCCATCATATATATGTACCATTAAATTAAGAGGCTCATATTTCTGAGTAGACCTGTATAAGATTGCTCTGATAATTGACCATTTGAAAAATCAACGTCTATTTGATTTGTGTTGATATAGGCTTAAATGTCTTTATTTCATTGAAAGTAAGCATTAAGGACTTCATTACATTCTCCCTTCCCCAAGGATCAAGGACTTGATTAAGTTTACCTAACTAGCTTATAGCCTGTAAGGGGAAAAAACCCTATTTAGATCAATTTTAGTGTGCCATAAGCAAATAGTGTATTGATAAGCTGGATCTCCGGAGGGAAATATTACAAGCAGGGGTGTCTATAGGAGATACAGATAAAAAAATGAAAAGATGAAGATGGTACCTGCAGCTATGCAATTAAAGACTCACTTCATGTGTATATGTATCAATGTAATACACAAATACAAAGGGGTGGACTTTAATCATAACCATCATCTTAATTTTTATGATCAACCCCTTTTAGATATGCCAGATCGCAACTTCAGCTATCCCTCTCCTATTGATCATCAGTTGCAGAATACCTTCATACTTTACCTTTTGTGGTATGTTTAATTTCAAAACAAACCAAAGTCAAAGCATTGTTTTCAGTTCCTATTCCAGTTCAGTGCTCTACGTTTTATAGTGCTTTTTAAAAGGTAAAGGTTTCCCCTGCTCAGTTGTGTTTGACTCTATGGGGTAGTGCTCATCTCCTTTTCTTAGCCAAGGCAGCAGCGTTGTCAAAAATGCTTCAGGCATGATTATGGGACATAAACAGTTCATGGTGCTTGTGGGATAGCCATGCTGGTTGCCCTCTTTCCGTCTAAGACTGGAGCTGCTTTTAAGCCTTGCCGATGAACCACTGAGAGTATCTTTGTTTTGATACAACAAAGCCCATTAAATTTTTTTGACAGCAATTATCTACAATGGGAAGAAAGGAAAGAAGGAAACATCATTAGAATTATCTGTTAAAATGATCATTCTTTTTTACTGTCCATTTATTTCCTTTTTAATCACTATCCTTCTGGTTCCTATGGTAGAAGAACAGCAACAAATAATATATTCTGACATTTTCTCCTGTCACCTCAGAAACCTAATTGACAAAATAGATTTCTTGAAATAATTTCTAATGAAAGAATGAAAGTAAGCTACAAATTTGATTACATAGCTACAAATTTAATTTGCTGTCAACATTTTAGAGAGCATTTTGTAGAAAATAAAACTTGATAGGTAGCATTGGTTTTGTAGGTAGAAGGAATTTGATACAGTTATTTATTTCTCTTTTTATTTCTTCTCCTACCCTCATACACACTTAAAAATGCTGTCAGGCAGAACTGTAGTGTTAGAATACATTGCCCGAAATCAAATCAATTGACTTTCCAGAAGGGCTTGTTTGATGATTATGGAAGGCTTCGGTAGGAGAGAAAGGGAAGACAAAGTGAGCTGCTTTTACTTTAATGCAATCTTCTACTTTCCAGTCTTCAAGTGGCATATCAAATATATATTGCCACATTCAACTGATCAGGCAAAGCAAATCTGAGATTTGCTGTAAAGAAGAAAAGGGAAAGGAATCCTTTTCGCCAGCAGAACCCATTTTACTGGAGGAAGAACACTTAAATATGTCCTGATGCAGAAGATTGACAGCTATTTGGTGTTTAATGACTACTTAATATTTTGGGAAGAGTGAGCACCATGGTGAACAGACAAACTAGGACTATACATTTTTTCACACTACCATGTTAGTATGTGACCCACCTCAACATTATTGGAAAAAAATCAGCTAATTTTCAGCAATTGCACCATTGAAATTCAGCCATGCAACAAAATAAGCTTCTAGAGCAAGCTTCCCCATTCCCTTTGCTTGTCAGAAGTCACAAAAGGTGATCACGTGACCCCAGGGCACTGCAGTCGCCAAATATATGAGTCAGTTGCCAAGTGTCTGAATTTTGATTATATGACCATAGGGATACTTAACGATCATAAGTATGAAAAACTTCCATAAGTCACTTTTTTCAGTGCTGTTGTAACTTTGAAAGGTCACTAAATGAACTGTTGTAAATCGAGGACTACCTTTATTTAGTGCTAGACAGTGTTTCTCAACCTTGACAATCTTAAGGCATGTGGACTTCAACTCCCAGAATTCCACAGCTAGCAATGCTGGCTGTGGAATCCTGGGAGTTGAAGTCCACATGCCTTAAAATTGTCAAGGTTGAGAAACACTGTGCTAGAACCTTATTTGGTTGCATGGCTGAATTCCAGTGCTGCAATGGCTGAAAATTAGCAGTGTTTCCCATCATGCTGAGGTGGGTATGTCTAAAACTATTCTCACAATTTTCACTAGATCAGTAACTGCTGAATGACATAAACTATCATACATTATTGAGGGACTATTTATTTTTAAGCGCCTGGAACCACATTATTATAATATACATTCTGTAACAATTTTCCCATCCATCCAGCCTCTGTTGCTTCTTTTTCCTGCCCTCTTATTGGTAATTGGTACACAGGCTTTTAGGAAAGAGTTTAACACAATCTGTTTACTACAAAAAAAAGGAATGAAAAAAGAACCGATTGTTTAAAATATTCCTTTCAGAACAGTGGTAAAATGCCAGTATAAATTAACATTACTTAACATACATATTTATCAAACAGTTTTCTTGTAAGGTATGTAAGCCAAGAAACGTATACCATGTGATAAGAAAAAGAAAGGATTTATAGTTAAAATTAGATTATATCAGTATTTACTAAATCTGTCCCTTTCTATCACTGCAACCACCAGATGATGCACCGGATCCACCATTTCATACACTTCCTTTTGTTTAAATATTTCACCTCTCTCCTTTTGACCTTATCCAGCCACAGTCTTCTCCATCTTCCTCTTTCTCTCAGTCCATTTGTTCTAATTGTTTCATACAGGTCACTCACTTTTGGATTCAACCAACATGCACTCAGTGCTCAATTTTTCCCACATATACTTCTTAAGCCTGCTATCATTAAATTTATCCTTTGTTTCTTCTGGCAAATCCAATTCTTACTTCCAAACAGCAAAGTAGGCAGAACCAGGTTCTTCCAGTCAAAACATATACAACATAAGAACTTTTATATATTAGTTGCTTCTTGTTAATCTCATATTAACTTTTGCATAAGTAATTCTGTCAAACTTTTGCAATTTACCTGGTGTCTTTTTTCCCCTCACATTTCCCATTAGAGCAACTCCAAACCTTTAGGGATCATTCTATAAATTAATTATTTTCAATTCTTCCAAACATCTTCCTTCTTTCATTTCCTGACATCTACTTTCCACTCATTTTGTTTTGAGATTACTTATCTTTTATCACTTTTATTTTCTCTTCCTTCATTTGTTCTACTTTCACTCTTTCACCCTTCACTAATTCTAATTCAGTCTTAAACAATCTTAAACGATCTTGATAAGCAAATCAGTCATATTATAGATTAGTAATCATTCCTTTAAACAATCTTAAATGATCTTGATAAGCAAATCAGTCATATTATAGACTAGTAGTCATTCCTTTCCTAACTACGTAACTAGTAGTTACGTTTAAAGACAAACTTGAGATAGATATTTTTCTTAGTGGATCTGCACCAAGTTTCTGTATAGTCTATCATCTCACTCCCATCCATTTGTTCATGTTCAATATTGTTTTGTTTTTCAGGCACTCTTCCCACTGAGTAGTTTTTTTTCCTCAAAATTTGTTTTTTCTTCCTTTTATCACCATCATCTTGCTTTATCGCTGTCGACTAGAACATAACTTAAAATTTTGTTGGGCAAAAAGGTGAAGAACATAAGAATATGGATTCAGTACTGTACACTCTGTTTCATTGCTTTTACAGAGAGAGAAGAACTATTTCATATTTTACTTGTGTGTATTAAGATGGTGACATAGGTCACCATCTTAAAATATGTGCAGTAAAGATGCAACTCGGGATTCAAGTAATAACTTGCTCAATATTGTCAGAAAGGGTCCTCCCCCCCTCCATTTTTGTTCTAGTTCAGAGTAGCCAAGCTTTTCTGATCTTCTAGGTGGGCTGTCAATTGTTTCTTAGCAACTGGTGGTCTCTGGGGTTGGGCTAACATGGCTGTATTTTAGCAAAATTTTAGCACAATAATGCTTAATCATTTAGAAGCAACCAAATATAATACAAGCAGCAATCATGATGTAAATATGAAATAGATTTTTTTCAGAAAAGCAATCCATACTACAAAAACCCCTAGATTTCTATCAAATCAATTAGCTTGCATCAGTCTCTTCCTTGTGAAATTAAATTTATTATTAAATATTGTGAAACACATGTAGTCAGACTCTTCTTGCTTTTATCTAAATTGCCATTCCTTCTCTTACTGTTCTTGCACCATATTTGGAAGCTTATTTGGCACCCCTCTTTCAGTTGTTCTTCAACTTAAAACAGGAGAAGAAAGTAATAAATGGAGTTAATACAAGTAATTTTCAACTTACAACCACAATTGAGCCCAAAATTGAATCACTACAGTTGTTAAATTAGTAAATTAGTAATCTGGTAATACAGTTGTTAAGTTAATCTAGCTTCCCCATTGACTTGCTTGTTAGAAGGTTGCAAAAGGTGATCACATGACTTCGGGATACTGCAACTGTGATAAATATAAAACAGTTGCCAAGCATCTGAATTTTGATCATGTGACCATCAGGATGCTGCAGTGGTTGTAAATCACTTTTTTCAGTGCCGTTATAACTTTGAAGAGTCACTAAATGAACTGTTGTAAGTCTAGGATTGTCGGTAAGAATGCCTCATCCCATTTCCTGGAATCCCCAGGGCTACTGGTATAACCAGGTTCCTGGTCTCCACCTGAAATTTTCATTCAATAATAACCTTGATCCAGTTTTATTGCTCTAATACAAACTTGGTCTTCCAAGGTGATGAATATGCTAAAATGACAGAATCCTTTTTTTTGTCTATCATTAATTGTTCTTGGATAGGCTTTGAGGTGATTACATCTGAATATTTAAAATTCTGTAATCAGCTTGCTGGATAATTTACATGTAATTAAGGACAGCTTGAACTAGCCTATGCATCAGCATCTTCTGGAATTGTAATATCAGAAGTCCTGCAACACTCAAAACAATTTCTGTTCCTATATCAGGACTTAAACCCAAATCATTTGAACCTTTATAATCCAGTTCAAGCAAGAGTCCACTCTTTTAAATTAATCTATAGTTTATTGCAGTGTTCGGAGGCAGGATATTTTCTATTGGACTAATACAGTTTCCAAGGAAACAAACAATACAATTACTCCTTCTTCTAAAGAAGCTGGAATGATTCTTTGTCTGAATGAATATTGACAAATTCCTGGACTAAGTTTGTCATCTCCTTTCTGTTCGATTGAATGAGCCACGAAGACACAGAAATAAGAATGCAAATCTTTGGCCAGGTTTAATCAATTATTAAAAAATAGCACAAGGTCTAATTAAACAAGCTAAGTTGGGAAGGTTTGTTATTACCATTTTCTGTTCAGAAAATAAAAGGACTATAAATAAACCATAATTTAAAATGTAGTTGTAAACAACTTAATATGGATAGTTGCCTTATGTTGACTAAATAGACTTAGAAATTGTTTGCCTAAGAGTTGTCTTAGGTATATGTTTAATATAGAGAAGCTTGCCTTTCCTTAAATTAACTTCATATTCTTTTACCATGCATATTTTTGTTTATGGCTGCTATTGTGACCAACAATTAAATGTGTTCATTAAAAAAATTACCCTCATACAGAGGTCTTTGAAAATAGTAATAGTCTTTTATACTGTTTTATCAAATGATTACTGCTCATCACCCTAATTTGGTGGTTTATTTAAAATAAGATTTGGAAGCCTCAAGTTTTCCATATGTTTGGAATTGCAGTTCTCATATTTCTTAGCCATCATGACCAGTCACCTCCACTGGGAAGTATAAGATTTAAATCAGTCTTCTGTCGTGTCCAGTTATTAAAATCATACTAAAGTAAAATTAGATCGGCATTAATCAGTGTTACTAACTTTTAAACAACATACATTTATGTTTAAAAATATATTTCTGTAAGTCTATTATCAACATATAGCTAAACAATTTAAAGTTAGTGGTACAATACACCTTTTCTTCAACTATCCTAGGATATTCTCTGAGACCAAATTCTGCTAAAATGGAAATACAGAGGTCATTTTTAACCTGCTGAGTTATCACCAAGTAATTTGATATCACATAGTCAAGGGAAAGTGATTTAAATGTCTAGGTATTGAAGACAGTCTGACATAAGACTGCAATGGAAAAAGGTCAACTAAAATCCTTGAAATACATATAAATATGTTCATATACTCTGGTAGCAACACATAGGCTGAGCAACAGGAATATCCAGTGGGATGCTGTCAAATCAATAGATCTTGTGACTGTGTCAGTGAAAATATAATCAAGGACAAAGCTCATCAAGACCCAGAACAATAATCTCCAGGGATTTAGGATAGTAGGATGCTTTTTGATTGCTTTTTAAAAAAATAACAGAAAAGGAAGCAAAAAAGAAAACAAGATAATTATAATGGAATACATATAAAAATATGCATAAAACGTGCTTCAAATGGAAAAAAAACATAAAAACAAAAATAAAGTATAATATATCATTATAGCAATTAACAGTTACAATTTTATAAATGCTTATCTAATGTAAATTTCAGGTACTTACAGTATATACATTTCTAATGCAATTATATAACTATCGTTCTTTTTTAATCTACTGTATTTTATATAAATGAGGGGTCTTTAGTGCTCTCCAGGGTAATGAAACGTCGGCAAGAAAACAAGCAAGCTCAGAGAACACCAAGGACCCTCTCATTTCATCTCTGAGCTACAAATATTCTCCTTTATTTGTATAAATGACTTCCATACCTCATATTTGTCCATACAAAGTCTATGTCTTTGATAGGTGGTAAATGCAATCAAGTCTTCTATCCATTGAGGGAATGGGGCCATATACTTACCTGCAACATAAGTGTTTTGGCCATAGTAAGGGCACAAAGAATCCATTTACATAGTCTGAGTGTCATATTCCATGTGCTAGGTATATAATTCAAGAGAATATTATCCTCTGAAAATTTTAGCTTTTGTCACACAGTCTTATTTATATAATGTACTACTTTCTTCAAAACTTAGTAAGTATAGGAAATTTTAAAAACATGTATTGTAAAGAAGCAATATCCTAAAGGGAAAACTGTATTAGAGCAATTCAAGGATTTAAATAACATAACTAAGATAATCCCATCTTTGGAGATCTGCTGAAGGCTAATAGTCTCATTAAAAAATAGTGTAATATATTATTTGTAATTCATTTTTATCTTTTTTTATATTAAGTCTTTTAATATAGCATAGGATTTACTATCTTATTTTGAAAATAGTGTCACAAAACTTTTTATTAACTTCGCTGGCAAGATTCTTTGCCATGTATGTATGTATGTAGTCGATAATACTGAAACACAAGAATTATTAGTATACTACTATAGAAAATGATAAATGATCTTAAAAATACAGTTGTTAATAAGACAAAGATCTCAAGTACAGAATGTAACAAGCAAAAGTGTGTATCAAAAATAAAACCATGTGCTATAAAAATTTGAATACTAAATGTGAAGGAAAGAAATGAAGGAATCACAAGTGCTACTGTATATTAATTTAGTCAAAAATGTATGGATTTAGTTAAGTACAGTTAAGTATCATCATATTCAGATATATGTTCTATCATAGTGGTTTAGTAAATGTTAAATCAGTTTTGCAAAAGTCTTCAAACATTTTGGTCCATTATTGGAGAACATAGAGCTGTGGCTAAAATGTTGTGCTGAAGAATGAAATGCACACCCATGTATGTGATTTTTTTCTTTTTGTTTCTTCCCCAGAAATAAAAATAGATTAGCTATTGATCTTTCTGTTTGCCTTACATCAGTTGAAGAGGAAACAGTACTCATTTCTTAGTATGAATCGATCCATGTTACCGAACATCTATCTCAAAATTGAGTGAATGAATGATTGATGCATGGCTTATATATGGCTCAATTATAGATGATGTTCCATGATACCTGCACTAAGCTGAGCATAATTGTATTCCAGCCTTAATACTTTTGTAAAAGTTGTTATTGGCATGCTTTTTATATGCATTTCAAGCCAGTTTAGGAAGGTGTCAAACTATGTGTCCGTAATGATATGGGATTGGAGGATAGATGCATTCCATATCTCATGGGTTTTTCTGTTTCCTATAACAGTAGCATAGGGATAGCATAACTTATATACCACTCCATAGTACTTTACAGCTCTCTCTGTTTACGATGTCAGCATTTTGCCCTCAACAATCCGGGTTCTCATTTTACTGACCTTGGAAGGATGGAAACCTAAGTCAGCCTTGACCCCCATCAAGATCAAACTCCAGACTGTGGGCAGAGTTTGCCTGCAATATTGCATTCTAACTACTGCGCCACCAGGGCTCCTTTTGCATATACTACAAAGTCTAAAAGCTAACAGTTTCTTTAAAAAGATGGGAGAAACAACTTAATTGTAAAAAAAAGCATAGGTTTTCCTTTCTGACCTTTGATTATAAATTGTGTTAATGCAGCCTGAATCTGGATTTTGACATATAATGGGACCTGGTTATTGTTTTCATCATTATAGGTTGGTCTGAGGAGAACAGTATGAAACTGGCTTGATCTGCCTGAAAAAGCCAGATATAGCTTGAACTCCCATATGTGGGATGGAATCTCAAAGAAGTTCTGTACCATTGTGAAACAAAAACCTATAGAAAAACAATATTAAATGACTACTAAACATGCTGGACAAACTTAGGATTTAAGAAGACTAGCAAGAGCTGATGAAACTTCACCCGTATTCACTACTATCTCTAATCTTAGGTCTGTCTAAAGCTTTGAGCTTTTGCAAGACTAAGGAGCTAAAGATTCTGTGGGGATGATGAGCACTCCCGAAAAGGAGGGCTATATTTACAGGCCGTGATGTGTATAAAGGAATATTGATACAGGGTTCATTATTGTAGACCCCAGACCTCATCCCATATTTGGAAAATAACAGTAACTGCCTTATGCTGAATTAGATCTCTGATCCATGTAACCTAGCTCTTCCATGTGTGGGGCCAAAATTTTTATTCATTTTTTTAATTTTAAGCTTTGAAGTAGAAATGGCTACTTTGTCTTCTGCATGTGTCATCCACTTGAGTTAAGCCAAGTCAAGAAACACTGCAGGGATTCTAAGAATTCTGCTTTACTATTAGTATGGCATAATAAAAAAAAATTTTTTTTGAAAGCTTTACAAGTACCTCCCCTTTTCTGTTAACAGTATCAAGATTGGGTTATTTTGATTTCTACCATGCTTGCTTCAACTTCTGGACTGTGTAATAGCTTCTCCAAGTTTGTTCTTAATGATCTTTTCATATCAAAATCATTTCTAAATTCCTTTATAGCATCTGTATGTTTTATATATGTTCTATATTTAAGGCAAGGCAACATAGAATCAGATCCAAAAGCAGACAAAGTGAGATATTTTAGGCATACAGGGAAAAATTCAAACAAAGAAAAGAACAAGATCTATAAATACAAAAAAATGTTGGGTTCAACACTCAGTCACTACCCTTCAAAGTTATGATGACATTAATGGAGGAGACTTACAGACCTAGAAGTTGTGTCTGTTGTAGTTTCTCCCCCCCATCATGTGATCGCAATTTGGCACATGGCAACTGTTGCACAATTACAATGATCACAGCATTTCATAGTCACACAATAGCCATTTGCAATCTCTACTGCCAGCTAGCAAAGTCAGTGGGGAAGATGCAGGAGTTACAAGTCACAGTCATGTGATGTCATGCACGTGATTTCTTATTGGTCACAACCAGAACTGCTGAAACTGCTCGTATAAATTGGCGTGGTCACTCCTATTTTTTCCCCCTTTTCCTTTTCTTTTTTCTTGCACTTTTTATTTTTTCTGATCTCATTGCAGGGGGAAAATATCCAGCTAGCACAACATAAATATTATTGTACTTTTCTTTCATTAGATTCATCTCTTAAAATTTAACAATAGGAATTTATACAGTAGATTAACAAATGTCAGATTTGAGATTTCATTTTGATCACATTAAGAATTTTTTAATTATACCACTTAAACTAAGATTCAAATATAGAAGTAATACAAATAATATAAAAATGCATGCTGTAGTGTTTTATCCATATGTCATCAATCCTCATCAGATTAAGGCTTGATGAAATGTGTCTGATAAAGTATGGAATGTATAATGGTCAGTTTTCATCAGCTGAGCCCAACTTTGAAATACATATCTTATCCAAAGTACTTGGTCAAGAGAATGATGGTTATATGCTACATCGTGGAATTTAGATAACTATCTTTCTGAAATTCAAAACAGTATTCACTATAAGTTGTTCAAAAGAGGTCTAAAGAAAGAAAACTATCATTACTTTGTCTACCTATCTGATTAGTCATGTGTTCCTGAATTTCTAGATCTAAAAATGTTCACATAATACTATTAATAATATATATTAATGCATTATGATCTGAGCTGCCTGGATTGCCTGTAACTCCTTTTATTGTGCACTCTTTACTTTGTCCTTACATCATTCTTTCGTTTGAATACAAAAAAAAGAGTGATATTTATTTATTTATTGAATTTGTTTGTTGCCCATCTTGCCACAAGGCGATTCTGGGCAGCTTACAACATCAAGATTTAATGTAGGATATTCCCTTGTTTCTAGACTATCAAAATTTGGTAGGTCTTGTTTCTGAATAAATATACCTAGTGTTGACTGTTAAATCTACTTAGATTTGTCTAACTTTCTTGGCCGATCTCCAGTATTGAGGAAGCTTTGCTGTTTTCTCAGCCAAGCATATGTCAAAACAAAAATAATGCAAGCATCCATCATCTATTTGACATTCTTGTTGACATCTTTGCTCACTATGAATTGATGGAGAGGCAATACCAACCAGCAAAATGTTTGTATAAATAGGGCACAGGTGTTTATCTCAAGCTATATTCTATTAATCGGTGCTATATCAAATTTTCAGTAGCACTCTTCAAATACTGGCATATATTTTTAGAGATATGCTGGTGACCCCAACAGGTATCCTTTTGCATATTTGTCCACTGAAGTTGGGTTTCAGACTTTAGGTCTCTTTCATAAAATTATTTACAAATTTATATCAAATTTATTCAACTGATTCATTTATCCAATTTAAAACATGACACTTCAGCCTTTTGTTCTGTTGCTATTTTACTTTGATATTATGAAGAATAAAAAACCCTTCAGTCAATTAAGTAGTAGCTTTTTTTAAAAAAACACTATATATTTAAGAAGCATAGAAGTCATATCAAGAAGCAGCAAATAACATTCTCAATAAAATCATTTTATCATTATTAATAAGGCCTAAGATAAATCAGGATAAGGTCATCACAAAGAAACTTCACTCTAGAGTTACAGAGTGATAATACCTTCAGATGTACGGTTAGATGAATTTCTGGCATTTTTTTCTTAGAGTTATAGGATACCATAAAAGATGTATTCCATTTAATATTTCAAAATTTGATATGAACTAAATTAGAACCACTCGTGTTAATGTGCTACGTATACATCATTTTAAAAATGATGCATGCATGTGGTAAATGTTATTACATGGTCAGTATCCATTTTGAGTAAGGTAATGTGCCAAACTACAAGTCAAAGTATGTATACTATCCAATACCAAAACAGAAGGATTCAACAATGGAAATGGTAAGCATATATTATTGTAACAATTAAAATTAAATATTCACATGTGGTAAGTATATGCAGATGATGACTGAATCCATTTTTGCTTATGTGAATTGACCTACCAAATAATTTATATTTTCCAAATTGAGAAATTGAGAATTGTCTATTGCAGAACATTTTTTTAATATTTTTTTTAAAAAATTTTTATTGGTTTTTTAATTTTTACAGAAAAAGAAAAATGCTCAAGTCACATCATAGTGTTAATATAAACAATCATCCATAAACAAAACATAAATACATAATTCAATCAATACATCTAGTAATAATAACTCAACTGAAACTAATCAACCATATTTACCAAACAAATAACATAGCTGCTCGGTACCCCCACCACCACATCCCCTTAACCCTAACCTTCCCCCCTCACTTACCAACTATCTACTTACTTTCCTCCCTCCTTCTCTATACTCCACCAACCTATCCCTACTCATCCCCCCTCTTACCAACTTTCTTTCTACTTACATATACCTTCACTCCTCCTTCCTCTTTCCATCAGATGTGGTGCCCAGAGGCCACCCGAGCAAACCCTTAATAACTATAATTATATATTCTTACACCAACCCCAATTACAGTTGAGAAAAACATAATATATAAAATTATAAATCCCCCCTATCCCCCCCCGACTTCCCAGAATGAATACAGGGTAAAACAAAAGAAAACCCAATACATCAGACAAAATTATTATATAATCCTAACAAGAATTTTAAACTATATGCTAAATACAATCTCTACCTTACATTTATTCAACCTTATCAATTCAAATAAATAACTAATCCATCAATCAATCCATCTAGTATCAAACCTTAAATCATTTCAGTCCATTAAACATTAAACAAACAAATCATCTTGTTAAGAATAGTAATTTTCATTTACATATCTAATCCATCAATCTAAGTCAAACCTTAAATCACTTCAATTCATTGAGAGGTTATATAAAATCACCCAAACGGCCCAATTTAATATATATCTTCCAGTAGTCACCCTCTTTTAACATTCTAAACAATCATTTCAAACCATTAAACATCAAATAAATAAATCATTAATATCACTATACCCCTCAATTAAAAAAAATACATTCTTAATCAATTTACTATATATCTTCCATTAAACATCCTCTCTTACATCTTACTCATAAATTTGGTCCTTAAATCAGCCCATAATCTTAGATTGCCCTTAATTCCTTACATATAATTTTAAATTTCACTTCTTCAATCAACTTCTGGGCTTTCTCATCTATCAAATAAACCTCCATAACAAATACAGTCTATTTATTCCATTTCTAACTTACATTCCTTCAGCCTTATCAAATCACATAATGCATATCTACCCCATCTATCAATCAATCTAATGTCAAACCTTAAATCATTTCAGTCCAAATACATTCTTAGTCAATTTAATTATTTCTTCCGTTACTCATCTTCTCTTACATCTTGCTCATAATCTTGGTCCTTAAATCAGTCCATACTTTTAAATTACCCTTAATTTTTTTTTTTAAATTTCACTTCTTCAGTCGAATTCTGGGTTTTTTTCTTCTGCCAGGTAAACCTCCATAACAAAGCCTCCCTTCCAAATAATAAGTCTCTCTTTTTTACTTGCAATATCATTTGAGTCCATATAAACCATCTTAGCCTTTGCATTAGTCCTCTGCTTCTCTTAGCCATAGAATTTCGTTGCAGTAACATTTCAAATCTCTGTTTTTGCTTTTCCTGGTCCTCCACACCATAAGTAGATTGCTTCTTAAACTGGGTCAATTTCTCTTTTTTCTCAGTTAAATCCTCTTCTTGCTGCTTATCTGAAAGGAATGGGCATCCCCTCCTATCTTGAAACAAATCCTCTTCCTCCACTCCATAAATAAACTGTTTATCAAGCAAGATCCAATTCTCTTTATCCTCTTTATTCTCAATACTGTCCTCTTCTTGTATGGGTTGTTTTATAAAATGCTCAGCAGTCGGTTGCAGATCAATTTTATTTGGAAGAGAGAGTCTAGTTAATATTTCTGTAGTAAACTCTTTCACTATTGCGCGCAATTCTTCTTTAAATTCTTCTTTAAATTCATCACTACGATCAAAAATAGGTTTAACATTTAAATGTAAGTTCCACTCCATTTTAAATTTTGAAACAATCGCTCAGGCTTTATTCAAATTCCTACAGCCGTTTCTCTAGCTTCGCTTACGAGAAAAAGGAAAAAAAAGATGGAGAATTCACTTTCACTCTCAAGCACTTTCCTTTAACAGTAAAAGCAGTGAAAGCTATACGCCATTTTGAGTGCATTATGTTGATTGTAAAAGTTAGAAATATATAGCCAGAAATACAATAAAAAATACTTGCAATCCAATAGGAACTCCTGTATTCATTCCGTCTGCAAACAGTCTCTCTTATGTTCTATTTTTAAAAGCAGAAGCGGTCGCGGCGTCTTTCTCTGTCTAGTGACAGAAGCGTCTCTGGGCAGGAGCGTCTTCAAGAGCATGGGGAGCTGTCACTCTTAATCCCTGAAAACTTTTTCCAGGGATTTTAGAGGAGCTCAACTCTGCTCTTGATGCTCTTCACCTCTTCTTCGCCCGAAGAGGGGATTTTTCACCGCAAAAAACAGCTGGTGTTCGCTATTTTTTGTGGCTTTACAAACCCAGGGAACGGAGCCTCACAGAGGAGACTCTAGCGACGCCGGCGGTGCCACTGGAAGTCTATTGCAGAACATTTAGATGCCCAGATTTTAGCCTGAAGAATTTCCTGTCTCAAATCAGTACCAAGGAAAGTAAAACACACAAGTAAATTTCTAGAGTGAAACATTTTGGCCTGGGATAAAAGTAAAAACAAGGAGATTTAAATGAATAGTAATACCAGAATGCTGGCTTCATGTAAGTGTTTAGTTAACCTTAATCACAGCAAATAATAAAATATGACTCATATTTCATCATGATCATTTAGTAAGCGTATAACACCTTATCTTTAAATAATAGTAATGGATTTCTTTTTGCAGTGTTTAGGTTTAACAATTTCTTTACAATTAACTCAGAGAAGGCATTTCTGATTGTTTTATATCCAGGGCTTTTTTTTCTCATAGAACGCCCAGAACAGAGTTCCGGCACCTTTTTTGGATGGAACCTTGTAGGGGAGGCAAGGCGGGTTGTATGACGTGTGTGAGTTCCGGCACCTTTTTTTTTTTTTTTAAGAAAAAAAGCACTGTTTATATCCAATGTAGCAGTTTATTAAACAGATTGCTATATTCCAGTCAAGTGGATTTGAATTTTCCTATCAATTAGGAGGAAGCATCTGCAAAAGAGTAGGATTAATTTAAAATAATAATTGGTCCACTACCAATTAACTTCAGCGTCTCCTGTTTTGGCACAGAAGAAAAAAATGACTGACTAAAATGTACTTGAATTAAACTTACCTGTCACATTTTAATAAAAAATCATTTTTAGATAGATACAGAATTATCCTATGCATTTTTTCAGTGCTTGAAGAATTAACTACATCAGATTTGAACTGTATAGTATTCTTACAGAGTAACAAAAATATCTGTCAAAAATAGTCAAAAGTAGTTTGATTAACCAACAATTTCTCTTTGTTATTAAATTCTATAACAGGTTACTTAAATTCTTGTTTTATTCTTCAATACCTACTTATTACAAAGAAATCTTATCCAAAACTATTTTGTTTTTTGAAATAAGATTTTGCAGACACTTTCTGAATGACTGGAATAATGCGTAATATAAAAAGAAATATTTTTCACAATGCTATTGAGAATGAAAACATTCGATTTCTTACAAAACCTATTCTCAATAATCGTGATTGCTTCTTTTTTAAATAAAGGAAGAGGCTATTTTTGGTGTGAATTTCTTTGCATGTTTTTTAACTAACATAATAAATGCATGAATGTTATGGTAATTAGTTTCTATAGCAGATTGATTAAGCCTTAATAACATTTTCATAAAATAAATGCTTTGCAATTATGTAGGAACAAAATGCCATCTGGGTTCTTCCTTTGATCACCTTCAAATAATATCTTTTCATTAAATATTTTTTAATCTAAAGTACATATTACCCAGATTATTTAATAGTCTTAGAATAGAACCTATGAAATTTTATTTAAAAATAAATTCAGTGAGACCTACTCTCTAGTAAATGAATTTACAATGAAACCAGAGCTGAAAAATAAGCAACATATAGATTATATTTCCTTACATATTGATTTTGCTTCAGAAAGCGAGAAATAGAGCATGAGAATTGAATGTTGCAGCTTACATGGAAATAACTGGAGTTTTATTATCCCTGCTGATGTTCCAGGGGCTAAAAAGTATATTTTATTGTACAGGTGCTAAGACAAAAATCATGCAGGTTGAAGCAATGACTACATTCCATGACTTTTCCAAATTAGAAGTATTTATTCATACAAGTGTTGTTTGGTGAAACCAGTCTTTCCTACCTAGAAATAGATTATGATCCATTTTTATTTTGTTACCTTTATTGATTGCTGTGAATTGTCTAGCATCATTAAGATGGCCACATAACTTCTTTAACTAAAAAGTAAACTTCAGATAAAAACAGACAAAGCATATACAACCCAGATCAATGAACCAATCCAAAAAGCAGTCAAAGATCAGAGAAACCATTTTGGAAAATGGAAGGGGAAAATAGATTTCAATCCTTGAACTGAACAATTAGCCCCAAATGCTTGTTGAACAGATATCTGGTCACATTAAGTTGCATTAAACTATTTTGACATTTTGACTGGATCGAGTTATTAACTTACACAAGTGGTATATAGATTATTTATTTGAAAGAAATTATGCTACAAAACCAATAACTTTTGTCATTATTTAACATATTGTAATAAAGCAAAAAATAAAATAAAATAAAAAATAAAAAAATGTTTATTTTTCCATGTTTTTGATCACAGCTTTCCATCAACTTATTTTCCTGTTCATTTCTTATCTACTAGCAGTAGATAGTTTTATCATTGAGATCTTTCCTTGTTTGGTGCCTCTCTGTTAATTTTCACATTTTTTCAGCTTTGGACACTGTTCTACTACACAACTTTTCATATCCTTGTTATTCCTGATAGCTAGTTATTTATCTGATCTTAACTCTTCATTTTTCCCAAATGTTTTTTTTTCCTGGGTACAGAATCCCGAACTTCCTTTCTTCTTTACCAACAACAGAGATCTTTCACAGTGCTCAAGCTTGCCAGGATTTTCCTTCTCAGCAAAACCTATCTTAAGATACAAGAAAATATTTAGTTTGGTTAATATTAATAATTATTTTTTAAATAATTCAAAAATGGTCATTTTATTTTGGATGTTGATTTGAGTCATAAGTAAATCAATAATTAACTTGGTAATAAAGTTCACAGTATCCCACTTGCTAAGAAGAAATTTGCAGTAAGGAGATACCTTCTGGAAACATTATACAGAACCTCAGTCTGAAACACAGAACTTAATTTCTACCATATGTTTTCACAAACATAAAATAATATGACAGAAATAATATTTATGCACTACCCTTCCTTTCCTCCTCAAAAATACGTTTTATGTGCTATCAGTGCATAAATATGTCATTTTGCAGCTATAATAGAGTTTTCTTTTGGTCAAATCGGTGTTGTGCTTTGCATTCAGAAAATATATCAAGCATCCAAAACCTCTAAAACAAATAAGTCCATACATCACATTTGTAAATAGAGAGAAAAACCCTCTTTTTCTTGTGTTTTTATTTGGGATGCATAGCTTGCTAAATACTATAAAGATCAGTTGTCCTCAAAGGAATGAGGTATTGTAAACACTGGTTTTATTAGACAGTTCAAAGAAACAGTGTGGGAGTCACAATTACAGATTCAAGAACCTGTTTTCTTTTTTCTCCTCCACACAATCATCTCCTGTCTTCTTCTCTCCTGCTATTTTGTACATTTTCAGTGTTTCTTAGAATGCCCTTTTATGTACATTAACTCTACATACATATAAACAGTGAAAACAAAACATTTTTGGGACAGCTTCTGTAAAAATTGCAGGAACTAAGATTGTCTTGATACATGGAACTTATTTCAAATATGCTCTCATGATTCATATTAAGATAATGGAAATGCTGTGTACTTTGTCATGCTATAATCTTTGTACAGATAAACTAATTCACGCATCAAGCTAAATCTTTAAGTATGATTCATTGACTAAATCACTATTGACTAGGTTTATTTAAAATATTAAGCCATGAACCATGGTTTATATTTATAAAGCTGTGCTTTATATCAATCTTTAAGTGGTTTATATAGAGTAAATCTATATAATAAATCAATCTATATGTTTTGGGAGCTGCTAGGGTAGCACATGTAACACCCTGCTCTGTGGACTGGTGCCAGTTACTTCCTGGTCCAAATCAAGGTGTTGGTTATCACCTTTAAAGCATGTGCAAAGGTTACCTGGGCATGTGCAAAGGTTATCTGAGGAACTGTCTTGTCCCTATTACATTGACCTGTCCCACCTGGCTGAGGGTCTTCTCTGCTTTTGCCCACTCTTAGGAACAGATCTGGCTCTTGTGGCCTTCCAGAGGCATGTTAAGACCTGGTTCTGCCAATTAGCATGGGGATCTAAGAATGCTATGCAACTCCAGGGATGGCTGGTGGTTTGAGGGCACTCCCTCTGCCTTGTAACTAGTTAGCATTTTTAATTTTTAACTTTGATCATTTATTTTTAACTTGTAAATTTTAATGTTTTAATTGTGCTTTTTTAGTCATGATTTTATATTTTTTATGATGTTGCTTGTAAATTACCAGGAATCCCTTAAGCGAGATGAATGGTGTAGAAATCCTGATAAATAAACAATTGCAGAATTCATTTAATGCAGAATCATTGGTTTTCACTGGTTTTTATGCAATCCCCTGCCCAATCCTCAGATCATCCCAGAAAAATGGCTGTCCAGTTTTTGAAAATGACATTATTGTTTCTTTTTCCCTTAAAATTCATCCAAACACTTTCAACAAGATTTTTTCCCTTAGAATCACAAATTTCATTTCAGGTTAGTTATTTTTTATATGTAATGCAACTCACCTCTCCCTTTTGAGAGAAAGGTGTTGGGTTTCTTTTTGAAAGATAAGTAATATATTCCAGTCAGATTTTACCCAACCAGCTTTCAAGAACATCAACAATATCATAATTGCCCCATCCAAATCAGATTTGAAGTCTTCCTTATTTGTTTTCCATACTTTGAGTGTTCTGCTCATACTAATCAAAACCCAAACAAATGACATAGTTTAGTGTTATATGTAAATCTTATCCTCCCTCCCTCCCTCCCTCCCTCCTTCCCTCCTTCCTTCCTTCCTTCCTTCCTTCCTTCCTTCCTTCCTTCCTTCCTTCCTTCCTTCCTTCCTTCCTTCCTTCCATGGGAGTTCTAACTCATAGTCTCCCACTCTGATGCCTTAACCAATGCACCAAACTGGCTGACTGTGATGTAGAAATCTCATTAGATGTATTAATTCTCCAGCACTGGAGATGGAGTTTAGACTGTGTTCCTGCCCAATCAGATCAAGTCAGTAAAAGTTGCCACGCCTGTCCTGGGCTAGAGTGTCCCAGTCTCGACTTGATCTTGCCCAGTACAGACATGCAAGTTTGGCTCTTAGGCAGATACAGTCTCCATTGGTGGATTTTTCCATTACAGGCCACAGTTTACTGAGCAGCGCTGGACTCAGTGCTGGTGTTCAGTTTTCTGTTCCCTTTCCCCCTTTTTATTATTTATCCTGATTGAGGAACAACCTCTCTCCTTTCCCTTCTCGTAATATCTGGAGACAGGGGAAAGCTATTCCCCACCCTCCATCCCCTGATTCCCTGCTCATCCCTGGACAGCCCTGGGTTCAGGCTGCTCTAGGTCCCCAAAAAAAGAGTTTTGCTTGTCCCTCTGCCTTTCTTAATCCTACCGGAGCCTGTGGCTGCAACTCCGATCCCCACACATGTGCGCAGGCGAGGGAAGCCCTTTGGAGCTAGCACACATCCGGAAGTTCCGTTTGAGCTATTTAACTCTTTTTCGGCTTTCCGGAGCTGCGGCTGCAGCTCTGGGGATCAGGACAGCCCAATAAATTACTGCCTTGCTTGTGGGAGTCGCTGGCTGCAGTCTCCTATGTGAAATCATGGCTTCCCACTGGCGGCCACAAATCAGCTGTGTGGCGGCCGTTTGAAGAGGCGCGCCAAAAAATAGGGGGTTTACAGCCTCCTTCGTCAAGGAATGGCGCGGAGGGATTGAAAGCCTCTGATTGCCCCAGGCTTATTACCAGCTGCATTCTGGGCCGCAGGGCCTCAGTATTACTTTTTTCAAAGCTCGGGCCTTGCCTCAGTCGCCACGCGTGCCCGCCATTTTGAGGACCTTGCGAAAGGATTCAAGGGAGGAAGGGGCTCCTTCCACCCCCCCCCACGCATTCCACTTCATTTTTCTTGGATCCCAAGAGACAACAGGATAGGATACGCAGAAGGCTGAAATCTAGGAGAAAATTCCAGGGGGTGTGTGGTCGCCATTTTGATAACTGCCGCCATTTTGTGTGTCATTCAGGTCTTCATTTTTCCTAGGGGTGACCATTTTATGTCTTACACAGGGCTTCTACTACCTGGATAGGAATCCATTTCAGATTCTTCCCTCAACTACCATTGCAAGGCCTGTCAGGCCTCAATATTCACCTCCACAACCATTCTGGTCTGTGGTATACCCATTTCACAGCCTGCTTTGCAGGCTTGATTCTATCTGGTTTGTTCTTTTCTTTCACGTTCATTTAATTTCCTTGGATTGAATTTCTGGGTTTTTGGTGTCTCCAGGTCTCCCTGAAAATCAGGTAAAATCTCGGCCAAGGCCTAGGCCAGGTCTTCCTCAAAGACCTCCCAGGAAGCTGAAAAACAGGCCACCAGGAGACACAAAGCCCTAGAGAAGGAATTCTCTAAAGCACAGAAACTAGCCAGATTGGAGACCTCACAAGACGAAGGGCCTTCTTTTTATCTGCCCCTGGGGCCCTCCGCTTCTCCACTGGGGATATGGTCAACAGGGGAGCCTCTCCCATCTCCTGCACCGGGAGATACGGACAGGGTTCATCCCATCGCTCAGCCCACCACTTCACGGGCTCAACATGTAGCCCTGAAGCTACTTTCACCCCTACTGCGGCCGAGCTTAGGCCAAGTGAACCGGTTCCCCTTCCCATGGAGGACCGCCTAGCTGAGATGATTGCACAGGCAGTAGAGCGTGCTCTTGAGGCCAGATCGCAAGCGGCTAGGTCAGCCGTGGTCTCTTTTCTACCCACTCACCAGCCGGCCACTGAGTCCCATCATGCGCCTTCTTCCCCTTCGCAGTCCACTTATTCTGGGGACTCGTCATCCCATGAGTATGAGGCTGATTTGGAGATTCCAGTGTCTGAGGAGGAGGAACCCTCCCCTGAGACACTATCACTTATTTCTCTTTAACCCTGCCTTTTTTGTCCCCCTGCTTCGCAAGGCCACTTCCATGGCACATCTCAGACCCGATCCTTCCACGCAGGCAACTTCAGTTACTCCAGACTCAGAGGCGGATCCGAATTTCACTGAACCGGTAAGAACACAATACTGCATTCCTTGTTCTCCCATGTTCCTCAATGCGGTCTGGAAGCAGTGGGTTTCCCCGGCCTCTTTTCCCCTTCCAAGTAGCAATGAGAAAAGATTTTATAACATGGCCCAGGACCTGGAGGTGGCTCTGGAGGTGCCCGCGGTAGATGAACCTTTAGGACCCCTTGTGTCTCCAACTGTCATTCCTGGTGACGTTTCTGAGGCTCTCAAGGCTGAGGACCGTAAATGTGAACTCTCTTACCATAGAACTCATCAAGCCGCAGCATGAGCCATCAGAGCAGCTATCTCTGCATCCTTTTTTAACAGGTCTGCTCTCCGCTGGCTTAGACAGCTTCAGGCCAGGATACTGGCGGAGGATATCCGCACGCATCAAGATCTAAGTAAGATGGTGGTGGCTACAGAATATGCTTCCGATGCCACCCTCCAGGCCGCCAGATTTTCCTCCAGAGCCATGGCATTCAACATCACGGGCTGCCGTATGCTCTGATTGAAACACTGGCACGCTGACGCCAAGTCCAAATGGTGCTTGTCAGCAGCCCCTTATCAGGGAGGAAAATTGTTTGGGGAAGCTCTGAATCCTTACCTCACTGAAAATAAGGATAAATGTAAGGTCCTCAATCAGCTCCTTAAAATAAGATCAGACAAATGTTCCAACACCTACTCACAGAGGCAGTCCTTTCGTGCTGGAGCCAGGTCCAACTATTTCCAGTCCAACCATTCTTTCCCTAACAGACAGGACAGATAATCTGACAGACAGGTTTCCAGACCCAGGCAACAATTTCAGGGCAAACGGCCCTTTCGCGGGAGCGGCCGCCCTTCCGCCGATCCAGGTGACTCTCAGGCAGATCATCCCATTGGGGTCAGACTCTCTCTCTTTGCCCGCCAGTGGGAAGCCACCACCATGGATGCTTGGGTCCTAAACACCGTGCATCACTGACTGTCCCTGGAGTTCATCTCCAACCCCCAAATTGCTTTATTTCTTGTCCCCAACTAAGAAATCCAACAAAGAAAAAACTAATGCAAGATGCTATTGGTCACCTCTTAAACATAACGGGCCCTGGAACCGGTGCCATTGGATCAGAGAGGTCGGGTGAAGGGAGGACTTCCTGACGTCTATCGACCTCATGGAAGTGTACCTCCACATCCCCATCTCTCTCACCCACCACCGGTTTCTAAGATTTGCCCACAGGGGACACCATTATCAGTACAGGCACTCCTGTTCGGCCTATCCTCAGCTCCAAGAGTCTTTACCAAGATCCTGGCGGTTCTAGCAGCTTACCTGAGAATGGTGCTAGTCAGAGTCCAGTGCTACCTGGATGACATTCTAATCCAGTCATCGTCGATCCAGTCTGCTCAGGCGGATCTCGAACTGGTGATAATGCTCCAGAACCACGGGTTCTTGGTAAACTTCTCCAAGAGCCATTTGGTCCCCACAACAAGGTAATTACATCTAGGGGCCATCATAGACACGGTGGAATGCCAAGTCTATTTATCCCAAGAACACCAAGACAGCATCAAGGAGTCGATTCTCCAATTGCACAGGGGTCGAACGGTAACATTGGCCAACCTCTCCCAATTACTGGGGAAGATGATCTCGGCCATTGCGATTGTACCTTGGGCCAGGCTCCACTCCAGGAACCTTCAGTGGTTCTTGCTTCCCTTCCAGAGGCTGAACATCAGTTCCTCCAATCAAAGGGTGAGACTTCTGCTTCATGTCTCGCGATCCCTCACATGGTGGCCCTCATTGGCCATGCTCAAGGGGTCTTACTTCAAGGAGCCCGATCGACTCACCCTTGTGACCGATGCCAGCCTGTTCGGTTGGGGAGCGCACCTTCACTCACAGTGGGCTCAGGGCCATTGGTCTCGCTCCGACCTTCGGCATAATATCAACTGGCTAGAGCTCAGGGCTATACATCTGGCCCTCCACCACTTTTGCAGCGCAGTAGTGAAGCGTCACGTGTTGGTCCTCATGGACAACGTGGCTCCCAAGGCACATGTGAACCGGCAAGGGGGCATCCAATCTCATGCATTCTTGCCCGAGGCACTCCTGCTGGGCTCCTGGGCAGAAGCCAACCTGGCCTTCATCAAGGCCGACCACATTTCAAGGGAGGCAAACACTCAGGCTGACTTCCTGAGCCAAATGATGGTGGATCATTCGGAATGGCGCCTGCACCCGAGGATCTTCAGGGAGATCTGCCACCACTTCGGATTACCAGTTCTAGACCTTTTGTTCCCCGACAAACACCCATCTTCAGCGATTCTTTCCCACTTTCCTTCTCCAAGGGCAGAACAGACAGATGCTCTTTGGAGCCTGTGGCCAGAGGGACTGCTTTATGCCTTCCCTCCTCTTCCTCTTCTTCCGGCGGTTGTCCGCAAGCTTCTTCAGGAGCAGGCGGAGGTTCTTCTAGTGGCCCCGTATTGGCCACGGAGACCATGGTTCGCTGATCTCATGAACCTCTCTCTAGCGGCACCATGGAGGATTCCCCCAGATCGGGTCTCACTCAGCCAGGGGACACTTTTTCATCCAGATCCCCAATGGCTCCAGTTAGCCGTCTGGCACTTGAGTGCTCGATCTTGTCCCAGGAGTCCTGCTCGCCAGGGGTCATTACCATAATCCAGGCTTCCCATCGGTCCTCAACCAACTGTATTTATGAGGCCACGTGGAGGAACTTCTGTTCGTGGTGCTCGTCCCACCACTTGACCATTCCAAACTTGACAGTTCCACATATATTGGATTACCTTTTACAGAGTATGGAGGGGGGCTTGGCTCCAAACACATTGCGCAGACAAGTTGCCTCTCTGTCCACTGTACTTACCTGTGACTCAGCGGTTTCCCTAGGTCATCATCTTTTGTTCCGCTCATTCATCAAGGGTGCTACTAACACCAAGCCCCCTGTAGTGCACAGGTATCCCTCTTGGGACCTGCCACAAGTTCTTTGGGCTCTAACCAGATCACCCTTTGAGCCCCTCAAGACATGTGATATGCGATATGTATCGCACAAGGTTGCATTCCTGGTGGCAATCACCTCTGCGTGACGAATATCAGAATTGGCGGCACTTTCAGTCAGAGATGACTTATGCCTTTTTCACCAGGACCGAGTGGTCCTTCGTTTGGATCCTACCTTCCTTACTAAGGTCAATTCTCTTTTCCACAGGTCTCAGGAAATCATACTCCCAGATTTCTGTCCTCACCCATCTCATGCCCTGGAACGGCAATGGCATCTTCTGGACGTCCACAGAGAGCTCCGTTACTACATCTCACAGACAGCTGCCTTCCGCAACTCTGAGGCCCTCTTTGTCTCCTTCCATCCTTTTTCCAAGGGTCGGAAGGTGTCCTCCTCCATGATTGGCAGGTAGATTAGGGCTTGTATTGCGGGGGCGTACCAGGCTGAGTCACTGCCAGTTGCACGACAGGTCACGGACCCGTAGCGTGACTACTTCCGCAGCCTGGGCCACTCAGGCGTCCATTGAGGACGCTTGCAGAGCGGCCACATGGTCTTCACTATCTCCTTTTATAAGGCATTACAAGATTGACAGGTTCGTCTTGGCGGAGGCCTCCTTTGGTAGGAGGGTTCTCCAACAGGTCATACCTCAAAGTGCCACACCGGACCAGCCTGCTCCCCTCCCTCAGGGACAGTAGGCTTTGGTATGTCCCATTGGTGGATTATCCATCTCCAGTGCTGGAGAAGGGGCGTTGTCTTACCTGAACGCCTTTTCTCAGCACAGAGAGGGATAATCCACTCCCGCCCTTGCAGGCTAATTAGGCCTAGGGCTAGATTTATGAGCCAACACATCTTGCTGTCAGTCAGGGCTTTGCCTGGGTCGAGACTGGGACACTCTAGCCCAGGACAGGGGTGGCAACTTTGGCTGACTTGATCTGATTGGGCAGGAACACAGTCTAAACCCCATTGGTGGATTATCCATCTCTGTGCTGAGAAAAGGTGTTCAGATAAGACAACGCCCCTTCTCCTTCTGGTTATGAAAATAGACAACAATAAGACTAAAGTTATTTTCAGATTTTGAAGAGGGAGTTGGCTAAAAGCATTTTTTTCAGTCCGCCCACACAAGGACACATCAGTCTTTCTCAAACTTGGCAATTTTAAAATGTATGGACTTCAGCTCCCAGAATTCCCCAGCCAGCTAAAGTTGCAAGTTTCAGAAACTTGCATTTTTACACCATTATGACTGGAAGCTTGCTTTGCTGTACTTTGCAATGAACTTTATGTGTTAGTAACTGTTACCAAGATGTGACAAAGAATGAAGCACACGGCTGGTCACCAGGGAAGGAATGTAAAACAAGGCCAAGGGCTTTAGGTAAAAAGAGGTGAAAGGAAGAAAACAAGAAGTTTTAGTTATTTTCTTCCTTTCACCTCTTTTTACCTATAGTTCTAATTTATATATAGTTCTGATTTACCTTAAGTGCATGAGTTATGTTGCTGCTCTTATACTAAGTTGTTTCATAATCCGCGATGAATCAAAATATTTTGATTCACCTATTGTAAAATAAGCACATCATTTAGACAGAATCAGTGTTGGCAGGGTTTGAACCCTTATTCTCTATCTTCATACTAATTGACTGTATGATTGATTTTGGCATATTTACAGCCTGCCCAAACCAAAAATTTCCAGGCAGATTAACACACACACACACACACACACACACACACACACACACACACACACACACACACACACACACACATATATTGTTTAAAATTGTTGACAAAGAAATAAGGGAATTTTTGATATAGCTATTTCGAGTTTCTTAACTCTCTTCAGTCAGAACTCACCCTTCTGGGATTCGAACCTGGGCAGCCTGCATGCTAAGCAGATGCTTTAACCTGTTGAGCCACAAGTTCTCTCCCGCTTTGTCAGTAGTCAGGGAGTAAGGATATGTGTCAAGTGTTTATTTTTTAGATTGCACCCTGTAAACCCAAATATGGGAGGAAGGAATCATTCTTTCCTTTTGCTTGTTTCAGCTCAACCCAGAGCCATCTTGCAAGCACAAATATATATATGTTGTTTAAAATTGTTGACAAAGAAATAAGGGAATTTCTGATATAGCTATTTCGAGTTTCTTAACTCTCTTCAGTCAGAACTCACCCTTCTGGGATTCGAACCTGGGCAGCCTGCATGCTAAGCAGATGCTTTAACCTGTTGAGCCACAAGTTCTCTCCCGCTTTGTCAGTAGTCAGGGAGTAAGGATATGTGTCAAGTGTTTATTTTTTAGATTGCACCCTGTAAACCCAAATATGGGAGGAAGGAATCATTCTTTCCTTTTGCTTGTTTCAGCTCAACCCAGAGCCATCTTGCAAGCACAAATATATATATGTTGTTTAAAATTGTTGACAAAGAAATAAGGGAATTTCTGATATAGCTATTTCGAGTTTCTTAACTCTCTTCAGTCAGAACTCACCCTTCTGGGATTCGAACCTGGGCAGCCTGCATGCTAAGCAGATGCTTTAACCTGTTGAGCCACAAGTTCTCTCCCGCTTTGTCAGTAGTCAGGGAGTAAGGATATGTGTCAAGTGTTTATTTTTTAGATTGCACCCTGTAAACCCAAATATGGGAGGAAGGAATCATTCTTTCCTTTTGCTTGTTTCAGCTCAACCCAGAGCCATCTTGCAAGCACAAATATATATATGTTGTTTAAAATTGTTGACAAAGAAATAAGGGAATTTCTGATATAGCTATTTCGAGTTTCTTAACTCTCTTCAGTCAGAACTCACCCTTCTGGGATTCGAACCTGGGCAGCCTGCATGCTAAGCAGATGCTTTAACCTGTTGAGCCACAAGTTCTCTCCCGCTTTGTCAGTAGTCAGGGAGTAAGGATATGTGTCAAGTGTTTATTTTTTAGATTGCACCCTGTAAACCCAAATATGGGAGGAAGGAATCATTCTTTCCTTTTGCTTGTTTCAGCTCAACCCAGAGCCATCTTGCAAGCACAAATATATATATGTTGTTTAAAATTGTTGACAAAGAAATAAGGGAATTTCTGATATAGCTATTTCGAGTTTCTTAACTCTCTTCAGTCAGAACTCACCCTTCTGGGATTCGAACCTGGGCAGCCTGCATGCTAAGCAGATGCTTTAACCTGTTGAGCCACAAGTTCTCTCCCGCTTTGTCAGTAGTCAGGGAGTAAGGATATGTGTCAAGTGTTTATTTTTTAGATTGCACCCTGTAAACCCAAATATGGGAGGAAAGAATCATTCTTTCCTTTTGCTTGTTTCAGCTCAACCCAGAGCCATCTTGCAAGCACAAATATATATATGTTGTTTAAAATTGTTGACAAAGAAATAAGGGAATTTCTGATATAGCTATTTCGAGTTTCTTAACTCTCTTCAGTCAGAACTCACCCTTCTGGGATTCGAACCTGGGCAGCCTGCATGCTAAGCAGATGCTTTAACCTGTTGAGCCACAAGTTCTCTCCCGCTTTGTCAGTAGTCAGGGAGTAAGGATATGTGTCAAGTGTTTATTTTTTAGATTGCACCCTGTAAACCCAAATATGGGAGGAAAGAATCATTCTTTCCTTTTGCTTGTTTCAGCTCAACCCAGAGCCATCTTGCAAGCACAAATATATATATGTTGTTTAAAATTGTTGACAAAGAAATAAGGGAATTTCTGATATAGCTATTTCGAGTTTCTTAACTCTCTTCAGTCAGAACTCACCCTTCTGGGATTCGAACCTGGGCAGCCTGCATGCTAAGCAGATGCTTTAACCTGTTGAGCCACAAGTTCTCTCCCGCTTTGTCAGTAGTCAGGGAGTAAGGATATGTGTCAAGTGTTTATTTTTTAGATTGCACCCTGTAAACCCAAATATGGGAGGAAGGGATCATTCTTTCCTTTTGCTTGTTTCAGCTCAACCCAGAGCCATCTTGCAAGCACAAATATATATATGTTGTTTAAAATTGTTGACAAAGAAATAAGGGAATTTCTGATATAGCTATTTCGAGTTTCTTAACTCTCTTCAGTCAGAACTCACCCTTCTGGGATTCGAACCTGGGCAGCCTGCATGCTAAGCAGATGCTTTAACCTGTTGAGCCACAAGTTCTCTCCCGCTTTGTCAGTAGTCAGGGAGTAAGGATATGTGTCAAGTGTTTATTTTTTAGATTGCACCCTGTAAACCCAAATATGGGAGGAAGGAATCATTCTTTCCTTTTGCTTGTTTCAGCTCAACCCAGAGCCATCTTGCAAGCACAAATATATATATGTTGTTTAAAATTGTTGACAAAGAAATAAGGGAATTTCTGATATAGCTATTTCGAGTTTCTTAACTCTCTTCAGTCAGAACTCACCCTTCTGGGATTCGAACCTGGGCAGCCTGCATGCTAAGCAGATGCTTTAACCTGTTGAGCCACAAGTTCTCTCCCGCTTTGTCAGTAGTCAGGGAGTAAGGATATGTGTCAAGTGTTTATTTTTTAGATTGCACCCTGTAAACCCAAATATGGGAGGAAAGAATCATTCTTTCCTTTTGCTTGTTTCAGCTCAACCCAGAGCCATCTTGCAAGCACAAATATATATATGTTGTTTAAAATTGTTGACAAAGAAATAAGGGAATTTCTGATATAGCTATTTCGAGTTTCTTAACTCTCTTCAGTCAGAACTCACCCTTCTGGGATTCGAACCTGGGCAGCCTGCATGCTAAGCAGATGCTTTAACCTGTTGAGCCACAAGTTCTCTCCCGCTTTGTCAGTAGTCAGGGAGTAAGGATATGTGTCAAGTGTTTATTTTTTAGATTGCACCCTGTAAACCCAAATATGGGAGGAAAGAATCATTCTTTCCTTTTGCTTGTTTCAGCTCAACCCAGAGCCATCTTGCAAGCACAAATATATATATGTTGTTTAAAATTGTTGACAAAGAAATAAGGGAATTTCTGATATAGCTATTTCGAGTTTCTTAACTCTCTTCAGTCAGAACTCACCCTTCTGGGATTCGAACCTGGGCAGCCTGCATGCTAAGCAGATGCTTTAACCTGTTGAGCCACAAGTTCTCTCCCGCTTTGTCAGTAGTCAGGGAGTAAGGATATGTGTCAAGTGTTTATTTTTTAGATTGCACCCTGTAAACCCAAATATGGGAGGAAAGAATCATTCTTTCCTTTTGCTTGTTTCAGCTCAACCCAGAGCCATCTTGCAAGCACAAATATATATATGTTGTTTAAAATTGTTGACAAAGAAATAAGGGAATTTCTGATATAGCTATTTCGAGTTTCTTAACTCTCTTCAGTCAGAACTCACCCTTCTGGGATTCGAACCTGGGCAGCCTGCATGCTAAGCAGATGCTTTAACCTGTTGAGCCACAATTTCTCTCCCGCTTTGTCAGTAGTCAGGGAGTAAGGATATGTGTCAAGTGTTTATTTTTTAGATTGCACCCTGTAAACCCAAATATGGGAGGAAAGAATCATTCTTTCCTTTTGCTTGTTTCAGCTCAACCCAGAGCCATCTTGCAAGCACAAATATATATATGTTGTTTAAAATTGTTGACAAAGAAATAAGGGAATTTCTGATATAGCTATTTCGAGTTTCTTAACTCTCTTCAGTCAGAACTCACCCTTCTGGGATTCGAACCTGGGCAGCCTGCATGCTAAGCAGATGCTTTAACCTGTTGAGCCACAAGTTCTCTCCCGCTTTGTCAGTAGTCAGGGAGTAAGGATATGTGTCAAGTGTTTATTTTTTAGATTGCACCCTGTAAACCCAAATATGGGAGGAAAGAATCATTCTTTCCTTTTGCTTGTTTCAGCTCAACCCAGAGCCATCTTGCAAGCACAAATATATATATGTTGTTTAAAATTGTTGACAAAGAAATAAGGGAATTTCTGATATAGCTATTTCGAGTTTCTTAACTCTCTTCAGTCAGAACTCACCCTTCTGGGATTCGAACCTGGGCAGCCTGCATGCTAAGCAGATGCTTTAACCTGTTGAGCCACAAGTTCTCTCCCGCTTTGTCAACAGGTTAAAGCATCTGCTTAGCATGCAGGCTGCCCAGGTTCGAATCCCAGAAGGGTGAGTTCTGACTGAAGAGAGTTAAGAAACTCGAAATAGCTATATCAGAAATTCCCTTATTTCTTTGTCAACAATTTTAAACAACATATATATATTTGTGCTTGCAAGATGGCTCTGGGTTGAGCTGAAACAAGCAAAAGGAAAGAATGATTCCTTCCTCCCATATTTGGGTTTACAGGGTGCAATCTAAAAAATAAACACTTGACACATATCCTTACTCCCTGACTACTGACAAAGCGGGAGAGAACTTGTGGCTCAACAGGTTAAAGCATCTGCTTAGCATGCAGGCTGCCCAGGTTCGAATCCCAGAAGGGTGAGTTCTGACTGAAGAGAGTTAAGAAACTCGAAATAGCTATATCAGAAATTCCCTTATTTCTTTGTCAACAATTTTAAACAACATATATATATTTGTGCTTGCAAGATGGCTCTGGGTTGAGCTGAAACAAGCAAAAGGAAAGAATGATTCCTTCCTCCCATATTTGGGTTTACAGGGTGCAATCTAAAAAATAAACACTTGACATATATATATATATATATATATATATATATATATATATATATATATATATATATATATATATATATATATATATATATATATATATATATATATATATATATATATATATATATATATATATATATATATATATGTTTTCTGAGGTTTTCGCGGGTGTTTGTATGTAGGTCTTTGGTTCTTCGGGCTTTCTCCATATTCTTCTAAACTCCAGGACAGAATATATTGTATGAACCTCTGGGAATATATATTTGCAGAGTATAGGAGGCCACCAGAGAAAAGAACTGTCATTTCAGCCACATCTAACTGACTTTTAAGATGTGGAGGACTCTAGCTAGCTTTCTTGAGTTGTTCCCACCATATGGGCAGATTCAGTGTTAACAGGGCAGTGCCTGTTGCAACCCATTGCTATACCTTTGGGAATGTTAAGAATTACCAGAGGCTAAGACTGTGCAGACATCCATATGTGAAGGTCAAAATGTGAGCTGTATGATAAACACATACAGTACATACAAAGGAAAGTCACTTAATCCAAGAAAAGATGTGTTAAGGTGTTACTTACAGAAGCCACTACCAGCATGTAACAATGTGAAGCTGCTGTTTCAACTACTTTGGAAGTTTAACCAAACTTGATAGGTAATTTTGTTGCAAGCTCAAACTACTTCTAAGATTCTTAAAATGGGGTGACTTAAGAAGTGCTTGAAAAAATGGAACAGTTTGAACATCCCTAACCTTAATGTGAATGACATACAGGTAGTCCTTAACTTATGATCACAAGCGAGCCCAAAATTTCCGTTGCTAAGTTAGGCATTTGTTAAGTGAGTTTTTCCCCATTTTATGACTTTCCTTGCCACAGTTATTAAGTGAATCACTGCAGTTGTTAAATTAGCAACACGGTTGTTAAATGAATCTAGTTTCTCCATTGACTTTGCTTGTCAAAAGGTTGCAAAAAGTGTTCACATGACCCTGGTATTTAACGTTCTATTTTTATGTGGCAAAACTTTAAAGATAAGATGAAGATAAGATCCATTTGGTACAGAAAAAAACTCTAAATTGATTTCATAAATTTCCACATAAAAGAAATAAGTAGGTGGTGAAAGCAATTTTATTTGTGTTATGTCTATTTTAAGAAATAAATGGCAATAATTTAAAGATTATTTTTTTAAAAAAAAATCTAATCATAACTGTAAGTCATATTTATATACCTGTGATTGTATATATTTGGGTTAGGAGTATGCTCAGGTTTTGTATTCTAGATTTATTCTCAGATTACTTTGTTAAGAAACAGATTGATGTCTAGATTTGTGGATTCTTCTGATTTTTTTTTAAAAATCACACAGAAATAACTTTAAAGTACATCATATTGTCATTTGTTTTTGTTAGTATCTATGAAAATAAAAACATTATTATAAATGTGATAAATTAATTATCTTACTGTCATACAAGAGTAGAATAATGCAAAGAATAATCATAGGAATCCTATCAAAATGAATAAAGAACACACAACATTGGTTCAAGTGAGTGGATTATGACTATCATTTCCTACACTGATGATAGTGCGGACATTATTTAAAAGGAAGGATTAATTATACTTTACCTAGAAAGAACGCAATTTTTCCATCTTTTTGTGTGTTGGGCTCGGCATATAATGTTTATGTTAATTATACAGTTTTAATGCTGTAAATTAGCATTTAGATTACTCATTTTATTTGGAGTTAATAGATGTCATGTGGAGAGCTGAATATTGGTTTTGGAGAGGGCAGAAATGTGAGAAACACTGATTCATCAAGAAAAATGCAGCACCTTCCTTCAAAATATACCATATATCATGTGAGGAATGTTGTTTAAATAGCTCAAAAAAGTAACTATTCATGAAAAACTGAAAAAAAATGTTTTCTTTTTTAACTTTAATGAATGGATTTTTCAAAGCAGGAGTCCCCAAACTCTTCCATTCCTCAATCCTTTAATGAAGTTTCAAATTGTTTATTGTCACTCAAACATTTATTAAATGTTGTAAGCTGCCTGAGTCACCTATATATGAGTGGGGGGGGAACAAGTTTATTTAATACATACAAATTCATTTAATAAATAAATTACATGAAAATACTTGACCCTAAAACATTTATTATATGAAAATAATGCAATAAATACTACTTTAATAGTACTGCAAACAACAACAATGATGACGACAACAACAACAATAATAATATAATAATAATAATAATAATGATGATGATGATGATGATGTTGATGATGATGATGATGATGATGACAACACAAGTCTGCTTTCACTGATGGCTGACCATTTAATCCTGGGTAATACTGTCTCACCACTAGTAGCCACCACTAGCCACCTTCAGGACTGGAGTTGAGCTCTACATCAACCCCTCAGAATTAACTGACCTTAATCATCCTTCTATCATTTATTGATCACCCATTGACCCCCAGACATTTATTTGGTGAGTCCCATGGACCTTTGGGAGTCAATACGCACTTTGAGGAGCCCTGATTCAACACAACTATTACTTTTTCAGACTGCTTTAATAAAGAACAAGAAGGGACTATTGCAAGGTAGTTGGAATAGTTTTTTCCCCTGAATTATTTTCAAAGTCTGATTAGACCTAATTTTCCCATCAATAAAGTAAAACATAAAATTTCACATCATATCTTAGTATTCTGATATACACTTTGTTTTATGTGACTTGTGGCCCTTTTCATAGTTCAGTTACTTCATCAAATATACATTATGGAACCTATCTCCATTGGTAATATTATAACCTGAATATTTGTGAATATTTGTAAAGTTGATTAAAGTAGTTTGTGTAAAGCTTTACTTTAAATACAGAGAAGCATATTTAATTTTTTTCATGATTGCTGAAGACTACTGTTTAAAGATTATTTGATATTACAGTATTCTGTTGATCTCAGTTTTCAAGGAATAATATAGTAGAGTCTCAATTAGAACTTTGTATCTTTGCAATAAT
The DNA here is from genome assembly GCA_034064705.1 of Bothrops alternatus. Taxonomy (NCBI): domain Eukaryota; kingdom Metazoa; phylum Chordata; class Lepidosauria; order Squamata; family Viperidae; genus Bothrops; species Bothrops alternatus. The sequence goes on from JARGCV010000033.1 coordinate 2,563,254, forward strand.
TATTCTCTGATGCCATTCTACATCCTGATCGGTGATCAACATTTTTTAAAGAAAGAAAGAAAGAAAAAAAAAGAGGCATATATTTTAACTGCATTCAGCATAGAAAGGTCATCACATGAATGCAGTAGTCCATGTTTGACATAAAGAAATCATTCACAACTACCCAAGTGCAGTAAAATTTACTGGAATGACACCATAGTACTTGTCTGAGTTAACACCTATATGACAAACAACCCACTTCCTGGCACATTCCAGCAAATTCCTAATGACTGGTCTCTGTGCAGGCAAATTTGAAAGTCCTGGATAGTTGGCTAAATGAGAACAGTGTTTTTAAATACATATGTTCCTTGCAGTTTTAGATTTAATGTTTTTAAAAGAAAAACCCTCTTTGCTTCAGTAAAATTTGGACCAATTACAAGTTCTTAATCTTTACTGAAAAAGAGTCAAAATATTTTCTGAGATAATAAAGCTGATGAACAAAAATATTTTCCCTGTGAAGAATAGATAACATTGTACTTGAAAATATCATGTATTAGATGTGAAGATCACCCAAAAGGCAGCCATAGACATCTGGGACTTAACTAGCATAACTGAAATTCAGTTAGAACTGAATATATATATATAATATATAAAATTTTATTTGGTGGGGAATTTTATTACATACAGAAAACTTCTTTTGTATTAAAAATGAATGAATGGTATCAATCTTGCCTGATTAATTTTCTGTGTCTAATTATGTGAATACTTATACATACATGTTTTGTATCAAATATGATACCCTATATGAAATTTGAAGTGCTAAACTAATACTAGAATGATTATGTAACATGATTTGGTCAATGTTTACTATAGGCATGTCCAACCTCTTGGCTTGCCTGAGCCTCATGAAATTGTCTTGGGCTGCATATAAAATATACAGTGTAATGGATCTATAGTGATAGCAAACTTCCTTTATTTTTAAAATATTTTTATTACAATCTTGTGGGGCTGCATTACTTCTGGTAGCTATTCAGGGCTATATGTGGCCCATGGGCCATCGATTGGAAACACCTGATTTAGTGGAACACTAACCATCAGCAATCCTATTTTGTATATCAGTTGTGGATATTATTAGGCAAGGGCATATATTATATGGCAGTGATGGCGAACCTTTTAGAGCCTGAGTGCCCAAACTGCAACCCAAAACCCACTTATTTATCGCCAGGTGCCGGGTGGGCGTGGCCCACTGGGTGGGCATGGCTGTGGTCATGGCACACTGGGTGGGTGTGGCCAAGGTGGGGGTGGTCAAGGGGGCATGGTCACCTCGATGTTGCTCGTGGGGAGGGACACCTGTGGGGGCTGGGCAGGGTTAGGGGAGATCCGGGGGTCTCTGGCAGGTGGGGCGGTGGGCAGGAGGCTTGTCCTGTGGGGTGAGGTGAGGTAAGGCAGGGCAGGGGTGCCATTGCCATGGGGCAAGGAGAGGCAGGGACTGGGACGGCTGCTGCCTGACACCCTTAGCCCCTGCATACAGAGGCCAGTGAGCGCATAGAGGCCAACAGTGTCCATCAGCAGCCACAGCCTGCCGGCCCCTCAACCGGCACATTCTGCGGCTCCGCAGCCCAACACCAGCAGTTCAGAGAAGCCGCCTCTGAGCTGGACAGCTGGCCGACAGCTGAGGAGGCGATGCAATGGGTCGTGCCCAGGAAAAGGAGAGCATGCGAGGCCAGGAGGGATAGGATGTGGGGGGAAGGGAAATCAGCTATGCTGGGATGCATCCGGCCACGTGGGACCTCGGCGAGTTAGCGGGAGGCTGGTTGAAGAGGGACAGTTGCCATCTCCAAGGCATGGTATGCGTGCCCACAGGAAGAACTCTCAGTGCTGCCTCTGGCATGCGTGCCATAGGTTCGCCACCGCTGTTATGTGTTATCTCCCCAAAAATTTATTTCCTAAGGCTCCAAATCCATTTTATATAGCTGTGAGGAGCCATTAACACAAATAAAATACTTCTATTTGCACACAGATTATTGCCTCTAAGAAATCATTTTCAGTGGAATTACAGCAAAAGATGGCAGTCTACTTGCTTCTTAACACATGCTTTAGAAAATTATCTCCCCGTATGATAATTTTCTCTCTGCAGGAATAATTGAATGGTACAAGTTTAAGTTTTCTAAATTTAATTTCCACAAGGGGTGGAATTTTTGGGAAGACAGAATTAGATGGGTGAAGGTTAACTTCTTATTGGAGTGTTCTGTAATAATATTCAAACACATACACATATGGGAGTGATGGGAGTGAATAATTGATGTTACCCATATAGGAATCTCTTTTTTACCACCCAGCTTTTATTTTGTGAATAGTCATTGTTAAATCCATCAATATGTAAACAACCTATCAATCCATCAATATGTAAACAACCTATCAACCTATCAATAGTCATTGTTAAATCCATCAATATGTAAACAACCTAGGAATCTCTTTTTTACCACCCAGCTTTTATTTTGTGAATAGTCATTGTTAAATCCATCAATATGTAAACAACCTATCAATTTCACTGGGGATTTTGTTAATGTTAAGCATGTACTTTAGATTACCAAACCAAAATCCATAAGCTTTGACAAATATTTAACTTGTCTGCGTCATGGACTCAATCATATTTTCTTTGGAAATTAAAAGTTAAGCTTGCAGAAAAAAATAAGTATTTGTGTCCTTTTTATATCATTCTTGAATGGATGACTTTTGAAATTGTAAAACATTTTAATATAAATAATACATATCTTCTGCACACATTTTGTTGCATTACATCTCTCCTAAGGAATATTATTTTTAACCTGTCCTATTATAAAGACTAAGCTTTGATAGGAATACTGGGTTAAACTAAATGGTTGATTAATTGAATTAATATAGTTAACACATATTGTTTCACTTATTTTAAAAACAGCAAAACATTATAAGGAGACCCAATCATGATTGGCATTAAAGATTGTGTTTATGTGGAACAGAATATGTTTTAGCTTCTATTTTGCAGTCACAGCAAAATTTACTATCTTCCACTAAAGACACATGAAAGCTTTTCTCTCTGAAGTTTCATGGGCAGAGACAGTCTATGAAAGTTTTAAATTTTTTGTTTTCTGTGGGACTTTCATGAATTTTCAGGGCTCAATATATATATATATATATATAGGAACAAAGATTTAAAGAAAAATAATACAATATAAGAAATATATCCATAGGTTCCTCCAAAATGTATCCCTCTCCCCCCCTCTCTCCCTCTCCTCCCTCTCTCATTTTCTATCTCAGGGTCAGAGTTCTCCCAAAAGCAATAGATTGTAACCATTCACTATTGTCTGCAGGTCTCAAATGTATAATAGCAATATTGAAAATGACACTTCATTTGAAATTTTCCTATTTTCTTTTCTCTGAAGAACAAGATAAACCTTGTAGACTTATATTCACTCTGGAAACATAGCACAATACATTTGTTCTCTTTTTCCCAGAAATTACTTAAGGCTTTCCTTTTTTTAAAATGAGTCTTTGATGTCATGATATATAGTTATGGGTATTTGTTGATTATTGTATAATATACATATTTAGAGTTATGTGCGCAACCCAAAGTCAATTGATTGGGGCAGCATACAATTGTGTGCATTTGGGTTTATAAATAAGAAACAGAATGCTATAGATTCTAAATTGCCAGTCTAGGAGCAGGGAGATTCTAGTCTTACATTAGGCACAAAAGCCACCTGGATAGCTTTGTGCCAGTCACTCATTCTTAGTCCTAGACTGGAAAGTAAAACAAACCATCTAACAACCTACACTGAACCAGCATGGTAGATTATGCTCATAATCTTCACTGAAGGAGCCTTCATCTAGCAGTCGTGTAATATAATAAAGTGACACAAGAAGGTTGCATCCCTACAGTGATGATAATAGTGATGCAAATTATATGGAAGAAAGTGAGGATAAAAGTTGAAGGGAGTATTTTCAGTTTTTAATTTCCATGTTTCTTTTTATTTCGATATCTTTCTAAAAAGAAAAAGAAAAACTGCTAATCAGATCCAGGCATGTTTAGCCGATAGGCACAGATTAAGGGAATGCATCAGTTTTGAATGAAGTAAATTCAATAAACTTATTTCTTACCCAACTATGAAAAAGCCTAATTTAGAGCTTATCCTTACTATATCTTTCCCTTCATTGAACTCTTAAGAGAACAGAACAGGGACTGTCACTTAACAGCTTTCCTGCAAATAAGTTCCATGAGGTATTTTCACCATGTTTCTGAGCTTGTCCTTCAGATAATATTAGAGGGAAAGTGTTTTGAGGTTGCAACTTAAGTTGGATAGTCAGTACAGTCCGATAGCTGTCTAAAGAAGTTAAATTTACTTCTGTCAGTACAGTCCGATAGCTGTCTAAAGAAGTTAAATTTACTTCTGTATACACATAGTTCTGCAGTGTCATTTCCTAAGTTTACATTATTTTATATAGCTTTTTAAATTATTTCAAACATAACCTTAGGGTGTGAGCAGTCGTTGTAACTCTGAAACTTCAAATGATTCATTAAGTCTTAAGTTGAGGACTTGCTGTATTCTTCTTTGTCCTTGAAAGATATACCAGAACTCAAGAAAGAAAAGTCAGAATCTGCAAAACAAAACAAAAAAAGGTGCACATTTGAAGGAAGAGTAGGGGTTGTTTTCCTCTAAAAAAAATTACTATCCAAGTGGAAAAGTCATCTTTAGGCTCACCGAAAATACAATAAATTAGGTAGCCAATTTTTCTTTTGGACAGAGGTAGTCTTTATTAGTAAACCCTTAACCAGAAAGTAGGACATTGTAGAAGGGAATTGGGTAACATTGTTTGGAAAATAAAAAGATATGGTACTTTGGCTCTTTAATTACAATGCAGCTTAACTGAATTTTCTCTTTAGCATGATTCTGTGATTAAATAATAGATATTATTTCTTTTTCTATTCCAGTTATTGTATTTTCCTTCATTTTATTTTTTACCTTAGAAATAAAATAATTTTATTATTGGGGAAAATGGAAAAAGTGTAATGATATTTTTCAGAGAAGTGCATTAAATGCTTACATTAAAACAGCAAAGAGTGTTGTGGCATCTTGAATTTGGATTTATTATGACAAAAGTTTTCATGAATTTACATTGTCAACAAATATATGAAGTCATGCATTTGATGTATATTGCAATTCACAAAAGTGTATATCACAAAACATATATGTGAATAATTCCTACATTACCCTATCCCTAACTGACTTCAATAGATACAGTATATACAATATATACTACACACACACACACACACACACACACACACATACACACACACACACACATCTTGAATGTGCTTGAGGAAGATCTAGAGTTCTCATGTTTCCAAAGCAGAATTGTGAGAAAGAGAATTCGGGACATAAATGTGGCAAGATTTTTTTTTCACAACTCCACAATCATATAGAAAGATAAAACTAAGCATAATCTGTTTGTATTGTAAGTCCCATCAACAAAAATTTCACAGGCCTCCAGTTGAGATTCTTTTCTCAAACATCTTTTAAGTCATTTTTACAGATAACGTTTTCCAGATGCATCAGTCGCTACTATTAATGTAATCCAAATGACTAGAGAAACTGTTGAGGTTAATTGTATGCTAGAAACAATAAATGTTGATTAGAAATATATATTTGAATTATGTATTTGAACTGAATTTATGTTTATTATCCGATAATATTCTATTTGCTTTTTTAAAATTTGATGAAAAATCTTTGTAAAAAGTATTTGATTGCTTGAACATTATTTTTACTAATTGCTTTTTTTTGCAAATGCCATAATACTAAATAAATGTAAGTATGGAGTATTTAAAGTTTACGTCACTGATAATATGTTTATTAGGGCCTGTAGTTTTTCCACCATAATTTAGTAAATAAAATATGAATAAAATAATCGAAGAGCAAATTTAAAAGCTGTTACATTGGTTACCTTTTGGGGTGTGTGTGTGTGCGTGTGTGTGTGTGTGTGTGTAGTAATGTTGCAGTGGTCTGTGTTAAATGTTAAAAGATTCAGGTACTACAAATCAGCTTTATGGGTTGATTTGCACATGAAGCTAAAAGAAACCAAAGAATTGTGAAACTGCTTGGTCAAGGAAAATTAGCAATCAGCTTCAGCCTATTATGTGCTTGAATTCTTTTATATATCAGGATCCTGAACCAAAGTAGGGGAAGTAATATTAATAAAGCCCTCCAAAGGTGATGGAATATTTGACAGGTATTTTTTCTGCAATGGGGATTTTGTAATTGAATAAAACTACTGTTATTCATGGCAAATTGGTAACTGCAGCAGGCTATTATATGCACAAAGATGGACAAATGCAGGAATACCCATAAAGGAAGAGTGGATGGTGAAGGTGGCAGAACGTGCAGAAATGGCTAAACTGAATTATTTGATTAGGGAAGAAGCAGTTACTACTATTAGTCTGGAAACTGGAAGACTGGAAGCAGCTTATGGATTTTTTGCTGAAAAGGGATAAAAATGAACTGGCAATCTCTGGATTTACTAACTAAAAAGGGTTGTATATGAGAAGAACAGAACTATGTTATGTAATTTGGAATGGCAGAAGCAGTATTAACTATATTAGTAACTGCTGAAAGATTGGAAGTTGCTTCTTTTTCTTCCTCTTTCTTTCTTTCTTTCTTTCTTTTTTCTTTCTTTCTTTCTTTCTTTCTTTCTTTCTTTCTTTCTTTCTTTCTTTCTTTCTTTCTTTCTTTCTTTCTTTCTTTCTTTCTTTCTTTCCCAGTACTGTTATCCCCTTTACTTCTACCGGTATCTTTCTTTCTTCCATGTTTTTCTTTTCAAATCTTTTTTCTTTTTCTATATGTTCTGTTTCATATTCTACCCTGAATTAAAATTCAAGCTAATCTTAACTGACAAATAGTTGAACAATTTGTGCTTTATATCAAGACAGGCTTTAGTTTGAAAAATCTACTGAATAATAAATATCCTTTCTAAGCAACACAGACATGAAAAAAATTGAACTTTGACATTCTGAGGCATCCATTTAAAAAAATTAACTCTCTCAAGACTGTGGAGTGGAGTGCATGAAAAGGGAGGATCACTATTTATTATAGAATCAAAAATTGCTGAAAATACTAACTACTTTCTTAGATAAGGTGAATTTTTAATAGTGTCACCTCATTCTAAGCCAGGCATGTCCAACCTTTTAGCTTGCCTGGACAACAACTCTTCGCACTGAGTGAAGAGGAATTGTCTTGGGCTACATATAAAATATATAATATGGAAATATATAATATAGTTAATGCATATAAATGATCTTTTTTTAAATTTGGGCAGTCTTCTGGGGCCACATTACTAGCTGTGCAGAGCTACGTGTGGGCTGTTGGTTCCACAAGCTTTGTAGCGAATAGCGTACTTGTGCCAGAATGGAAATAAAGAAACTTCTTGAATATTTTGGGGGGGGGTTGTGAAGGGGGAAAGAAAGCAGTATCACTTCTTTCATAGCTTTGTGGACTAAGATTTAGTATAACCTACTGATTTTGTGAAACAGTTCCCCAATTTTATATTCAGCATTTGGTACTCTCAATATAAAAGAGGATATAAATATTGTGTTGTAATTGGGCCTAAGTGAGTTCTGTCTTTGTAAGTAAAAAGTGCTAGTAATTTCATGCAGAGAGGGAGGGTGACATTTTCTAAGTGATTTGGAAATCAATTTTGTGAAAAACTGTGGGGAACTAGGGTAGAGGAAAATAAGGCAATAAAATTGAAATCAGCAGGAAGCCCCAGTGAGAATTTTCTTTGTTATTGTAAGTTAAGCATATTCAATAGGAAAGGACTGATCCTTCTCATTAGTAACTTATAAAATATGTAACAGATGCACCTGGTGAACAAAAGGTTTGTTTTTTGTTTTATTACTTGTTGTTTTCTTTGCCAAGAGACCTTTGTATTACGTGGTACCTGTACAAAGCACAGTCTTAACATGCATACTGTGTTTCATTTTCTACACATTATGTATAAAAATATTTTTTAAAATGCAGTAGAATTATTGCCATAGAATTTTCAGAAGAGAAAACAGGAATAATGTTGGCCTTTTTTTAAAAAAAAAAACAGCAACAGAAACCATTGAAAGCTTCTATGCAAATTTCATATTCTTTCTTATTTCTGCAAGAAGAAGAAGAAGAGTGTAGTTAAATAGTTCTTAGGAAAAGAGTGTCAGAACTTGCCAGAATGCAAGAAGCTAAAACTTTTTTAAGCCTGTGATAGAAGCAACTGTTATCCCTCTAGGATTAAAAAGGTTACAAATGAATGTGAAAACTGAGCACTAGCATAAATAAATCAAAGCCAGACTTGGATTATATCTCAAAACAGATACTTCATTGTCGAATTTTCCTATAAAGCCCAAGTTTTATACAAAGTGATGCATTATTTTGAGTTCCTGAGAATCATGGACAGTTTCGGTTCTATTGCTCTTCAGAAACTTCGGCTTATATCTTTGTCCTTTGACTGCTTATGCTCTGCTTTAGAGCAGATGAAAAAAAAAATCTCTAAAAATTCCATAATAAATATTTAACACACACATCCTGATGCGTATATTCAAAATTCTCTGACCAACATGGTCATTACTGAGAATTCTGGAGGGTTGAAGACCAAGCATCTTGAGGACACCTAGTTTGAGAAAGTTTTTTTTTCTCATTTTATTTTTTTGGGTGGTTTAGAAAACTTCAGAAGTTGTGGGTGCTTCATCACTTGAGATTTTTTAAGAAGAGACTGGATAGCCACTTGCCTGAAATGGTTTAGGGTCTCCTGCTTGGACTAGAAGTCCCCCAAGGTCCCTTCCAGCTCTTTTCTGAATTGACTTACTGAAAAGGTACCTCTAAATGTGGAAGTAGAGCAGGCAATTAGGCTTGTTTATTTATTTATTTATTTATTTATTTATTTATTTATTTAATTTCTATGCCGCCCTATTCCGGAGAACTCAGCAGAACACATGGTCTGCTTCTCATATTAGTATCTTTGTCCTTCTGTTTCTTGTTGTTTCTAAGAATCTGCTTCAGGTCAGATAGTCTTCTGTTTGCAAGTATAGGTGTATTACCAAATACCTGAGAAAGTGTACTGTCATTATTAATAATGTGTCTCAGTGGCTTATTATTAATAATGTGTCTCAGTTGTAGGGAATAACAGTAGTATTTATTTTGTGGTCCCCCTTTTGAATAGAATAGAATAGAATAGAATAGAATAGAATAGAATAGAATAGAATAGAATAGAATAGAATAGAATAGAATAGAATAGAATAGAATAGAATAGAATAGAATAGAATCTGGAAGGGACCTTGGAGGTCTTCTAGTCCAGTCCCCTGCTCAAACAGGAGAACCTATACTGTCTCAGACAGATGAATGTCCAGTCTCCTCTTAAAAATCTCCAGTGATGGAGCCCTCATGATTTCTGGGCGTAAGCTGTTCCACTGGTTGATTGTCCTCACTGTCAGGAAGTTTCTCCTCAATTCCAGGTAGTTTCTCTCTTTGATCAGTTTCCAACCATAGTTTCTTGTCCTTCCATCTGGTGCTTTGGTGAACAACCTGCCCCCCTCTGCCTTGTGGCAGCCCCTCAGATACTGGAACACTGCTATCATATCTCCCCTATTTCTTCTTTTCTTTAGACTAGCCAAACCCAAGTCCCATAGCAGTTCTTCGTATGTTTTAGTCTCCAGGCCCCTGATCATCTTAGTTGCTCTTACTAGTTCTACCTAATTTCATGAGAGTAGAGAATGGCCTTGAAGAACAGGAGGAAGAGTCACTATTAAGATTATAATCAGATGAGTGCAGCTTAAGTCCATTCCAAGAAACTAGTATGAGACAGTTCCTCAGACACACCCTACCTTAGTTCACATGAAATGAAAGTGAGCGAAGAACTTGCAAAATTCTGTTACTACAGCTGTAACATAAAAATGTGATTGTAACATAGAACCTGGCATATGTCACATATTTGATGGTGCATTTGGAGGGAAGCTGGAAGTTTATAGGTATACATGGCAATCTATAGGCTTCTTGTATAATGTGATGTTTATGTGTCCTATAATGAAGAAGGAGCCCTCAGAAATGAACCCTTTGAAGTACTTCTGGGGGTGAACAGAGTGGAAAATTAGGTCTCCTTGTTGCCACCATGTCTTCATTACCACAATTTTTTGTCAAGTGCAGGAAATCAATAGCCAAAGTGGTTCAAATGAATACAGGTTTATTGCATACTAACACTCTGTACAAGAATCTGAACGGTTAAGGCAAATTGGTGGTAGATAAGGGTTAACAGAATTCAAAGTGGGCTGGACTTAGATCACTTGTAGGTGCGAAAGGGGCTTGACCCCTCTCTTGGGTTGCCTAGTCATCACCTACAATTTTCACTCTTCCTCACCAGAACTCAGGGGGGGGGAACCAGGAGAGAAGTAATTTTTATTTATTTTATTAAATTTCTATACCGCCCCTCTCCCGAAGGACTCGGGGCGGTGTACAGCCTAAAATTTAAAAAACATATAAATATACAAAATTTAAAATAATTAAAAATAAATTAAATCATTTGGCCAAAATCCTAAAACCCAAAACATACAAAATTTAAAATCTTAAAAAATACTCAGTCCCCTTAAAAATAATCCTCACCCTCCCAATATATGGCTAAACTATAAAATGGAAGCCAAACAAAACTTTAGAAGTCTATAGCTTAGCCAAGTTAAGGCAGGTGCTGGAAGGCCACCAGTATTAAAACAAAATCAACTTTATTAAAGGTATCAAAAGAAGATATGGCTTTGCATACATAAAACATAGTTAAAAAGAGATAAAATGCAACAACCCTTAAGACAGTTCTAGCTACAGCCAAACTCCTCAATTTCCAACCTTGCTGGAAGTCACATACATCCCTTCTCCAGGACTCCAGTCATCTCTCCTAAAAAAAAAAACAACCCAAGATCTGACTATATTGTTTGCTTTTCCTTGATTGTACTCAAGACGTGAGGTTACTTCTGCTGGGCACATGAAGTAACTTTCTGATTTAAATGGCTAGCTGTTCCCACAATGTAAAAGTATAATAATAATAATAGTAATAATGATGATGATGATGATGATGATGATGATGATGATGATGATGGAAGGGACCTTGGAGGTTATCTAGTCCAACCGCCTGCTCAGGCAGGAAACCCTGTACCAGACAAATGGTAGTCCTCGGCTTATGCTGATATAACAACAACAAGAACAACAGTAATAATAATAATAAAGTTGGAATGGACCCTGGAGGTCATCTAGTCCAACCCCCTGCTCAGGCAGGAAACCCTATACCATTTTGGACAAATGGCTGTCCAGTCTCTTCTTAAAAACTTCCAGTGTTGGAGCATTCACCGCTTCTGGAGGCAGGTTGTTCCACTGGTTAATTGTTTTAACTGTCAGGAAGTTTCTCCTTAGTTCTAGGTTGCTTCTCTCCTTGATTAATTTCCATCTGTTGCATCTTGTCCTGCTTTCAGGCGCTTTGGAGAATAGCTTGACTCCCTCTTCTTTGTGGCAGCCCCTGAGATATTGGAACACTGCTATCATGTCTCCCCTCGTCCTTCTCTTCATTAAACTAGACATGCCCAATTCCAGCAACCGTTCCTTATATGCTTTAGCCTCCAGTCCCCTAATCATCTTTGTTGCTCTTCTTTGTACTCTTTCTAGAGTCTCAACATCTTTTTTACATTGTGGTGACCAAAACTGGATGCAGTATTCCAAGTGTGGCCTTACCAAGGCATTGTAAAGTGGTATTAATACTTCACATGATCTCGATTCTATCCCTCTGTTAATGCAGTCCAGCACTGTGTTGGCCTTTTTGGCAGCTGTAGCACACTGCTGTCTCATATTTAAGTGATTGTCCACTAGGACTCTGAGGTCCCTCTCACAGTTACTACTATTGAGCAAGGTACCCACTATGCTATACCTGTACATTTGGTTTTTCTTGCCTAAATGTAGAACCTTACTTTTTTCACCATTGAATTTCATTTTGTTAGATATCGCCCAGTGTTCAAGTCTGTCCAGATCTTCCTGTATCCTAAGCCTGTGTTCTGGAGTGTTGGCTATTCGTGCCAGCTTGGTGTTGTCTGCAAATTTGATGATTTCCCCATCTATCCCCTCGTCCAAATCGTTGATGAAGATGTTGAAGAGCACTGGGCCCAGAACAGAGCCCTGGGGCACTCCACTACACACTTCCCTCCATGTAGATGCAGTTCCATTGAGGACCACATGCTGAGTATGGCCGGTCAGCCAGCTACGGATCCATCTGGTGGTGATGCTGTCTAACCCACATTTTTCTATCTTATCAAGTAGGTTGTGATCTACTTTATCAAATGCCTTACTGAAGTCTAAGTAAATTATATCCACAGCATTCCTCTGATCCACTAATTTTGTCACTTGGTCAAAGAATGCAATAAGATTTGTCTGGCATGATCTGTTTTTGACAAATCCATGTTGGCTTTTAGTAATGACTTTGTTTGCTCTAGGTGTTTGCTGATTCGTTGTTTGATTATCTTTTCCAGAATCTTCCCAGGTATTGAGGTCACAGATAGTTCTCTTTCAGGGATAAAATTGGGAATGGCAACTTCATTGCTAAGTGAAGTAGTTGCTAAGTAAGAAATCATGCCAGCCTGACTGTGCTTTCCTTTTCCCCACTCCTCCACTGTTAGGAGTGCCCACCCTAGTGGCTTGAAATTGACAAGTTTAATCAGTTTCACACCTTCTTTGGTTTGCCTCCTAGCCACTCCCTCATTTTGGAATATTCATCCTAGTCCTGGGTTAATTATCAAGAAAGTAAATAATATTTGTATTTATATTAATTGGAGAGGAAGGGATTACACAGAAATTGTTTATTTCCCCACCCAAAGTGAGAGATTGAAGAGGAATGGATTATAAGAGAGTAAAAAGGAACACAATGGAATCTACCCAAGCTATTTGAGTAGTATGCTTGTGGCCACTGGAGCCAGTGCATTGCTTTCAATGTGTATTCCACATTGTGTGCATGTTTACTCTGTTGTAATCCCTTTGTTTCCAATCCTTCTGTTCTGCAAGGGTGGGGAAAAGCAACAGATCTGGCATAGTACAACATGTACAGAATTTAATGTGATCACGTGATTGAGGGATGACATAAAAGTTACATATGCAGACATTGGCTATAAATATATATTTTTCAGCATCGTTGTAATTTTGAACAATTGCTGAACGAGACAGTCGGTAAGCAAGGACTAGATATATTCCTGTCTCTCCCTCATCAATTCTCTATTTGTCATGTGATTGCTATTATAAAAACACTTTGTCCTAATACCTCTCAAACTTTCAATAGTCCACATAAGTAGGTTTCCCCCCCTCCCAAAGGGGAATAGTGGAAAGCAGAAATTGTATTTCCTGCTTCACATGGCTGAGCTAGCATTGTCTCAGTATATAAAACAGATTTCTAGAAAAGTTTGAATTAAAAAAAATTAGATTATATTTTAAATCATGCACTGCAATATCATGCTTTCCTGAATTAACCATGTGCAAAGAAAAGTGCTCCAGTGTTTATAGTTATTGTTTCACAGACGTAGGTGCTAATTTTAGCCCAGTTTGGTCAAGTAGTTAAGGCACCAGGCTAGAAAGCAGGAGACTGTCAGTTCAAGTCCAGCTTTAGCCATGAAAGCCAGCTGGGTGATCTTGATCCAGTTACTCTCTCTCAGCCCAGCCCACCCACCTCACAGGGTTGTTGTGGGGAAAATAAGAGGAGGAAGGTGTGTTGGATATGTTTGCTGCCTTGAGTTATTTGTAAAAATAATAAAGGAGAGATACAAATAAATAAATAAAACATAAAAATATATAATTTTAAATCCTATTGGCCATATATGTCATTGAAACTATACATTTTAAGCTGTGATTCCAATTGGAGTGTAGTGTGTTGTTATGCCAAATTGTTATTGTAGTATTTTATTATTTTGTACTGTACTTAGTGATAGGCACATGAAAAATAAAGCTATTACTTTTAGTATCTATTATTAAACATAGTTGTATGTTGTCACAACCAAAACCAGCTCTCAGCACCTCACCTAGAAACAGTGCAACATAAAACCCATAAAAAATGAAAAAAAAATGCTACAATAGGAAAAAATGACAAGAAATGAAATCGGAAAGTATCTTTGAAAGAAAACCTCATTCTTTAAGAACTTGCAGAAATTCAGCAAAGAGGGATCTATCCTGCTCTCCATGGAGAAGGTATTGTGCTAGGTTGGTTTTGCAACAGTAAAAAAAACAAAACCCCTTCTTGTCTCAGCTTCCAAATCTTCCAGAGAATGAAATTTACAACAGTTTTTCGCTGCTGGATTTAACTGGTTGTTTTAAGCTAGCTGGGGAAGACAGTCATGCAACTGTCCAAACAATGTGCCAAACAACGAAGGGCTTTATACAGTAGATCAAAACTAGCAATTTAAACTGGACCTGGAAACCAATTGGCAATCAGTGCAGGATTCGCAAAATCAGTGTTAATGGGTTCTCGATGTTGAGACCTTGAAAAATATGTAGTGTTTTGAACCCACTTCTGTTTCTAAATACTCTTTAATGGCAGCCTTAGTAAAGTGCATTATCTAGTCTAGACAGCTAGTAGTAAGGACATGAGTTACTTTTGTCAAGTCCTCCTGCCCCAAGAAAGACCACAACTAGAGCAGTAGGTGGCCAAGACTTCTCTCTGCTAATCCAGCAGGAACTGTGAGTGCAGAATGACACCCAAGTCATGAGCCGGATGGGTGATGCTCACACTTCACAGAGTAACTCTGGTGGCAGCAACGAGGAGCCTGATGGATCAGCAGCAATTCCAACTTGCAAGCTTTCAATTTCAGTCTAATCTTTCCTATCCAGGAAAGGGCCTGCTATTATTTTACAAATTTCTTCTACCAAGTAAGATATTCATCTTGATAAAGTAGTCAAGGAAACAGCTTTCCTTGTTTAAAAATAATGGTCCTGTTTTCACAAATGAATATTGGTGGATACTTGTATTTCCTAAAACTCTAACTGTACAAATGTTTTTGGGGGGGCAGGGGTGAGGTGGAGGAATGATCTAGCTTCATGGATCTTTGGATTTATCTAAGAGAGATTTGAAAATATATTTAATAAAGAGACTGGTGGAAGGGGTGGTGAGTAAAGTCTGAGAAGGGCAGTTAGTAAAGCTGGATTGGCAAAGGAAAATGTTTGTAGCTCAGAGTTGCATTCCTGGTGCTCTCTGAGCCTGTTTGTTTTTTTGCAGATGTTTCATTACTTAAAATAGGTAACATCATCAGTGCATTGTGCATGATATTATCTAGTTTGGATGATGAAATGTCTGCAAGAAAATCACCAAGCTCAGAGAACACTAAAGGATCCCTTAAAGCTGTATTGGTCAAATAGCTTTCTTTTGAGTTTTTTTTGAGCAGAGTTAGATCACAGAGTTTATAGGTTTCAGATTTTATAGTTGTGTCTTTTTCCCCTGTGACTGTAAATATATGATACATAAATATATAATACATAAATATATAATACATCAATACATATTGATTATCTTGCTCTTGTGTAATTGTAACTTGCTTAAGTTTTTTTATTAATTTTGAACGGTGCACACTATAAATAAAACGTTTGCTTGTTTGAAGGGAAGAGTTTGCAGCTCCCTCTAGAAAGAACTGTATGTAGGGACTACCCCAAAAGCTCAGCCCATAAGTGTTGGTGTATCTCCTGACTTCCAGATTTCTTATCAACCAGAAGGTTAGTGCTCCCGCCAAACTGCCTTTCCTTAGTTTTTGTTGTTGCTTTTTAATTACATCTATGAGCCAATTATGAATCATAACAGTTGATTGCAGGCTTTCTGGCTGCAGGGGGGTGGGGAGAGAGAAATGTTCAACAGAATGTGACCTTTCCATTCAACAACTAGTGGTCGCTTAGGAACCAGCCTTCTCACTGTTAACAGAAAGTTACAAGGGCAAAAGGGGGAGGGGTTAGCATTTGAATGCTTGAAATGTTAGAAAGCTTTTGGACCATTTCTTAGATCTACAGTAAGGTACATTTACTCTCCATTTGTTATAACAAATGAAAGCCTTAACAAGACTATTCAATTTAGTGCTTTTCACGTTGCTGTATGCTGCCGATTGCTAAAAGCTTCTGTTTTGTAGCATAGCTATTAAACCTTCTGAGATTAGTAGCCTTTTAAACCATCATACTCAGAGGACTTGTAATTAGGGAATTCTAAAATTAGTCCTCAAGCCTTTTTTACTGAATTGGAAGTGACTGATGTGATCACATCTATTTCAACCCTTTTTCCTCATAGGACACAAATACAAGGTGTAAACTTACTGGCCATTTTTTCTTGAGTCCTAGTGGAGAGATGGGTCACCCATGCTGGTGCCAGGTAAGCACATAAGTCTTCCCCAGCAGGCTGAAGAAAAGAAGGCCTATCAAATATTTCAGTTCACCTAAGACAGTGGTGGCAAACCTATGACATGTGTGCCAGAGGCGGCACTCAGAGCCCTCTCTGTGGGCACATGCGCTATCACCCGAGCCCCACCTCCCCCCACAGCCCCCTCATCAGCAATCCCCCCCAGAGGAAAGTCACCCCTGAGCGCGGCCCATATGGAGCAGCACAGCCAAGGACATGGAAGCTAGGCAGTGGGGACAAAACTCCGCCCTCTCACCCCATCGCGCACAGTTGATGCTGCAGGGCGCAGGCGGAAGACATGATGCCATAGTGCTGCTGGGTCGCCTGGGTGATCTGCAGCGGGCCACCTGGGCGATCTGCAGTGGGTGGCCCTGTTGGGGGGTGGGAGGAGGGCGGGCTGGGACAGGTGGGTGGAGCGGGGTGGAGCCAGGACAGGATGGGGGCGGTGCAGTTTGTGGGCACTCAGTCTCTAAAAGGTTTGCCATCACTGACCTAAGATTTTAGCTGTCTTTCTCCTTGTCAATCCTGCATTACCTTTTGCTAAAATTCTAGACTTCTCAAAGAGAGGAATATTGTTTGTTTGCCTATCTAATGTAGGCTTAGTGCAGACACATAGATATGAATGATACCAATATGATGGCCCTTCTTCTCACTCCTATCTGGTATCTTGTACAGCATACATTTTCACCAATTTCACCAAACATGATAGATTTCCTGGATTTGCACATTTCACTGAATTGTAGCTTGCTTTAATCATAGTTACAGTGGCTGGATTCACACATTGTACTAAGTCATAAGCAAGGCAATTACATTATGAACTAACCTAAAGAGAGTGTTTTGCAGTTATAATTACATTACAGCTATAATTCTTGATTCTGAAGTGAGAAATGAAGTACAGACCGTAACAATTACGATCAGGGTTTAGGCATTTCAACTTGTCTCCTCATCCAAAATGAGTAATTCTCATGAGGAATGACAAAGAATGAATATGTGCAAATGCGTATTTACATCAAGCTAATCAGTGATAGCTTGGCATGTTGTTTTTTCCACTCCTTGGAGAAGGAGGGAATGAGCAAAACACCAAATGCCCAGTGATCATGAAATGGTCTTGTGGCTGGCTTCTTTTCAGATGATTAAAATGAAAGAGAAGAATGTGCATTGGAAAAATATGAGCCATCTGAAGGACCATTTAATGCAAATTGAGCATGACTGGGCTCTGTTATAAGCTATGTAAAGTACCAGTAAACTAAAAAAAAAAAAAAGGAACATATTGGGTTGCATAGGAATGCTGTGTAGGTTGGTAAGAGTACTTCTGAAAGTTTAAGCTCTTAGTATTAGATTGTTTGAGCCTCAGTTGTGAGAATGTGTGCTAACTGTACAAGTGACGTACAATGACCAGCTCTTTCAGGTTATCTTTGGTCAAATGCAAATTATGCTTCAATTAAGCCAGGTCATCCTAGTGAAGTTGATATTTTGTAGGAGATTTAAATCTAATGAATTGTTTGACAGGTGTTCTTTCAGTAGCAGCTTGCATTTGGGACATTATATTCCATATGAGATGACATACAACATGACAGTATCATTCCCTATTCCATAACATAATTTCTCTACTAACAAACAAAGATCACAGGTATGGCAAGTTATAGTTATATCCTTGGCAAACTGGTACAACCCGTTTCCAAACAAGATGTTCTAAGAGAATTTAAGGAACTTTGATATTAAAGTAGCATTTTTATCACACGGACAAAGTGAGATAACATTTCTTAATAGTGTTTTTTCACAAAACAGTTGCTGCTAATTTCACAGCTTTTTTGGCACTGGTAAACTGTTACGTTGTCAGTGCAATTCCATGTACATCTATTATGAAACAAGCCTCAGTGACTCTAAATGGAATGACTTTTAAGCAGATATGCATACAAATAAGTTTCATCCTTACATTTGCATAGAGTCATATGAGAGTGACTCTGGCCAGGGTATAGCATTGAATTAAAGAAAACAACAAATACATAAAAAGAGTCACAAAAAAGAGTTTAAAAACCACTATACATAAGGCACACAAAACATGTTATTAAACACAGTAAGGGAGCTGTCACAAAATTTCCCTGATCCCATGGGACTCCCAGGCCTGAGACTTTAGTCTAAGAGATTTAGAGAAGGTTGAGAGGGATGGAGTTAATCTCTAATAATAGTCTTTTGCCTTCCCTGTGGCAATATTTTTATTGGTTGATTCATTGATATTTCATCTTTCAGTGGCATAGATTAGGCATAATTCTAAACCCTTTCTGCCATTCAAAAATGTCGATACTTTTTCTCCTTTTCATAACATGTGTTCTTTTGGAATCTGTTCTTAATGCCTAGGAATATTATAACACAATTAGTATTACAGTATGTAGCTTTTCTGTTTCTCTGGGAAATAATAAACAGTAGTTATTCATGCTTGATTGCGTAGTTTCTTTCAAACAAGTTGAAAAAAGAGCTTGGAAAAACGGTATTACTCAGTTTGCACTTGCTTTTGGAACAACTCAACAAAGATAAAACTTTTCAGTATGCTCTGAGTATACCCTTAATTGTTTTTGCACATATGAAGATATCATTTATTTCAGAATATAGTACTGATTTAGTGTTCAAAAATGTATTTCGATCGTTCTTTATAGAGCTTATAATACAATCAAGTAAATAAGTATAATACAGTCAATGCTATAAAATAGTATTTCTGTAAATGTTTGTTTTAACGCCACACAGGAAGCGTACATGTCCCATGCTTCATTTAATGTAAACAATTATCATTAACTCAGCCAGGACAAATACTCTGTTGAAATTAGAAGTTCAACTATTTGATAGTTAAATAAGATAAATAGAGAAATAAGCCTTTCTCCAGCATGGTGGATGTAGAATCCACTGATTGGGTTGTTTCAGCCTTCCTGCTCAGAGAGACTAAGTCAGAGCTTTAGTCACGCCTCCCTTTGGGTGTGTCTTCCCAGTTTTTGACTTAGTCTTAGGCTCAGCAGAACGCAGGGGTTTTTTTTGGCTCCCATTGTTTTTTTCCATTATTCAATCAAAATTGGCTTTCTTTTAAATTCTTTCCAAATTTATCAAAATTCTCTGTTCTGGGTTTTGGCTGATCTTAACAAAAGGACTCTGTCCTTCCTCCTTATTGAGCTCTCAGGCTCTGGCAGGGCTCCCTTCCCCTCCCCCGGGGCTTTCGGCCCTCTCCAGAAGCAGGATTGTCGGGTAGCTCATACTCGTTTTTTTGCAAGCTGCGGATTGGCGGATCGCAGCCTCTTGCTGGGCAAATCGTCTAGGACTCTGCGCCACGAGGTTCCAGCAGCGGAGGCTCACGCGGAGCCTTTTCCTTCAGAACGCAAGTTCCAAGGACGGGGGGGAAGGATTGGGGAGCCCGGGGGGGTCATTCTTCGCTATTTCCCCCTAGCATTTAATCGGCTCCATCGTCTTCATAAGACTCGAGGAGTTGCGGCCACCATTTTCCCCGCATGATCGTCGGGCGGTCGCCATTTTGGGAGCACATGGGCGGACGCCATCTTGTCTCCCTTGCTTAGTAGGGCCTACTAGGCCGGTTTTTCTTGCCAGACTGTTTGTCTTGGCCTGCGTTGGCAGGTCCGTGCTGGGGAAGTTGTTTTCTTCAATCTAACTCAGGCTGCTGCGAGGCCGGTGGGCGGATGCCATTTTGTGGCCTCTTAGACTATTAGGACCAGCTAGGCTGGGTTTTTCTGTGGTGGCAAGACCTGTGGTGGCAGGTCCATGCACTGACGTTACTGTGGTTTCCCTGTTTTATTGTTATTGTTAAGGTTTTTTTAAAAATAAAATAAAATAAATAAATAAAAATAAAATACAATAAAATAATAGTAAATAAGTACAAGGGCCCCTTATTACTCGCAGGCCTAAGGTCCTGTCATTGGAGCGAGGGGTCTTTCTGACCGCCTGTTCTTGCTAGCAGTGGCCATTAGCCACTGGGCCTAATCAGACAGGGCTAGAGTCCTGTCTGGCTGTCTCTGCCTTTTGCCTTCTGTTCAGTGTAAAGGGCGGGTGCGCTCCATCTCTGACTGTGATCTGCGTCCCTGGTTTTCCCCTCCTCTGGATATCCCTGGCCGGCTCTATCTGGTTGCAATGGCAGATAGTTCTTCGCCCCAGGCAACACAAGTCTCTGGTGCACCCCCTGCACAGTCAAAGCGCAGATCTATGGAACTGGAAGCAGGGGGGAAGAAAAAAGCCAAAACCAAACATTTATTGACCAAGGAGACTTCTAAAACAGCCGAGCGAGAGGCCTCGATGAGACATCAGGCTCTGGAGAGGGAATTCTCCAAGGCACAGCGGCTCCTATCCAGTGGGGCTGAAGCAGTTCCCCCTGCCCCACTGGATACTTCTAACCTGGATCCCACTTTTGCGCCTGTGCCATTAGCCACCTGGACTAGTTCTCCTCTGGGAGCAGTTCTCCTCTCACTCCTCCCACTCCTTACAGCAGGGCCCCGAAGTTGTTCATGCTTCAACAGTGGTTGGGGCTACCCCTAGGGACCAAGGGGATATGTGGTCTCAGAGTCAATTTCAGGCATTCATGCACCATGCCTTTGTTCAATTTATGTCCTCCTCCAGGAGTTCACAGGTCCCCTCCCAACATCTGCCTCCCCCTACAAGTCCCTCCTCTTTGCTGGGCCGTACCACGGCGCCGGGTTCAGATATCTCAGAGACTTCCTCTCAAGTAGGAGAGGGGGAGTCCATGGATTTGGCTATAGCTGACACTCCCATGTCAGAGGATGAGGAGGCAACGCCCGAACAGGCATCTGCCTCGAGTCTCTTTGACCCATCCGTCTTTAAATCCCTTCTTTTGAAGGCCTGTGCTACTACTAACCTGACTTCAGTTCAGGAGGAGAAACCTTTTACCTCCGCAGATCAGGAGTCCAATCCCTTGTTTGCGGTAAAGGTTGTGGACCAAAAACAAATTCCCTGCCCTTTTGTGTTTCGGGATGCGGTTGAGGCCCAGTGGTCATCCCTGGCCATCACTCCGAAAGAAAGTAGTATGGAGAAGAAACTGTACAACGTTTCTCCCTCATTCGCCTCCATACTAGAGGTCCCAACTGTTGACCCCCCCTTAATCTCTTTGTTCTCTAATTCCGCCGTCTCAGGTGACATGGCAGAGGTTCTGAAGGCGGAGGAGAAGAAGTTTGAGTTCTCCTGTAGAAGAGCTCATCAGGCCTCGGGGCTGTCCATAAAGGCCGCAACTTCTGCTTCATTCTTCGCCAGAGCAGCCATCATGTGGCTCCGTGATCTTCAGTCTCTGGTTCCCCCTGATCAGGTCAGAGTACACCAGACACTTGTCAAGCTGGTCACAGCCTCACAATACATGGCTGACGCCTCTCTCCATTCGGCCAAGTGCTCGGCCAGATCCATTGCCGCCACAGTGGCCTCTCGTAGGCTACTGTGGTTGAAGCAGTGGAGAACGGATCTCAAGGCCAAATGACGCCTCTCCACAGCCAAGTACGCAGGAAAGGATCTGTTTGGCCCTATTCTCGATCCACACGTGGTCGAGGGTAAGGACAAGCGCAGGGTCCTGGTATACCCCTCAAAGAAGTCTGGCAGGCGGCCACAGCAGGAATTCCACAGGCAGTCCTTCCATCCCTCGGGCTCTTGGGAGTGGCAACAGCCCTTTCGGGCAGGGCAGTCCTGGGATTGGCCCAGAGGTTCTCGACCCTTTCCTCAGAGGCAGGATCGACAACAGGACCGCCCGAACACCGGAGCCAGGGGTCAATCACATGCCAAACGTCCCTTCAGAGGTTCCGGAGGCCGCCCCTACAGATGCTCCAAGTGACGCCATTGGGGACTTTCCAATAGGGGGTGCCTGGAACAGTTTTACCAGGTCTGGGAGCAGACCACCACCGACTCTTGGTCAGAGACACTGTCAGACGGATGATACCGGTGCGCGTACAGTGCTACCTGGACGACATCCTCGTTCAGTCCAGATCCCTCCAGTCAGCAAGATCAGATCTGTCAGCCACCATTCAGATCCTTCAGGATCACGGCTTTTCGATAAATTTCAGGAAAAGCCACACTACCCCCACAAAACGGCTCCTCCATCTAGGAGCCCTGATAGACTCTGACCTTTGCAAGGTCTATCTCTCCCAGGAGCGACGGATGAGCATCTGGAAATTAGTCTCCCAGATTTGGGGAGCGAGGATGGTGCCACTGGTACAGTTATCCCAACTCCTGGGGAAGATGGTATCTTGCATGGGCATAGTTCCGTGGGCAAGACTGCACTCGAGGAGCCTCCAGTGGTTCCTCCTCCCTTTTCAGAAGCGGAACCTCAGCGCCTCCACCAGGAACATCCAGGTTCCACCCCACATACTCTCATCCCTCCAGTGGTGGTCTTCCGCAGCCATGTCCAAGGGGACCATATTCAAGGAGTCCCCCAGGCTCGTCCTGACCACAGATGCCAATCTGTTCGGTTGGGGGGGCCCACCTCCAGACCCATTTGGCTCAGGGGCGATGGTCCAGGGCGGACCTCAACCAAAACATAAACTGGCTGGAACTCAGGGCGATTCATTTGGCTCTCCTTCACTTCTCCTCTCTAGTGTCGGGACAACACGTGTTGATCTTGACGGATAGTGTGGCAGCCAAGGCTCATGTCAACAAACAGGGAGGGACACATTCCTGGGCTCTCCTTCAGGAGGCCACGGAGCTAGGTTTATGGGCAGAGTCCAATCTGGGCTCAATCATAGCAGAACACATTTCGGGGGAGGCAAACCATCAGGCCGACTCCCTCAGGAGGGTGACTGTGGACCACTTGGAGTGGCGTCTCGACCAGAGTCTGTTCGAGATGATCGCGAGCAGGTTCGGCAGACCTTGCCTGGATCTGTTTGCCTCCCCGTCCAACTCCCAGCTTCCCAGCTTCTTCACAAGATATCCAACAAGGGGGGCCGAGGGGACGGATGGTCTTCGGTGCAAGTGACTGGAGGGTCTGCTCTACACCTTCCCTCCCCTTCCGCTGTTACAGGCCACCATTCGCAGGCTGATATTGGAGCAGGCGGAAGTAATATTGGTTGCTCTATATTGGCCTCGACGCCTTTGGTTTGCAGACCTAGTGGATCTTTCTCTGTCTCCTCCATGGCGGTTCGCCCCGGACCGAGTTGCTCTCAACCAGGGGGAGCTCCAGCATCCGGATCCTCAGTGGCTTCAACTAGCTGCTTGGCACTTGAGCAGGAGAGTCTAGCTCAGCAGGCCTATTCCTCGGGGGTGATCTCTATGATCCAGGCCTCCAGACGCCCCTCGACGAACCAGATCTATGACGCCACATGGAGAAATTTCTGCCAGTGGTGCATCTCACACAAATTAAATCCACTTTCAGTTACAGTCCCTAACATTTTAGATTATCTGCTGGAGGGCATTTCCAAAGGCTTGTCCACTAACACTATCTGTAGGCAGGTTGCGGCCTTGTCCACGGTCGTCACCTGCGACAATCTGGGTCCACTTTCTAACCACCCAGCTATCTCCGCCTTTCTTAAAGGGGCGGCCAATTCTGGTCCTCCCACAGTACACAGATACCCATCTTGGGATTTACCCACGGTGTTGCAGGCCTTAACCACCGCTCCTTTCGAGCCCCTCAAGACTTGCTTTCTGCATTTTCTCTCCTTGAAGGTGGCCTTTTTAGTTGCAATCACTTCAGCCGGAAGGATTTCGGAATTGGCTGCCCTCTCGGCCAGGGAGGATCTCTGTACCTTCCATGAGGACAGAGTGGTCCTTAGATTAGACCCCTCCTTTATTCCCAAGGTGAACACCGGTTTTCATAGGTCATTGGATTTAGTTTTGCCAAGTTTCTGTCCAAATCCCTCTCACCGTCTAGAATGCCAGTGGCACAAGCTAGATGTACGCAGGGCTCTGCGTCTTTACATCAAGCATACTGCGACCTTTCGCAAGTTGGAGGCCTTGTTTGTCTCCTTTCAGCCCTCTGCCATGGGCAGGAAGGTCTCTTCTTCCACCATTGGCAGCTGGATCAGGGTTTGCATTGCTAGGGCCTACGCATCCCAGTCACTTCCGGTCCCGGCTCGTATCACAGCTCACTCCACGTGCAGCGCAGCGACCTCTGCGGCCTGGTCTACCCAGGCTTCTGTGGAAGAGATTTGCAGGGCGGCATCTTGGTCGTCTCCATCATCTTTCATTACACACTATAAGATCGATAGGTTTGCCGCGGCGGACGCCGCATTTGGCAGACGGGTTCTTCAACAGGTTGTTTCCTCTAGGGAGACACCAGCCTAGACCTTCCCTCAGGGACATGGGGGGCTTTGGTATGTCCCAATCAGTGGATTCTACATCCACCATGCTGGAGAAGGGGCGTTGTCTTACCTGAACGCCTTTTCTCAGTATGGTGGTGTAGAATCCACACCCTCCCTTGGATAGGTGTCTAGGCTTGCGTATTGTCATTTTTTTGTATTTTGGAGTCATTGCGTCAGACTTTGTCAGGATCCTTCGCCTCGTCAAAACTGGGAAGACACACCCAAAGGGAGGCGTGACCAAAGCTCTGACTTAGTCTCTCTGAGCAGGAAGGCTGAAATAACCCAATCAGTGGATTCTACACCACCATGCTGAGAAAAGGCGTTCAGGTAAGACAACGCCCCATTTCTCATAGATATCCCTTCCAATTACTGATATTATTGATTTAACACAATCTATGCTCTGTCATTAGACAGACAACTTCAACAGCTGTTTCAGACAACAGACTGGGATGAGAGATGAACCGAGGTATATAATCCATTATCCAGAGAACCAAAACCCATTGCTGTCTATAAACTAGCTTGGATTGTGAGAAGACCATGACATTTCTGCACAACTCATTGCCAGGCTATTTTATAATACTATACATTGGTTTGTAGGAGTCATCCAAGAGTGATGCTTATTGATAGGCCAGTTATGAGACAAGAGGAGTAAGTACCGAGGAGAGGAGTAATGCAGAGGAGTAATTAGAGGAGAGAAAGGCCAGATGTACCTCCTGTTTTGTGGCCTCCTCTTCCTGCCTACAGTGGTAAATCTTCTAAATCCATTTAAGAGGTTCTTTGAGAATTTTAGATTTAGTTGAAAGAGAGAGTGCAAAACAACATTCCAGTCCCGCCCCCCCTTTTAATTCCAACTATTGATAAAACATAGCAAAAGCAGTTGTGTTTCCATCCACAATTTACAGCTTCTAATTGCCATGCATACCAGTAAAACCAGTTCACCACCCCCTTCTTCAGATAAGGCAGTGTTTCAAAAATAGAACTGGAAACATTTTTTCTGGTCTACAACAGTCATGCCCACTCAATTCTAAGCACGTACATGTAGATATGTAAATTAAAATACAAGGTGAATACCCTAATGTGCTCTTCTAACTTTACCCCTAACCATTGTCCTTACATCTAGAGTCAAAGGACTTACAGATATGGCAAAGTTTTTTCTTTCTTTGGTTCAGTCAGATGAACTAAAGGCTAGCCTTAATCAAGATGGTAAATGTTTGACACAATAATCTTATCTTGCACCATCTTCGGGCTGTCAGTGATCTCTCAAATATATAGAAAATATCCTGCACTAATTCTCTTCCTATTTAGCACTGTTCTCTCTGATTGCCCTTAATAATATTGTGGTAATCCAATAATTTAATATGCCCTCATATGTACTATATTAGGAAATTCTAAATTAGATCACTAGTTACCTTTCTCTAGACTGAAGCCAATAGCCCATGTTCAGTAGCTATTTTAGCTTCTAGCCATCATTTCTACTTTTACAATTCTTTTTCACAGATGACTCCTCCTGGATTTTTTCAAGTCTAGCCCTTTTGCCACCCCATATATGACATCCCTCCTCCTTTTCAAGCTATTTCCTCTCAGAAGCCAAACTAATATTTACTCACAACTCCTTATCATCTCTGCAAAAACAACCTGTTTGTTTGGATATCTGCATGAATACATGAAAAGCCTGTGGAAGCTGTGGTTGAAAGCAGGGTCATCACACCATGTCTCATGCAGTGCATCTGATCGACAGGGTCACCATCAGTCTTAATGGGTACTTTATGATCTAGATCTTAATGTTCCTCATACAAATTTTGTTCAGCATTGGCTATCTTTACTATTGTCTATCATCTGTATTTGCAGTGTGCCTGTTATCTTTCTTACTCTTTTCAACCTCCTGAATTGTCAAGCTTTATTCTTGTGCAGAGTACTCAATTTTATCACTAAGGTTTATTTTAAAGCAAAAATAGGAACTGGTTTTTTTTTAAGCAAGAGACTTAGCTGTCTTTCAGATATGGGGATGACAGTAATTTGAAATTAGGCTTGTCCTTTTGCCTTAAGCATCTGGAATAATAGTCAGACTGCATCCCATTGGCAGGAATTCCACATCATCATAATTCTTGAGATTTTTCCTACCACATCTAGGTATTCTTTATTTTCTACATACACACCAAGAGGTAGAGCATTTTTTAAATGTCCCACAAAAAGAAATGATGGCAAGGTAAGAATGGGAGCAAGGAATATTGATCAATTAGAGAATGGAACCTGGATACACTTACACATCATAAAATTCTTGCAGAAGGTGAGATATTGATGGTGATGTTTCTACAGCTGTATTCGAGCTCCCCCCCGAACTCCGTACGATGACGGAATTGCGTTCCTTCCGTCGAGAATTAAAAACATATTTATTCCGACAAGCCGGCCTGGGATAGTAGCTCCGGTTCCAACAAGGCCATAATTGTTTTTAGGGGATTGAGTTTTTAGATTATGTATTGGGTTTTTAAATGATTGGGCCAAATTATTTAATTTATTTTTAATAATTTTACTTTTTGTATGTTGACGTTTTTAATTGGGCTGTACACCGCCCCGAGTCCTTCGGGAGGGGGGCGGTATAAAAATCGTAAAATAAAATAAAATAAATAAAATCAAAAAGTGGTGAGTACAAAAACAGATAGGTAAAACAGGAGTGAAAAAGAAATAAATACTTAATCAATTAAGTGTAATGGAAAGCCAAATGCTTCAAAGAGTTCCAGTCATTAAACCCTTTTACGTACATTTGTACCTTTGTTTTGCCACTACTGCCCAATAGATTTTTCCCCTCCAAATTAATGTAATAAATTGTTCCAATTATTTTTATGTGCAACCTCTATCCATTGTGTGATTAAATGGACATTTCAGGAAAAAAATAATCACGTTAAAATTTCTTTAATCCTTAAACCAACCTTGGTCTTTTTAATTTGTTAAAAAAGTGATTCAAAGTAATTTACAACTGATTTTGTAACAACAACAACAATAATAATAAAAATAAAAATGTCTGAACATCTGGCTAACTGTGTGACAAACCTTAATAATAATAAAAGCTCCAAAGGAGAAATGGTGTTAAGTATCTGCAGTTTTTCACTCCCAACAATGTATATAGAGGGCAGCTAGCTCAAAAATCATTTTTCTGTTCCTTTAATTCAGTTTCTTTATCCTATTATTGACCCTTTTTTGCCTGTTATACATTTGCAGTTCTCTTAAAACTGAATAAATCAGTTGCAAATATTGTATAGTCTGCTTGTTTTAGGTTTCAAACATAGTAGACTAAATATAGATAGCAGAAAATTCAGTATCATTATTAAAATAAAATATTAATGAGAAGCAGTCAGACGTATATAAAATTTGTGGTTTTAACCATTCCTTAAAAATGGTGTTATTTCGGCTCTATAACACATTTATACAGTATCCAAATATATTCCCAGTATATTTCCCTTTTACTTACTCTACATTCATAGATTGGCTAAGGAAATGGGTTTACTTTTCAAAATTTCATTGTTGCAGCAAATGAAAGAATTGATGTGGTATATTTAATCTGACAGATTCTCAGAAGCTAGAAAACAGGTCCAACTTTCACTGAAGGAAATGACAAGATTTCCACTGACATTTCTGAAAGGAAAATTAGCGTTTTACTAAACAGATAATATCTGAAATAAATATAAATGACAGACTGGTATCCTAATCAGGCCATGAATACAGGAAGCAAAATGTATTTAAAGCATCAAGTGATGGAAGAGAGATTAAATTAATATAAAATGTTAATCATTTAGCTGGAAGCAAAAACAAAACCATTTTGACCTGTATATGAGGTTCAAGAGTTCTGGTGCATGACCTGCAGCGCCCCACCCCCATCGCTGCAAAATTTGCATCTGAATTCAATTGATGCAATAGACGGAGAAAATAAAGATAATCTTATTAACTATATTTAGTTCAGTTCTCCCTCTCCACATTTTTTTCAAAAAGAAGTGGGTGCTGCCCACTGTTGCACTACGTCCCCAACATGCCATTTAAAGCCAACATTACAGCACTCTTGCCCCCATAAAAAGCTGTCCAGACTTCCTCAATGACTTCATTTACAGCAAAATATTTGTAGAAAGTATTGTAAATTTTAGGATACTACTAGAGAGAAGAATGTCTTCTCCAGGTGCTTGCTTAATTTCTCAAGAGAGGGACACGGCATTTGAGGAGTCCTTGGTGCTCTGTGAGCTTGGTTGTTTTCTTGCAGACATTTCATCACCAAATTAGATAACAACATTAGGGCAACCTGATGATCAACCCATAATCATCATTCAGTGTCATCGTTCAACTCTGAACTAAAAATATTATCTTATATTGGTATGAGCACTTCACTTACACATAGTAAGAAACAAAAAGCCACTTGCCAAATTGCTTTCTGAGAGTGAATGGGAGGGTGTCATTTTATACATTTTTGATGTAGGAGTAAAATAGGTAAAATGGACGGATTGCCTAGCTAGTTCCTCGGACGGGTTGCCTAGTTAATTCCTCTAACAATGCTATAGCTAGTGCGTTTTCACTTTCTGTTTACGTTTCTCTTATTACCGCTGCATAATGTTTCTGGAAAGTAGGCACCAGCCATCTTTTCAGTTCAGTATTGTGCCATGGCCGAGATATTACTCACCTACTCCAACAGTCTTGGAGACTGCCAGTCTTGCCTCAAAATAGCAATAACTCACCAGATATCAGGGTTCTCATCCCCAAATCCCATGTACTCTAACATAACACTGAAACCCCATGGGTTCTTGCACAAAGCATGCTGAAATTGTCATTTTGTTGATCCTGATGTAAAAGCTGCTGAAACTTCTCTGCCATTAGCATATCTCCCTCCTCGCATCTTCATTTTACAAACATTTGTATGTCCCAAAATGTTTTTCAAAAGAGTACTGGACTTCCTTGTTTTTTTTTTCCTTGAAAATATTTTGCTTCTCATCGAAGAAGTTTCAGCAGTTCTAACTGCATGATAGGAAATTCAGTTAGAACAGATGAAGCTTCTTGGATGAGAAGCAAAATGTTTCCAAGAAGAAAAAATCAGAAAAACCAATTGTCTTTTGGAAAAGCACCTTTGGTACAACCATGACCTGAAGGATTGAGAATCTCCATAAACAACAATTTGTATGTTTTTGCTTAAAACGTCTTCTCTGAAGATC
Organism: Bothrops alternatus; assembly: GCA_034064705.1. Taxonomy (NCBI): domain Eukaryota; kingdom Metazoa; phylum Chordata; class Lepidosauria; order Squamata; family Viperidae; genus Bothrops; species Bothrops alternatus. The sequence goes on from JARGCV010000033.1 coordinate 2,593,138, forward strand.
CTTCCTCTCCATAGAAATGGGCTGAAATCAATGTTTTCACATGCTATGTATGTTATTTGCAGTCAGTAATCTACTTGTTACACATTTGTGCCAATTTAATTTTCTTTGCACTTTTTCTGTATGGATATTTCTAGGGCCTGGATAATTGTAGCAAGGTGAGCCTGAGATGATGAAAAATTGTTTATATTGAGGATGCAGTCTAGTCATACAAAATGAAATCTAAGTGAGCCATAAAGAATCACCTGTCACTGGGAATAAGAGACCTTCTAAGAACTAGGAACAGTCCTTTTACTTTATCATTGTTTATTATTATTTTGTTTATTATTTCTTATTTAGCTCATTGTTGACTTGTGGAATGGATTAAGAACTGCCTTCTGCTTCAATAAAATCCAGTGAAAAACTTAACATAGATGTCAGTGTCCACAGCATACTGCTATTTACCTTGGGCTTTCCAATGAATATGTGAGTTTGTCCTAGGTATAATTGTGCTACTAATAATGTTCATGGATACTGAGGAAAGGGTGTGTATTTCATACAGTTTCAGAAGTGTATCATATAACAGATAGTTGGAAGGGACCTTGGAAATCTTCTAGTCCAGGGGTTCTCAACCTTGGCAACTTTAAGACTTGTGGACTTCAACTCCCAGAATTCCTCAGCCAGCAAAGCTGGCTGAGGAATTCTGTGAATTGAAGTCCACAAGTGTTAAAGTTGCCAAGGTTGAGAACCCCTGTTAAATCTAGTCCAACCCCCTGCTCAAGCAGGAGATCCTAAACAATTCCAGACAAGTGGTATCCAGTCTTTTCTTAAAAGCCTCCCACAGCTTCTGAAGGCAAGCTGTTGCACTGGTTAATTGTTCTCACTATTAGGAAATTTTCTCTTAGTTCTAGGTTGCTTCTCTCCTTGATTAGTTTCCATCCATTGCTTCTTGTTTTGCCTTCAGGTGCTTTGAAAAATAGGTTGACCTCCTGAAATATTTGAACACTGCTATCATGTCACTCCAGGTCTTATTTTCACTAGACTAGACAAACCCAATTCCTGTAACTGTTCTTCATATGTTTTTGCCTCCAGCCTCTAATAATTTTTGTTGCTGTTTTCTGCACTCTTTTCAGAATCTCAACAACTTTTTTATAACATGGGAACCAGAATTGGATGCAGTATTCTAAGAGTGGTCTTATTAAGGTTTTATAAGATCACTTCATGTTAACCTAGGATTGCATTGGCTTTTTTGACTGCTGCTGCTGCACACTGTTGGCTCATATTTAAGTGATTGTCCACTAGGACTCCGAGATCTCTCTCACATTTACTGCTAGGTTTGAGCCAGGTTTCACCTAATCTGTACCTGTGCATTTGGGTTTTCTTGCCTAAGTGTAAAACCTTACTTTTCTCTGTATTGAATTTCATTTTGTTAGAGCCCAATGTTCATGTCTGTTGCGATTCGTCTGGATCTTGAGCCTGTCTTCTGGGGTGTTGGCTATTCCTGCCAGCTTAGTGTCATGTAATTTTGACAAGTTCCCCTTCTATTCTCTATCTAAATCGTTTATGAAGATGTTGAAGAGTACTGGGCCTAAAACGGAACCTTTGAGTATCCCACTGCTTACTTCCCTCTATGTAGATGTGGTTTCATTGAGGACTACATGTTGAATATGGTTTGGCAGCCAGTTACAAATCCATCTGGTGGTGATGCTGTCTATCCCTCATTTTTCTAGTTTACCAAGAAGTAGGTGTTGTGAGTGTCCCTAGACCAGCTTGGGAAGTGTCAGAGGATGAGGATGAGCAGCCAGGCCCCTCTGGGTGTTTTCCCCTCCCGGCAGCCGAGGAAGAGCAGCCAGGCCCCTCTGGGTATTTTCCCCTCCCGGCAGCTGAGCCAGACAGGGAGGAGATTTACAGGCAGTCTGGGTCAGATTCACAAAGTGAGGGGTCAGATTTGGATCAAGAAGATAGATGGCTTGATCCGAGATTCCGAAGGTTTGATAAACGAAGGTGTCAGTTAAGTGGAAAAAGGAAGTAATGGGGGGAAGTGACGTATCGGACACTATATTAGAAGGGGACAGAGAGACTACGCCTTTGTCACGAGCAACGTTAATCAAGTAGTAGCCTGATCTCTGGAGCAGTGCGTTTGAATTCAGTCTTCTGATGTTTTGGAAATCTACGGAAGAATAATGAGGTCTTGGACAATGTGATAAAGAAAGAGTGAGTTAATTGGAAGGTGTGGGAAGAGCATGTTTTTAATCTAAATGTAAATAAATGAGACTTGGCTGTTTCTGCCAGCAAAATGCCAGCAGCGTGCTTTGAAGTGAATCCTTTTGAAATGTGTTAAATAAACCTCTTAAAGACATATTTATGTGGATTTTAATGAGCTGAGAGGGGCCAGACAGAACAGTAGGTTGTGGTCTACTTTGTCAAATGCCTTGCTGAAGTCTAAGTATACTATGTCCATAGCATTTCACTGGTCTACTAATTTAGTCACTTTGTCAAAGAATGAAATAAGATTGGTTTGGTAAGATCTGTTTTTGACAAATCCATGTTGGCTTCTGATTATAACTTGCTTGCTTCATTAGAACCATATCTAAATTATCCTGATAAAATAATTGGCCAAGAAAAGCTCTAAGTACATTACTAGCCATTAATACAGTATGTAAAGTCTTAGCAGGTTGTAGTACTTAGCTAACTTTGATATATATTAAAAAAAGCTAAGTAATGTTAGACCCATTTAATAGTTAAACAGACAAACACTAAGAAATCTCCTTCCCTAAATGTAGGGATGTTTTTTTTCTTAAAAAAAGCTATGAGAAGACAAATTATTCCCATACATTGCAAAGAAAATTAAATGAGAATATCCACACATTCACAGAACTGAATTTAACTTGATGGAGTCTTTGTGTTTTAATTGGGAGAAATTGCAAAGATAAAATTCAAATAAATGCATGAAAATGTCATTATTCATGAAAAAATAAAGAAAATTAGAACAAACCCCAGATTCTTATGTTACAATAACTTGCTTCCTTTAAATAGGCAAGGATTTTTCTTTCCTACCAAATAGCTTATAGCAAAAACTATTTGCTAAACTTGAAGGATATGAATTGTTCATTGTGAATAACTGGTTCTTTCTTCTCTTTGGAGCTTTTGTTAATACAAATAATATGAATATTATCAGCATCTATATTTAAAGACTGAACATAGATGAGCAAACCAATGAGGAATGTAAAAATGTCCCTTGGGTACAATAATGGAAAATAAAATATAGTGCAAATTATTATCTCCAATAGGGCATTTAAATGTAATTCTAGAAACATATTACAGATTTGCGATAGAACATAAGATAATAGATTTCCTCTGTTTATTTTTTAAATTCACTGCATATTTATAATTAAGGCTGTTGTTAATTTAATCTCAGTGCTGTTTTTTAGTTATCAAGATTTTCATATTGAATATTACTGAAGAAAATTGAAATAGTTTGAAAAACTGACAGCCAATGCTAGGAAAAAATAGAAGTTTTCATGTGATAAATGAGGACTAATGTACTAAACATCCAAAATTCAAAGCTGTTCGTATATATAAAAAAATGTATAAAGTCAAACCACCTTCAAGTTGATCTTGATTCCTGATTACCTATGTAGATATTTTCTTGGCTTGGTTCCATTGTCTCCTTCTGAGATATTTATTTGACTTCTCTATCTAGCCTTTAGCATCAATCTTCCAAAATTGTGTTCCTTCCAAATACTGATGCTTATCTTTCTAGAACAGCGGTTCTCAACCTTTTTCAGGCTGAGACCCCACTTACGCCGCCCATGCGCAGCACGACCCCGACCTGCGCGGCACGCGTGATGGCCCAAACCGCGCATACGCAGCACGATGGGCCGATCCGCGCATACGCAGCACGATGGGCCGATCCGCGCATGCGCGGCTCACACAACGGCCCGAACTGCGCATGCGCGGCGCGACGGGCCGAACGGGGAAAAAATGGCGGACTGCGGTGTCCGGCGACCCCCGCGAAACGGTCGTTCGACCCCAAATGGGGTCGCGACCCACAGGTTGAGAACCGCTGTTCTAGAACAACTAAGCTTGGCCAGATGCTGCCATTTGCCTAAGGCAAAAATATCTTGACTTCCCCAAAGGCATCTCCAAACAGAAACTTGAACTCTTTTTGGGTGAGTTACTTTCAATCTAGAAAGGAATGTCAGATCGATATGTATACAGTAATCTCATTAGGAAGATACATAGATACCTTATATATGTATATATAAAATCTTAAGAATTGTTCAAACTGCTCTTGTCTTAATTTTGGGCACCACCATTACTATTTTATTAAATAAAAATAGAACACATACATCTTTCCTTCTGATGTATGCCATGACTTTGGGGCAAAAGCAAATGTAAGCTATTAGGAAATCTTCAAGTGTTTCATATTAATATATTGGATATTTCTCACAAGGAAGATTTTAAGGACAAGAGTGTGATATTTACATTGGTAGAATGAATTGAGATGAGGCCAGGTCCAGGACTAGTATCCTTCCTCCTTCTGAAGTCAAACTTCAGTAACTCTGAAAAATGTGTGATAATAGATCTGATAGTCTCTCAAGTGCTGTAATTAGCTATAATTATTACAATAGCATATAAGGAAGAGAGGAAGAAAAAAGGGCAGTGAAATTAATGCTCTGCAGAAGTCATGCCTGCAGCCCCTCTCTATTAATTTGTTTGGCAGTCCTATTGAAGGCTATGTTAATTACACATTTGAGCACCTGTTATCTTGACATTTCTTAGAAGTTGCAATGAGTTGAATGGTGGACAGCAAAAGATTAGGGTTCATTCATATAACTAGGACAGGCATGCTGTGTTTCAACAAATGACTTCTAGTAGCTATCCATCAACACTTTTCCTACCATCAGAAATTTGGCAAATGGCTGCTGGGGGGGAAGACATTTGGTTGCGGTCTTCCAGCTTTTTGAATTCCTCCCTCAAAGAAATTCATTTTTTTCCATATGATATCAGCAGTAATACTAGACAGCATCAGTTTGAATCAGTTGACTCATAACCACAGCCACAAAAAAATACATAGCAGCATATTCCAGTGAGACAGGCATGCCAATTCATACATTACTTTGAACAACATGACTTTCAGAAGCTTTGAGTGGCTCCTAATTCTGTTTGAATGCCTCACCATGTAATTGCCTTCAATTAAAGTAGAATTCAAGTGGGAATCTTAGTAATCTCCTCATTGCGAAAAACTTGAAAACATGAGGTACTTGAATGTCTCCAGACTATGCAATTAAAATCCCTTCTGAATTACTACTGAGAGCAAAAGATCAAACATTTATGATACCCCAACATGCAAGAAATTGTCTTGGCTTCATTGACAATTACATTCAGATCCATTCAGATGTGCCTGTTATACACAACAATGTACACAATCACACACATACTGAACCATGCCAGTACTGGTTACAAATCTGTGACGAAGGAAGTAGTAAATTATATTTTATTAAACATCTCTTTGCAAGTGTTTATGGTAGAATTACATATATTTATATACACATTATAGCTTCATTTAATGTTAAATGCAATAGAAGTATTACAATTTCATTGAATGCCATTTCCTTTCCATATGATTGATAATTAAAGCTGTCAACTTATGTAGATTTAGATTATTTGTCTTGTTTATGGTACAGCCCCCCACCCAATATATAAATACACATGATATTTGTTAGAAGTTACCTTTGGATGAATAAAACAGAATTTTGTTATAATGGTATATGGAGAGAGTTAGCAGAAGCTGAACAGAACTGAAGAAGCTTCTTGGAAGAGAAACAAAACACCTTCAGCGAAAAACGAAGTCCAGTTGCGTTTTAAAAAAAACACCTTTGGGACCTGGATGACTGAGAATTTCCATAGACATTGAACTGGCACTATAATTTTCTTCCATATAAATATGCTAGGACTGAGAACACATGCATTATGTCACATATAAGGAAAACAACAAGATAGTGATTTCTTCATTTTTCTTCCTTTTATTCAGATTATTTATTTTCTTAGATTATTATGTGTGCATTTTTATTTCCAGTACCAATCACATAAAACCTGTGTTCTTGGATGGTTGGTTGAATGAATGGATGGATGTAATTTCAGCATTGTGATACTTAATCTAAATTTCTCTGGATTTATACACTTTTTTCTCCCAATTCCTCCTTGGATATCTCAATGAGGAAAAGATATCTTTTAGATTAACAGCTGTTTTTCAATTGAATGCTAAACAAATTTGAAGCTTATGTATTATTAGTGAAACCAATCCAGGTTCATGAACTATAAATTTGATATGTTTCCAGTATCTGCTGTTAAATCCAGCCACAGTTTGTATAACTTCAGATGACATAATGAGCTGTGGTTACTCAGAAATGAAGATGGAATTTTCGTTGCAGCAGCTCTCCCACATTACCATGGCGGGAAGCTGGGCTTGTTGTTGCAGTGCTAAATTAGGGTTTAACACTAGGTTCAATCCAATACTCTTACTCCTAATACATTTCACCAATTAGCAATTTCAAGTAGCATACAACTGTTAATTTTCACCAGTCTCAAAACTGTTGAGTGAATTAACCAAATGTCAGGATGCAACAGCTTATTACGGTAGCTACTTCTTAATGATATGTGTGCACTACAATCTGCTCATCTACTAATGTTATAACCTCTGATAGAAATTCCAGGATGAGTGTAAAATTCATAATTCAAAAAAGTGGGGGGGAATCAGTAAGGTAATAGGTTTAGGGCTCTATTTGAGCTCTCAAATGTTTCTTGGAGTTTTGATAAATTAAGTGCTGTTCTTCTGAAATATTCCATCCTATCAAAGGATTTTTGGCAAGGCTGGCATACTTACTGTTAATTTAAATGTCTAAAAATTTTGAACGTAGTAGTGCTTGAGGACTGATAACTGTATTTTTTTAAGCAAGCCAGATTTTTTATACAAACCTACATAAACACATCACATCAAAGAGTGGGAGATAGGGAATACCCTGGAAATTCTATTAATTAGACTGGGGAGATGGCAAATCACTATCTTGAAAAAGTAATACTGTAATGCTTCGTAAATACAGTCAACAGGAATCAAGCTCAATTCAAGGTGTTCTTATTTTATCAGAACATAGTACGAAGGCAATTTGGAAATAAACCTCCGTTTGGTTATCGATGACAGACACAGATACAGAACCTTTATTATACACATTAGAAAACTGCAACATTACATTACTTTTTGACATAATTGTCATTCAAATTGAGGCACTTATCATAATGTCTTACAAGGTTTGAAATTCCTTAGTAGTCGCTCGGCGGCAAATCTGGGCTATACGGATGTGTGTGTGATCAAAAACATCCCAACGGAACTGCTTCAAAAGTTCTTGGGTGCGTCTAGCAGTGTGCGGGCGAGCATTATCGTGAACCAACACCACACCAGAAGTGGTGCCATAGAAAATCCTGTCAAATGTAAAGATGCCAAAGTAGTACTGCTAGTGAAGTTCATGGAGCATGGTTTGACCATCAATTCTGATGTCTACTGTGAAACGTTACAAAAATTCAGACGAGCCATCCATAACAAGCGTCGGGGCATGCTGCTTTCCAGTGTGGTGTTGGTTCACAATAATGCTCACCTGCACACCTCTAGACGCACCCAACAAGTGATAAATCATGATCATGATCATAAGATACACCACTCAGTGATAGTTTTAGGTTACTAAATAATCAACATAAAATCATAATAGGATATTAAATAAAAACATGAGCTACAAACAACAGTTATAGTCATAAGAAGCTAAGGAAATAGGTAATAGGAAAAATGAGAAAGATAATAGTAATAGGTAATACAGCCCTACTAGGTGGTTTGATATCCCAGGGAATAAGACAGTCTTGTGGGAATTAATTTAGCAGAGTGATGGCATGGGGAAAAAAATTGTCTTTGGGTCTGGTTGTTTTGGTATGCAATGCCCTATAGCATAGGTGTCAAACTCACCACGTTATGTGAGGTGTCCCTACATATTGCAACATTTTTTGCAATGCCAGAGCTGGGGGGCATGCCCTCCATATGATGCAACCAGCCCATGGGCTGGCAGTTTCACACCCCTGCCCTATAGCGTCGTGTTGAGGAAAGAAGTTGAAACAGTTTATGTCCAGGATGTGAGGGGTCTGTACTGTAGATATTTTCACAGCCTCTTTCTGTCTCGTGCAATATACAGTCTTCAATGGAAGGCAGGCTGGTTGCAATTATATTTACTGCAGTCCTAACTATCCGTTGAAGTTTGTGTCTGTCTAGTTTGGTTGCTGTGCCAAACCAGACAGTTATAAAGGTGCAAATAACAGTCAATAATTCCTGTGTAGAACTGTATTAGCAGCTCCTTGGGCAATCTGAGCTTTCTGAGTTTAAATCTGAATTTCTGAGTTTAAGTCACATTTAAAGCACATTTTTGAAGAAGAAATAAATTAATGTGAATGAGTAAAGCTTGCCAGGATTCAATAGCCTGGGAAACATAAAATCACATGTAAAGTATTATGCTTTAATTATTTAGATTTGCATTTATAATTCCTTCTTAGCATAGAATGACTAATCTTGCATGAAGCTAAACTAAATTCTAAACAACCAAGATACTGTACAGCTATTTTTATGCTCTGCTTTAATTTTAGTTATTAAATTAGATGCTTTTATCTGCATATGTTTGGATAAATTAACACATAAATGATTTACAGCCCTCTTAAATACAGAAAGCCCTACATTTTAACAGTATTATATGTTCTTTCATAACATCTAATTTACTGTAACAACATTTTTCACTAACTGTCTTTGAAGAAAGTCGAAGGAAATATATTAAACTGAATGAGAGCTGTGAAAATATCTTCCCTGTCAGAAATATTGAAATCAGAAGTTAGTATATGGTTAACCTAAATTGGCTTCTAGTTAGAAAGAAGAACTATAATTGTTCCCATTATAGTAACAAAATTTCACTAACTAATTTAGTATTAGTGGGATAAACTGGGATAAAGAGAAATTGCATGCCTTCTTAATTTTATACAATATAGTGGTGAGTGTTAATTTAACCTCAATTTTTGGATATAATATGTAAATAAAAATGCATGGGAAGTTAAAGCTGCTCACTGATTAATTGACTGTGAAAAACTAATATAAAAATTAACAAATCAGCTTGTTTATAACATTTATTTATACTTTTATATTTGATAGCATTGAACTGCTAAGTCTTATATATTTTTGTTGTTGGGAAAATATGTTAATTTAATGTTAAAAATATTTACTTCAGAAGACAACTAACTATAGTATGTGGTCAATCAAAAATTGAAATAACATAATAATGAAATTAATAAAATAAAACTAATGCAAGTTTTATTAACTGATCAATTTATTATCTGTTCAAATTAAATAAGACTATATATGCAAAAATGTAGAAATCCTGTGGTGCTAAGTAAGTTAGCTGAATGAAAAATTGCTGGTTTACAGAATTCTGCTTTCTGTTATTAGAGGTAACATACAAACATGGCTCCCAGTAACAGCCATTATATAGGAGAGATAGGTAGAAGCTTGGCATGATGCAACCATGAACATAAACTGGCAGTTTGAAGTCATGATGAAAATTCCTTAATCTCATATTTCATGATCAAATTCAACCATATTTTTAACTGGGAAACTGTTGATATTTTAGACCAAGCCAAATCCCAAAATGCCAGGGAATTCCTGACAAATCAGCCACAGAGTAGTTCACACAGAGTGAAACCTTATACAGGTAGTCCTGGATTTACAACCACAATTGATAGTAAGTTTTCCATTGCTAAAGAATTGAAGTTATTAAGTTGCCCATTTTATGAGCTTTCTTGCCACAGTTGTCAACATGGCTATTAACTAAATCAAAGTCAATTTCCCATTAACTTTATTGTCAGAAGATTGCAGAAGGTGATCACATGACTTTAGGATACTGCAACCATAAATATCTGCCAGTTGCCAAGTGTCCAAATTTGATCATGTGACCATGGAAATGTTGCAACAGTTATAAGTGTAAAAAAAAGTCCTAAGTCCTTTTCTCAGTGCCATTGAAACTTCAAACTTTAAATGAATGATTGTAGGTCGAGGACTAATTATATACATACCATTTAAAGGATCTAGCCCAGGGGTAGGCAACCTCAGCTCTTTTATGACTCATGGACTTCAACTCCCAAAATTCCTGAGTCAACATGGCTGGCTCAGGAATTCTGGGAGTTGAAGTCCATGAGTCATAAAAGAGCCGAGGTTGCTTACCCCTGATCTAGCCAAATGTTAAGGAAGGAAATAAACAGCATTGAGCACATCCTTTCCTGTACTCCACACCTAGATAAGCAGGAAAAAGCACCAAGGATGACCAGGACTGGCAAGGTGAGCTACCATATATGAGGAACCACCAAACTTTTCTGTCCAATGCACTGATAATGTTACATAGCCTGGTAACAAAATGAAGCTACAGGAAAACAGCTACGATTATAAAATATTAAGACTCCCAACAGGCATAGGTCAGCTCATAAAAGATTACTCTGTTTAGCAATAAAATAAGGGGGAGATGTTTAACAAGGCAGGAGAGGGCCAGGACAGTAGGGGCCATCTTTACTGGCTTCAAGCACTTCAAATTTTGTACTTCAGACAAAATTTGGTTGTGTGTGGAGTTGTAAGACATAAAATCATTGTTTAACGCAGCACATGTCTGTGAACACATTTTAATTTTCTGACTATAATGGGGGAAATCCACAGTTGCAATGATTACATAATTCATTTTCACCAGCTAAATAAGGACCTTACTGGTCCTTGAAGAGGAAATATTGGGAGATTTCTTCTCAAACTTACTACTGAAGCAACTGAAAATTTAGAGAACTTTTTGAATAGAAAGTCACTGAAAATCTTCACAGTTGAGTAAAGAGGTATTTAAGGTTTTACAGCTTTTTCCTTGTGAAAACAGGTTTATAATATTTTCTGCAACCAAGACCTATCAAAATAAACTGAATTTTCAGCTTTAAGATTTCCCTTAACATATCACACTTCAGACTCTGAAATAGGCTATGCTTTGTAAACTCACAAAGATATCTAAATTGTGCATTAAGTATAAGAGGAAGAAATACCATTATAAAAACTTGTTTTCTTTTAGTATTTTCAGTGAAATATTTCTGTAATCTGGGAATATATTTAATAAAAACACTTGTTTTGACACTTGTTTCTTTGCTTGGGTAAAATGTAATTGTTTTTGACAAGATATTAATTCAATCTTGAACTGAACACACTCAAAACTGTAGAGAAGATAGTATTTTTTTAGGAGAGGACCTCCTATTCTACTACATCTTACAATACTAGGAAACACAATATCAACAGTAGAGATCTTCAAGTTTCCACATTCTATAATATCTCAGGACTTAAAATGAATACCTAACATCAAAAATTTCATCAAAAAAGCACAACCAAGAATGTCCTTTCCACACCAACTCAGAAAGCTCAGACTGCTGATACAGTTCTACAAAGGAATTATTGAGTTTGTCATTTGAACCTCTATAACTGTCAGACACAAACTTCAAAGGATAGTTATGACTGCAGTAAAAATAATTACAACTAGCCTGTCTTCCATTGAGGACCCATGTACCACACAAGCCAGAAAGAGGGCTGTTAAGATATCTATAGACCTCTCATATCTTGGACATAAACTGTTTCAACTTTTTTCCTCAAGACGATGCACAGGACATTGCACGCCAAAACAACCAGACACAAGGACAGTTTTTTCCCCATATCATCATTCTGCTAAACAACTAATTCCCACAATACTGCCTATGCTCTGGGATGTCAAACCACCTAGTAGGGCTGTATCACTATTGTCCTTCTCATCTTTCCTATTACCTATTTCCATAACTTCTTATGATTATAACTTTGTTGTTTGTATATTATGATTTATGTTGAAGCAAAACATCTTCAAAGAATAAAGTCCACTTGTCTTTCAAAAAACCACCTTTGCGACAATGTGGCACAATGTTTAGTAAAGTTCTCTGAATTGTCATGGTTCCGATAGATGAGACCAGTAGAAATAAGATCTCTGAGGCAATTGCTTTCCTCAAAGAACACTTTTAATGGCTACATAGTATCTGCACGAACAAAGGTGAAACCAAGTCTGAAGTTCCTACCCCCTGGTTACAAAGTTTCAAGTTGAACTTCCCATCCCTGCAATGTGTCATAAATTACAATCCCCAATTAACTGCTTTGGCGGGCTGAAGCTTCCATTAGAGTATCTGCCAAAAGTTAGATAGAATGACCTTGGTTCTCACAGAATAATTCTTGTGTCTAAGATAAGATAATACCTCTCCTCCCTCCCAACATTGTGGCAACCAGGAGCAAAGTGAAGATGGCTATGGCCAGATCTATGTGATGGTTGACACAAAAAACATTTATTTTGCATTGTAGTTAGGAATAAACTATATGTAGTGATGGGACAGTATATTCTGAAAAATAAAAAGTTACGTTGCTATGAATTATATAAAAGCTATTAATACTGTGGTAATAGTTTAGTTACAGTTGAATATAAACATAGAATCTTCTCTCGATAATTGTCACAGTAACTTAAGAGTAGAGAAGAAGATAATTAGAGAAAGAAGCAAGAAAACTTTTCCTTTGCAACATTAATTTCTGTTTCTAACAATTAACTTAATAACCTCAAATGGCTTTAGACAAGAGGTATTTGTTGAGATTATTTAAAATCACCCTGTAAGGACATATCTCAAGAGGCATTTTTTTTGTAAAAGTTTTATTGGTTTTTTACAATAACAACCTTAGTGCCTGGTGTACAGCGTGTTGTCTTGGTTCATAATTTTTTTAGAAAAGAATATACAATTAATAATAGTTAATAAATAATTAATTTTTATATTTTCATAATTAGTATATCAATAATATAGTTCCTTGATCTTCTCTTCACCCAGTAGTATTCTCCTTTTACAACATTAAACAAATATAATTTCTAATATTTGATATTTTTCATATTTAAATGATTAAATAAAAACATTCTCTTCTGTATTTATACCAACAATAATAGCATCCATATATAGCATTTTTTTCTTATCAACTTATGTTATTTTCGTAAGAGTCATCTTATTGATTCACCATATATCTTATTTTCATAAATCTTGTTTAAGCTCAATTTCTCCATAATATTCAAACAATTCTTGTTAATCATATTTTTCCCAGTATTTAACACCTAAATATCCAAATTTTCCATTTAAATATATCATCCCAGTATTTTCATATTTCATATATTATAGAGATACTATACTACTTATCTATCATAACATCTATCCATAACATCTTTTAGTCAATTTATATTTCATTTCTGTTTGTAAAAATTAGTTAAATCACTGTATATCCTTTTTTCAGAATTCTTATTAAGCCTAATTTCCCCTCAATATTTCAATCATTCCTTAATCCTAAATCTTTTCAAACTTAATTTGTCTTTAAAACACTATATTACTTATATCTCTTATGCCACTTATTCTAAAGCCCTTTTATGGCCAAAGTTATTTGTTTATTTAGCCATATTCAAACAAGTATTTATTCATATAATATTTCATCTGGTAGGTCGAATCCAGTCTCTTCAGCCCGCCTCTAATCTTCTTCCTTTGCCAAATTGTTTTCCAAATTAATCTTTTCAACTTGTCCAGTTCTTGTATTTTTGTAGTTATTGTTAAGAGTAGAGGATACGATGTATGCTTTTTGCCTCCCAAACAATGATTCTCCTAGCAGTGTCCATTTTGTTAAGTCTTCTTTCTTCTCAGGTTTATTTTGATATTCTAATGCATAAGGTATATTTTCCATATTTATTGTTGTATCCAAGTCTTGTACTTTTTTTTGTTTGTATTAAGTTATAAGTCCCTTCATTTGTAACTTCACCAATTAAGACATTTTTTTCTAGTTCACATTCTGTTGTCTGGATTATTTGTTCATTCTTTACCATCATTCTTTGGATGTTTTTTGATTGTAGATTTAAGTTAGAAGTATATTCACTTATAGTATCAAAGTTATGTTTAATTTCCTTGTGGTTTAGGTCTATTGTAGTTTGTATCTGTCGTAGCAATGCATAAATTTTATCTTGGAAAGTATTTGTCTTGTCTTGCAGTGTATCTAAAGGTCTTTGATCTTTCAGGCTAAATCTTTCAGGAGTAGATATTCAGTGTGGTTTTCTATCGTTTTTTGATGAGTATATCATATCCATGTTGTCTCCTCCTTTCGAGTAGTCCATCATAAATGCCATAGTCTCTGTAATTAGCCTTGTCAAGCTAGCCAAAACTCAAAATCCATACAGTCCAATTTTGTATAGTTCTTTATAGAGTTCTTGTTTTTATATATAATTTTTGTAATCCACTGTAATTTTCAGTTGTCAAGGTTTCAGTAAAATCAATGTTTTATAATAATTCTTTCTTTCAAGAGTCAGTTGTCAATTCAATATATTTAGCCAGCTTAAATCCTTCTCAATAATTTGTCATAGATCAAAGTTTTTCAATTTAAACCAGAATCAAAGTATTTCTTTTCCTTCAAACACTTTCCAAACTTATAGCTGGCCCAGTATGCAATCTCTTCTCTGTTCCTTAGCAACTATCTTCTTAAAGATTATTGGAGATCATGGGAACAGATTTTTTTTCTTTGTTTCTTTTCTGGGCATTGTTTTCAATGTGCTATAGTCTCATTGTCCATTAGATGTCAGCAAATATTTATTTTCCAGCTTTCAGACAAAAAGTTCTTATTTTTCTTTTTTTACATAATTCAATCAAAATCCTTTAGAATATAATCTTAGCAGTTTGTTTTAATGTCTAAATTTGATCAGATTGTAGTATTTTTAATTTAATTTCAATAAGGTTCTTTCCTCCTTAAAGGTTAATTCGCCTCTTCCATCTATGGGGGAATGGGAATGTAGTCCTCTCCCTTCACTTTCGGAGGTTGTTTGCTTTAGGGATATTTCCCAGGGACTAGTTGTAAAATAAAGGAGAGAAGATAAAATACTTTCACCAGTTCCAAGCATGCTGTTTACCGTTGTTCTTGGTAGTGCTCTTGGACTTTGGCTGCAGTAGCTTGGGCTAGATGCTGGCATACGGCTAGCATTTCTTCTGTCGGGTTCGGAGGGCTTCCCCCGGATCAAACGAAGCGATTGCTGTCATTTCGTGATCAACGGGATGCCCCTCCTTCAAGGTCACCTCTACGGGGCAATTTCGGACCCATCTATAGTCCCCCTGGCAGGGCGAAATTAGCCATGGGGAGCAAAGGTCCACTCTCACACGTCCATGCACTACGAGTGCAAACCGAAAGTCCCTCAAGAGGCATTTTTAAGTTTTAGTATGAATGAAATGATTTTTAGTTCTCTTTCTTTGCTGAAAGGCTGATAAAAATGGGATGTTTGAAATAATTATTTCATATAAAAATGGGAATAATACTTATCAAGAGATATTTATATCTCTTCATTATCACCAAGCCTTCATTATTGCTGTTAATCAATAAGAGACTGGACTTTTCTGTTTCTGATGAGGTTGCATTTACTTGTAAGGAGAGACTCACAGCTCTTTAAGAAATATATTTACATAACTATATCTAGAGCAGGAGCTATGATCATTCCTGAGTTGGTTGCATTTGTTCACAGTTATCCATCATTTTACTACAAACATTCTTCACTATTGCCACCTGTTCCCCATAGGGCTACTATCTTCTTCTCTATCCAAAATTTGCAATTGGTGTAGCAACAAGGTTTTCAAATGATGCTAGGGAGAATTATACAATCCCTGCACCACATCGGTTGACTGTTGCTTACCATTTTAAATCTAATAAACTATCTCATCTTGCAGCTCTGTTAAAGGTTGCCTCAGACTTCCAGGCCATAATGTGAATAGTAATAATTTGAGTAGATTTTTCATCTGCAAACTGATAGAGAATATGTTGTTGGGTGTTTTTTTATAGAACGTTAAATGCCAAGTTATTTAACCCAGTTTGATCAAATTAGCTGTTTTTAGAAAAAAAGGTGCCAAAACTCACACATCATACAACCCGTCTTGCCTACCCTACAAGGTTCCATCCAAAAAAGGTGCCGGAACTCCGTTCTGGGCGTTCTATGAAAAAAAAAAAGCCCTGGCTATAATTAAAACAATGCAAGCATATCTCATACGAGGTGAACTCAAGCAATTATAACACTGAGTAACTGTACATTTCTATAGCAGACCTATAGAAAAACGCTTTGCTTATTATTTTGTGTTGGTTTCTCATTAGTCTTTTCCTGTGGTTAGAGAGCACAGGGTTCCAAAACACACACAATACGACCAACTTAATACTTTTAGAGGAGATTTTATCCCTTTTCCCACTCAATTTTCCTAAATTAAATTTGTTTTCCTCAAGGTGCAATTTGCATTACTAATTTGCCAAAACAAAAAGATTTTTACTCCATATGTCCTTTAATCCCATGTTGATAATCTAATATGCAAGCTCTTTGCATGTTTTGTTATATTGTAAAAAAAATATGCTGTCATAAACACCACTAAAACCACATAAGAAAATTCAGTGACATAATACAAAGCCAAAGAGTCCAGGGAGAAACACATTGAGAAACCTATACTCTGAACCCTCCATAGGTTTGGACTCATTAATGAGTTGTAGAAATATTTACAATTACAATTTAGAATTCAATATACATGATGTTGGTTTTAATACACTGCAGATTTTAAGGTCCCTTGCAGACTTTCAAAGGATCATACAATAAAATCATAAAGTTGGTTGGTGCTTAGTGCTAGACCAACATCTGCTTGTTGCAAAAAAAAAAAATGTACTAAAGCATTTCTTACTACTCTTATTTACGGGACCGTCTGCTGCCTCATGAATCCCAGCGGCCTGTTAGGGCCCACAGAGTGGGCCTTCTCCAGGTCCCATCAGCCAGACAGTGTCGCCTGGCGGGGCCTAGGGGAAGAGCCTTCTCTGTTGCGGCCCCGGCCCTCTGGAACCAACTTCCCCCAGAGATCCGTGTCGTCCCCACCCTCTCCGCCTTTCGTAAATTGCTTAAAACACACTTTTGCCGGCAGGCCTGGGGCAGCTAACACCTTGCCCCTAGCCAGTGTAAGTTTGTGGAATGATTGGTTTCTTTTTTAACTTAAGGGTTTTTTTATATTTATGTATTTAATGTAATTTCTATCATGTTGTGAGCCGCCCTGAGTTCTCCGGAATAGGGCGGCATAGAAATTAAATAAATAAATAATAATAATAATAATAATAATAATAATAATAATAATAATAATAATAATAATAATACTCTGACTTTAGAGATTTCCAGTGAAGAGTAACATACTGCTTCTTGAGGCAGCCTGTTCCAACAGTTGACAGTTTTTAGTGAGAAAACTCTTAACATCTAACTTGAGTCAATTTTCTTTTACTTTCAACCCATTACTTCTTTTCCTGCTCTCCGGGGCAAGAGAGAATAAGTTCCTTCCCACTTCTAAATGACAGTTCTTTACACATATGAAAACTGTTATCTTATTGCCCCTCATATACAGGATAAGCAAAGCCTGTTAACCATATCCTGTTCCTTTAAAGTTTAAACATTTGTGATAGGACTTGATTTTCAGTCACTTCACTGTCTTGGCCACTGTGTCACAGTCCTTTTCGGATGATGGTATTCAGGACTGGAAACCTTGTTCCAGGAATGGGGGTTGGGGGCTGACTGAGACATAGTGGAGTAGGACAATTACTTCATGCAATCTAAACTCTGTATTTCCTGTTAATTCCCCTCAAAATAAATTATGCCTTTTTAGCAGCTTCAACACACAGTTTCCTTTGCAACCAGAAACAGAGGTAATTGAAAGGGCTGGTATTATCCAACCTAACAAATCTAAATTCTGTTCTCAACAACACAAACCATTCAAAGATTATTTCAACTTGTGGGCAGGTTTGTAGGAGTTTATATAAAGAACCAGGAGAGACCTTCTTGGAGGTTGGAATGGGAAGTTTGTATTAATAGATTAGAATAATTGATTTCAAAAGCTAGTAAATTATTGAACCTGTACAAACCTGCTGATTAGTTCATTGAATTAATTTAATTTGCAAATTCAATGAATTAAATTAAAGTAATCTGCATCTGCATCGAATCCCAAGGCAGTATAAATAAATAAATGTAATATAGATTACACAGTAAGAGGTACACAAATTATCTATTATAAAACAAAAATGTTTGGGAACAAATGAATGTTGCCCACTGACATGAGGTTAAATTGATTAAAATTAATGTTTCAATTAGCAGTGAAAAAAGTTGGCTCACATTTTTGAGTTAAACTGGTTTGATTTATCATTGTGAGTCGTAAAAAAAAGTTGATAATTTAGCAGAGGGGACAACTTTGTGAGGTAGATGCTATATTTGGAATTTTGAGACCATGTTATAGACATTCTGACAAATTGGACGATATGGTCATTCATAAAGCATATACACACACTCTCTCTCACACACACGGAAAAGTAAGTGCACCCTATGTAAATATAAATATTTATCTTGATTCAAACAGTATATAAAGGTAATGTAACTGAAAAAGAGATATTAAAAATGACTTTGCAATAATTTATTCAACAAAAGATTAACATATATGCTGTATCTTTATTTGGGAAAAGTAACTATAGCCTTTGCTCTAATATCTCCAGAAGACAGGCTTAGGATACAGGAGGATCTGGACAGACTTGAACACTGGGCGCTATCTAACAAAATGAAATTCAATGGTGAAAAAAGTAAGGTTCTACATTTAGGCAAAAAACCCCAAATGTACAGGTATAGTATAGGGGGTACCTTGCTCAATAGTAGTAACTGTGAGAGGGGCCTCGGAGTCCTAGTGGACAATCACCTAAATATGAGCCAGCATTGTGCTGCAGCTGCCAAAAAAACCAACACAGGCTGGGCTGCATTAACAGAGGGATAGAATCAAGATCAAATGAAGTATTAATACCACTTTACAATGCCTTGGTAAGGCCACACTTGGAATACTGCATCCAGTTTTGGTCACCACGATGTAAAAAAGATGCTGAGACTCTAGAAAGAGTACAGAGAAGAGCAACAAAGATGATTAGGGGACTGGAGGCTAAAACATATAAGGAACGGTTACTGGAATTGGGTATGTCTAGTTTAGTGAAGAGAAGGACGAGGGGGGACATGATAGCAGTGTTCCAATATCTCAGGGGCTGCCACAAAGAAGAGGGAGTCAAGCTATTCTCCAAAGCACCTGAAGGCAGGACAAGAAGCAACGGATGGAAACTAATCAAGGAGAGAAGCAACCTAGAACTAAGGAGAAACTTCCTGACAGTTAGAACAATTAACCAATGGAACAACCTGCCTCCAGAAGCGGTGAATGCTCCAACACTGGAAGTTTTTAAGAAGAGACTGGAGAGCCATCTGTTCGAAATGGTGTAGGGTTTCCTGCCTGCGCAGGGGGTTGGACTTGATGGCCTCCAAGGTCCCTTCCAACTTTATTATTATTATTATTATTACTATTACTATTATTATTATTATTATCTGCTACTCTTTGGCAGAAGCAATATAAAATAGGCCTTTCTTGTAGCTGTTATATCAGTCTTGTCTACCTTGAGCATATTAGTGATATAAATAACTATAAGAGATGCCTCAGATTTATTTTAATCTAATATTGAATAGTCATGGATTTTGCTCTTTTTTTTATCTGCCAAATTTATATGGTCACCCATACAAGATTCTGTAATTCTGGAACAATTACAAAACAATATAAAAAGCCAATACAATAAATAAGAACATTTAAAACCCTAAAACAAAACTAGCACCAAGGTCATCACCTCTACACCTAATATTCAATGTTGTCAGTGCACTGATTCCCACTCCAATTGGCTGAACTGTATTTTTAAAACCTTGTGAAAAGTTAGCAGGGATAAAGCCAATCTAATCTCTGAAGGGAAGATGTTCTACAGAGCAGAAACCACAACAGAAAAGGCTTTCCTCCTGGGCCCCATAAAACAACATTCCCTGGCAGATGGGACCTTGAACATGGCTGTCATGCCTGACCTGATGGGATGAATAGATGTGATTGGAAAGATGCAGTTCCTTTAATAACCCAGTCGCATATTACAAAAGGCTTTATAGATCATCACTAGTGCCTTAAATTGCACTCAGAAGCATACTGGCAAATAATCCAACTCCTTCCCCAGCCCCTAGGATGCTATTTCATCCAATAAAGGATTTTGGAACTCGGGAGCTTTCAACTATTTCATAAAACTTCAAGTGATCTAATAAAGGTATTGCCTATGTGTATTTTGGAGTGTTTGTTTCTCATGTTCAACACAGCTAGCTTTTTACACGTTTATTTATATGCAATTTAACAAATTAGAGAAAGTGTACAGAACATGGATTCTGGAATTCTTTACTGCATTATCTTCTATGTAATAAGTTAATATTGCAACTGTGTGTGTGTGTGTGTGTGTGTGCGCGCGCGCGCAGTTAATCCCCAAGGACTAATCAAGTAGTATGTGGCTATATGTGTGTATGTATGTAACTATGTATTATGTATATTGTGTATATGTTTTTGGGATTTAGAGTAGTGCATAGGTGTGTTATATATGAGGAAATATATGCATGTATTATTTCATTGGCCAAATTTTGTTTTCAGGACATGCTTCCCTTCTTCGGTGCAATCTTCCCAATTTGCTGCACCATGTCAGGCCAATTAGCAAAACACCTGGCACTTCCAGTTTTCATGCAATGAAGTATTTCTAGTTCTGGCTGCAGGTGTATAATTCCCTGCTCAGGGGCTGCTGCAGCTATTTCCACAACTTATAACGTTGTCATGGATTTTGCATCATTGTGGATGGATAATCACTGCTGACATTTACGCTAATTAGAATGGATGAAGATGCAGCCCTTTTTCAATTTTTGCCCAAATTCTCATTTTGCTGACTGGTAAACTGTTGGGGGAGGGGAAATGTTCCTTTTTTACATGGCATTAAATGTTTGGAAAAAGAACTGAACCATGATTACCAGTGGCAGTTTTTATCTTAAACTAAAGTTGTAAGTTAAAGCATTACACCTACTAAGCCATAAACATATCATCCCTACATTTTATCTATGTGTTTTGAAGAATGGCTTGATATAAATTTAAATGATAGCCTTGGCAGAGTATACTATAATCATCCAAATCTAGATAGATAAGAGATCACATTTTGTCATGAGAAATGCTATTTTAATTGCCATTGAAATTAGTGGGAGTTCTTGACATATGATTTATTTATTTTTGTGGTGGGGAAGGAGGTGCACTATTTAGCAAATACGTTTTAAAATGCTTGTAATAAAAGGAGAAATAAGCTGCCTGTTAATTGTTGAATATTTCAGCAGTTTTCTCATTAAAGTTAACAGAAAATGTCCCCAGAAGCAGCCAAACATCCACACATACCCTAGTCAGGATTTTATTGAAAGATATTACTCTAGTTTAATAAGAGAAAACTAAAAGTAGACCTGGTTTCTACCATTTAAGGTCATAAAACACTTTCACATAACATGCAGTAAAAGAAGTCATACAAAGATTAACATCTCTTCCTATTTTAATCTGCTAATTGTGAATGGTATCCTATACAGTGGTATAAATAAAAGATATTTATGGGTTTGTGGTGATATTTTCAAAGCGTGTGTTGCATCCTGAAGTCCAATGAATAGAAAATCCACCTCAGTGAATGTTTTCCTCCAGAGAGAAGGGAAGTGGTATCTGCTAAATCTTGCTTCCCCTACAAACTTTTTGTACATCTCTTAAAAAAGACTTGATGGTATTCCAGAAGTTTTATTACAAGCTGTCAAGGTATTATCATTTAAATAAAGGAGGGAACCCCATTAATGAAAAGGGAAAATATCCAGGTGCTGCATGTTCATTTTCTCTGGCATTCTAGTGATGACATCATCATCAGTCTTCCTTCTTTCTGTTCATCCCCACCACTGATTTAACTTGTTTAATATTTTACTTTTTTTGTATTGCAGTCCAATTCCTTTCTTACATTGTAGTTAGGAATTGTGGGTGCCATGCTAACTGCTGGTGCTGATTCCTATGTTGTGCAGTTTCTTCCATTTTAGGGGGGGGTTTAGCCTTAACTTTCTATTTAATTGCGTATTTTGTCCCTGAATATTTTATTTTATTTTATTTGGGATACAAGTAAACAGAAAGGCTAAGAATTTCAGACCATTGGTACCTGTTTTGGATGTTCTTGTGTGAAGATGTGCTGCCTTAGATATTGATACTGAAAAAAGATAGGAGCAAAACTGGAACTTCCAAAATACTCGAACTCTGAACAAATGTCTCAATATTCTGAAACCATTTTGTTATGTTTTCCTCAGTGCCATGATATACTTATGTAAAACAAATACATTTAAGAAGAAAAAAAAACACCTCTTCTTAAGCAATATGCACATTGTTCTTAATGAAACCTGTGTAGGAAAAAAATGATTTCTTCAACTGCTTTGCCCAGTAAACTATGCTTTTTTCATTAGGGAATGTGATACTGTCTGCTCCAAGAACATACAACCATTTTAGAATGGAGGTACCTCTCCATTCCAAAATTTTGAGAGGTACATTCACAAAATGTCTATCATAACAGCTTTGCTTTTAGCAGAATGATTACCATACTGTAGTGCTTATATAGACAGTAACAAAACATTTTATCAGAAAAAAATAATAACTAGCCTCTCAAGATGGGTCTGCAGTACTAATCAGACATTTCAGGGTTTTAAGAGGCATTGCTTTGCATTACAGGATGCTGATTTCTATTATAATAACATAATCACTATTAATCAGATGAGTCAGGAAGCCTGGTGGATACCAGTGGAAGAATCTCATGGCACGCTGATGCCATCAGGCAATACATTGGTTGCCACTAATTGCTGTTTCTCTAGTTTGCCAAAAATGGTCCAAGTGATCCTTCTTATGGTGTTTAAACAGCATCATCTGTGGGCACACATATAAAATGGATGTAGGTATGGGAGCCATTTAAAGGAAAGAGGGAGGGAGGGAGGGAGGAAGGAAGGAAGGAAGGAAGGAAGGAAGGAAGGAAGGAAGGAAGGAAGGAAGGAAGGAAGGGAAGATCATGAATTTGTTCAATGCAATGCAATGAGTTTCTTCAATGCATCCTCCGTCACCTTTTCAGGGACATGGTAACTTTTTCTAAATCTTTGAAGAGTGTCACCAAAAAGTAATATAGAAAGAGAAAAATAGCCTTAAAATTACAGCAAGACAGATTATGTACTAATACTAGAAAATACTTTCTTAGAGTGGTCCAACAATAGTATTAATTGCTGAGGGATGTAGTGTTTTTGAAGATGTTGAAGCAGAACAGGGAAGGGGTCTGTGAACAATTTGGATTATTGCACTGTGTATAGAAAAATCCCCTTTCAAATCTAAGATTCTAGGATTTTAAGAAAAGAGAAGGAGTGTGCAGATGCTTGGCAAGGCATCAAAAAGTTAGCACAAGGAAAGGTAAAACAGACAGCAAATAAGAAAGAAAGAACTGTATTTTTTAAATCCAAAATATACATCTTTCTGTTGAGGCATAAATAGTTATTAATTTTTAACCGTTTATGTGCACTATGTATGAATTTAGATAATTATTTGGGTCTCTGTGATGGAAGAAATCAGGTGCAAAAAGATAATTTGGAGGGAATTTGGTGGAAATGGTAGAAAATAATACTCCTGGCCGAAATTGCTGTTCTGATCCTTTGAGAATAGTGTGTTTTCTCATGTAAGGAAAGGCTGACAGCTTAATGCTACTCACATCAGCATGTAAAATCCTTCACTATCTCAAAAACTGAAGCTTCGTTTCAGTGGGTTCATACCAGTAACTTTTAGAATTTCTTCAAACTACTGCTTAATATAAACTCCTTTCATGATGCATCTGTTTCATGCAAGGTTTTTTTTTCCCCCCTCAGGATCAGCAGCTATTGGCCAATAACAGCTTAGAAAATTTATGAGTCTTTGCATTAAAGAGTTGTCTTTGAACTTGCTTTACAGACGTTGAAATTTTATCTGAAAAATATGTATGTCACCCCTCAAAGCCAGTTTTCCCAGGACAGTTTATAAAGCCTAAAAGTTTATGGTACCAAAAAAAAAAACCATTTTCCTTTGTCAGTGTACAATCTCTGCAGATAAGGAATGAGAGAGAGAGAGATGAATCCCAAGAAAATAAAAGAAAAATTGAGAACCTCTGCAGTGTTCTTAAGAAGTGGGAAGTTAATGAAGGGAGAAATTTGCTACAAACGGTTCAATGCATAACAAAGCAGGCATTTGGGTCTAATCCGCCTTCAGAAATTTCCCTCAGATTTGTGTGCAAGAGCCCTGTTGCTCATCTGCAGGCATCCATATTATAATGTTCATTCTAATTACACCTTGGGAAGAACTGTCAAACTGTTCAGTTCATTGTATTTAACCCACTGACATTATACCTAGCCAATACTTTGTGATTGAATAACCTAAGTTCACACCTTAATTTAGAAAGCAATCGAAACAATTTCCTGTGCAACAGAAACATAGCTAAACTTAGTTGAGGGCTTGGGACTTTTATGCCTTAGTCTGGAGTATTGTGATAAAGCATCCAAAAGTCCTGGTAAACAACATATAGCTAAGCTGTAAACAGGTCAAACTGAAATACAACAATGGCTGAGTTTAACACATCCCAATTTAGCAGACGCCAGAGCCAACAGATCACATTTCTGTCCACAATGACTGGCAAATCTATTGCATCCAAAATAGTCTGAATGAGTGAAATTTACATTAATGTTACATTGTCCGTGGGGATTTATGTCACTTGCATTCTGGTATTACTAAGCTGGTGAAATAAATGATGTAATTTGTGGTCTAATAGACATTTGGAAGTAGCAGACAACCTTCTCCATGAGTGGTCCACTAAACTGAGAATTCACAATATTTGATTTAGAAAAAATTCTGCCTAATGTCATATAGTACAGGGGTCCCCAACTCCTGATCCATCGACTGGTACCGGGCCGTGGCATGCCAGCAACCGGGCCGCATAAACAAGCAAAACCCCATCCGCAGGATGCAGGCAGCACACAAAACCATGCCCCCTCTGGTCCGTGGAAAAACTCTCTCCACATAACCAGTCCCAGGTGCCCAAAAGATTAGGGATCTCTGATATAATACAATAAAATCTTGATATACTAAACTATTTGCTGGTCGGCAGTCTATTAAATCTAAGTTTACATCTTTTATGTCAATTGTATCATATGTGTAATTATCCAGAGTTTCATAAATGCCTTTGTTTGCAGTAAAAGTTCAGTTTAATGGACAAATCTTTACTTCCAATAGACATTAAATAGGGTGTGAAATCCAAATTAAAAATGTGTCCAGTATATCAAAAACAACAACATTAAACTGAGATCCACAAAACTGAGGTTTTAGTGTACAGTGTTCAAAATTATGTAGTTTATGTATAAGAGGAATCCATTACTTGTATCATCTAATGTGTGTATGTGTGTAGAGTATATAAGTACATAACATACTATATGTTAAATACAATTCTTATTCATTGCAGCAGATATTTTAGAAAAGATTGCATGGCATTGACTTCTAACATTAAATGTCTATATTGAAAAGTAAAATAATAACAAAAATCAAGCGCTCCCTTAGTTTATTTTTCTTAATTAAGATAAATACAGATAATCCTCATTTGAAAACCACAATCGGGATGACAACACTAATTGACATGGTCATTAAGTAAAAAAAAAATCACATGATTGTCACTGTTTCAGCTTTCCCTTTTCAGTATTCCCCTGTCTTTTGAAATGCTCATCCCAACATTCAGATAATTAGCAAGAAGAGAATTATGGCTGCCAAATTTAATCTGAGAAATAATTTTCCAGATTGGTATTCAAATAATACCAATACTACCTTCTTTAAGAACCATCATCATTATCCCAATGAAAATGATGGAATCTGAAATGATTAAGAATATTAAAATATTTTTCATTCTTTACTAATATAGACCTCAGATATTGAAATGTATTAATACACAGGGCTTTTTTTCTCATAGAATGCTCAGAACGGATTCCGGCACCTTTTTTGGATGGAACCTTGTAGGGTAGGCAAGGCGGGTTGTATGACATGTGTGAGTTCTGGCACCCTTTTTTTTTTTTAGAAAAAAAAGCACTGTTAATTCTAACAGAAATACAATCCTGTTTAGTTCATATCATACATATCAAACTCAGACTAAAGTAATTACATTTATCCAAATTTATACCCTCACATTAACTAAATTGGGAATCCTAATTTAGAATTAATTATTTTTAGATTTGGAATACATATATATTATAATGAGTTATATTAAAACATTAAAATTGTCTTGGCTAGAAGAATATTGACAGTAAAAGTTAATATATTGCCAAAGATTGATTTTAAAAGAATTTAAGGAATGACAAAGACAAATAAGGAATTTTATTTGATCAAATAGAAGACCAAGAGTCAAACTGAGACGTCTACAAGATGCAAATAGCAAGATGGATTGGCTGTTCTAAATTTTAAGTTTGTTTGTTTTATTGGAGATTTTGGGGAATTTTGTTAGAATATATAATAATAATACTACCCGACTCAGTGCTAACAGTGGGCGTTTAGAGCTGACGTTAAGGAAGGTATGAAACTGCCATTAAGAAATTGGAAAAGAGATAGATCCAATCCAGAAATAGAATGGATATGAAACAGAAACTAAAAATTAATGGCACTTTGATTTCGTTTAGATAGACCAGCAGAAACTTGAACAAACTTACAGGTTTCTATGAATATAGCCTAGAGCAGTAGTGTCAAACTTGCAACATCACGCAACTTTTTCCCCATTGCTGGCAATGGGCTAGGCGCGGTTTCGGCATGACGCAGTTTGACACCCCTGGCCTAGAGTATTAATGTATCATTTCTAAAATTTCTATAGTGTCTTTTTCTTGATCTGGCCTATTTGAAGAGCTGATATCAAACTTGAGAATGTTAAGGTTTTCCAGATGACAAGTGTCACACACACACTGAATTGCAGTGGATGCCAAACTTGAAATCCAGATGGGTACATCTCAGAAAAAAGGAATTTCTCATTGGTGCCAATATCTTCAAATTGGTATAATTTCAAAAAAAAAATTAAAAACAAGCCTACATATGTGAAGATTTGGCCAAATTTGAAATGTTTGTAGCACACAAAAGTCAGAATATCTGTTAGAGCTTGTGCATAAATTGTTACTGAAATACGATTCAGAAATCAAATAAATCAAAGGTTTCATGACTGACAGAATGCAGAATTAAACAGAAAAGTTGATATGCAACAGTGGAGATATTATTGGAACATAAATGTCAAATTCGATGTGAATATTACGCTCATAAAACTAGCATAAGAATTTTTTTGTTGACATGTTACCCTAGGGCAGATTTACATTTTCACAAAGTATAATAACTGCTAGGATAGTCTGTGCCTCTCATTGAGAATTGCAGTCAATTCCTTCACTAGAAGACTAACATATTAAGTTTCTTGACTATGCATCAATGTAAAAAGTAACTTCTTATCTTAAAAAGTAGGTATAATGCTACATTTAATCTGGAATTAGTTTATGGACTATAATTTTACACATAGACTTCTGTTACAGATGAAGTTAAGAACATTTTTGACATGAGATTTTAAAGCACTATATTCTGCCCAGTTCTGCTTTAGATGAGTTAGAATGCCTGCTAATTCTGTTAATATGAATTAATATTCTTATTAATTTGACTCATTATGATATCTGTTCTGTCAATTTCTGGGGTATTTTAATATTTGTTTTTAAACTGCAACTGATATAGTTTTCCATATATCTGTTCTATTCAATATTACTATGCGAATGAAGGTGGAGTGTTCTTTATTTAAATTTCAGTATCTTGTAAATTTTTACATAATGTTATATTTTCTACACCCTTAATGCGTTTTTTATTTTTTTTTCTTTCTCATGCTTTTTCCCCATTTTTATTTTCTCTCTTATTATAAAAACTTTAAAATAGAATCATAATGAGTATAAAACTAATAAAAATCAAAAGAAGGAATTAAAATCAAACTCAAAATTAAAAACAATTATCCAATTAATTAGCAATTAAAATACAAATAGAATAACTGTTCTGCAGAGGTAAATGGTACTTACATTAAATGCTTCAGTTTATTTATACTTGCTAATTAAATGGGATGTAAATTGCCAAATTCAATTCAAATATTACTTCGGATGTGTGGTTGCTATCAAAAAACGTTTTATCTAATTGAGGATCCAACACAGATGAGGAAATATTGGGAAGCTAAGCCACATGGCATGTAATTGGTACAATGAAATATCCTTCTGGGCAAGCCTAATTAGCTTACTTGTTGATTTAGTTTCATGGGGTTGCACTGAATTCTACATGTGAAAAAAGTGACATTTATGCAAAGCTTTATTGTCTTATCACCATTAAAGAGGTCTGGCAATTGGAATATATTTGTTAAAATATTTTCTATTATTTTTACAACATTCCCAACAATATAAATATTATTTGATGGTTAATAGACAGTGAAAAATATTAGCTTTTAATTTTTGTTTTGTGTTTGTGTGTGTGTGTGTGTGTATGTGTGATATGACTTCATTCCTTTAGATTGCAATATTTTAAAATTGGAGAATGTGCACACATGCACATTATTGTTTGAGCTTGACCTTGGATCTCTTAAGGAAATTGTAATAAAATGCTTTAATTAATCAACACACTAGCCTACAAACATACTTATCTTAAAGTTATTCTAAAATTGAAACAATTAAACAAACCATGGCAAGATTAAAATGTTATCAAAGAAGAATTGACCAGATCAATCTTCCCAGGCAGTGCACCTACAAAAAAAAGAATACCAACAGTTTGAATTGTGCTTGGAAAGAGATTTGAAGCTAATATATATTTTTAAACGATATTTTAATATAGAACTGAATAGCAGAAATAATCCTGGAAAAGAGAACAATAATTCTGCTTTAAGTTATGAGGAGATCTAGCACTAATAACAGTCTATAACAAATACCATAATAATTATTTTGCTTCCATAATTTGTTTTAAATGTAGGATTTGTTTCCCTGAGCCTCCCTGTATGTGTCAATGTATGTGCTGAAAATAAGGAAAAAATTAAGCTACTATTTTGTATTACAGATTCCACGCTAGTAGTAAACAAATCAGTTTTGCCTGAATGGAATAGAATACAAAATAATAAACTTGGAAAAGAACTTGGAGGTCTTCTAGTCCAACGTACACAGGCAGGAAACCATTTCAGACAAATAGTTGTCCAATCTCTTCTTAAAAACTTCCAGTGTTGGAGCATTCACAACTTCTGGAGGCAAGATGTTCCACTGATTAATTGTTCTGTCAGGAAATTTCTCCTTAGTTCTAAGTTGCTTCTCTCCTTTGATTAGTTTCCATCCATTGCTTCTTCTCATGCCTTCAGATGCTTTGGAGAACAGCTTGACTACCTCTTCTTAATGGCAGCCCCTGAGATATTGGAACACTACTATCATGTCACTCTTAGTCCTTCTTTTCTAGACATATCCAATTACAGCAACAGTTCCTTATATGCTTTAGCCTCCAGTCCCCTAATCATCTTTGTTGCTCTTCTTTTTACTCGTTCTAGAGTCTCAACATCTTTTTTACATCGTGGTGACCAAAACTGGATGCAGTATTCCAAGTGTGGCCTTACCAAGGCATTATAAAGTAGTATTAACACTTCACATGATCTTGATTCTATCCCTCTGTTAATGCAGCCTAGAACTGTGTTGGTTTTTTGGGCAGCTGCAGCACACTGCTGGCTCATATTTAAGTGATTGTCCACTAGGACTCTGAGATCCCTCTCACAGTTACTACTATTGAGCGAGGTACCACCTATACTCTACCTGTGCATTTGGTGTTTCTTGCCTAAATGTAGAAGCTTACTTTTTTCATCATTGAATTTCATTTTGTTAGATAGTGCCCAATGTTCAAGTCTGTCAAGATTCTTCTGTGTTTTAAGCCTATCTTCTGGAGTATGGCTATTCCTGCCAGCTTGGTGTCATCTGCAAATTTTATGAGTTCCCCATCTAGCCCCTCATCCAAATCATTGATGAAGATATTGAAGAGTACTGAACCTAAAACAGAACTTTGGGGTGTGCCACTGCATACTTCCCTCCATGTAGATGAAGTTCCATTGAGGACTACATGTTGAGTGCAGTTGGCCAGCCAGTTAGGAATCCATCTGGTGTGGGTGCTGTCTAACTGACATTTTTCTATCTTATCAAATAGTAGACTGTGTTCTACTTTATCAAATAGCTTTCTGAAGTCCAAATAAATTATATCTACAACATTTCTCCACTAATTTTGTCACGTTGTCAAAGAATGCAATAAGATTTGTCTGACATCATCTGTTTTTGACAGATGGTGTAGTGCATAAAAGTTAGTATTGGCCACTCTGAAAGAATCAAAATTCTGTATCTTCCTTTCTTTGCCTGAAATTGTTAAATCAAGGCAGTAAGATACAGCTTTGCACTGTTCTTCAAATTCCTCCAAATTCAAATGTCCAAACTATGTAGACATGTTATGCAGAGAAAAATAAATTTTATTTGAGTCCTTTTAATATACTAACCACAACCTGTTGTAACTAATCTATGTAGCCCTGTTCAGGGAGCTATTGAAGTGTATTATCAATCTTATCTTATTGAGTTGCATCAAGGAAATATGATAAAGTAGCTTCTTGACTTTATTGTTCTCCTTAGATTCAAGCAAATATAACCTGATAAAAGAAGAATGCACATAAAATGTATGAGTTTATTTACATTATACCTATTTAAATGCCCTATTCATGTTGTACTGTACATATAAACAGGACGTTTTTCTCTCCCTAAGGGCAACCTATGTATGATGTTTAAGAAATTTTTATAAGACAAGTTAAGTGTTACAAAAATCATTCAACAACCTTTACTTCTACACAGGAATCTGAACCTCACTCAGATTTACTCTGTGATATCATGAATAAATAAGTCCAATAAATTTGGGAACCTAAATTAAATCAAATGTACTGTAGTTAAATTAGTAGCTAACAAATGTGATTTAAAGCATGAGCAATATTTCCAGTTGTGTGAATGAAGTGAGTTGCACATATGTCATTTAATCTAGATACGAAAACTAAAATACACACTTCGTTCTCTGGGGAATTTTTCTTACAGATGTACAGCCTAGTCTTTTTCTGCTGATTCCTAAAGTATCCATAATATATTTCTCTCTGCCTTTTATCCTAAAAAATCTTGTTAACCATTTTTGCAGTCTGGTATTTTTCAGGGGAAGACACTCACAGGATTATCCTTTGAAATCTTGACAGGAATTTCACCCTCTTAACAGAGGGTTTCATTGCAATTTTCTCCACAGTTCTTAGGAAACAGTAGGGAGAGAAGAACAGATGGAAAGACTTTGTATGAATAACAAATAATGAACAATTGTCTTTTAAGCAACTTAGTATGTATTTTACAGTATTATATAAAGGGATAGAAAAGTCTTGATCTGTTTTTGTTCCCATTCTTTCATTCAAATATTTATTCATCAATACATTTCTTCCATTCTATTTCCATGTAGATCTTTTCAGTGGAAAAAAGGACTATACACTATATCAATTGGGTCATGCAACAGTCATTACTAAAAGCCAACATGGGTTTGTCAAAAACAGATCATGCCAGACAAATCTTATTGCATTCTTTGACCAAGTGACAAAATTAGTGGACTAGAGGAATGTGTGGATATAATTTACTTGGACTTCAGTAAGGCATTTGATAAAGTAGATCACAACCAACTATTTGATAAGATAGAAAAATGTGGGTTAGACAGCATCACTACCAGAAGGATTCGTAGCTGGCTGACCGGACGTACTCAGCATGTGGTTCTCAATGGAACTGCATCTACAGGGGGGAGTGAGTAGTGGGGTGCCCCAGGGCTCTATTCTGGGCCAAGTGCTCTTCAACATCTTCATCAACGATTTTGATAAAAGGATAGATGGGGAACTCATCAAATTTGCAGATGACACCAAGCTGGCAGGAATAGCCAACACTCCCGAAGATAGGCTTAAAGTACAGGATGATCTGGACAGACTTGAACATTGGGCGCTATCTAACAAAATGAAATTCAGTGGTGAAAAAATAAGGTTCTACATTTAGGCAAGAAAAACCAAATGTACAGGTATAGTATAGGTGGTACCTTGATGGTATAAGTGGTACCTTGCTTAGTAGTAACTGTGAGAGGGAACTTGGAGTCCTAGTGGACAATCACTTAAATATGAGCCAGCAGTGTGCTGCAGCTGCCAAAAAACCAACACAGTGCTAGGCTGCATTAACAGAGGGATAGAATCAAGATCACGTGAAGTATTAATACCACTTTATAAGGCCTTGATGAGGCTACACTTGGAATACTGCATCAGTTTTGGTCACCATGATGTAAAAAATATGTAGAGATGCTAGAAAGAGTACAGAGAAGAGCAACAAAGATGATTAGGGGACTGGAGGCTAAAACATATAAGGAACAGTTGCTGGAATTGGGTATGTCTAGTTTAACGAAGAGAAGGACGAGGGGGGACATGATAGCAGTGTTCCAATATCTCAGGGGCTGCCACAAAGAAGAGGGAGTCAAGCTATTCTCCAAAGCGCCTGAAGGCAGGACAAGAAGCAACAGATGGAAACTAAACAATGAAAGAAGCAACCTAGAATTAAGGAGAAACTTCCTGAGAGTTAGAACAATTAACCAATGGAACAACCTGCCTCCAGATGCTCCAACACTGGAAGTTTTTAAGAAGAGACTGGACAGCCATTTGTCTGAAATGGTGTAGGGTTTTCTGCCTGAGCAAGGGTTGGACTAGATGACCTCCAAGGTCCCTTCCAACTTATTATTATTATTATTATTATTATTATTATTATTATTGATGATGATGATCATCATCATCGCACAGTCAGCCAGATGTTCAGACTGGATTTGGCATTTTGTCTTACCTTACCAAGGATCTGGGACAGGCAGATGTGGATGTTTGATGGTATTACAGATATTGTCGCATAATGGAAGCAGTTCCTAGTAAGGCTGCCTTTTGCAATTGACTAATGGCAAATTTGTCAATGCCAATGGTGTTCAAGTGGTGCTCCAGTTATTTTGGGATTGCACCCAAGGCGCCTATTACTATTGGTACTACCCTTGCTTGCTTTTGCCACAGTCTTTCTATTTCTATTTGTAGGTCTTTGTATTTTGTTATCTTCTCCAGTTCTTTCTCGTCTATTCTGCTGTCTCCAGGCACTGCCATGTCCACTATCCAGACTTTTTTGTCTTTCTTATCGACAATTGTTAAGTCCGGGGTGTTATGTTGCAGGTGCTTGTCTGTTTGAATTCTGAATAATAATAATAATTGTTGTTATGTTTTAGGTTTTAGGTTTTGATTTGTGCAGTACTTTGGGAAAGACAGTGTATAATTTCTGCAAGAATAGTCAATTGGATTCCATCAAATATTTTGTACAATAATAATTTGCACCTTTGTCATTGAGCCTGTGGTATATGCAACAAGGAAAAAAAAAGTTTTCCAGCTGTTCCGAAGGCTAGTTCTAGGAGGAAAGGGGACATGAAATAGAGTTGGAGCCATTGTGATATAGAATTCAGTAACAGTCTAGATTCTGAAGCAGATCTCATCAATTCACAGCCAGCATTCTGAGGATTAAGGAGGGGAGATTTCATCTCTTACAGATAAGTTGTTCCTTCACAAAGAATTTGCTTGCGCAGAAGTCAGAAATAATGAAAGTTATTGAACAGTAAGTCTAAATGCCTCAAAAAAGTTGAAGATCAAGGATGGAAAGAGAAGAATTAATTTTCCATTCTGAATATGCTGTAATATTTCAGTCTGTGGAAAGTGTTTCATTACCCAATTAGGTAATACCAGCAACACTGATAAATAAATTAAATAGACAAAATAAAACAATAAACATCACTATTCTCAGTAATAAAATTATGTAGTACACTACAAAGACCAAGCTATTTTAGAAATATAAGTTATTTTTTTAAAAAACACTAAATATTATGTCCCGTTTTAAGAAGATTTCATTTAACTTTGCATTCCTATAACTACTTTGGGATATACAATATTAATCTTGTTTCTGTGGTACAGTCAAATATAGCTTTCTAAATGGCATTTTCTGTGAAATTGATTTGGTAAAACTGGTATTTATGAGATCACTGTATTTATAATCTATTTTTTCTCTGACATATAATCAATTATATCCTGTCTGTAGACTGAATGTGATCAAGAGACACATAAACTTTATATATCTTAATACGGTATAGTATTATACATACTGTCACATTCCACATTGAATAGTCAACTTTATTCCTTCATATAAATATAATTTATCATTTTTTAGAAAAAAGATTCTTGTTATTGAATTAGTATCAAATGATCTTTTAAATATCTATCAAATGTGGAACATACACACACACTATAGATTAGAAATATTTTTTTAAAAACACCTGCAATTTAAAGCTAATAGGGAATTGTGTTCCCTAAAATTGTGCTGTTGTTTTTGGTTGCAGCATATATAAAAAGAAAACAGTTTAAATCAAAGAAAGCCTATCACTTGTTCTTTACACAAATCATGCAATCCATTATATGGAGGCTGCGGAATATAAATGTAATGATTTCCCAGATGATGTTTTTCTCCAGCACTGGAGATGGATAATCCACTAATGGGTTAACTTAATCCTCCTGCCTAATCAGATCAAGTCAGCCAAACTTGCCACGCCTGTCCTGGGCCTGTTTTCCCAGTCTCGACTTGATCTTGTCCATGGACAGACGTGCAGGTTTGGCTCACAGGCAGGTAGTTACCTATTAGTGGAGTCTCCATTAACTTACTATCTTTAAATTTGACTTTTAGTCCCCTGAGTAGCGCTGGGAGCAGCGCTCTTCTAGAGGACTATTTCTTACTGATTCCCAGTGGGTTTCAGTTTCAAACGGAGGACTCCGTTTTTTTCCTTCCAAATTACCCCCCCATTCGCCTTTCATCCTGAAAAGAGCGGTCTTTTCCATCCGTTCCTCCTTTCTAGCACCTTCCAAATTTCCCCCCCCCCATTTCCACCATCTCTCCTCCAGCGTCAGAACTTGCGGCTGCAGCTCCGATAGCTTTAAAGAGCCTGGATTGACTCGCGGAGGCCGCAGGGGCCTTGGATTTTCTTGCCGCATTTCTCATCGCTCCGGAGGCTTCCGGATTTGCTAAAACGCCAGCGATCAGCTGGGGAGGGCATTTTCGGCCCCTTCTCCCCCAAAGAAGCGCGCGACAGGCCAGGTGATTTCCAATCATGTCAGAACCGGAGGGGGTATCCGAGGTGAGTCGTGGCCGCCATTTTGCGACTGCGTGGTTTTGAAGCCTTGCTGACTACAAGGGAAGGTGGGGGATGGAAAAAGACCTTTCCACCTATTTAAACAGTGATTACTTCAATTAATGGCACTTTTTTCCTCAGTCCCTGGTGTTTAATCTGCCCTAATTGAAGTCCCTGCACAGGGGTTCCGCAGTCCACGGCCGTCATTTTGAAGACTTCGGCCTTCTACCTAGGCCGCCATTTTGGAACATTCTAGTGCTCCAATTAAGGCCTCACTGAGGCTTCATTTGGCAAGGACCTTTCCCTGGTTGTAGCAGCCAAGGTTTGTCTGGGGGGGGAATTCTCTCAGGTCATCCTTGGAGATTTCCCTTGTGGCATTTGGAATTACCCTCTTATCCTTGGCATAGGCCCAAGACCTTTTTATTGGACCTTCTGGTGTCTCAAGTCCTGGTCACCCTTGGATTGCTGCTTACTACAGTAGTTCCTAGCCTCTGACACTGTACTGTTGCCACCTTTTATATTGCTGGCCTGGCAACACAGCAAGCCTCACTAGCAGGCCACAATCCACTTTTCGGTGGAAGTCATAGCGGCTGCAAATAGAACTGTTTTTTTGGATACCACTGGTTCGGTGACCGGGGGGGTAGGGCAACCTAATTCCAACCTTTGCCCTACACTCGTATCAGCCAATTGATCCCTTTACCAGGTGTACCTCTCGCGCTTCTGAAGATTTCATACCAGCATGGAGGATAACACGGCTTCCCAATCCAGGGCTGCCTCTCCTTCTTCCTCAGTCCGGAAAAGGCACAGATCTCCTTCCCAAGAGGCTGCTGGTAGCATTGCAGCCAAGGTCAAACCCAAGGCTGCATCTGGGGGGAAAACTTCCAAATTGGCTGAAAAATAGGCCAGCAGGAGACACCAGGCATTAGAAAAGGAGTTTTCAAAGGCTCAAAAAAGGCCAGGACTGAGGCTGCTCAGACTGAGTCCACCTTTTTCGATCTGCCTCTAGGTCTTTCTTCTTCTCCTCAGGAAGTCTGGGCACCGGCAGAACCTTCCACCTCTTATGGCCAAGCTGATGTGGTACCTGAGGCACATACATTCAGGTCTCCCACTACCCCACAGGCCCAGCAGGCCCCGGAGGCCACCTTTACGCCCACGGTTGCGGGGCTTAGAGGGGAGGAGTCCCCCCTTCCATCCTTGGATGATGGGATCCAGGTCCTGGTGGCTCAGGCAGTGGAGCGGGCTCTTGTGGTCAGGACTCCGTCGGTGCCCAAAGCAGAATCCTTGCTTTCCCTTCCTCTCTCGCGTCCAGTGCATCACAGTTCTCGTGACCCTCCTTCCCCTTCCCATTCTTCCTTTAGCGGGGTCTCATTGACCCCAGAGCAGGATCAGGTGCTTGATGCCTCGTGGTCAGAGGAGGAGGAACTGGCACCGGACCCGCCCCCGTTCAGTGGGCTATTTAATCCATCCCTTTTTTCCCCTGCTCTGCAAGGCTAGCTCTGCCGCACACGTGGGACTGGACCGGTCCGCTCCAGTGGCTCCCACAATGGATTCAGAGGCGGACCCCGTCTTCATCGAACCAGTGGTCACTCAGCACCATGTACCATGTCCAGCTTTGTTCCTCAACGCAGTTAAAACAATGGGCTTCCCCGGGTACCTTCCCTCTTCCAGGTGGGAATGATAAGAAGTTGTTTAGCATGGCCTCAGAATTAGATGAGGCATTGAATGTTCCCATGATGGATGAGCCCCTGTCTCACCTGTTCTCCCCTTCCACTATTTCGGGGGATATGGCAGAGGCCTTAAAATCTGAGGAATGCAAATCGGAAATGGCTTTTAGAAGGCCACACCAAGCAGTGGCGTGGTCTATCATTTCAACCTCCTTCTTCACTAGATCCGCCCTCCTCTGGCTTCGTCAGCTCCAGGCTAGGATCCCCCTGGACAATGTCTGCACATATCAGGACCTGAGCAAGTTAGTGGCCGCAACAGAATATGCTTTCGATGCGACTCTACCCGCTGCACGGTTCTCCTCCAGATCCTTGGCATCCAACGTGACAGCCCGCCGCATGTTGTGGTTAAGACACTGGCAGGCAGACGCCACATCCAAGTGGCATCTGGCAGCAGCCCCATACCAAGGTAGTAAATTATTCAGGTATACCTTAGCCCCATTTCTCACCAAGAACAAGGATAAGAAGAAGATTCTGGCCCACCTTATGAAGCGGTCCGATAGACGGTCTACTCCTTACAATCATAGGCAGTTCTTTTGGTCTTCCACTACTCCTCCAACCACACAACCTTCTTGGCCCTTCACTCCCAGGCAGGACTGTCCAGTTAACAAACTGGCCCCACGGCCCAGACAGCAATTCCAGTCCAAACAGCCCTTTCGAGGCAGGGGACATCCCTTCCGCAGGAAGTGACTCCCCAGTGGATCCTCCCATAGGGGGAAGGCTTTCCCTCTTCATCACTCAATGGGAGGTCACCACCACAGACACCTGGGTCCTGGACACTTATTCATCACGGCCTGTCTCTGGAATTCATTGCCAGTCCACCAAGACGGTTCATTTCTTGTCCCCATTCAAAAAAGACCCTAAGGAGAGGTCTCATGCAGGAGGCCCTCCATCACTTGTTAGACATCAGAACCATAGAATTGGTGCCTGTGGCTCAAAGGGGTCGTGGATTCTACTCCATTCTCTTCATAGTCCCCAAGACCTCGGGAGGATGGAGGGCAATCTTAGACTTAAAATGCCTGAATCTTTACCTGGCATACTCAAGGTTCAAAATGCAAACACTTCAGTCCATCCTAGGCAGCATCTGAAAGGGGAACTTTCTCACTTCCGTGGACCTCACAGAGGCATATCTTCACATTCCCATCATCCCTGGCCATCGCCAGTTTCTCAAGTTCAGCTACATGGGGCATCATTACCAGTACAGGGCACTTCCATTCGGCCTGTCGTCGGCTCCAAGAGTCTTTTCCAAGGTTCTGGTGGTGCTTGCAGCACACCTGAGATTGATGCTGGTTTGGGTGCAATGCTACCTGGACAACATCTTAATACAGTCATTCTCCCCCCGGGGGGCCCTGATGGACCTGAGACTGGTGATCGGAGTCCTACTGAGTCACGGCTTTTCGATCAATTTCAAGAAAAGTCAGACAGTCCCATCGACCAGATTGCTCCACCTAGGGGCCATAATAGACATGGTAGAGTGTTGGGTTTATCTGTCCCAGGAACGCAGGGACAGTATACAGGACCTGATTCTCAAGGTCTGCAGATAAAAGAGTCTGTCACCCTCTGGTCTTTCCCGGCTTCTGGGAAAAATGATATCGTGTATCTCGATCGTTCCCTGGACTCGCGATCCCTTCAGTGGTTTCTGCTACCTTATCAGAATCAGGGGACCAGCACTTCCATCCGAGAGGTAGGGATTCCACCACAGGTCCTACGCTCACTCAGATGATGGCTCTCTCCAGCCATGACCAGAGGGTCGCTTTTCCAGGAGCCTGGTCAGCTCACAATCACAACGGACGCCAGCCTGTTTGGTTGGGGAGCGCACTATCAGTCACAACGGGCTCAAGGACAGTGGTCTCGGTCGGACCTGAAACGCAATATCAATTGGCTGGAACTCAGGGCCGTACATCTAGCCCTTTGCCACTTTCGCCACAGCATAGCGAAACAACACATGCTCATCCTCATGGACAACGTGGCAACAAAGGCCCATGTGAACCGGCAGGGGGGCACCTGATCCTGTGCGCTCCTGACCGAGGCCCAGCAGCTGGGTTCCTGGGCAGAGACCAACCTCGCCTCGCTCAGGGCGGACCACATCTCAGGGGAGGCAAACAAGAGAGCAGACTTCCTGAGCAGGTCGACCGTGGACCACTCGGAATGGCGTCTGCACCCGAGGTCATTCAGGGAAATCACCCACAGATTCGGTCTTCCCATCATAGATCTGTTTGCCTTCAAGACAAACGTGCAATTCCCGCGATTCTTTTTGCGCTTCCGAGTTCAGGGGGAAGAGGGAGTAGATGCCCTTCGGGTTCCTTGGCCAGACGGCCTACTATATGCCTTTCCCCCTCGTCCCCTTCTCCCAGCGGTCATCTGCAAACTTCTGTAGGAGAGCTCCTTTCTGGCCGTGGAGACTTGGTTCGCCGACCTAGTTAGTCTCTCCCAATCGCACCCTTGGAAAATCCCTCGCTGACCCAGGGGGATCTGACTCACCCGGACCCTCAATGGCTCCAGTTAGCCGTTTGGCATTTGAACGCCGGCTTTTATCCCAGGAGTCCTGTTCATTGGGGGTCATTGACATAATGCAGGCATCCCGTAGGCCGGCTACTAACCGCATCTATGATACCACGTGGCAGAATTTTTGTCGATGGTGCTCCACTCATCAACTACCCTTATCGGGATTGACTATCCCACATGTTCTAGACTATTTACTGGAGGGGCTGAATAAAGGATTGGCACCTAACACTCTGTGCAGACAGGTGGTGCCCTTTCTACCTTGCTGTCTTGCGATACTGTTAATACTCTGGGTCAGCATCCCTTGATCCGTTCTTTCCTCAAGGGAGCTACTAATAACAGGCAACCTGTGGTCCACAGGTATCCCTCGTAGGACTTACCTCGGGTCCTTCAGGCTCTTACCAAGGCTCCTTTCGAACCTCTCAGTTCGTGCGACATGAGGTCCTTATCCCTTAAGGTTGCCTTCTTGGTGGCTATTACTTCAGCCTGGTGTATTTCTGAGATGGCGGCCCTCTCAGTCAAGGAGGATCCATGCATGTTTCACCGGGACCGTTTAGATCGTTTAGATCCCACCCTTGTACCCAAAGTTAATTCTCTTTTTCATAGGGCCCAGCATATCATCCTTCCTGATTTCTGTCCTAATCCTTCTCATGATCTGGAATGTCAATGGCATTCTCTGGATGTTCACCGGGCTCTCCATCATTACATCAAATGGACGGCTGCCTTCCACTGCTCTGAGGCACTTTTTGTCTCCTTTCACCCTTCTTCCAAGGGTCGGAAGGTCTCGGCCTCCACAATCGGCCGATGGATACGAGCTTGCATTGCAAGGGCGTACCAGTCTGATTCCTTGCTGGTTCCACATCATGTCATGGCCCACTCTACGCATAGTGCGGCTACTTCTGCGACCTGGCTACGCAAGCTTCCATCGAGGAAGTATGTAGGGCGGCCACATGGTCTTCCCCTTCACCGTTTATACGGCATTATAAATTGGACAGGTATGCATCCGCTGAGGCATCCTTTGGCAGGAGGGTCCTCCAGCAGGTGGTGCCTCACGTCACGGTTCCAAACTTGCCTGCTTCCCTCCCGTAGGACAAGTGGGCTTTGGTATGTCCCATTAGTGGATTATCCATCTCCAGTGCTGGAGAAGGGGCGTTGTCTTACCTGAACACCTTTTCTCAGCATTGAGATGGATAATCCACACCCACCCATTTAGGTCCTTAGGCCTAGGGTCAGTTTCTGTGAGCCAACATGTCCTGCTGTCAGTCAGTAGCTGCGCCCTCGTCGAGACTGGGAAAACAGGCCCAGGACAGGTGTGGCAAGTTTGGCTGACTTGATCTGATTGGGCAGGAGGATTAAGTTAACCCATTAGTGGATTATCCATCTCCGTGCTGAGAAAAGGCGTTCAGGTAAGACAACGCCCCTTTTCATTCCACTCTCCATACAGCCATGTATGGAAATATGTATTGTGGTGCTTTCCAGATTTTCTGTTCCTATATAATAGCTTCTTGCCATCTGCCCAGAACAACTGGAGAACACCAGTTGTTTTACATTGGTACCTTGTTCCCTTACATTGGAAAAAGGGAAAACAGAAATAACAGGGGAAGGCAATTGTAATCCACAAAGAATTTTAAATAAAATAATTATAGTTATCTTAAATTTACTAGTTACTTGTTATCTTCTTAAATAAATTGTATTTAAAAATAAAGCACT
Organism: Bothrops alternatus; assembly: GCA_034064705.1. Lineage (NCBI taxonomy): Eukaryota > Metazoa > Chordata > Lepidosauria > Squamata > Viperidae > Bothrops > Bothrops alternatus. The sequence continues at coordinate 2,634,474 of JARGCV010000033.1, forward strand.
CATTCCCAGCATAGGAGGCTCCTTGTTTTTCTTGCTTTCCTCTTTCCTCCTGTTTTATAGAAACTTAACCATAAGTGAAAAACCAGCCTCTTTGGGGAGTATGAATAACTTTTTGCCCAATCGAGAACAATATTCCAACAACAATGTCTAGTCAGCAAATAAAAATATATCTCAGGGTAAATCTGCCTTCTAAAGGAGACTTTAGGGATTTGCAGTGGTTCTCCCTTTGTGCCTGTACATGAAGAGCACTTTTTTGAAACAAAAAGCCATCTATTAAAGACTTCTTAGCATAGAGTCGATTTGTCAGATGTTTTATGGGCACCATCATGCGTTATTGTAACTAGGCGGTCATCAGATGATGACACAAAGAAGGCGAAGGTTGTGCTGTTGGGAGCTCTACTTATGAGTCAGATCTAACTCATATGTATTCAAAAAGAGGACTTTGAAACAGCGTTTAAACAGGAGCTATGTAGAAGTTTCCGAGTCAACATATTATGATATTCTAAATAAGCTTTATTGGTTTGTGGTCCTCTATGCAGTTAAAGAAATTCAAAAACCTGAAAATTAACAGTTTTATCATGTTCTTTAACAACTTACCCAAATTGCTCAGTAACCAATGGGTACAGTTCTCCCATTAGGAACATTACAATCTCATACATTTACACAAGAAAAAAGCCATAAAAATTGATTTGAGCTTCTAAAAGTGTAATTTAGGTACTTAAAATATAGGTTAATTACTGATACAAGATTTTGATTGGGATGTTCCTGTAAGAAATAAAACTTAATTAACAATTTTACAGAAATACCAGTAATGCAGAGTTTAGTTTTAACTAGAAGCTATTAGTTATAGTAGTTAAGATACTAGACTAATCAGGAGATTGTGAATTTTAGTCCAGCCTTAGACATCTGAGTCACTTAGGCCTGTCACTCTGTCACAGCCCTAGGAATCAGTCAGTGGCAAACCACTTCTGAAAATCTTGTCAAGAAAGCTGGAGGACTGGCCCAATAGTCACCAGGAATCAAAAACTGATTCAAATACAGCCCCCCAAAATAAAGAGAAGGCAATTGGAGTTGGAGAAACAGTTTTAAAACTGGATAGTTATGAAAGTGGTAGCAGTTTCTGAATTTGACAATAAAAACCTGTTATTTCCTTTTCATTGCTAATTGCCCTTGTGTGTTTTTAATTAAAATATATTTTGAGACAGCACTTTTTGTATGCTTCATATAACAAACCTACTTGTTAAAATAATTTCCATTTTCTCCCCATGCAAACCAGAAATGAACGTAATAACTATCTTAAAGTTCCCATTATCACTAGCTATTGGATAATACGTGGCATTGCCCTTCAAGACAGTATGCAAATTTTAATTAGCTTAAATTCTTCTTCAAATGAAGAAACTGGAAAACATTATTCCAGTCATTTTACGAACAATGTTCTAAATAATCTAGATCCAAAGCAGCTATGGTAGCCCCTTTTATAGAAATCTGCCTAGAGACTGTTTTTTGTAATCCCTTATTCTTCGAGAAACAGTGGGTGGTACCACAGAAAAAGGCCTTTGTTTTGGAACTTGAAAAAGCTTTGGGGTTATTTTAGTGAGCATTTACTCATTTTGCCCTTCTGATGTTTAATTGCTGTTTTTAAATGTGCTTGGTTTGTGTAACTCTGAATTTTATTAATTGTAATTGTCAAGTAAGCTGCCTTGAATGGACAGTAGCCATCACTCAGGGACCTCTCATTTAGCAGCCATTCAGAGTTACAACTGAATTAAACAAAGAGACATCAACTTCGGTGGCATCCCCATGGTCTCATAATTGCCATTTGCAACCTTCAGTGTCAGCTTCCAACAAGCAAAGTCAATGGCAGAACTGGCAGAGAGTTGTAAGCCATGATCATGTGATGTTGCACTTAATGACTGTGCGCAATCCGCTTAACAGTTCTGGCAACTGGAACTGCCAGAATTGCCATCATAAGTTGGTGCAGGCATGATTTCTTTTGCTTGCCAACTGCATTGCTTAATGACTTGAGTCTCCAGTCCCGATTACAGTCGTTAACTTGAGGACTTCCTATAGAAAAACAAGTTTTAAATAAATATTAATAATGAGTCTATATATTATACCATAAGATCCGAGGATCCGTGAGAGGGTTATGTCCATCTGGCTCCTTCAACAATCATTACTAAAGTAATCAGTATGTCTGTATATGAAATATATATGCTTTCCAGTTTGTTCTGCTCTTGACAGGCAAACTGCTTACGGAATGCTTCTGCCTCCAAAAATCAGACGTGAATTATTACTGTACACAACTCTCCCCGCAGTTGTTTTTATGGGCTTAGTAATAGCCTAACTGCACTTCTGTTTTATAAAGTTAGCAGACTCCAGGTGTTTAATTACATTTCCAACTATCTTAATGGGACTAGTATTGTTAATATTATGTTTTAAATGAATCTGAAAAATCCAAGTTATCCTTCTCTTTGTGCTGCAAAGGAAGGACTTAATCATTACTACATGCACCCCGGATTTAAACAATTATTTCATTACAAACTAGAACTAAAGCAGCCTTATGTGTAATTTATGAATTATATGAATCTGTTCTATAAATAATAATATTTTTCATAATGAAGAATGATGTCAGAAATGCACATTTTTTTCTTTTACTTTTCAAAAGAGCAGCAGGCCATCTGAATGCCAGTCCTATATCTAATTTTCTAAATCTCATTAGAAAAGTATTTATCCCATACTTCACCCATCTTGCCACAATCTATCTTCATCCATATAACATCTTAACTTTAACATTTTTTATTATCACCGCTATCATTTTTTATAGAACTTTTCATTCAGGTCCTCTGTCCTAGAAATTCGAATAAATTAATAGCTATATTTATGGCCAATTGTGTTTTCAAAAATGTTCAGCTATATAAGAAACTTGATTTTTGTGTTAAAAATCTTGGACAAAATCATTTTTATAGTTTAATATTTATTATAAATAAATTTGACACTATTTTACTAGCCTTGTGCTATTGTTGGCCTATTACAGTAGTGTGGTCAGAAATAATATACAAGGAATATTCAATAAAATCATGCATTGATAATGTATTGTGCTGATTAATTAAGGATCAAATAAATATTAAAATGGTGGGGGCAGTAAGACTGATAATCTAATAATGTAATTTAATAATAATTCAGTTTCTACTTTTTCTAAAATTTCTGGTTCCTTCCTATGTTTTCTCCATCTTTATTAAAGCTGGTTCTAGTTCACATGCTTGTTAAATTGTATATTAGTATTTTTTCATTGAAAGGAATTTGCAGACAGTATTGATACAGTGACATGGGTAGAAAGACATGCGGTTTACAGTTAGTAGTATATGTGGCATGGAAAAAGTGTTGCTGTTTTTATGGTGACCCGTAACATCAAGATCTTCACGAGGTCTACTACAGTATTATTTTTGGATTGATATCATTGGTAGCTTTAAATCTGATCTATTTAAAGCAACATATCATTACAGTTCTTGGCTTTGAAAAGTCATTTTTGTAGCAATTCTGAAGCCAGTGAAATGCTGGCACTGACTCAGCTATTTTATGCCATAACTGCACTTGCAGCATTGCCTTACCATTTTCAGAATATCATCATTTTGGATACTGATGTATTTAGAAAATAAAATTAGCCAGTTAGGAAGTCAGAGCCAACTTCTTGCTAAAGCTGCAATAAATCTTGCCTTCTAAAAGAAGGACATGGGAATGTATAGTTGCTAAAAACAAAATAATAAACTTTACAGTGGTATTCAGAACTGACTATCACATGGATTATGACCCATGTTCATCAAAAGGATCTGATAGGTTCCATGTCCAGATTAACTCAGTTTGACATATATTTAACCACAGTGAGCCATGTGTTTTACATATTTTACCAAGATTTATAATATTTTTTTCATTAGTCCTAAAAAAATAAAACTTGTGCTGCAGCCCAGGAAATTTACTTTAAGATGCAACACTGGTTGTAGATAGATGGGGAAGGAATATTAAGATATGATAAGACAGAAATTCTAACATTTTATTATACATATCTAACATTTATTTTACATATCAAAAGATCTGCAGAGGCATGTGTAAAGTTTTTAATTGTTATATAATTATTGGCACTCCATATTTCAACATAGAAATGTATCTGCTACACAGTTTACTTTAAAGTTGTAGATATGCATTGAAGCCATATGTCTCAAAGTCCAATGGAAAAGACTGAGGTTCTAAGGGTATATATATTCATGTGAGTGGAGGGAGTAAAATCTAACAGATGGGGTTTGGTAAAGTAATACAAGATCTTTATAGTTATTTTTGATGCAAATTAAAATTAAAGCAAATTATGAAATTCAACAATTGTAATGATTGCAAAGAGCAAGACAGGCAATGCTTCTGAAAGCATTTAACTAAATTAAACAAAAGAAGATATAAATTAAAGGATTATGGGCCTGAAGCATTGCAAGTAAACTGATAAAAGGTATAAACGAAAAGAGCATTTGGGTAACAGCCATCACAGGAGTAAAATGAGATAAGAATCAACAAAAGTACAACAGAGAAGGAAGGAAAGGATTAAAGTAATGAGATGCAAGAGGGAAGGGAAAGTGGAGAAAATAAAGAGGACTACCCAAAATTCTTGGCTGCAACTATGGAAAATGGATAATAAAGAATATATTTTGTTTAAGTGCAGTACATGTTCTTCAGCCAACTTTGGTTCACACTCAGGGAGGGAATCTTTTGCAATTTATGTGACTATACCAACTGTTCCCCCCCTTTTTTTCCCCAAAGGGCAGCTTGGCATCAATCCATGATTTGGAATCATTGGAAAGACAGAATACGAATGTCACTGCCAATTGTGATAATGCATTACCACAGTAGCCCACAGTACCCAGTAAATATCTCCCAAAATAGGCCATAATCAGGGAAGGAGAATCAAAATCATTATATAATAGGCAGTAAAGAATGGTTTCTGTTTTTCAATCTTAATAACTTCAAGATGTCTGAACGTCAACTCTCAGAATTCTGGTAGTTGAAGCTCAGTTATCTAAAAGTTGTTAAGGATGAGAAACGCTGGTCCAAACTACTGTTTTCAGATTGGAATTACCATCAGTCATTCACATGCATTGAATCCAGCTGAAGATTTAAGGTTGCAGTATTTTATTTATCCTACAGTCTTATTTTCCTCCAAAGTGTATCTAACATCTGATAGAAAAGTTCTTGCTCCCAAATAATTATCTGCAAAAATGTGTGTTGTCTTACATTTCCTGAAAAGGGGGAGGGGGAAAACCCACTGCAAAGGAATGGTAGGAAGTGCAAATAGACACCTTTGAAAATTAGCTGTGGCTAGGAGAGGCTGCTTGCTTGCACAAACAGGGATTCTCTTTCTTTTTGTGGTTGCCCCTCACCTCATCTCAGCCCAGTTGTTATTCCCGTTTTTCCTTCTTTTCTAGAGCAGTAACTTTACCCGATCTCAAACCTTTTTTTGAAAAAAAATCTTGTATAGGAAAATGGGAAGGGTGTGTGTGTGTGTGTGTGTGTGTGTCAGCATCAATTCTGTGAGGACTGGGCATTAAAAGTTACTAAACATTTATTGACTAGTTATTAATTATTGTCTCACTGTTGGACTTCCAGAGTGCATAAATGGAATTCCAAAGGGAAGGAGGCAGATAATTGCAATATTCAGCCATTAAATAAAGAGTCTGCAAGCTGATACAGAGATCTCAGTAATTAAACATCTGAAAGCTAATATAGCACTAGCACTTAGACTTACATACTGCTTCACAGTACTTTACAGCCTTCTCTAAGTGGTTTACAGAGTCAGCATATTGTCCCCAACAATCTGGGTCCTCATTTTACAGACCTTGGAAGGATGGAAGGCTGAGCCTGTCAGGATCAAACTGCTGGCAGTCGACAGAATTAGCCTACAAAACTGCATTCTAACCACTGCGCCACCAGGACTCTTATATAATTATTTTATGTTGACACTTCTTAAAAATTCTAAGAAACAATAATACTGTATAACGGACATGTCAAACACAAGGCCTGGGGGCCGGATGCGGCCCGCAAAGTGGTTTCATGTGGCCCGCGAAGCCATCCTTACGGGACCGTCTGCTGCCCCATGAATCCCAGCGGCCAGTTAGGGCCCACAGAGTCGGCCTTCTCCAGGTCCCGTCAGCCAGACAGTGTCGCCTGGCAGGGCCTAGGGGAAGAGCCTTCTCTGTTGCGGCCCCAGCCCTCTGGAACCAACTTCCCACGGAGATCCGTGTCGCCCCCACCCTCTCCGCATTTCGTAAATTACTCAAAACACACCTCTGCCGGCAGGCCTGGGGTAGTTAACATCTTGCCCCAAGCCAGTGTATGTCTGTGTGTATGCTGAATGATTGGGTTTTTTTAAAAAAAAAAAAAATTAAGAGGTTTTATATTTATATGTATTTTTATGTTGATTTCTACTGTGTTGTGAGCCGCCCTGAGTTCTCCGGAATAGGGCGGCATAGAAATCGAATAAATAAATAAATAAATAAATAAATAAATAAATAAATAAATAAATAAATAAATCCTGGAAACAGTGAGGGAATGGCCCCTGCTGCCTTGGCCCTGGCCCAGGCCGGCCGGGAGCCAATGTACAATTATGTGGTGGCCATCTATGCTGAAATGCATTCATAGCTCCACAAGGCCATCTGGAAACAGCGAGGAATCAGCCCCTGCCATGTCAGCCCCGCCCCCTGGGTGCATGCTGGGGAGGTGTCACCCTTTGTGAGAAATGAAGAAATGCACCATCGCCTGGAAGTGGCCAGCAAATGGCCCTCGCCTACTTCACATATTCGGCTTGATAGACTCTGCCCTGGTCCCACCCCCTTCTGCCAGAGACGTTCAGATTTGTCCCACTCCTGCCCAGGCCCCCACAGGCACCCTTGACGCGAATGATGTAGAGCTAACCATGCCTACCCAGTAGGCCACACCCATTCCATCCACGCCCACCCAGTAGACCACACACCCCCGGCCCCCCGAGGGCAACCGCAGTGCTGATGCGGCCCTCAATGAAATAGAGTTTGACACCCCAGCTGTATAACAAATAAAGCAGTCAATGCATTAGACTGAAGAAAAATTGGAAAGACAAGTAGAAACCAAGATTGAAGAAAAAGGGGGTTTAAAAGTGGAATTAAGAGAATTTTACAATCAGTGGGGAATTTATAACATTTAATTCAATGAGGGGGAAATGGAGAAGTTCAAAGAAATGTGTGGCATTTCAAGAAATGATTTATTGTAAAGGGGCATCTACACAATGCAGTTGAAGATGGAGAAACGTTATTCTGATATTTTTTGTTTGGACTGTCTCAGCTATTACTGCTGAATTGCAGCTTAATTAAATTTTACTGATACCCTACTCTTTTGCCTTAAAAGGGTAGAATAACTCAAATGGCTAATAAAATATAATTGTAGTTCAAAAAGTATAACTAATAATTTAAAAAATACATTTTAAACCATTTTGCTTTGATAAAGGTGGCTACCTCTGATCCTTACCACTGGTAAAGAAATTTTCATTCATTTTCAGATTGGCAATTCTAATCTGAAAACAGTACTTTGGATTAGTGTTTCTCAACCTTAACCTTTTCTCCCCTATAATCCATATGGCAAGTGCCAAGTGGCAGCCATTTGCGAGTTAAATTCTGCTGAAGATGTTTTCATTTTTGGATTAAAAATATGATGGTACTGTTCTGTTCTTAAAAATCCTTTATATTTTAATTTTGTGATTACATCTGCCTGTGATAAAGATAAACTGACTTTTAATTTCTTGAATCATTTGTCCAGCTTTTGGCTCAGTTTTGTCTTCTCTAGTGAGCAAGAGAAGCTCCTGAAGTCTGCACCAGTGGTCTTTTACCTGACCTGATTTCCCTTAACTGGATCATCCAAAAATCACACGTGGAATCTCTGTTCAGCTTTTTCAGACAGTCTCCCTTGATATACCTAAATGTAACATCTGGTTGGGTACTTGCTACACAGAAAGAAGGGGAAAATGTATTCTGCCTCTAAAAGGAAAGTCAGAGAAAGAAGCATGGGATGAGAGAATGAACTGAGAAAGATCTAGCTTTGCAAACATCCATTTAAATTATGGAATGTAAGAATACTACTATATGTTTCAAGTACAATATATCCAAGCACAAAATCTTAGTATATTTGAAGGATAATGCAGTTCCTGTTTATATAATCCCCACTTAAAGTAGCCAATGCTAGGGTGGTTTTTTTAAGGCATTACCAAGGATGATCTCTTCCAAATGCAGTCTAATTATTCAAGCCAAAAGCTTAAGTATAAGATATTTTATATTGGCAGCATGCTGTTCCTTTGATCATGTATCGTGTTCTCTTCAGATGTTCAGACTGGGTGTTATGTATCACTGTTTCTTGTGTGACCCTATCGTCTCAACTAAGGCCAAACCTCACTTTAGTTATATTTCCACAGTTTAATGTTGTTTGTGGGGAAGAAGAAATATTTATGGATTCTTTTTTAAAATATGTTTATTATTTGAACAAACTTTAATCTAAAAGAAATAAAATAAAAATACAAAGTAATAAGGAAAAGGAAAAAATTATGTTTTATATTTATCAAGTCATTGGTTTAACAATGAATCACTACTATAATATAAAAAATATACGATATTATTGTAAATTCTTTAGTCCATATTTGAAATATCTCAAAATACTCTTTTTATAGAGATATGTTATAGATTTCTGTAATAGATTCCATCAAGCAAGAAAGCAATTTAGATGCCTTTGAAGCAGCCAAAGCATATGGTCCATATTGATTTTTCAGAACATCATGATGATACCTCCACTGTTGTGAACTGGGAAGATCAAATTCAATCTAAAGTTGAGAAAAATCCTTAAAATAGTACTACATAGCAGCAGTGGTGGGATTCAAATATGTGAACAACCAGTTCTCTGTGTGGATGCTGCTTCAGGAAGTCTGTTCTGGGCCTGGGCAACAAAAAATTAGCTGCCGGTTCTGCCGAACTGGTGTGAACTGGCTGAATCTCAACACTGCATAGCAGTTGATTTAAAATCATAATCCCAGCTCCTACCCAGGGTTTCCAATAAAATAATTCATCACTAATTTTCAAAGTAGATTTTTTCTAAAAAGTTAGACATTCATGAATCTCATTATCAAAACTCAATTTAAATCCCAATCCGATTCAAAGATTTCTCACTGCTTGTACTCCTAGATATATGATACATTTTTGCTATATATTGTTCCAACCACTTGCCATAATCATAAAGAAAATAGATATCAACTTGTAAGAAATACTATTCCACTATGTCAGACATGTCAAACACAAGGCCCGGGGGCCAGATGCAACCTATGAAGTGGTTTCATGTGGCCCGCGAAGCCATCCTGGAAACAGTGAGGGAACAGCCCCCGCTGCCTTGGCCCTGGCCTAGGCCAGCCGGGAGCCAATGTACAATTTTGTGGTGGCCATCTATGCTGAAATGCATTCAGTCTTAGCTCCACAAGGCTCTCTGGAAACAGCAAGGAACCAGCCCCTGCCGCATCGGCCCCACCGCCTGGGTGCATGCTGGGGAGGTGTCACCCTTTATGAGGAATGAAGAAATGCACCATCGCCTGGAAGTGGCTAGCAAATGGCCTTTGCCTACTTTACATATTCGGCTTGATGGGCTCTGCCCTGGTCCCACCCCTTTCTGCCAGAGACCCTCAGATCTGTCCCACTCCTGCCCAGGTCCCCACAGGCACCCTTGACGCGAATGATGTAGAGCTGGCCACACCCACCCAGTAGGCCACACCCACTCCATCCACGCCCACCCAGTAGGCTGAACCCACCTGGCCCCCTGAGGGCAACCGCAATGCTGATGTGGCCCTCAACACTATGTTTTCATTCCACCAGCAGGTGGCTGACAAAATATTGGCCCATTTGTATTTTTCCTCAAATGGTAAACTCAATTTAGCTAAGGAAAACCTTGGTGATCCACCCTCCCCGAAATATTTCCTAAATTATCATTATGAATCCAAAGGAAATATTTATTTTATATTAACATAGGAATTCCTCCAAGAACAAATCAAACAAGGGACAATGCTCATTTTAATAACATTAACTTAACCCCACAGACTTAAAGGATTTGCAGAGTCTAAAAATCTCAAAAGTCCCCATGACTTTATAGGTCAGACATATCTGTTTGCAAGACATTTGTAAGGTAAAGATTGCACTGGACTAAAATGTTGTCAATAGATATCTGTTTTTAGTAGTGATGGAAGGGTTTATGTACTGAAAAATATATAATAACTACTGGAAAGTAATATTGAACGCCAGTTGATCTGTTCTGAGATTTAAAGTAATCTCTACTCTTTGTTTTTTTTATTTTTTCTCTCTGTCAAATTAGACTCAATATCCCTGTGTTCTCAGCTAATATGGTAGGTGAACTAGTTTTGAGTTAAGTTATATCTTACCATTAGCTTTTGGCTAGCTATTAGTTTTTCTGTGGAGCTTAGATATGCAAATTTGTTAGCCTCAGACAGGTTGGTTTGCCTGCTTGTGTTGACATGCCATCAAGCTGAGTTTACCTTAAGTTACACAGGAAAGCAAGAAACGGTCAGAGTTACATGTAAATAAATTATTAGTATATTGTGGCATATGGAATCCTCCTACAGCCATCTGTTAGGCATTCTGATGCCAATCTTACCTTCTGCTTATAAGACTTTGCACTGAAAAACCTACAGCTGCTACACTATGGCACAGTAAACAGTTTTCCTTTTAGTGTTGTTTTCTGCCTGTTGTCTAGACTGGGTTTTGTATGAATCTGTATTGCAAGTTCATATGATATAAGATTATTTCAGACTAGGCTATTTGTGTGCTTTTATGTATTTTTCTATTTTTATGGATTCTTTTGGTTCTGAATGCCACCCAGAGTCAATTGGAATTGGGTGGATATTACAGAATTAGCAAATAAACAAACAAAGGTTATGTTAAAGCTTTGCCTTGAATGCAGACTCCCTAATTAGGGTCAAATTGTATCCTAGGGAAATCTCAGTTCTAAAAAATCCCAAACTCCAAATTAAGAATAAAATTCTCCAAAATTGAGGATGCTATTTTTATTGTGTTGGTGTTCGCGCAACTCTCCCCCACTGACCTAGTTAAGCATGCTGTAAGAATTTGGGCTGTGTTTTAATGGAAAGGTTTAAACATCCTCCAAAGTTTAGGGACAAGGAACTCCATTGTTAATTTTTTTAAATGATAATTTAAAATGATAATTTTTAAAATAATAATTATTTATTTATCAAATTTATACACACACATTCATATCACCTAAGTGACTCTTGCAACTAAAATACATGATTTTATTAAAGGAGATTGTGCTATTCTTAATTACCTGCATGCGCATATACACATATGCATATAACAAAAGGAGAGAAGGAAAAGAAACAAAAGCTATGTAAAAAAAATTGCCATTAAGGGTGCAAAAGAGTCTACAACAAAGGATGGAAGTCAAATATTAGAGAAACGAAGGTCATCTTAATACAGCAGTTATATTCTCTGAGGACAAATCTACTCATTATATCTCAATCATGAATCGTACACATTTTTACTATACAACTTGTCATTTTCTCTAATTAAAAAAAGTTTAGCAAAGTAATAAGAAGACATGAGGATATGCAGTTAAGCAATGACAATATTTTCACACAGCAAAACTTGTGTGAAGGAGGCAGGTCTAGATACAGTTTTATTTATTAGAATAAAACTTTATTAATTTAACTCATGCTTATTTTCCTTATTAATATTTCACTCTTTCACCATTAAGGTTATTGCACTTCTCTAGCAATTTAACCATTAGCTCCTGTATTTTAAAATGTTGCTTAAGGAATCGTTTTCCTCGTGGTTGGCTGTACCTTGTTATTTTTACTGCAGCATCCAGGATAGGTAAGCATTTTAATTACCTAATTGGGAAAAATCAGCAAATACATGATGTTTGGTAAAATAAATGACATAACTGGACTGACATTTATAAAACTATTTAAATTATCTTTGTAACTTGTTTTATTAGACAGCAAGTGGAGTGTCCAAAATTGTAATTAAATTATTATCTGGTTAAGATCAGACATGAGCAAGAGCCTAAAATGCAAAATTCACTCCAGTATTGCATATAAGGCCATTGGAAATAAGCTACTGTACCTTGGAGAAAAAAGGTTTACTGGAAATGTATTATCCACATTTCAGAGATAATTTTCCTTTTTTTGGTTATGGTGTATAGTAGATATAGTGCAAAATTCAGCCATTCCTTTTAAATTATTCAGAAAAGTTCAAAGGTATCGAGCTGGCTCTTTGATTTCAGCCTTTTATGCTTTCAGTTGGAAAATTGTAAGGATTAGAGAGTAGATGTTTTCTGATGAATATGGCTCTCTTTAGTTCTAAAACTAACCTAAACTTAAGAACTTCTATAGAGAATCTGTGAGGAGGCAGATGCAAGAAAGACAAAGTGTGCAATAAACATCTTTTGGAAGCTAGATTGAAGTGCACTCTACATATTCATGTATTTATTTATATGAAAGTTACGCTGCTTCAATTCATTTAATTCTTAACATGCTTTTGGGTCCTGGATCTAGTAGACAGGCAGTAAGCCTTTTTCTTGTCTCTTTTCTCTGCCTGCAACTCTAAAGACAACATTGCCTGTGTTTTCCTAGAAATAAAACATTACATTTGACCATGGTAAAAATTCAGATATAAACACTTGCTCTCATTTATCATTTTACTTTTTACACTTTTTACAACATATAGCACACAAAATATATGGAAACTCTTGCAATTAGACAGACACATATAGTACAGGTAGTCCTTGGCAGTGCTTTTTTTCTAAAAAAAAAAAAAAGGTGCCGGAACTCACACACATCATACAACCCGCCTTGCCTACCCTACAAGGTTCCATCCAAAAAAGGTGCCCGAACTCCGTTCTGGGCATTCTATGAGAAGAAAAGCCCTGGTCCTTGGCTTACAATGGTAACCATTAAAAGTTCTGAAGGACCTATCTGGGGGTTACATACGACCCACAATTGAAGTTCTGACAGTTGCCCTCCCAGTCATGTGGCTTTGGACGCTTGGCAGCTAGGATGCATTTATGGACATTTGCAAAATCCCATGGTCACATGACAGCATTTTATGTCAGTTTTGCTCAAAAAGAAAGGGAGGGAGGGAGGGAGGGAGGGGGAGAGGGAGGGAGATCAACCCCTTGCTTCTGAGTTAATCATCAATCAAGGCAAGACCAGGAAAGTCACACACCAGTATAAACACTTGCTTACATGCAAAGAGTTGGTCTAAGGCTGTTTTGCTTCCTGGAGTATGTAGCAAATGCTCCCCATTCCTCTCTGCACAGTTTTGGAATAATTCTTATCCTACAGCAGGCCTATTACAACCAGTAAAGGGGAAAGGACCAATTAAAATTCCTTGCTGGAAAACAGGAAAACTCGTAAGAAGAAGATTACCCAAGACATTCTTTGATATGGCAGAAGAAATTGGTATTCAAGATGTCTAGAGAGAAATCAACCCTCAAAATTGACAATATACCTTTTACTCAAATAGTCATAAATCTTGGTCAAGAATTGACAAGATTTGGATGACTCCTGAATTAAAGATGGATATACAGGAAATTGAGATAGAAATAGGCACATTTAAAAGCGACATGGAAAGGAATAAAGGAATAAAAAAAACCAAGATGGACTTTAAATCAATCTATACTAAAAGATAAAGAATTCATAGACTTGGCCAAAAGAGAAATGGAATTCTTCTTTAAAGAAAATAAAGAAGACACATCACTACAAAACGTATGGGATACAGCTAAAGCGTATTTTAGAGGCATAGCTATAATGTATATAGCAAAGAAAAACAAACAGAGAAGACAGCAATATTTATTATTAAAAGAAGAATTTAGAAAGTTAGAGATAGAATTACAACAAAACCCACAGGAAAAGACTTTGAAAAAAGAAATGGAAATAATAAAACATAAGCTGAATTGGTTGGACTCAGAAAAATTGATGGAACAAATAAAGAGAACAAAACAAAATTTCTTCGAAAATGCTAATAAGCCAGGAAGATGGCTAGCTTATAAGCTCAAAAAACAGAAAGAGAAGAAAATAATACATAACTTAGTAGATGGGAAAGGTTGTTTACAATTTAAAATGAAAGAAATAAAAAAGATAATCAAGAAATATTATAAGGAATTGTACAGCAAAGAGGAGGCTACAAAAGAGAGAATTACTCAATATTTAGAAGAAAGTAAATTGCCAAAGATTTCAGAGACATTGAAAACTATGTTAGAAGAAAGAATAACAACGATGGAGATATTAGAGGCTATAAAATGACAAAAGAATGGGAAAACACCAGGCCCAGATGGGCTACCGGCGGAACTTTATAAAAATCTACAAGATATATTAAGCGAACTGCTGAAAGATGTTTGTAATGGATTATTGTTAGAGGCCAAACTTCCAAACACATGGATAGAAGCAAATATTACTTTGATACCAAAAGAAGATTCAGACTTGATGTATATTAAGAACTATAGACCAATTTCATTACTCAATGTGGATTACAAAATTTTTACTTCAATAATGGTAGAGAGACTGAAAAGATACTTACTTGAGTTTATACATCCAGATCAAAATGGCTTTTTACCAAAGAGACAAATTAAAAATAATTTAAGGGTGATAATGGACGTATTAGAATATTATGAATTACACCCAGGGAAACAATTAGCATTAGTGTTTTTAGACGCCCAAAAAGCGTTTGATAATGTTTCCTGGCAATTTATGGTTCAACAATTACAAATAATGGATTTTGGAAAGAACTTCATAAATATGATAAAAACAATATATAGTAACCAGACAGCAAAAGTGATAGTGAATGGAGATTATACTGAGAGCTTTGAGATAAGAGAAGGCATGAGACAAGGCTGTCCATTATCTCCATTATTATTTATCTTTACTTTGGAAGTACTAAATAGAAGGATAAGACAAGATACAGAAATTAAAGGATTGAAAATAAAAGATGAAACATATAAGTTACAAGCATTTGCTGATGATCTAGTGTTTATCTTGGAAGAACCTTAAGAGATGATTCCTAAACTATGGGGAAAGATACAAGAATATGGAGAAATGGCAGGACTAAAAATAAATAAAGAAAAAACTAAAGTATAATGGTATAATGAGGGGCTGAGAGAGATGAAACGCCGGAAAAGACGCCTAGAGAGCAGTTGGAGATCGAGCCTTGCCGAATCTGACCGAACACTGGTAAGAGACCATATTAGGTCCTACCTAGCGGCGATAAAAGCAGAGAAGTGTTCTTACTTCACTGCTCTTATCGCGTCATTAGATAACCGCCCAGCCTCCTTGTTTAGGGTGACCCGCTCCCTCCTTCATCAGGAGGTGAGCGGAGACCCCTTAGAAGGTAGAGCTGAGGATTTCGGAAAATATCTGCATGATAAAATCGCTCAGATACGGGAAGGCTTTGATTTCAACTGGGTGTGTCCGGTGGGAGAGACGGAGTCTGGTCTTGAGACTGTTATCTGGGCTGAGTTTGACCCCGTGACTTCCGAGGACGTGGACAGGTTGTTTGGGGGACTTAGGGCGACCACTTGTTCATTGGACCCGTGCCCCTCCTGGTTGGTGCTGGCATCCCGGGAGGTGATACGAGGCTGGTTCCAGGTAATTATTAATGCTTCTTTAAGCGAGGGTGTCTTCCCTGCCACCTTGAAAGAGGCGGTAGTGAGGCCCCTCCTTAAGAAGCCTACCCTGGATCCAGCTGTTTTATCAAATTATCGTCCTGTCTCCAACCTTCGCTTTCTTGCGAAGGTTGTCAAGAGCGTGGTTGCCAGACAGTTCCCACGACACCTGGAGGAATCATTATACTTGGATCCACACCAGTCGGGCTTCAGGCCTGGCTACAGCACGGAAACAGCATTGGTCGCGTTGGTGGATGACCTCTGGCGGGCCCGGGACAGAGGTTGTTCCTCTGCTCTGGTGCTATTGGACCTCTCGGCAGCTTTTGATACCATCGATCATGGTATCATGCTGCAACGGTTGGAGGGGTTAGGTATAGGGGGCACTGTTTTGCGGTGGTTCGCCTCCTTCCTCTCCGGCCGGATGCAGTCTGTGTTGACAGGGGGTCA
This sequence comes from Bothrops alternatus, assembly GCA_034064705.1. Lineage (NCBI taxonomy): Eukaryota > Metazoa > Chordata > Lepidosauria > Squamata > Viperidae > Bothrops > Bothrops alternatus. Next base: position 2,650,644 of record JARGCV010000033.1, read on the forward strand.
AAGGTCGACCCCGAGACCCCTTGTATGTGGGGTACCTCAGGGGTCGGTCCTCTCGCCCCTACTGTTCAACATTTATGTAAAACCGCTGGGTGAGATCATCCGTGGTTTTGGTGTGGAGTACCATCTGTACGCTGATGATACTCAGCTGTACGTTTCCATGCCGAACCACCCCAACGATGCTCTTGCCGTGCTGACCCAATGCCTGGAGGCCATGCGGGTCTGGATGGGGAAGAACGGACTCAAGCTCAACCCTTCCAAGACCGAGTGGCTGTGGCTACCGTCATCCCGGTTTAGTCAGTTGACTCCTTTGTTGTCTGTTGGGGGTGAAACAGTGGCCCCCTCGGAAACGGTTCGCAATTTGGGAGTCCTCCTGGACTCACGGCTGTCTTTAGAGGACCATCTGGCGGCCGTGGCCGGGAGGATGTTCTATCAGGTTCGCCTGGTACGCCAGTTGCGTCCCTTCCTAGACCGGGACTCGCTATGCACAGTTACTCATGCCTTCATCACTTCCAGGCTGGACTATTGTAATGCTCTCTACATGGGGCTCCCCTTGAGGTGCACCTGGAGGCTTCAGCTGGCCCAGAATGCGGCCGCGCGGGTAGTGACCGGAGCGCCATGGCGCGCCCATGTAACATTGCTCCTGCACAAGCTGCACTGGTTGCCGGTGGCCTTCCGGGTGCGTTTCAAGGTGTTAGTGACCATCTTTAAAACGTTCCATGGCATCGGACCCGGATATTTACAGGACCGCCTTCTGCCAGCAAATACCTCCCGCCGTCCGGTACGCTTCCACAGAGTCGGTCTCCTCAGGGTGCCGTCGGCCAGACAGTGTCGGCTGGCGACCCCCAGGGGGAGGGCCTTCTCTGTGGGAGCTCCAACGCTTTGGAACGAGCTCCCCCCGAACTCCTTACGTTGACGGAATTGCGTTCCTTCCGTCGAGAATTAAAGACATATTTATTTCGACAAGCCAGCCTGGGATAGTAGCTCCGGTTCCAACAAGGCCATAATTGTTTTTAGGGGATTGAGTTTTAAGATTAAGCATTGGTTTTAAATGATCGGACTAAATTATTTTTAGGTAATTGGGTTTTTAAATGATTGGGCCAAATTATTTAATTTATTTTTAATAATTTTACCTTTTGTATGTTAATGTTTTTAATTGGGCTGTACACCGCCCCGAGTCCTTCGGGAGGGGGGCGGTATAAAAATCGTAAAAATAAATAAATAAATAAATAAATAAATAAGAACCTCACAGATAAACAAAAAAGGCAAATATTAGAGAAAACAGAGGTACAAATAGTGAAAAAAGTTAAATATTTAGGTATTCATCTCTCAGCTAAGTGTTCGTCAATAAAAGAAGACAAGTATATAAAATTATTGAAGCAAATAAAGCTAGACTTGGAAAGATGGAAAAATCTGCAGCTGTCAATATTAGGAAGAATTGCTACAGTAAAAATGAATGTGTTGCCGAAGATTTTATTTCTATTTCAAACGATTCCGATAAAACTTGAGAGAAAATTCTTTCAAGATTTAAATTCGTTGGTTTTGAACTTTATTTGGCAGGGGAAAAAAGCTAGAATTAAGATGAAAACATTACAAGATGCTAAGGAAAATGGAGGTTTTGGGTTGCCGGAATGGACATTGTATTATCAACATCTGTGTTAACATGGGTGAAAGAGTGGATAACATTCAGAAATAAAAGATTATTGTATTTAGAGGGACATGATTTACAATTGGGGTGGCATGCATTCTTATGGTATGGGAAAAACAGAGTCCATAAGTACTTTCAAAATCATTTTATAAGAAATGCCTTGTTAACAGTATGGGAAAAAATTAAAGCTAAAATATATTTTAAAATTCCAGGGTGGTTATTAACGATGGCATTTATACATCCGAACCTGGTAGACTTTGAAAAAATATGGACATATAAAGGTATTTTAGATATTAATGGGAAATTAAAATCTAAACAAGAATTGGAAAATCAGGGAATTAACTTGTCCTGGTAGGCACATTTACAGATACAAAGTAGATATGAAAAAGATGTAAAAATGTATGAATTTTACAAGGATCAAACTGTGTTTGATAAGATTTTGTTAACCTCAGATGAGAAATTAATCGTATAACTTTTTGTTAATTTTAGATATGGAAAGTGAACAAGTGAAAGAAACGATAAGATGGGCAAAATGTTTTGGCTATAATATAGAATTAGAAAAATGGCAAATGTTATGGGAGAGAAACTATAAATTAACAATGTCAACTTCATACAAAGAAAATCTGTATAAAATGTTTTATAGATGGCACCTTCCACCAGCAAGATTAGCAAAAATGTTTAAAAATATGTCAGATAGATGTTGGAAATGTAAACACAACATAGGCACGTACTATCATACTTGGTGGACATGTGGTAAGGCAAAGGCTTATTGGAAAAATATACATATGTGGTTGGAAAAAATATTGGGCGAACAAGTCGATTTTAAACCTGAACTTTTTTTACTAGGCATTATGCCTGAAAAGACTAATAAGCAGAAATTATATTTAATTTTACACATTACTACAGCAGCGAGAATAATTTTTGCACAATACTGGAAGAATGAAGGACTGCCATCAGAGGAAGAAATAATCAGGAAAATATTGGAATGTGCAGAGATGGACAGATTAATTATGAGGTTGAAAGACAAAGAAGAAACAGACTACTATCAAATTTGGAATTTATTTTATTCTTGGTTAGAGAAAAGAATGAAAGATTAGGAATTGAACATGTATTAGCATAGCAAACTCCAGACAACTTGTTGATTGGAAAAATTAACATATGTTGATGAAAAAAAAATTAATAAAAATATATTAAAAAAATAAAATAAAATTCCTTGCTGGCCACAAAGGAATAGCTGGCATGTCAGTCAGTTGCTTCGTGTTTTGTATTGGCTGTGATGGAGCAGGCAGCATTGGCGAGGCCAGAGGAATTGGAGAAGCTTGACTGTGTCCTTCCTAGCAGTGGTAACATTTAATGGCAGTGAATTATAAAAAATATATAAATTATTTTAAAAGGCAGGTCACACAAGGCTGCTTGGTGGGCTTCATGTCGCCCACAGGCCATATCTTGCGCATGCTTGTTTTATAATTTAACCATTTCTTTTAATGTCTTTCCCTACAAGATGTTGGTAACCATCCCAGCTGTTTGTACTTTTAATATTATTTTCCAAAATACAGCCTAATTACATCAATGATTTGTGAGGATAGAAAAAGCAATCAAGTTGCTCTTAATTTTCTAATGTTACATGAAAAGCTAGACATAGTGAAATAAATTGAAAATCAAATATACAAATAGGAAAGAATACAACTGTTTTGTACCATAACATTAATAGTTCATAATACATTTTCCTAGCTTAAAATGTGACCAGCTCTGCATTCAATAGGATGATCCCTGCTTCAAATACACCTATCTTCTTGTTGCAGTATCTCATGATAGATTCACCCAATCCATTTCCCTAAACAAGCAAACAAAAAAGATAACATAAAATGTGATAATGATGATGATGATAATAATAATAATAATAATAATAATAATAATAATAATAATAGTCTATTACCTTACAGGATTTTTTCCTTCGCAACTAAACAACACACTGCATTTAAGTGTTATGTAACATGTGCTTAGTTACCCTGCACTCTGCATCTTTATCTAAAATACTAATACTAATATAATGGTTTTTAAACTGAATTATTTACAAATTGATTCATGTATTTATTTATTGGCATGGAACAAGGACTGACTTAGGATTTCTTTCATGGACTGAGTCCACAATCCTATCAGAGCATCACTGATATCGTGGCTTCCTCAGTTGCTTTCTGAGTGTAGATAAAAGATGGGTTCCAGTTTTCTGAAAACTCTGATCCTAACCATTTTGTTGATAAATGGTCCCTTACCTCTTACAGTATATTAGCACTATGTTCAATTGACAGGATCAGGATTTCATTAGCTAAACACATGGAGAAGATAGGACAAAATTGTGCTTGAATATTTTGTTCCACAACACAGATTCTGTAGGGACATCAGGTGCCATGATGATTGCTGCATAATATGCTTTTATGTTCAATGTTGATTGTTTTAATAAAAGAATTTATATATATATATAAAAAAAGAAATCTCTTTTTTTTTTAAAATTGGAAAACCAGGAATCTGAGGTGGTAGGGGGACTCCTGAAAATGCTATAGCCCATATAGCTCATTGGCTCGTCTACAAACAAATTGTTTTAAATCTATATGAATACCAAGCTCTTGTGTAGAGCAGTATCTGTGTTTGAAACACCTCAGCTTTTTATTTTTTTAATCATTTATATCAATGATTTATATGCCATTTTGCAAGGGCTCTATACAAACTACAGTATTCACACAAAATCATTAAATTCTATTAAGATAAGATGTCATCTTTTTGTTGTTGTTGTAAAATTTCATTGTTTGGGAATATAAATCCAGCTTTTAAAAACTGAACTTACTTTACAATATTTCTAAAAGAATATTCTCTTCCTGTGTATGCAGTGGAATAATATACTATGGGGTTTTTTTGTTGAGAGCTATGATACAATGGGGAAACAATTGTCACCAATTAAATACTATGGAGTATTGCTGGATCAGATTGTGGCAGCACATATAACTACAAGATTAGAATTCATTTGCATGTTAACATGTTTTTAAAGTCTCTGTGGAGGCTAGATTTGGCAGTCATAAAAGCTATTTGAACACCTTGTCTTCTACCAGATTCCAGATATATATGTAGTGATTTATCTCATTGTGGAGAGAAGCACATTTATTTCCTCTTTTTCACTGGTAGATGTTTTTATTTTAAGGGATTTAGAGGATTTATTTACCGGTAAATAAGAAAAAATCAACAAGCACACAGATAGGGACTGTAGAAAAATTGGACTTGTCTTAGGGGACCAAATTTTGTAGCTGCTTCAATATGTTGAGGAGCAACTAGGCGCCACCTTGGGAAAAAGAAAATTTTCTGACTGCTGTAGTGTTTCAGAAATCTCCAGCTGGAATCCCACCAGGATTCTCATGCATTCTTTATTTTGACAAATTAGTTTAGGAAAGTTTATAGTAAGCTGAACACTGAATCAGGAATTTCTTTTTAAAGACCAGAGTTTTTCTTTCTTTTCAGCATGCAGGGTGAGATTCATATATATATATATATATTTGGCAATTGTTCTGCCAAAACTGAACATTTTAATAACAGAATAATCAGAGAAGCCATCGAGATAGAAAAACACCCTCACAGCATGAACAAACGAGATGATACCTCCCGCCTACCAGCCATTTGGAAACCCGCCCTTATTGACAAACGTATTCCTAACACAAAGATTGACACCAGAAACACACAGGATGCCACCTCCACACATCCACGCAAAAAGCAAACCCAAACCCACACCAATGATGAGGCAAGACCACAGACCAGGAGCCAGACCAGAGCTGCAACAATGGCCACTCTGAACCTCTCCAGTACAACAAAGCCCCCACCCAAACAGAACACTCCCCCAGCCAATCAGAACACAGCCAACCCCCCAGCCAATCAGAGCACAGCCAAGCCCCTAACCAATCAGAACATAGCCAAGCTCCCAGCCAATCAGTTCAAACCCCCACTGGCAGTTAAAAGAAAAAACAGCTTAGACCACACATTGCTCCTAGAAGCAGAAGCCAAAAGCACCAGCCTGAAGATGATGAATGAGACTTCATCGAAACGTTGCCAAGACACTTCAAATTCTACGTGGGAGAAAACCCGAAGAACCAAAGACCTACATATATATTCAGTTCTGACTGAAGAGAGTTAAATAACTCGAAATAGCTATCTCAGAAATCCCTTATTTCTTTGTCAACAATTTTAAAAACATATATATATTTGTGCTTGCAGATGGCTCTGGGTTGAGCTGAAACAGGCAAAAGGAAAGAATGATTTCTTCCTCCCATATTTGGGTTTACAGGGTGCTATCTAAAAAAGAAACACTATATACACATCTTCCCTCCCTGATTACTGACAAAGCGGGAGAGAGCCTGTGGCTTAGAGGTTTAAGCATCTGCCTAGTGTGCAGACTGCCCAGGTTCAAATCCCGGAAGGGTGAGTTCTGACTGAAGAGAGTTAAATAACTCGAAATAGCTATCTCAGAAATCCCTTATTTCTTTGTCAACAATTTTAAACAACATATATATATTTGTGCTTGCAAGATGGCTCTGGGTTGAGCTGAAACAAGAAAAAGGAAAGAATGATTCCTTCCTCCCATATTTGGGTTTACAGGGTGCAATCTAAAAAATAAACACTTGACATATATATATATATAGATAGATAGATAGATAGATAGATAGATAGATAGATAGATAGATATAGATATAGATATAGATATAGATATAGATATAGATATAGATATATATAGATATAGATAGATAGATAGATATAGATATAGATATAGATATAGATATATAGAATTGTTAACAAAGAAATAACAATTCTAAAAACATATATATATATATTTGTGCCTGCAGATGGCTCTGGGTTGATCTGAAACAGGCAAAGGAAAGTAAGATTTCTTCCTTAAAATTGTTAACAAAGAAATAAGGGATATTTCTTTGTTATTTCTTATTTCTTATTTCTTTGTTAACAATTTTAAAAACATATATATATATACACACACACACACACACACAGAGAGAGAGAGAGAGAGAGAGATTACAGTGCGAAAGAGAAAAAAGATCAAAAGTCATAACTGAATGATATCTTTATTATGAACAACTATGCTAACAGTGTATAATTGTTTTGAAATCTCTTATATAGCGTTCATGATCTTTTTGTAACAACTTGATCAATTTTAATAAAACTTATATACCTGTATTTGGAATATAGCTTAATCCATAATTTCAGAATGTAAAAAAATATCTTTACACAATCAGTGTCAAGGGAAGGAATCCCCACAGATTCCAGTATTAGATGCACAGTGAATATTATTTAATTCCACATAGAATTAAGCAAATAGGTATCAGCAGAGTGAATTAATTGGGTATCAGGAGAGCGAAAGGGTAAACTGTTGGACTTCTCTAAGTGAATCTTGACAATGGTTTGAAAAATTCAGGTATCACAGAATGATGCCTGCTAGCTGGACAAATACACACCTACATACATACTAGTTTCAAGCTTAATTCGGTGTGCTCATTTTGATTCTTTAAGTGCTCTAAAAAACCAAGCTGAAATTCTCAGATGATGTTTTCTGATAAATGCTTAGAAATGTTAATTTTTGAGCTGAAAGCATTATAATCTATCTCAAAAGATAGTCAGTAAAGTGGTCTTCACAATTTCTTTAGTACAGTACTCTTTTGTAATACAGGTAGTCCTTGATTTACAACCACGGTTGAGCCCAACATTGCTATTGCTAAGCGGGATAGTTGTTAAGTAAGTTTTGCCCCATTTTATAACCTTTCTTGCCATAGTTGTCAAGTGAATCATTACAGTTGTTAAGTTAGTAACACGGTTTTTAAGTGAATCTGGCTTCCCCATTGATCTTGCTTCTTAGAAGGTCGCAAAAGGTGATCACATGATCCCGGGACACCGCAACTGTCATAAATATGAGTCAAGTGGCTGATTTTTGATCACATGATCATGGGGATGCTGCAGCTGTGATACATGTAAAAAATGGTCATGAATCATTGAACTGTTAATGTTATAATATAAAAAATCAATACATTTTTCAATACCATTGTAACTTTGAACTGTCACTAAATGAAATGTTGCAAGATGAGGACTACCTGTAATAAAGGAAACAGTAGATTATCACCTACTCTTTCAAAAGCTTTTCTAATTCATGACTTCTTTGTGTCCACTAATGTTCACTGACCTGGAATTTTTTAGGATATAGTTCTTTCTCATTGACCCTACATTGAGTTGTTGGAAAATTCTGCCTTTTCTCCATCAAAATCCAGAGTTCCCATTTCTTTGTTTATAGCTGGTGCAGAGAACTATAGGTTGACTTGAAATGTGTTTTTCCTCATGATATTTCTCCTAGTGTAGTCCTATTCCAATCTCTTTTGAAGAAATGCAGCTACACATTATGAACAAGAGTTTCTCTGTGGAAAGCCTTAAACTATGACAGTTCATTTTTGTTCATCTTTTCTTGTGAAATTTTGAATAAAGTACTTGCTTGTCTGCTTCTGTGATATTCAGCAATTTATATTTTAATATACTGTGTATTTTTGTTAATGAACTAAAATGGTTATGGTTATATGGCTGCTCAGTTTCCAAAATGACACAGCAGATTTTCTCCTGATAAATTCTTTAAGCCACAGATAAAAACATTTAATTTGGTTTACCATATACATTTACAATTTTTTCTTCATCTAAAATTCTTATCTTTACATTAAAGGTTGCTAGAGAAATTCAAGAGAGATTGGACTAAGGACCACTTATCCCTGTTGAGATAAAGTTGCTAGGTAACCTTGAAATCAACTTTTTTAAAAAATCATCTGTAGGAGGATGAATTACATGCAGGATTCAGTCAATAACTGAACTGCCTTTGTTGGTATAACATAGTCCTGACAAAATCTACTATCTTAAGCCATTTTATAAGCCATTCAGGACTTTCTGCTTAAGCTGAGAGTCTGTAATGTTTGAACCTGACTTTCTTTGGAAGACAGATTGAGAGGAGAATTTCTGGAGATGGCAAAGAGAAAGCAGTGGTGAAAAAAAAGGAAAAGATATTTAAGGAAGGCTTATATATCCTTCTCTTGTTCCATTAGAGCAGCGGTTCTCAACCTGTGGGTCGCGACCCCATTTGGGGTCGAGTGACCATTTCACGGGGGTCGCCAAACAACGCAGTCCGTCATTTTTTCCCCTTTTCCTTAGCTGTGCTACTCCCTCTTATTCTATTGGCTTTTGATAGCCAATAGAATAAACTCTCTTGAATAGAGTCTAATTCTATTGGCTTTCAAAAGCCAATAGGAATTGTCCAGGCTGTCTCTGCCCTGCTGAGCCCACCAAAAATCCCAGTCTGCAAACGGTGCTGCAAGTTGTCTGCAGCGAAGGCGAGCTGTCTGGAAGTTTCCACCCCTCCCTGCTGAGCAGCTACTAAAAATGTAAGTAAAAGAGGGCCAGGGGCGGGAGGTGGGAGGCCAGTGGGCGCAGGGAGGGTTGCTGGTGTGCGTGGGGCCTGGCAGGCGCCTTACCTCCCTTGGGCTGGGCCAGCTGGTGGCCCAGCTGGTGGTCGCCCTGCACCGTCACTGCCCCTTGCCAGCTACGCCTCAGCCGGCGCAGGGGGCGGCACCACGCATGCGCGGCGCTCCCGGGCAGGAAAATAGCCCTCGACTTACGACCGGTTGGGGTCCTCAACTTACGACTGGTTGGGGTCCTCGACTTATGACCGGTTGGGTAGTCCTCAACTTACAACCGGTTGGGGGTCGTGGCATTAAAAAGATTGAGAACCACTGCATTAGAGAATGAAGGGCATCCTAGAGTGGGGGGAGGTGTTAAAAGGGGGCCAAGCTTAGGATCCTTGCACAGCAGGAAGCAATACAGATAGATCCTATCTCCCCCAGAATCCCTGACCATTCACAAGAGAATGCAGTCAATCTGGCAAGATACTTGTGAATAGGCATGCAACAATAAAGAAGTAATCTTGATTAGCTCACAATATCATTCTGGTTCCTTGTGCCTGACAATCCACCTAGAGAAAATAACTCTCAAATCAAGAAATGAAATTATTCATACTCTTAGATCTCATCAGAAGATCTATTTCCAATAATATTTCCAATAATGGTTGTTTTGTCACAACTGAATTTGCCAAGACAATATTCTATATTCTATACCATCATGCAACTGACATTTTAATGTTCATAAGTTCAGTATTATATGCTTACGTATATGCAAGTAAGGCAATGTTATTCAAAGTTAGGGACTATAATACCACTGGGCAATACATTTTTTCAAAATATTTGCTTCCTGAAAAACTTTTAGTAGTTATGATAGATCCTTTCAAACTACAGTTAACTTTTAATGGCTATAATGTATTTAATTGCATAATGTCTACAATATGTTGCATAAGTTCAATAGGACCAGAAGTGCTTTGCTGTTGATTTTAATTTGTACTCCATGTCTGATGCATCTTTCTGAGATGTCCAACAACAGTCAAACAGCATTGATGGATTACAGTTGCTCTGATACTGTTTTTCTATTGTGGCTATGCCCAGGTGAAATCTTCCACCATGTTTGCCTCTGACTGTAACTAGGTTTTCAGGCAAGAAGTCCAAGTGTGAATGCGGAAAATGAATATTCAGTGACATGTTGCACTTCATGGCTTCATGTATGTGGTAAGACATTTTTAGCCAGCTGATTTTGTGCTCTGTAGTTACCAAAAAAATTCTCAATGACATCCTTGAATGCTTTCTTGGCAATTTTTTCTGGCCTCACTAACAAATCTTCGAACTACTTGTCATTGATGATAAGTATCTGATTTGTGGACCAACAGTCTTGTGGAAACAAGTTTTCCAGGGAAAGCCAAAAATATTAAAATTTTAATATAATTAATAATGCTTAGAGGCTATATCTTCCTTAATCTTGGCATCAGTTCCTCTTGACAATATCTGTCTCCAACAATGAAAACCTTCACCTTCCTTGTTCATCATTTTCAGAAAAAATTTAATCAGTCTTGAGTTGTATGTGAAATGGAGGCAAAAAAAAAATCTTTGTCAGGTCAACAAGTGGTTCATGTGCCACTATTTCTATCATGGAACCAAATTATTTTGGAATGGCCATTTCTTTTTAATATAAAGAAGCTCTCTTGCATGGCTATCCCATTTGCATATGTAACAACAGTACTTGGTATATCCAAGTTGCATTCCAAACAGCAGAGTCACTATTAAATCTCCACGGATATTCCGGATGTATTTGGTATATTGGATGTGCTTCAACAACACTTTTATTTTTTGTATATTTCTTTCATGTGTGCAGCATAGCCAACTAGATATTGAAGGGTCTACTTTGCTAATGTGTAAAAACAGAAGATCTATATAAATCGATATATGATAGGTTAAATTACAGGTTCTTTTTGTGGTTAGCAGTCAAAAATCTATAAGATGCACCCAAAAGGGTTCAGAAAACAAAACCTTTCTTGCCCAGTATTCAGAGCATATAACTCTATTCTGAATACTAGCACCATTTCATAAATAATAGAGAACTCCCAAAGACAGCATGGAACTCCAGGCATAAATCCAACAATGTGCAGTGCAAGTAATCTACTCTTCTATGATTCTTCTTTATAATGGCAACAACAGCACTGATTCTTAAATTGAGTTCATTGAATCTCTTTTACACCAATTTACATTTCTCAAGAAATAAATTAACTAATTTAAAAGTCTTCTAGGGAAGTCATGGTAATAAAGCTTTCCTGTGTATGAAGAAAATGAATGCAAACATTTTTTTCATTTGAACGAAGTTAGCAGACTCTTTTCTAAGAAATAATACATAATAATATGATCCAGAGAAGTATTTTCCTTGTGGAAACAAGTTTTCCAGGGAAAGGTAAAAACATTAAAGTACTAATATAATTAATAACTCTTAGAGACTATAAGGCAGTGGTTCTCAACCTTTTTCAGGTTGAGACCCCACTTGCGCCGTCCATGCGTGCCGCGACCCCGACCTGGGCGCACGTGCGCACGCGCCGAAAAAAAATAAATAAAAAATTTAAAAAATGGTGGACAGCGACGGGCCGATCTGCGTGTGCGCGTGCGACGGCCGATCTGCGCGTGCGCATGCGACGGGCCAATCTGTGCGTGCGCAGAACCGGCGGGCCGGCTGGCTCCAGACCAGGCCTGCCTCGCCTCCCACCGCTGCCTCAGAGACTCCGGCAGGCACACCGAGGAGCGGTCCGGAGCAGGCGGGCGCAAAGATGCCTCCTTCCCGCTCCGCTCCGCCACGTCCCAGGCCCAGCCTCCAACTCGCCCTCCGGCAACCAGCCAAGTGGTCGGGGCAGCTGGACCTCGAGGCAGGCCCGCACTTCACCGAGACTGGCTCGGCTGTGGCGAGAGGCGCCCGGCGGCCGCCTCCGGCCCCCAAGTCCGCGCCCCGGACTGGCGTCCAGGTTGCAGCGCTCCGCCTGCCAGGCTCGTCCGGGACTCCCGCACCTTCCGCAGGGCCGGCAGCAGCTGCAGGTAGGTAGGCGGGCGGGAGGACTGGGGAGCCTGCCCGGGCCAGCTCGCTCTCGGCGCCAGTCCCGGTTGGGTCGGGCCGGCCAGCTGGGTGGGGGGTGTCTGGCCAGGCTCCCCGGCTTCCTCCCCGGCTCGGCCTCCCCCCACGCCCGGCTCCCTCCCCGGCTCGGCCTCCCCCCACGCCCAGTTCTCTCCCCGGCTCGGCCTCCCCCACGCCCGGCTCCCTCCCCGGCCTCGCCCCACGCCCGGCTCCCTCCCCGGCTCGGCCTCCCCCACGCCCAGCTCCCTCCCCGGCTCGGCCTCCCCCCACGCCCAGCTCCCTCCCCGGCTCGGCCTCGCCCCACGCCCGGCAGGGATTCAGCAGGGTAGTTCATCTTGCCGATCCGCTGGCTGGGCGCCTTACTGCCTGCTTCGGCCACCGCCGCGCGAGGGAGGGAGCGAGCAGGACCGAGCCAGAGCCAGGCAGGCAGCCCCCGGGAGCCCCGCTGCCCCCATTGGCCACCGTGGAGAAAAGGGGGCGGCGCTGGCGAGGGCCGGCCGGGGAGGAGGGCGAGGAGAGGAGCGCGGACTTGGGGGCCGGAGGCGGCCGCTGGGCGCCTTTTGCTTCTCTCGGGCCTGGGACGTGACGGAGCGGGAAGGAGGCAGCTTTGCGCCCGCCTGCTCCGGACCACTCCTCGGTGTGGCTGCCGGAGTCTCTGAGGCAGCGGTGGGAGGCGAGCGGCCTGGTTGCGCTGTGCATGCGCAGTTCGGCCCGTTTGTGCTGCGCATACACGGATCGGGTCGTCGTGCGCGTGCACGTGCACGTGCACGCGCATGCACTTGCAAACCGCGCATGCCCCGGCCGAAAAAAATTGAAAAAATTTTTAAAAATTGAAAAAAATTGAAAAAAATGGCGGACGGCGGCGTTTGGCGACCCCGGTGAAATGGTCGTTCGACCCCAAAAGGAGTCGCGACCCATAGGTTGAGAACCGCTGCTATAAGGTAAGTTTATATTTCTGAAAAATGTTTTCACCAGAAAGTGATCAAACAATTTGTGTGTATGTGTGTGAGTGAGTGTGTGTATGAGAGAGAGAGAAAGAAAGAGAGAGAGAGATTGTGAAAATAGAGAAAGCAGTTGTAGTTTAATTATTCATGTAATTGAGATTACTGAAGGAATTCAATGTGTTTCCAGGGTTACAAAGATATTTGAACCTAGATCTTGTAACCTAGTTCTTGTAAAATATTGGGACTTCTAATGAAAAAGGTTATTTAGCTATCTTCTAATAATTTTGTCATAAGGAAAATCTGTTATGCATAAATTATTTTGTGATAAACAGTTTTAGAATTTAGTACCTGTAAGTTATGATTTATATATAGATAATCATCGAAAGATCTGTCATTTAACTTGGAAACAGAGAAGTCTAAATCCCTATAGTAGGATATCTCAGATCATTGGAGTTGTGGATGTAATTTTACTTTTGTGGATATATATGGAGATACAACCTACACTAACCAAGTGCTTCCATACCAAAGTAACAACCCAACTTCTAACAAGAGAAGTATTCAATAAGAGAAGCATTCAATAACATTCAGACAAACACAAACACACTTTAGCAACCCAGAACATCAGAAAAACGAAACAGATTACCAATACAACATCTTCCAATGGATAGATATCCACACAACTTTATCAAAAAGTGCCTGACCACTCAACCAATGCAAGCTATGAAAATAATAGCACCGCCATACATAAAACAAATCTCAGAAACAGCCAACAGATTATTACCACCACATGGCATCACCTTAGCCCAGAAACCAACTAAAGTCCTTCAAAGTAGTAGCTCATCTACATCATATGGTGTAAGGCCTGTAACAGCCGTTATGTAGGATAAACAGATAGGACACTAGCAAAGCTAGAGTCATGAACACCAACTAGTAGTCAGAAGATACAATGAAGATATGGATAAACTTAACCATAGTTTCAACTGAGAAATGGTGAGCATCCCAACCAGAACTCCTCACCAGATAAGCAGGAATTAACACCAGGAGCAACACCAGACAAATAATCAAACTTTAAACAGTACCCTAACCAAGGATCTATCAATTCAGGCTAACAATAAAGCAGTGAACAACAGCCTAATCAAGGAACAGAAAACATCATCTTCACCAAAAATGACAGAGAAGGTACTGAATATACAGAGAAAGCAAATCCCACCCCCTTTTAGCATTGAAAATGTTACCTAGTCAGGTAATGAAATGACTGCAAGAAAACAACCAAGCTCAGAAAGCGCTAAAGACACCATGATTTAAGTTGTTTGAGGGCTCGAATTTTAATAGTTTGAATAATCTCTCAGAATCCCTCATTGTTATAACTCAGGCAGTTTGCTTTAGTAGTTACATTTCTTTCCTTTTATAGACTTTAAGGCTGCTTATCTGTTGTTTTCTGGGAGATTTAAAATGAGAAAAATAGGATTAGGGCAAACATCTCATCCTGGTTCCAAACTCTGACATAAATATCCACCATGGATGTCAAACATAGTGTCAAAATGTGAATATTAATGCTTCAGCTTGTGTAATATATTCACTTTCCACTTGTATTCATTTTTCAAAACCAATACTGTAATTACAAAACATCAACTTTTCAGTAATGTTGCTTACTATGGACTGGCTGGCTTCAAAAATCTTAATTGTCCCATTCTATAAAGACATAAAGAGGTGTATATTAATACATTTAACTTTTATCATTAGATTCTGTTGTTTACTGACAATGTTGCCATCTCAAAAAGAAAACCGTACTTTTCTTCTTAAGTATCTGTATTATTAAATAAATGCATTAATAATAACTGATTGGAAACACTCCAAATAGTCAAAATAGTACATTTTATAAACTGTAAACCTGCTTAACAATAACATAACGTTTTACATCAGAATCTAGGAAAACATAAATTTTGGTAATTTATAAAATAAAAACTACTGTGCAGCAAGGAGTGTAAAACTTCCAATGTAATATAATATGGGAAGTATATCTTAACTTTTGAGGTTAAAGTAAATTATACATTAATGCAATTGCTAAAAGCAGCTGTTAGGCTAGTTGTTTAGTCGAATTCTCATTTTATATTTTTTTTAATAATAACATATCAATTAAAAAGCATTGTAAATAGTAAAAGTAGCATACACAATGTTATTCAAGCAGATTGCTATGTTCTACTTATTTTTATTTGCTTGCTCTCCTCTGCTCCTTCTATGGATCTCCCAGATTGACTCTCAAAGGTCACCCAGCTCTTTGTGAGAGATTTCAGAACCAGGGCAAGAAAAGACTGTTCTGCTGAAAAACCTATTCTGTCAGTGAACAGACAACCTTTATGACTCTACAAGAAGCTGTAGGCCAGTGAGAGGAAAGAGATCAATAACGTCCACCTCTGCCATTCTGAAGAGATTAAAAATGAGTTCAGCATGAATATTCAATTACATACATTAATTGAAATGCATTGAAGTATAGTTTGACCTAAGCCATAAAATTGTTTATTATAAGTGAAGCAAAATTGAAAATATATAAAAGAGTTCAGAAGTTATCACTGGAGAAACATTACAGTTGAATCTTATAGGAAGTGTGCAGGATTGGAAGGGCTTCCTAGTGCCTTTCATTCATGCGTACTAAAGGACCTCTTGATATATATTAGAATATATCTTCTTCCCTAGTCACTAGGGATATATAAAACAATTTGTGCACACTTTGTGGAGTAGCTGGTTTAGGTAGTGTGCGCCCTACCTATTCATTCTGTATATAGAATGAAATAGGGCTATTTTGTTGTCTATAAAAACTGAAACACAATTGTTCTGGACAGAAATGTTTCAGGAAGGTAAGAACAGAAAAAATACAAGGCCAACTGGCTTTGTTGCTGATTGTACTAATTTATGAAGTAATGATATTAGAGGTGAACAATCAAAAATGAAAAAGAAAGGAGAGATGTTGTGATATCAGGAAGGTCCTCCATGCCACGGGTTATAAACACCACTGAAGACTAGACTTCTTCCTTCTTTTGCCACAAGAAGATTGGCAGTGGCAGCAGAAAGGAGGGGGGGAAAGGAAGAGAAGTCAATTCACTGGGAAGATCAAAGTGAGTGGGCCAGTAGGAAATGCCCCTCTGCTACTTTGGCAGTGAGGCTGGTGAATAGGTGATGGTAGAACGAATAAGGAGCTGGTACATAAGCCATGCACTTTAAATTGTTTCAATTTGGGGGGGAAAGGAACACATTTTCTGTTTATGCATATTCCTAGTAGCTGTCATTTTCTTAGCTCTATCGTATGTGGCTCACTCTAGGGCCAATTAAAATGTTATCTTCTAGAACCTTTCAGCAGGCTTCACCCTACAACAGCCCCCTTGTAATTTGCTGATTGGCTTTTACTCAGCCTGATCCTGGTCTCCCAAGTGAGGATTGGTTTGAACAATTGGCTGGTGTAGGGAAAGAATCTGGTTTCTGCCAAAACATTACTCCTATTAACAAAATAGTGCTGAGTTGAGGGTCTAAAAATTAGGATTGAATTACTTTTAAATGTGTTTTTTGAACTGCTGATATAATTGGGATAGGCAGAATAAATATTCCCAAATTCACTGACAGTCTTCTTCCTCTCTTGCCTCTGTATATGAATACATTTTACATTGTTGAGAGTTTGCAGAATGAGAAATGTTTGGGAAAATATTGTGTTTAGTAAAATGTGATCCTTTGTTTGATTATGAAGTTAGAGCCACTTCAAGTCATATCACTTCCTGAGACGAAAAGCAAGGTATTGGTCTTTTTTCTTTTCCATTCCCGGGAAAAATTATTGTGGTTGCAGAGCCGTTTCTGCTTGCACATTCAGTAAATGTAGTTTCTTGGAAATTTCTGAGGTGGTTTTGACCTATTTTAAGTTTCTCCAAACTTTAAATTAAAGTTGCTTATTTATTATAAATGTTTGTACATTGTCTACTCCATACTCTTTGAGTTTAAAATTTAGAAACAAGAAATAAAAATACTACAATCCAGCCAATACAAAAAATAAACACCAACTAGCAGTCAGAAAACATGATGAAAATTCCTTAATCACACAACAGATGAACAGACATAATCATAGTTTCAACTGACAAACTGTGAGCATCCTAGATCAAGCTAAGTCCAAAAAAGATAGAGAATTCCTGGAAGCCTGGCACTCTGACAAATCAACCATTAACAGCCAGAGAGAAACAAACAACATCTACATAACAATTTAGCAAGCTGGTTGAAGGCAGAGAATCAGGTGTGATGCCTAGTATGCTGATCAGCTGATTGGGAGCTTGTAGCATCGTGGCAATAGACCAGCAGAACCACTGAGTAAAACTTTTTAAATGTCTGTGTCAAGACAACTGCCATGTGTTTCCTATCTTAGAATAATGGAAACTGAAATTTGGCAAAGCAACTTGAAGGGATTTCAATTTTTAAAAAGGCTTTTCAAGGCCTGGGATCATAGATTATCCTCCTAGCTTAATGTCTAGGATAAGCTCAAATATTGTGGCCTGTTCTATGGTTAAAACAAACCAAGTTTGCATTTTTGGGGTGATTATAAGCAGCTTTTCCAGTTTATGGGACTCCCCCAACCCCAACAGACTTACACAAGAAGCAGTCCACCTCCAAATTTGTTAAACAGTTTAACTAAAGAGGTTTTCCTTTCATGCAAATAATTCTTTTCATATACCAGGTTCTCTCCAGTATGTTCTCTTTATAACTGAATTCAGTTTTGTACCTTCTCCCCTAGAAAATAAAACCTCATGTTTTAAAAACTGTAAAAAGATTTGGTTATGAAAGAGTACTTCTGTCCCATACTCCCTATAGTTCACAGAAATAAAAGAGGCCAATTCAGACAAACTGCATCATATCCATCACAGAAGTAAAACAATTTGAATTTCTAATTTGGGAACAAGTTGCTATCAGGAGTTCATTCTTCCCTTCTTAAAGTGTAACAAATAAGACAGAAGTTACAATTGCCACAATCTTATTTTCCAATTGAAGAAAAACTCAACTATAATCTATTCTTCTTAATTATGCTACTAAATCTTTATGTGAGCAGTTCCATGAGCTTTTGGCTACTGAAATCATAGAGTTATAAAGGCTAAAGAACAACTCATTTAGTATTCATATTTGTGGTTATAAATTTACAAACTGCTCTGCATGAAGAGACACTTGTGCTCCATACAATTTTTATCCACATATTTTTTTAAATTATAATAGCTTTGGTCAGTTCTCATTTTACTTACATAAACAAGTCACACTGAAACTAGAAGTGATGGAAAATGTAATCCTCCTCGCTTATATTACCAAAACTGTCAGTGAATGCTAAGTTTGAAAATAGCCCATTTTAAAAGAAAGGAGTTAGCATGGAACTTAAAGTTAATTTTCCTTGTGCAAGGCATGTATGGAATAAAGGAGTAAAAGAACTGCCACGATGTTACTTTGCTTGACCCTGGTAATTACCACAAACGAGATGTGATTAAATTCACTATTATAACGTATGAAACTAGGGCAGCCACAAAGGAATAGAAGATCTTAAATGTCATGAATAGTGGTATAATGGGCTTATTAATGCACACTCCCCTCTTCCAGCAAAAGGTCTCAAAAACCACTGGTTTTACTGAAGTAAAAAATGGTAAATCCTGCACCTGGACATTTCCATTAACCACTGTATATTGCCATGGCATGATGGATCCTTAAGTTATGTATGTACAAATAAACTTTAAGGAAGGAACTTCCAGATTAGTTAGAAAATTAGCAAATATGTAGTAATTCATACTGTAGTCAATGGTAATGTAACACCCGTATTTTTCTGGATTTTAACTGCTTATATGTGTGTTCTGGTTCTTGCCCAAGAAAAATTGTTTTTTATGTGCTTCACCAACTCTATGGCTCTTAATAAATTCTGCCATGATTGAGGAGAGGGATGGATCTGAACTTCACCATTTAGGTGATTGAGATGAGACAAGATTGCTAATGGGAGTCATTATTATTTTTTTCCCAACCCTTGTCATGACTGCCTTTCTTAGTAATCAAATATTTTGCTAATGATCAGCAAGAAAACAATAACTATTTGTCACATTGCATTAGAGTTGTTTGTTTTTGCTTTTGCGTTTTAATTTTGGTTTGTTGAACAAACTATAACTGTTTATTCATGCATAATACTATTCCGTTAAATAATGACTTACAAGTCACCAGGATCAGGTTCACTGTGCTAAGCTAAGCATTTCTCTTTAATCAAAAGAGTTAAAACTTCCAGTGATATTATTTGGAGGAAAACTCTTAGAAATTGATTGTGTTTCCATCAGTAAGAAGGAGTACAAAAAAGCCCTTAATCTCTTATTTCATACAGTGCACAGAAGAGCATAGCCAGTGGCCCACATGGGTTGAAGAAGACATTTGAACTTCAGCAGCTATGCCACCTTTTATGCTGTAGAAGAATTTTGCAGGATTATTTAAGTAGATGTCATGATGGAAAGGATTTTAAAAGAAAGAATGGGTTAATGTCACTATTAAAGAGCAGTTTGGTTTAATGGTTAAGGTGCTGGCCTCGAAACCACGAGATGGTGAGTTCAAGTCCTGCCTTAAGCATGAAAGCTGACTGGGTGACCTTGGGCTAGTCACTCTCTTTCAGCCCAACCCATCTCACAGGGTTGTTTTTGTGGGGAAAATGGGAGGAGGAAGGAGTATTAGGTATGTTTACCACCTTAAGTTAATTATTAAAAAGTAATAAAGGCAGGATAAAATGAAAATAAATAAATACTTGACTTTAAGCTTCTTTGAAAGGCTTTATTTCAATCATCTGTTTAAGAGCTTTCTGTGAAAAAGTCACAAAAATAAATCATGAAGCAACCTTATAAAATAAATATGGTTATTGTGCACACATGCAGTGCAACTTACTCCCATTATTTGTCCCTTTTCCACAGTGTTATCATATCTTTAAAAGAATAGGAACATCATTTTATATCTTTGGATGGCATTAATAAGCTAGTCTAGTGGGGTACAATTTCTTTTTTGAAAGTTGGGCAGCATGCAACTTTTATTATCGTTATCATTCTGAGATCAGAATACTTCATTTATTTATAGTTCTCCTTTAGCTTTCACTGTCCTCAACTGTTTTTGTACTTTTTTGTTTTACAGTTTTCTCCTTGTGTTTGGTTGCTTGATTTTGTCAGTATTTTCTACTATTCCTGAACATACATGGCTTGCCGCTAGTTGCCTCTTCATTCTGGTAAGTAAAATTTATAAACACGTGTAAATATTATATATCATATACAACATATGCATGTATCTCCTTGATAGTGCAATTCTATTCATGCCTAGAAAGAAGTGGTGCTTTCAGTAAACGGATGTAAGGTTGTAAATTGAATCTCTTTTTTTAATGGGCTATAGGTATATAAATAAACCTGTGCAATTTATGCAACCCAAATGGATCAGCAATCACAAATGAAAATTCTCTTCCAACAAATTATTTGAGAGCCAAATAAACTGATAATCCAAATGAGAATTAAATTCTGTTTTGTTCAAATGTTACAAAAAAAATGGTAGGATTCCATTGCTACATGGAAAATCTAGAGAAATTTTGTTATGATTAGAAATCTTATCAATGTTGGAATTCAGTCTCTAAAATCCAAAGACCTGCTCAATTAAATTCCCTGATGCATTATCTGATAAATTCATACAAATATTATGCAAGTGGCATCAAATAAATAAAATGTGATATTTAAACTGAAGAGTAAGTCCAAAAGTAAATAGTTAAAATACCAGCTTGTGAAGAAACCATAAGAGTTGTGTCAAATTATCAGAAATAACTGGTTTTGTATCTCACTTTTGCAACATTTAACAAGCTATGCCCAAAGATTTCTGCTCATAAGCAGAATCAATTCCCACTTCTTGCTCAGGCCTCCTGATTTGTTACTGCTTATCCCTCCAAAGCAAATTTGAAAAATGCAGGCAATGTAATTCTGCCTGATAAAAAATATTTAAATTGGAAACGAAGCTCATTGAACAAGTTGAGCACTTCAGCTATTCCAGATGTTCACTGAAATCTGAACTTTGAACACTAGTCATGCCCAGTTGAGCTACCCAATGACTATTTACAAAGATAGGGAGTAGGAATATCTATCCAGGTAATTTTATTAAGAATGCTGTAAGAAGTTGTCTCTTGACATTGGATTCTTTGCGTTAAGATACATATCCAGGTCATGAATATATTTTCTGCTCTTCAGAAATTCACATAAATAACCCTCCTTTTTGTATAAGTATCTTTCCTCCTCATTTGAGAATCATTTTCATGTATTTACATTTTTTAATATTCATCTTTTATTTGTCAAGAGTATTTTATTCATATTTTGGTCAACATTTAAAAGTACTGATATAATCCTTGTTATTTTCTGCAAAATAAAAGTAATCAAATGTCTGAGATCACTCCTAAGTCGAATTGAGAACAATGAGTATGAATAAAAGTATAAAAAGAAGCATCTGATTTTTACATATGTTATTATATTATCCTTTTATCTTTAAACTAATAGAACGGTGTTTTCCACCCCAATATACTATAGGCAGGCTAAATAAATAAATAAAATACTGGTGTGATTCAAATAAACTGAAATCCTTCTCCACCAGGCTTGGATTCTTAACCCCAAAAAATTGATAAAACAGCACAAAAGTATGATATTTCTTGTATTAATATTTATGTATTATTGCAAGAGATCAGTTAACAAAGTTAAAAGAAATGGGTGGATAGACAGAAGGATAGAGGTTTGGAACAGATTTCTGAACACTGAAAAAATAAACATAGGAACAGGGACAGGAATAGAGATGGGGAATAGCAGGAGACCAAATACAAAAAGATCTCACACCCTACCCCTGTTTAAAATGCATACATAAACCTTTGCACCGTTTTCAGAATTTATGTGCATCACATTCAGATTTGGTCTGAAAGTACAGTGGTTTTGTTGATGTATTACAGCAGACATGTCAAACATAAGGCCTGGGGGCCATATGCATCCCGCGAAGTGGTTTCATGTGGCCCATGAAGCCATCCTGGAAACAGTGAAGAAACAGCCCCTTCTGCCTTGGCCCTGGCCCAAGCCAGCTGGAAGCCAATGTACAATTTTGTGGTGGCCATCTATGCTGAAACGCATTCAATCTTAGTTCCATAAGCCCCCCCTCCTGCATGGCCTGAGAGGAACAGTGAGGCTCCTCCAGTGGACCATGCCTTGGCACTTGCCCTGTCCCACCCCCTTCTGCCAGAGACCCTCAGATCTATCCCACTCCTGCCCAGGCCCCCACAGGCACCCTTGACACAAACGATGTACAGCTGGCCACACCCACCCAGTAGGCCATACCCACTCCATCCACGCCCACCCAGTAAGCCGTACCCACCCTGGCCACACCCACCAGCCCCCCCCCCCAGTGAAATAGAGTTTGACACCCCTGTTTTACAGTAACCACATCATTCATATTTTGAGAAATGCCACAATCTTACACAAGATTACAGATTTTAAAAGATCAAAGTGTAAAAAAAATATCCTTCTGACATTATTATGGCAGTGTGGGTATGACTTCTTTTTTCCCCCCGGTTGATACCTAATGCTCCTACTCATGTTATAAGAGCCACTTTGGCAAACCTATCAGTAGTAGAAGTGATTGCTTACTAAGAGATACGATGTGCAATCTTTGATGAACAATAGGAAGAAATGATCTTACATGGCAGATGCTATAACAGCAAAAACATCCGTAGTGCCTGCATCATCTAGTCTTCTCTGTCCAAAACAACCATGACTCCTCCAGATTCCTGTAATTTTAAATTTTAGTCCCAGTAGGTTTAGTACAATCTAATATTTCTCTGAGACTTTATTCTCCCAATCAAGGGTATAACTTCTTGTTATTGTGGATACATGCAACTTATCTTCTCTCATCTATCAAATGATAGAATTATTTTTAAAACAGTTATAAAATGGATAATATTATTCTCTACAGCATAGAAAATCATTATTATTTTCTTCTGCCCGTTCCATATTGTTGAAGAAGATTCCCTCCCTTAATTTTCAGAGGTGCAGTTTGTTTTGCTAGATACTTCAAATAAATAAGACTAAAAGCAGCTATGGCAACTTATTTGCCATAAATTAGAATGTTCAAACGCTTCAGGAAATGCTAAGTTCTACAAAACAGTAAAACAAATCCAGCCCTGGGAAGCAGAGTAATTTTGAAGTCCTTGCTTATGCAATTCATCAAGAAACAGTGCTGCAACTATATTATGCAAATTAAAAACAACCCACTTGAAATACAGATTTGAGTAAGCTAAACTTTTTAGCCATATTTATACTTCTAAGCCTTTCAGTGTGTGAAGATTGTAATATTTCAGAATAGACCTTCAATGTTTAAGCGTAGATAACAATTCAGTGGAATAGGTATCTTAGCAATAAGATGGAACAGTTTAAACTGGTTGAATATATTGGGGTAGTTTTTTGAGGAACGTGTTCCCACGAGTGGAGATTAATTGGGTCAGTGAACATGCCTAACAAATGCAGCAAGAATTCTTGTCTTTTTTTTTTTTTTTTTGAGGAATTGAGGAATTAGGATGGCCAGGTAGATTTAAAAAATGACCCCAGGAATTTTTACAGTATGATTATTGATATGATTGAAATACGGAAAGAAGAGATTTTTTTATTGAAATACTAGAGAAGTTAACTGAAAATTGTTTATAATTATTCGGGAGTCATCTTTTATATATCTTTTTTTCCCCTTTTTAAAATTTTCTTTGTTCTTGTTCTTTGGACTTTTCTTTTTCTTTTCTTTTTTTATATTTTTCTGAGTTTCTATTAATCTTTTAACTTTAATAAAATTATTATTAAAAAATCCAAATCATGGTATTTAAAATGTTTAAGAACCGTCCTTGCAACATCTTGTGTGTATCAGTGGTCAAATTGTTTTTGGAAATAAGAATGTATGTGAGTGAAGGACTAAACAGTAATCCTTGTTTTGTGACATTCTGTGACTATTTGAAGTTGTGATGGCACTGAATGAGTGGTACTTACAGTTGGATCTTGAAGTTGCAGTCATTGCACAACCACCCAGCTCACACTTAGGATGCTTGCAGTGCTCCGCATTTACATGATTGTCATTTGTGACCTTCCTTGCTGGCTTCCAATAAATAAAATAAATAGAGAAGACAGCAGGGAAGGTCACAAGTAATAAGTAACAGCAGAGAAGGTCACCAAAAACTCTGGTAAATCTCCCTTGCCAACCAGGAGTCATTCTGGCTCCATTGGCCACTTGTGCACCCTCCTCCACTCAGCACCACAAAATACCTTGGATATGCTGCTGTAGCCACCCACGCACCCTCCCTCACTTAGTAGGAACAATCCCGAGGCCTGAAATTACTTATATGCATTGCTGCAATCACCTGTGCATCCTCCCTCACCCAGCAGCAGGCATTTTCTGCCCAAAATTGCTTACTCAGAACCACTGTGACCACCTGCGTATTCTCCCTCCCTGGTAGAAGCCACTTAATTGCCTGCCAGCCTGCATACAAGCATCCTAGGACTTGCAACTTCCTGTCAACTTCCTTACAGACTTTGGTTGTTGGAAGCTAGCAGGAAGTTGCAAGGAGGCTTCGCCTAATGACCTATGATTTTTTGCTTAACAGCAGTAAAAGGGACTGCCAGGATTGCTGTCGCCAAGTACTACAGTCAAGTGATTAAGTGACCACATCACTTAATGATGAAAATTCCAGTCCCAATTGCCATCATTGACCGAGAACCACTTGTGTAGAACTGATCTGATGGTTTGGTTATTAGTAGAAATTATGGTTTTCTTTTATGTGTTCAGAGACTTTGGTTTTAAAAAAAGGTATTTCAGTCTTTACAGTGGAAGTCTGACAAGCAAAGTCAACTGAGGCATTCAGATTCTCTTAATGGCCATATGATTCATTCAGCAGTTGCAGTAATTCACTTAATAAAGGTGACTAAAAAAAGGTCGTAAAAACTGGTGCAACTCACTTAACAACCACATGCTTACCAAGCAAATTCTAGTTCAGTTTGTGGTCATAAGTCAATGATTATCTATATTCTAATCCAGCGGTTCTCAACCTTTTTCAGGCCGCGACCCCGACCTGCACCGCGCATGCGCGGTGCTACGGCGCACATGCGTGGTGCTGCCCCCTGCGCCGGCCGAGGCATAGGCCGCCGCCCGTTCAGGGCAGTGGAAGGCAGGCCCAGGTGCTCAGGTGTTCCTGGGCGGCCGCGGCGGCGACGGTGCAGGGCGACCACGGGCTGGGCCACCAGCTGGCCTAGCCCAAGGGAGGTAAGACACCTGCCGGGCCCCACACACGCCAAAAATCCTCCCTGCGCCACCCACTGCCCCGCTAGCCTTGCCTTCGCTGCCGCCCGTTTGGGGCGGCGGCAGGCAGGCCCAGGCGCTCCTGGGCGGCCGCAGCAGCGATGGCGCAGAGTGACCACGGGCTGGGCCACCAGCTGGCCCAGCCCAAGGGAGGTAAGCCACCCACCATGCCCCACGCATGCTAAAAACCCTCCCTGCGCCCGCCGGCCTCCCACCTCCCACCCCTGGCCCTCTTTTACTTACAGTTTTAGTAGTTCTCAGCAGGGAGGGGTGGAAACT
Source organism: Bothrops alternatus (assembly GCA_034064705.1). NCBI lineage: Eukaryota > Metazoa > Chordata > Lepidosauria > Squamata > Viperidae > Bothrops > Bothrops alternatus. Next base: position 2,676,438 of record JARGCV010000033.1, read on the forward strand.
TCCGGAGAGCTCGCCTTCACTGCAGACAACTTGCAGCACCATTTGCAGACTGGGACTTTTGGCGGGCTCAGCAGGGCGGAGACAGCCTGAACAATTCCTATTGGCTTTTGAAAACCAATAGAATTAGACTCTATTCAAGAGAGTCTATTCTATTGGCTTTCAAAAGCCAATAGAATAAGAGGGAGTAGCACAGCTAAGGAAAAGGGGGGAAATGGCATAGCATAGCACAGCTAAGGAAAAGGGGAAAAATGGCAGACTGCGTTGTTTGGCGACCCCCGTGAAATGGTCATTCGACCCCAAATGGGGTCGCGACCCACAGGTTGAGAACCGCTGTTCTAATCCTATGAAATGCTGGACTTTGTGACAACAGCCATACTGAAACATTACCTAAACTACTATAGGTAGCCTTGTGGGATATTTCTCTTGATTATGTCCCCAAAATTCTGAAGCCCCTGCCCAAGAGTTCAGTTTTTCTGTACTTCAAACAAGTGAAGATTCAGACAGGCCTTCTCTGTGCCATTCCCACCGCTTTAAGTACTGCACTACATGTTCCTTTAATTGCGCATTTGCTTTTTAAAAATTATGTTTTTAATAGGTATTACTTGGGTTGCTGAAAAAAGTTTAAAACCTTTGGGTTTTATGTGAACAATGCCTAGGAGAGTTTCTACAATGATTTTTGAATAGATGAATATTTAGTTGTTCAAAATCTGACATAAACTGATATACAGATAGTCCTTGACTTTCAACCACAGTTGAGCCCCAAATTTCTGTTCTTAAGCAAAATACAGTAGTTGTTAAGTGCATTTTACTCCATTTTACGACCTTTCTTGCTACAGTTGTTAAGTGCAGTCATTAAATTAATAAGAAGGTTGTTAAGTGAATCTGATTTCCCCATTGATTTTGTTTGTCAGAAGGTGGCAAAAGGGGATCACATGACCCCGGACACAGCAACCGTCATAAATATGAGTCACTTGCCAAGCGTCTAAATTCTGATCACATGACCATGGAGATGTGCAACAGTTGTAAGTGTGAAAACCGGTTATAAGTCATTTTTTTCAGTGCTATTGTAACTTTGAACAGTCACTAAGTGAAAGGCGAGGACCACCTGTAGTAGTATAAAATCCTGATTATTGAGTAAGCCTAACCCCTTGCTTTAAATCAGCGGTTCTCAACCTTTTTCAGGCTGAGACCCCACCTGCGCCGCCCATGCGCGGTGCGACGGCCCGAACCGCGCATGCGCGGTGCATGTGCGACGGCCCGAAACCGTGCATGCACGGCACAACGGGCCTAACTGCGCATGCACGGCGCATGTGTGACTGGTCGAACCATGCATGCACGGTGCGACGGACCGAATTGCGCATGTGCAGCGCGCGCGACGGCCTGAACCGCACATGCGCAGGCGACTGCCCGAACCGTGCATGCGCGGTGCACCAGGCCGAACCACGCATGCGCGGTGTGACAGGCCGAATCGTGCATGCGCAGCGCGTGCACGACAGGTCGAACCACGCATGTGCGGTGCGATGGGCCGAATCGCACATGCGTGGCGCATGTGCGACAGCCCGAACAGCGCATGCGCGGTGCGCGCGTGACGGCCGAGGGGAAATGGGGAAAAAATGGGAAAAAATGGGGAAAAAATGGCGGACTGCCGTGTTTGGCGACCCCCGTGAAACGGTCGTTCGACCCCAAATGGGGTCGCGACCCACAGGTTGAGAACCACTGCTTTAAATAAATTGGGTATGAACAACCTTCATGTCTCCCACAAATCCACAGATTTACCTCAGGAGCTCTGCCAAAAATTGCTACTGAATTCTCATTTTTATATAAGAGTAATGATATTAAATATAAAGGGATTAAAATCATATTAAAGTATTTACTTATTTTTTTAAAAAATTAATCCTGTCAATTTGGGGAGTGGCCCCAGCTGACTATGTGATCTTTAAACCAAAAAAATTGTATGTTCCCAATTGTCAGCAAAGCTGTGGTGTTGTAGAATGTAATGGTAGACAGGATTCAACATCTGCCCAAATTTCTGTACACATTAAACCTACACTTACAGAAAGATCTGAGGACAAAACAAGTTTGGTGCCATATTTTTGTAAAAAAATAAATAAAAATGGAGCGTTTGACTCTGGCCAGAACGAAAAGATGCCAGTGGCTCTCTTTTTAGTAGTATCCCAAGATGTGGAAAGGCCTGTGAAAGACTGATCCAAGAAACCTTTAGACCAGCATTAGCAGCCACATACTTGCTGGCTCTTAGATCAGCTGCTGCAGGGCCAGTTAATGTTGCCTTAAGCCTGGTTTGGGGGGAGGGGAACAATGGGAGGAATATCCTGCTGTTTCTTGTGTCTGTGCCTATCTTACACTTTGGTTAATCGTCTGCTAAATGCTGCATGACCCTGCATTAAGAGAGCCTCTTTTCCTGTCTTCAACAAAGTGCTGTGATTCTAGTGACAGCAACAATCCTAATAACCATACTACCTTGGTCCTGGACCAGAGTTAGCTCTTCAAGGTAGACCAAGCCAGAAAAACAGACACCTCACAAGATACTAGAACTCCACTTAATGGTATTGTCTATAATGATAGAATCCTGAAAGCCTGACAATGTTTCTCCTTTCTACCCATCCACCCCGTTATACCAAAAGGAGCCAAGGTAGGGTCAAATTTAAGTTTCTTTCTCACGCTTCCCTGTTTTCCCAGACTGAGCTCATGTTTGGCTAATATTCTTCACATATCTTTGCAAAGGTCAGCTCTGTGTTTTCTACAGTCAAGGAAAGAGAGAGAGAGACAGCAAATTAGATGCTAATGAAAAACTATGCTACCACGCAGACCACCCTCCTTCTTTCCTCTCTTGAGTTGTGAAGCTCCATGCAATCCATCAGATGTATAGCTTAGAAGTGGAGGCTTACCTGCTGATGGAGACAAACTCAGACCCTTAGAAGGCTCAGTGACAGGGTTCACGGAACAGATTAAGCCATAATAATGATTTGCTTGATTTTGGCTGAGCAGTGTGTGAACTCAGCCAATCTTTCCTAACCTCCTGAGGAGGATCCATTAGCAGATGACTAAAGATATATATTAGATACAGACAGATGCGTTTATGACACTATAAATGAAAGATCCTAGCCAAAACAATGTCTCTCAAGCGTTGGTGTACATGTCCTCCTTGACCTCTTGGCAACAGCAACATTATTTGGAAAGTTAAAAAAATAAACTATATCTCTCCACCCTACCTTCGTTTTTTGCCTATTCTGGCTCATGTCCTATGACAATTCAATATTCAGTTGTTTTTAAAAAAACATGTGTTTTTTATATACCCTTGGATTCCTGTGTGATAATAAAGATGTGGCCTTGATTCATTTTGACAACTTTCCCCTCTTTTCTCTTCTTCCCCTTTTTACTTCTTTTGAATCCTTGAAATTTGGGGGAAATGAAACAATGAAAAGGGTAGGCTTTATCTTACCCTTGTTATTGTTTCATTTCCCCAAATTTCAAGGATTCACTTTCCAAAGCTCTTGCAACTATCTGTTTGTATGTGGCAGAGAGAGAGGGGGGGAGAGAGAGAGAGAGAGAGAGAGGGAGGGAGGGAGAGAGAGAGAGAGAGAGAGGGAGGGAAGGAGGGAGGGAGGGGAGGGCATCAGTGAATCCGTACATGCCTACTCAGAAGAAAATGTTATGATATTTCCAAATAAACATGCATTGTAATAAAGCTTAAAGAGGAAGTACAGGGGAGAAAATATAAAGATAAGCATTACATCAGCAATATGAATTATTTCCAAAGATTTTTTAAAGTATTTGGGCCACCTGTTTGGGGCTTGGGCTGCATTGAGTAGTATGCCAAAGTTCAAATGGTCAGGAAAAAAATCGGACCCCAAGGGGAAAACTGGAGGAAACAAAAGACATCATATAAATTTGATTAATCAAGTGGCCTTCTTCCACCCCCCTCCCCCACAATCAACCCTACTTTTGAGATGTGTGCACCTATTCTAAACATTGTGAAAATTATAGTGCATTATCCACCCTGGACCTTCCAACAACTGAAAGATTCCAGAACTGATCCTGTTATCATGAACTCTGACATTTTTTTCCTTCTAAAACAGTGCCTAAGACAGGGATCTCCAATCTGTGTACCGCCTCTAGTGGCTCATTTGTGCACACATGCAGGCACTAGCAGCCAATTTGCGCATGGGTGTGTATGCACATTTCTCCAGTACAGGAGATGGAGAATCCACCAATGGCTTTTCTCTGTCTGCCTGCTCTTGAGACCAAATAGCCAAACTTGACACGCCCCCGCTTGCTAGGAGATCCAGTCTTGACTTGGTCTCAGCTCTTGAAGACGTATCAAAGTTGGCTCTCAGGTTTAGAGATCTTAACTTCAATTTAGCAGGTCAGAGATCCATTGTTGAATTTTCCTTGCCTTAAATTTGATAATGGCACATTCCCTGATTAGTGATTCCATTAAAAAAAAAGAGTTTCTTTCCCCCCAATTTTTTCCCCCCAAAAAAACGCTGGGATCACCGCAGCCTCAAATCAGCTGAGGGGAAAAATACTTCCCCATTCATTTCCCCAGGGCTCTGGGGGGGGAGGAAAATCTGTTACCGGTTTCCCCATCAGCTTTCCTGCGCAGCGCTCACCGCTGCAGCTACAATCAACCCCAGAGTTTCCCCTTCGTCCTCGAAACCTCCGGAGGCTGTTTTAAATGGCCCAAAAGTCGTGGCCGCCATTTTAGACGGCTGCCAAGTCTCGGACTTAACAGAGGCCTCTTTTGCCATTAGGAGCAGATCTTGCAGGCAATTAATTTGGCTTTTCAGTGCTTTTTGAGGCTAGGGCCTCAGGAATCTTAGCTTATCCTTGCCAGTCCTAGGAAACTGAAACCAAGTGTGCCGTGGTTGCCATTTTGGGCACATCACAGGGCCGGCCCTGTTAAGGATTATCAGTCGGATTGAGTGCTGAAGGCCTCTGCGTGTCACAGGGTCTCACACGACCTTGGCCACCCCAGGGACTGTGGTGGAGCCAGTTGCGGCCGCCATCTTGGGAACTTCCCTGCTTTGATTGCAGGTCCCAAGATTGCCTACAAGGGCTTCCCTATATCCTGGCTACTTCTCAGCCCATCTGAGGAATTATTTTAGCCCTGTCTAGCCACTGCCATTAGGCCTCAACATCTGTACCAAGAACTTACTGACTAGGCCCAAATTCTCAGGCCACCATCTTGTTTTGGAACCGCATTTTGAATTCACATTGCCTCTGCCAGGCCTCATCTCAAGCCCCCTGCGCCTTTCATTGGGGCTTTTTTCTGGTGCACCTTGACTGGCCACCTAAGGCCTCCGGGCAGAGCCCAGAGGGATCCCCAACCGTACCTTCAGCATCTGACTCAATTGCTGTGACCAAAGCCCAGAGAGAATTTTTTTCTGGTCAGATGGTCAGGGGAGCAGTCTTGTTACTTGTTCCAATCTCGCTTCCGCCAACTGCTTGCCTGCCAGAGCTTCGCCTCAGTTTCCCTGAGACTGCTCAACCAGGATGGAGAACTCCACGATGCCTCACTCCATGAGCACTGTCTCTCCATCCTCCAGTTACGGCTGCCACAAATCCTCTGAACAGGAGGCGGTAGGCAAGCCCAAATCTAAGGCTAAGATCACTCTCAAGAAGCCTTCAAAGTTGGCTGAAAAGCAAACCAGCTATAGGCCCCAGGCTCTGGAGAAGGAGTTCTCCAGAGCGCAGAGACAGGCCGGATTGGAGACGGATCAAATGGTGGCCCCGGAATTTGACTTTCCTTTAGGTCCTTCAACCTCGGCCCAGAGCATGTGGTCTCTCACAGGGATACCTGCCACACTTAGTTCCCCATCTGAAATGGCACAACACACAGCAACTGTCTTGGGTTCAGCTCCAGAGGCCACCTTCACGCCAACGGCCGCAGGGCTCGGGACCAGACATCAGAGACATTTTCTCCGACTGCCACCTTTGGGCCTTGCTATCCAGGGTTGTGGACTGCACTTTAGCAGAACGGTCCTTCCACCCATCCGGGTAGGGGGCTTCTACGTTGGCCATGCCACCTTATGTCCCTCCTATGGGATTTCCTATATTTCAGGAACCCACATCTCCTGCACACTCCTCTATGAGCAGATACTCATCCCCGCAGGGTGAGGAGCAGCCGGAATTTAATCTATCAGAGGAGGAGGAACTTCCCCCTGAGCCTTCCTCATTGGGAGGCCTGTTCAATCCAACTCTGTTTCTTCTCCTGCTTCACAAGGCCACATCAACGACAAACATAGGGTCCGATCAGTTCCCTCAGCCGCAGGCAACATCAGACTGGTCCAAATCCGATATTTTTTGAAATTGTAGCTGCACAGCGCCACGTTCCATGTCCCTCTATTTTTCTTAAAGGGATCAAAAAACAGTGGGCCTCCCCTTCCTCCTTTCCTTCTGTAAGCAGGACTGATAAAAAGATTTTTAGCACCTCCACAGATTTCACTAGGCCCTGGAGGTCCCCAAGGTAGACAAAGCCTGGACCCCTCTGCGACTGCGGTTGCTGGGGACATGACGGAGGCGCTTAAAGCGGACAACAGAAAATGGGACCAAACTTTCCGGAAGACCCATCAATCAGCAGCATGGGCAATTAAAACGGCCACTTGTGCATCCTTTTTTGTGCGGACCACCCTATTATGGCTTCGTCAGCTTCAGGCCAGAGTCCCTGATGAGGACATTCGGACTCACCAGGACCTAAGCAAAATGGTGGCGTCCACTGAGTATGCTGCAGACGCGACGCTTCAGTCGGCCAGGTTCGCATCTAGGTCCCTTGCAGCCAACATTACAGCCAGAAGGATGCTGTGGCTGAAACACTGGCAGGCTGACGCCAAAGCAAAATGGCATCTGGCAACTGCTCCATATCTGGGCAATAATCTTTTTGGGGAGGCCCTGGCCCCGTACCTTGTGGAAAACAAGGACAAGTGGAAGGTCATGGCTCACTTGAATAAATGGTCCAACAAATGTCCCACTCCAAATGTCCGTAGGCAGTCCTTTCGGCCGGCTGCAACTTCAATTGCCACTCAGCCCTCCCGCTCATACACACCCAGGCAGGACAGGCCATATGACCGTCCGTATGACAGGCCGGCCTTTCGGCCTTGGCAACAGAACCAATCTAAGAGGCCATTTCGAGGGGCAGGTTGCCCCTATAGGAGGTCCAAGTGACTCTTACACTGCACTTCCCATCGGGGGAAGGCTGGCCCATTTCCTCCATCAGTGGGAACTCACATCCACGGATGCCTGGGTCCTACAAACCATCCAGTTTGGTCTGTCCCTGGAGTTCCTAGCCAGTCCCCCAGACTGCTTCATCTCTTATCCCATTTCCCGGAATCCACTCAAACAGAGACTTATGCAGGAGGCCAGTCAACATTTTCTAGAGATTCAGGCCATAGAACCGGCACCGCCGGATCACATGGGAAGGGGATTCTACTCCATCCTGTTTGTGGTTCCCAAGACCTCAGGAGGATGGAGAGCAATTCTGGAGCTCAAGGGTCTGAACTATTACATCACATACAAGAAGTTCAAGATGCAATCACTCCAGTCCATCCTGGAAGGCATCAGACAAGGAGACTTCCTGGCATCAATAGACCTCACGGAAGTGTACCTCCACATCCCCATCCATCCAGTTCACCAGCGGTTCCTCAGGTTCTCTTACAAGGGCAGTCATTTCCAGTACAAGGCCCTTCCTTTTGGCCTCTCCTCGGCTCCCAGGGTGTTCACCAAGATCCTAGTTGCACTGGCTGCCCACTTACAGAAGGTACCGGTACACGTCCAGTGTTACCTGGACGATATCTTGATCCAAGCGTCCTCCTTCCAAGCAGCCCAGTCAGACTTGCAACTAACTATTCAGGTCTTCCAACAGCACGGGTTCTCGGTTAACTTCCAAAAAAGCCAGATAGTTCCCTCATCCAGGCTTTTGCACCTGGGAACCATCATAGACACCACAAACTGCATGATCTATCTCTCCCAGGAGCAGTTGGTCAGCATTAGGGACCTGGCTCATCGGGTGTACAAGGACTGCACCATTCCACTGGTCTTACTTTCCCAGCTTCTGGGAAAGATGGTCTCCTGCATAGCCATAGTTCCCTGGGGCAGACTCCACTTGTGGGAGCTTCAATGGTTCCTCCTGCCATTCCAACGGGCGAATGCCAGCGCATCCAACCATCAGGTCAGGCTCCCGGTCCACACCCTCAGATCTCTACGATGGTGGTTCTCACAAGCGGTGTCCAAGGGGTCACCTTTCATGGAGCCGGATCGCGTCACCATTACGACGGATGCCAGTCTATTCGGTTGGGATGCCCATCTACAGTCTCAGTTTGCGCAGGGCCATTGGTCCCGCATGGACTTGAGACACAACAATTGGCTGGAGCTCAGGGCTATCCATTTAGCTCTTTGCCAATTCCGACACGGGATGAGGGGCCGTCACGTATTGATCCTCACGGACAACGTGGCGTCCAAAGCACAAGTGGTACCCCAGGGGGGCACCAGGTCCAAGTCCCTTATGTCCGAGGCGTGGCTACTGGGCTCCTGGGCAGAGTCCGACCTGGCCTATCTCAGGGCCGAATACATCTCGGGGGTCAAGAACCAGCAGGCAGACTTTCTGAGTCGCTCTGTGATAGAACCTTGGAATGGGGATTGCATCTGGATCTCTTTTCCGAGATCTCCTGCAGGTTCGGCCATCTGATCCTCGACCTGTTTGTGTCGTCAAACAATGCCCAACTCCCCAGGTACTTCTCCCGTTATTACCTTCCAGGGGCGGGGGGACGGATGCCCTATGGACTCCGTGGCCGAAGGGTCTCCTTTATGCCTTCCCTCCCCTCCCGCTCATTCCGGCGACCATCCGCAAACTACTCCAGGAACAGGTGGAAGTGATCCTCGTGGCCCCGTACTGGCCACAGAGGCCCTGGTTTGCTGATCTGATGAATCTCTCCTGGTCCCCCTCGTGGAAGATTCCTCCACATCGCGTGTCCTTGCACCAAGGAGTCCTCCAACACCCAGAACCTCAGTGGTTGCAATTGACCATTTGGCGCTTGAGCGCAGCATTATGACACAGGAGTTATTCTCACTACGGACAATCACTATGATTCAGGCCTCTCGTCGCCCAGCGACCAATCACATTTATGATTCTACTTGGAAAATTTTTTGCCATTAGTGCAGAAGGCGACAACTGGATGTCTACAAATTATCCACCCCCCAGATCGTAGATTACCTTCTAGATGGTCTGGACAGAGGCCTGGCTCCTGCGACCATTCATAGGCAGGTGGCAGCCCTATCAACGTTGCTCACTTGTGCGGATTCAGTTCCTTTAGCCCACCATCCTAGAATTTGCACGTTCATCAAGGGTACATGCAACAGTAAACCTCCCGAGGTACACAGGTACCCCTCTTGGGAGCTGCCTCGTGTACTCCGCACTTTGACTAGACCACCCTTTGAGCCCATTGCCACTATACCATTGCGGGCCTTGTCACTTAAGGTTGCCTTCTTAATCGCCATCACGTCAGCCAGGCATATCTCCGAACTGGCTGCTCTCTCGGTCAGGAATGACCTTGGCATCTTCCACCGAGACCAGGTGGTCCTTCGGTTGGATCCAGCTTTCGTGCCCAAGGTCAACTCACTCTTCCATAGGGCACAGGAAGTCATTTTACCAAATTTTTGTCCCAATCCTTCCCATGATTTGGAGCGGCAGTGGCACAAACTGGACGTTCGCAGGGCCCTGCGGCATTACATTAAGCGCACTGAGCCTTTTCGCAAATCTGAGGCCCTTTTTATTTCCTTCCATCCAGTTTCCCTGGGACAGAAGGTGTCCGCTGGCACTATAGGCGGGTGGATCAGGTCCTGTATCGCGGAGGCGTACCAGTCTTCTTCCCTGCTGACTCCAAGTCATATCACAGCCCATTCTGCTCGCAGCGCTGTGACATCTGTGGCATGGGCCACTCAGGCATCCATCAAGGAGATTTGTAGGGCTGCCACATGGTCCTCGCCCTCTCCATTTGTACGTCATTATAGGATTGACCACTTTGAGAGTGAGGCCTCTTCACCATCTCTTCTCCCAAAACCCTGATTTATAGCCCGTTTCAGTGCTTGGGCCACTCTGCTTATGGAGGGTCATGCCCAGGACATGTTTGCATTGGAGGAGGCAAAATCAGAGAAGTTAGCTTTCACTAGTCCCATTAAACACATACATCTGAATTTACATGGGGTATGAAAAAAAATGTGAGTTATACAAGATAATATTATTTGCTTTAATCTTTTCTAATATTTATTTTTGTATAGCCAATTAACCTTCAATCTTCATTTAAAATTAGAAAATATATGAGTTGTTTTTAAGATTTTTTTTTCTTTTTTCCCAAATACCTTCTTTTTTTTTACTGAATAACAGGTGAAAACTATGAGGACCTCATGGCCCCAGGATGTACTCTACAAATTAACCAAAGCTTAAGTTAACACGGAGTTTTAATTATTGCTAGTATTAATTAATTGGGAAACACAGCACCAATCATTTAAATAATTTTAATGTTAAAATTACTAAAGGAATTTTATTGCTAAATACGCCAGAGAAGCAAAACAATTTAATCAATTTGACTACTTTGCGTATACAAAAGAAAACATCAAGCATAAAGAACATACTGCAAATAAAATTAGTACTTTAATGTCTTATTTGTTCAAGTGATATATTTAAATATATTCTTAAATATACTCTTAGATTTTGGTCCTCTTCTTTAATGGCAATTATCACATTAATTGCCACCAAAATTAAGAACGCTCTTTCCGTATGTTAGTGTGTACAATCCCAGAGTTTTCTTTAACACAGCAGCTGTGATTTATTCATACATAAAAGAACTACAGGAGCTTTAGAAATATTGTACTGTATTCTGAAATCTGTAGTTGGGAATTATGTCTTAAGCAGGCAGTTTGATTATTGGAATTATCTTAGGACAGTGTCAGTTCAATCCACAGAATTTGTGAACAAGAAAGCAAAGGTAAGTCAGGAGAGAAAATACATCAGTGCTGAATATGAACATGCAATAAAGTCAAAAATTTTCCATTCCATGTTTTGTGATATAGCATCTCAAGTTCAGAATGTCTATGGAGAGCAGGGGTGAACATGTCCATATTTGGCCAATGACTATGCCATGTCAGACCAGAGAAGTAGGCAAGTAAGAGAAAGCTTAATTTGGTTTGACTGATTTAATTAATATTAGATTACTTAAAACAATTGACAGGATTTCTCACACATATTTACTGGTTTCCTAATTCTGTCATATTAAAGATTACAATTTTGTAGTAGTTTCTAAATAAACATTTCAGAAGTCAGCACAAGTTAGTCACACCTCTGTTCTGGAAAATATTATGCAGTGCCCTCGGCTCTGAGATGTTGGCTGGGTTCCTATAAATTGCACCCACTCGTGGTTTCTTTTAAGCCTTATTAAAAAAAGATCGGTTGTCCCGGCTTTCTACATTGTGCTAAGCCATGAGGAATATTTTAGGATGAGTAGGTTCACATATTACGAGAAAACAAAATCTATCATTAGCATTACAGCTTAGCATTACGTTTTTAATCTCCTCAATTCCTAATTCTCTTTCTCATTTAATAATAAAGACATATTGGCATGACACATAAAGCTATGATTGGCAGCCCTGTGTTAGTTTATTAAAACCAGAATTGTCCTGAAGATGAACAGGGGGATAAAAAGCTTTCTTTAATTTCCTGCTATTTATGGTACACTAGCAAATATTATCGTCATAATTCCCAGTATTATGCATGGCATCCCACTTCATCACATGATCATACCAAAATCATTGATCACATCATTAAAGTAACATGGCAGTCCTACAGAGGCAGTATTGATATATGAAGTGAACAGTGAATAATTATTCCAAGCAGAATCACCAGCCAGTACAATGGAATCCCCTAAAACGGTAAGAGAAAATTCTGTTTCCTTTACCTTCCATTGCATCCCAAATATTGAGAAGCTCTTTAGAGCAAGTCTCTTAAAGTACTTTGCTGCTTACATCAAATTGAGGCACTTTATGCCTGTTCTGTTTCATGACTTCACTGGATAGAGCCTCATAGTTTAAAAACTGTGGCTTTTCAAATGGATTGGAGCAGAGCAAAGGAAAACATTTGTAATTATTGAGCAGATCATAGTAGTGTGCTATTTGATGCAACATACTATCCCTCTGTGTAGCAAGTTTATTTGCATAGGCCTTTCTGTAACACTATACCTGTTTGATGAACATAGCTGGCAAGTTCCATCAACAAGACCCACATGGATTTCAGAAAGATGTTTCTAATGCTAGAAGGATAAAAATATAATTTTGAAAAGTGTAAAAGTAAGTTCCCAAGTAAAGTCATTCTGAAATGTTTCCTTCTCATACCCCCCACCCCTGGATGGGTTCTGTCACCTCAATTGGGACCAGCTAAATGCCTTGTGGTTCTTCTCTACCTCTTATACAGGCCATAACAACTTGCATGCTATAACTTTGGGATCAGCAGTTAGATACTTGCCACAAAACATTATGTTAGACCATGGGTGTCAAACTCACCAGGTCACGTGATGTGTTGCGACACCTTTTACATCGCCGGCTGGGGTAGGCGCAGCTTCGGTATGATGAAACTGGCCCGCGGGCTGGCAGTTTGACACCCCTGTGTTAAACCAACCCTCATTGTCATTTATTTGCAGGACTTTCTAGGTTTCGTTATCCATAAAGAAGCATCTGCACAAAACTTTAACTTGGAGGCTAAAAAGGTACATCAAGGCTTAGCACCTTGTCCAAATGTATCCTCTGTCATACAGGGCAACATATACAATATACATTTATTAGCATTGATCTCTTTACATTCTACAACAAAGTCACAAAGTCCTACCCTTAAAACCTCCCACTCTGAGATATTTGGAAGGCAATAACTCTTGCAGTAAATAATATTTTCTCATTTTTTGCCAGCTAAGAAACCCTATTTAATAACACAATGCCTTCATTTCTTGACATGTCGATACACATGCTATCTCAAATTTAATTTAACTAATTAACTAATTTAACTAAATAACCACTTTTAATAAGAATTTCTACAATATAGTTGCATGTGATAGTTTTTATGTTGATATGTAAACATTTTCTATTTTGGGGGGTTAATTGACATTTTACGTCTTTTCCAAGTGCTTATATTTATTAGATGAAGTGGATTGTCTCCATTTTTTAACCCCCTGAAGTGACATTTTATCCATAGTTCTTTGCATCCTACTTTATATAAAAAGATTATGACATCTGCAGTAGAGATTTTGCTATTATGAAGCTTAACAGATTGTATAATTAAATCCACATTTATTTGCATATGAATAAAACAATAGCTGTCAAGAAGAAACCACTCATTTTTAATATGCTGCTGTTTCATAGCAAGCTCCACATTGTGTAAGAGAAAAGAAGGAATCGTAAGATGAAGACTGCAGGTTTTGTAATACAATAATATTCATTTGTGAAATGGGTGGCCAGCCCTATAAATCAATTGAAATAAATAAATAAAAACATAACATTTTCCAAACTCTCTTACCTGTCTTAAAGAGAGAGAAAAAGAAAGAGGAGAGAGAAAGAGAGAGAAAGAAAAGAAAAGAAAGAAAGAAAGAAAGAAAGAAAGATAATACCCTTCATCCAAGGATATCATTATATTACTATAATAATTTAAATAGTTGCTGGTGCATGGATATAAAAATTAATGCATTAATGCATTGATGAATTAGGAAATGATTTCTGATCTGCTCAAAGCAGATTTTTGTTTTGATGTCTATAGATGTCTTCAGTTTCTTTCCATTCTGTGTACTAGGACTAAGTTCAATAAGAGTGACAAAATAATGGCCTCTACTATAATGGTGAATGTAAAATAAACTGTTCATCCCTTAAAGAATTGTTCAGCCCTTAAAGATGGTTCTCATTTTTTAATCGTCCAGTTCTTCCTGCTAAGAAAGAACTTAGAGCAGGCGGTGGTGTGAATGGTTTCTCCAGCACCGCCAAACACTCGTCCTAGGTCCGTGGGGCTCATACGAGCTGAAAGAAGCCTCGTGGGGGCGACGGAAGGTGTGGGCGATCTGCTGCTCTGCTGTCAGTGGCGACTGGCTAAGGGTAGCGGATAAACCCGGTACCAAGCGGATCGGGAAGAAGACGGTCAAAAATGGCTGCTGAAGCTGACAGCTGGACGAAGTAAGTGAGGAAATAGCAGAACGACGGTAAATTGGATCTGACTAAATTGACTTTTCCCAAAGTTTTGTGAGCGGTTTTGGTAGACACATCAAAAGAGAATGCGGAAAGGGGAAGCCTGGAAAAAGAGAAGCTGAAGGAGTGGAAAGACAGCAGCGAGTGAAAGTGGCAGGAAGAACGCCCGGAAGGACCTGATGTGGAGGAGCCAGGCTGCACTGATTAAAGACCTGGCATTTTAAAAGCCATACAAAAGGACAAGAATTAACCTTCATTTAAGCTAAGAACCTTGTCTTATGGCCTCGGGCTTTTGCCTTTGTCTGCTGAGTGGATTGGGCGGCAGAAAGGTGTCTGATCTCTTTCTTTTAGTGTTTTTTTTTCTTCTCTCCGGAAAGAGATAGAGATTGCATGATAGAAGGAACTGGAACGATATAGAGACTGACAACTTTGGAAAGTGTTGCTGAGGAGATAGCAGGTGACTATATGGACGTATAGAACGGTATGGTGTGAGACAGAAGAAAGAAGAAAAGAGAAAGGATATTAAAGAGAGATTGAAGGGTTTATTGGATTATATATATAAAAGGAAAATGCTGGGAAAGCTTAAAGTTAACAGCTGAGATTGAACTGTTAGTACTTGTACTTGCATTAGTATTATATTGATAGAGTTACATAGATGGACTATACCAGTGATATTGTTGTTGTTTAAACACCTGGAACGGGAATAATGTAAAGGGGGAGAAAGTGGGAGAACGAAAAGAGGGAAGTGGAAAGTGGATATTTTGGAAGAAGAGTAAATGGTGGGAAAGTTTATTTAAAATGGCAAGCAATCCAAATTTAGCTAAGATTGGTGGGGGGAAGAAAAACGTAACACAAGTTTCCAGCCTTATGAGCCAAAGATCGTTAGATGACATGCTTCAAAGAGAATGTTCCAATCCACTTAAAGAATTGCAGGCAATGATGCAGGCAATCCAGGAAGTCATGATGAAGAACCATGAGGAAATCAAAATGGAACTAGAAGTAGTTAGGAATGTTACTGGAGAAATGAGAGAGAATATTCAGGCAATGGACAGAAGATTTGAAGCTTTTCATCAGCAAATCGCAAAAAATGAACAGAAGTTGCTGGCAGTAAAGCAAAGATTGGATAATGAAGAAAAGAAGGTGGAAGAGATGGACAAAAATTTAACTGAGGCTAATAAAGAGTTAATGACAGCGGTGACGTTACTGGAAGCGGAGAAGGCGACCCAATATCTTAGATTACAAAATGTTATTGAGGAAAGAGGAGAAGACCTTCAAGATGGTGGGTTTGTTGGCAGGAGCTCTGGAGATTGACAAAGAAGAGATGATTGCTGGAATGGACGAGACATACAGGGTGTAGACAAACTATGGGAGACGACATAACCTTCCCAGAGAGGTCCATGTAAAGTTTATAAAAAAGAAAATTAGAGATGAATTATTATATAGAACACGTGATGAACAGTTAGAATACAGAGGGAAACAAATTATTGCATTAAAACAGATACCAAAAAGGATGAGAGACCTCCGAAAGAACTACCTCTTCCTGAGGTCCAGGTTATATCAAAGCAATGTAAATTTTAGATGGTTACACCAGAGGGGCTTATTGTGATTTGGCAAGAGAAGAGGTTTAGATTGGATACAGTAGAGAAAGCGGAAGACTTTTACAGGCAATATTGTGCTTCAGAGGAAGACCTGAGGGATCTCGGAGAAGAAAGAGTTGTGGTTGAAAAAAGAAGAGATATTGAATGAATGTTGGAGAAAAGAGGGACAGAGCAAAGCATGGAAGAAGTGAGAGGGGGAAGAGGTCAAGATAGGCTAGAACAGTGGTGGCGAACCTATGGCACAGGTGCCAGAGCGCTCTCTGTGAGCATGCTTGCCGTCGCCCCAGTCCTAGGCCTTCAGCTGGGTTTTATAAAACCTTTTTGCTTTAGGCCTCCGCTGCCATGTGCAAAAAAAAAAAAAGGTTCAATCAGTCAATTTCAACGTCTCGCAGGGAAAAAAGATCTTGCAAAGTTGAAATTGATTGATTGAACTTTTTAGTCCCACCCAGTCTGCCATTACCACCGCAGCCACGCCCACCCAATGGGCCACACCCACCTGGCACTCGACAATGCATAAGTGGGTTATGGGTTGCAGTTTGGGCACTCGGTCTCTAAAAGGTTCGCCATCACTAGGCTAGAACAACGGGAGAAACTTAGAAGAGGTGAAAGAAATAAGAATTACTAGAAGCACAAAGACACGACAAAAACAGGATAATGGGAGAGGAGTATAAGATTTGTTCAATAAATATTAGAGGGTTGAACGCACCAGTAAAGCGTAAGAAAGTTTTCAGTAAGCTTATTAAACTAAATGCGGACATTATCGCTTTACAGGAGGTTCACATAAAAAATGATCAAGAATATCTATTAGAACAACCTAAATTAGGTAGGCTATATGTTTCACTAGACGAAAAAAAAAAAGAGGGGTAGCTCAGTATGTTAAGCAGAAGATAATTTCGAAACAAATCTATAACGATAAAGAGGGAAGGGTCTTGATAGTTGAGGCTAAGCTGAATAAAAAAATATAATAATTGTTGCAATATATGCCCCAAATGGAGCTTAAGTATCCTTTTTTAAAAACCTTCATAATAAGCTGAGTGATATAGAGGGAGATGGTTTCTGTATAATCGGAGATTTTAATGCGATTGCAGATAAAACAAAAGACCATAAAAGTACAGAGGCAAGGAAAGGAAACAAAAAAAACAACACTTCCCAAAACCTTTTTTGAGATGTGTACATATCTTAGCTTACATGACTTTTGGAGGGAAAGGAATTATGATAAGAGGGAATACACATACTTTTCTAATAGACACAGATCATGGACCAGGATAGACATGCTATGGTTTACAAAAGAATTAGCCTCGGAAATTCAAGAAATTGATATCGAACCTAGCTTCTGGGCAGACCATAATCCGATAAGTTTTCGCTTGAAAGGAAAAAGGTACAGGCCAAGATGGACTTTCCAAAGAGTGATTCTTAAAGAAAAAGAATTTAAGGAAAGAATGGAGAAAGAGATACACCTTTTCTTTCAAGCGAATGACAATGAGGATACATCCTTGCAGAACATTTGGGATACGGCAAAAGCATACATGAGAGGTGTAGCAATTTCGTACATGGCCAAGAGAATTAAAGAGAAAAAGCAATATAGGATGAGGCTTGAGGAAGAACACTAACAGGCCGAAACACAATTTCAGAGAGATCCTGAAAACAAAGGACTGAAAAACAAAATGGATTTAATTAAACATAAACTATGTATAGCGGATTCGGAAAAGTTAGCACAAAAATTACAGGCAGCTAAGTAAAATAACTTTGAACACACGAATAAACCGGGAAGATGGCTAGCGTATAAACTAAGAAGGCATAAAGAGAAGCAACGGATTATTAATTTTGAAAACGAGAAAGGAGAGATCCAGGGGGAGGAGACTATAAAAAGGGGAATTGCCCAAAGTTACTGTGAAAAACTATATAAGAGAAATGAGGGGGGGAAATGCAGAAAGGATAATAGAATACTTAGAGAAGGCAGACACACCGAAGATTTCGGAGGAAATAAAATCTATGTTAAATGAGGAAATAAGAATGGCTGAAATAATCAGGGCTATAAATAAACAAAAGATCAATAAGGCGACTGGCCCAGATGGAATACCAGCGGAACTATATAAAGAACAAAGTGCACTCAATCAATACCTAGTAGAAGTTTTCAACGCTGTATTAACCGATGCAAATATACCTAAGTTCTGGTCAGAGGCAAATATAATATTGATTCCAAAAGAAGAAGTGGAAAAAACATGGATACAAAATTATAGACCTATATCATTATTGAATTCTGACTATAAAATTTTTGCCTCAATAATGGCGGAGAGATTCAAAAAGTACCTAACTGATTTCATACATTCGGATCAAAATGGGTGTTTACCAAACAGACAGACTAAGCGGAATATAAGAACAACCTTAGACATTCTCGAATTTTATGAATCACATAGTGATCGTCAAGTGGCACTTCTGTTCCTTGATGCACAGAAGGCTTTTGACAATGTCAATTGGCAATTTATGATCCAACAACTAAAATTAATGGATGTTGGAGAAAAATTTTTAAACGTGATAACCGCAATATATTCTGAACAAAAGGCCCAGATCATAATAAATGGAGAGGCCACTGATAAATTCAACATACAGAAAGGTACAAGACAAGGATGTCCTCTCTCGCCATTGTTATTCATATATACATTAGAAATTCTTGTAGTAGTAAAACAAGAAGAGCAGATTAAAGGACTTAAGATTAAGAAAGAAACATACAAACTTCAAGCTTATGCAGACGACTTAGCATTTATATTAGAAGACCCAGAACAATCAGGGCAGAAACTATTCGAAATATTGGAAGAGTATGGGGATCTGGCAGGTTTGAAAATAAATAGAAACAAAACAAAGATTATAACAAAAAACATGATTAACATACAAAAAGGAAACCTCGAGGCAAAATTAGGTATACAAGTAGTTTCCAAATTAAAATATCTAGGGATAGTTATTTCAGCACGCTGCTCATCAATTAAAGAAGATAATTATGGCAAATTGGTAAAAGAATATAAAAGTAGATTTAGACCATTGGAAAAATTTGCATCTTTCATTACTTGGGAAAATTGCTGCAGTGAAAATGAACATCTTACCTAAAATGATATTCCTGTTTCAGAATATCCCAATTCAATTAGACAAGAAATTTTTCAAGGAGCTGAATAAATTAACCTTAGAATTTGTGTGGTCCGGTAAGAAGGCAAGAATAAAATTAAAGGCATTACAGGATGCCAAAGAAAGGGGAGGTTTAGGTTTCCCAGATTGGGAGTTATATTACCAAGCAGCGGCCCTAACATAGATTAGAGACTGGATAACCTTAGAAAATAAAAGATGTTTACATTTAGAGGGTTATGACCTCTAGCAGGGTTGGCATGCTCACATATGGATGGGGCAAAGCAGAAACCACCAATATTTTTAAGACATAAGGTTCGGCAAGAATTAAAAAAAAGTTGGAATATAGTTAAACATCAATATTACACAAAGATTCCGGCTTGGCTATCGCCATTGGAGGCAATCACATATCCTAATTTCTATAGGAAAGACCAGGCTATTATATATAAAGACATCTTGACAGACGAAGGTTATTTAAAACAAAAACAAGAGCTAAAACAACAAGGAATAGACATGGAGTGGTGGTCTTATCTCCAGATACAAGCAAGATACATGAAGGATAAGCAAGAATAGACAAGATACGGGGTTAGATAAAATACTGCTAGGCCCGGAGAAAAAACAAATAAAGAATATTTATAAACACCTGTTGGAACATAAGCTATATGAGGAGCAGGTTAAAGAAACAATGGTGATGTGGGCAATAGATCTAGGATATAATATAAATATGGATCAATGGCAGCAAGTATGGGAGCGAAATAACAAAATCACATTGGCGACATCATATAAAGAAAACCTGTATAAGATGGTTTACAGATGGCATCTCCCTCCGGCCAGATTAGCCAAAATGTATAACGGATATTCTTCTGTGTGTTGGAAATGTAAAAAAGAAAAGGGCACCTTTTTTCATGTATGGTGGACATGTAGAGAAGCACAAGTGTATTGGCGTATGGTCTGGGAATGGGCAATAGAAATGACTAGGCGATACTTTCTACTAAGCCAGCAAAGGATTGATTAGCTTGGTATGTGGACTCAGCCCTTGTGATATATAAACTATCATTTATGCTAAGACATTCATGTGAACTAGTCTACTTTGATTAGTTTAAGAAACTATGCTTACAACAAACTTGGAATAACATGATACATGAACTAAGCCTATATATGTTGTTAATCTCAAGTTAACTGAATGCCTAAAACTGAGCTTTTTATTTTAAAGAAAAAAATAAATAAATCTCAAAGATACCATCTCTAGGGGACAAATAAGCCTCTGTGTCAACTTCTGAAAAGGACCTGGCTGCAGCCATCTTTGTCATTTTAAGTTGCCACAGGTTGGTGGGAAGGGGGGATGGAAAACAACAACTTTGCTAGACCAATCATGGAGCGGTCCCGTGGGAACCAAGGTCATTCCCACAGGAGCTGGAAAGTGGAGAGAAGAAGTTTCACAGAGCCCGCCAATAGCTTTTATTGGGTAGCGTGATCAACAGCAATTCATGTTTGCTAGAATTGGTGAAATTTTATTGGACGTAATTATTGAAAACTTTACAGACCTTTGATACATTGGCAGAGTTGCAGGAAACAACCTGGCCTTGATCCTTTCAATATTAGCAAATCAGTCATTCTTTGAGTGAACACTGGGGAGATTTATGGGACCAATTCGTACAATGTATTTCTTCTACATTCAAGTATTTCTACCATGGTCAAGCACATGCTTTGGGAGGATTTCTTTAGTTTTAGCTTAGCAAGTTAAGTGAACACAGCCATTTTGGTTTGGGGTGGGTGGGAATCACTGATAGCTTAATGCACGGGTGTCAAACTCGCCATGTCACGTGACATGTCGCAACGTATCGTGACTCTTTTTGCATTGCCGGCATTGGGTGGGCACGGCTTTGGTATGATGAAACTGGCCCGCGGGCTGGCAGTTTGACACCCCTGGTTTAATGGGTTCTGGGAATGTTGTCATCTGCTTATTATTATAAAAAATGTGGTTAAGCTTAACATAGCTCATGAGCCGATGCAACAAATAAACTCCTTTGTTAACAAAAGGAGGATTATATAGTCAGAGGTGCTATCTTTGGTTAGCTTGATAGAAATAGGTTTTTTTTTAAAAGAGACTATGTATGAATAATTTAGGGGAAGAAAAAGTGGGTGATCACTTTCTTTGCCAAAAATTCTTCATTTCTAATGCTTCCCCACTTATCTGGTATGATAATCTCCATTCTGAATGACTAACAAATGAAACAGCTGAAATAAGCTAAAACAGAACAGCTTTATTCTGGACAGGGAAATGTGTTACCTGCCAAATAATATATACATCTTATCCTGTTTCTCTGACAAAGTGCTTAATAAGCTTTTTTTCAAGTACTTTGTCTGCTGTACCATAGCTATCTCATGAACTTTTAATCATTTCAAGACAGTTTAAAGTAATTATAATATCTTAGAAGTTGTTTCCAATTCACTGCTTCTTATCTTTGCATTTCTAATATATCCTATTGTGATAGTTCGGAGCACTATTAATATTTTAAAATAAAAACATCCAGTTTTTCAACCCATCATTAGAAGTGGGGTGCAGGGAAAGGAATCACATTTATCTTTCTCTGAGTTGTGCCTTGATATTGTTCTCTCCTGCTAGCAAATAGGAACAGGCTGTTTAAAAGAGGGCTTACTAGTTTCCTCATAGTGATACACTCCATCAGAGAAGAGAAGGTTGGCATGGTATGGGTATGTTGATTGTAGAAGAAGGATAGAGGTCTCCAGGACAATGGAGATGTACCTGGAGGGAGTGGCATCATTAGAAGCCAACATCCCAGTTCTAGAAACAAAAAAACAGCTCTGAAATGCTGTATGAAGCTACCACAGGATTATCAAGCTATGATAAGCAGAAACCTAAGAGTTCCAGGGAACATGGAATATGCAAATCTTAGACTGATGCAAATAAAAGTAAGTGTGTTACAGTTCTGATAGCTTTTATTAGAATGTTCCATCATCAGCTGAGACAGAACTAAGAGCCAGTAATTTAATCAAAGGCTTGCAGAGTTCAACGATAATTTCCCTTGCCTTATAAATTATGTCAGCACTGTAGACTGCTAACTTGAAGAAGTTGGAGACAGGATTGCCCAGAAGAGTCCAAGCTAGTCTGTAGGTTAGATGCCAAAGAATTGCACAGAAGTGGACTTCCGGTTTGCCATCACAGCCGCCGCGGACGCTGGAAGGCGAGCTTCGTCTTCCGCATTTGGTTTCGCTCCGCTCCTGGAAAGGGTCGAAAGGGTCACCCCTGTAGGGATGACGAGCAAGGAGGGGAACCCCGCTTGATCATGGGAGGGCAGCAGCTCTTCCTCTTGATCCAGGGCAGTCCTCCAAACCGATGGAGGAAAGACCAGCCATAGTAATATGGCCCGTCACTAGGCTGCAGACAGCCGAAGTCAAACTTACCACCAAGCACTTCGAAAGCAACGTGGATGAAACTGAGTGAGATCCGAACTTCTCTTTACTCTAAGTGCTTTCTTTTTCTGTAAAAGCTGCCTGAAGTATCTTTCCCCCTGTGAGGGGGAAAGAGGTGGATGAATACCAGGAAAAGATCCTTTCCATGTTGAAAGCAATACATGAAACCATTCTTTCAGCTTGTGATAAAATAAGACTTAACATAAAAGATCAAGATGGTTAGATACACAAACCCAAACTCTGACTACAACTAAAGAACTAACAACGCAGAAGATAACAGAAGAAGTGGAACAATCAAATATTAAGACAGAGGACTCAATTGACCAACAAATACAGTTAATGGAAAATCCAGAAAAGGGAGTGACAACACTGAAAATGGAAAAGATTTTCTGTATGAATCAGAAGAAATTTGAGAAAGAACAGATTGAATGGAAGATAAACATATTAGGGCAATTATGGAGAATTGGAATAATAGGGAGACAACTTAATGAACATAAATGGGCTAGTCCTTCCAAAAAAATGGCAATTAAATGGTCTCCTTTGTTTCAAATAACATATATAATAATAGAGGGAGATCTATTTGACAATCTAAAAGCATTGATATGGAAGCCTAGTTGGCAAAGGAAGAAAGACAGAATAAGGCTGAAGAAAATTGGGGTTTTGATTTATTAGAGGGGATTTCATATTATTAATTAGAGTGTTAAAGGGAGAAGTTGAGATGGGGGAATTCTGGTCATTAGATTTAAAATATTTGGAAATTAGTTGAAAATAAGGATTTTATCTCTTTAATATTTAAAAATTAGACCTAAAAAAATAACAATTATTATGAATATGTTTGATTTATTGAATAACTCAGGTAATATATATAATGGTTTTGATTTATTAAAGGGGATATTGTATTATTAAATAGATGATTTAATATGGTGGGAAATAGATAACTTTTAGGAAATAGAACAAGATTATATTTAAATAGATAAAATGTGTATTTTGGATATTAGATTCTGTTATGAATTGAGATAAGGGAAATCTTGGTTACCTACAGCCTGAAAATTATATCAAAGATTAAATTGGAATATTGATGGGAAACTAAAAATTGGGAAAAAATTAATAATACAATATGGATTATTTATGAAGATTGAATGTAAAAAATAATTAAGATACGCATAAGCTAAAATTTATTGATAAATGTAATAATGATGTTTTTACTGAGTTGACATAATAAGAACTGTATTAGCTTAAATACAAAACAGTAAATGTTAAGGGAAAAAGAAAGGAAATATTTGAGGTTGTAACTTGAGATTTGTACTAAAGATTTTGTTATCGAATTATTGATTAACACAGCCACCACGTTGCTTTTTAAATACTTAAATGGAAAATTGGAAAATTAATAAAATATAAAAAAAGAATTGCACAGAAGTGTCTAATAGTCAATCTGAAAATCCAAACACAGAGCAAGGAGGCAGAAGGAATTTGGAGCAGGTTGGTGCAAGAACCCACATCTAGAACACATGCTTCCATAGCCAGAGTTCCTGTCTGTACATAATTAGAGGTGTTAATACCTCTTCATTAACAGAGAGACTATGGCAGTCAGGTAGCAGTAGGCATCAGTCCAACAGAGTCAAAACAAAGTAAAAAAGGAAGCAGCACTGGCAGCTGGAAAGGAGCTCTCACAGGACCTTGAAAGAAAATCAGGAAACCAGGGGAGGACAGCATTGCAACAATAACATTACACAAAGAGATTAAAAGAGCTATATCACCAGGGATGGAAGAAACCCCCAAGAAAAGCCAGGAGGATCAAGTGGCAGTTGTAATCCAATCATCCTGACAGTAGGTCTTTGCCAGGTTTAAGAAGTGAATCAGCAAGAGGAAGATAGCTGCTGTGTAGTAGACTAGAACTGGCATGCAAGAAATAGGAAGTGAAGGCAGGGGGGCAAAGAGAACAGAGTATTATTGTATAGGAATTTTGCAGTGGCTATAAATACTACATAACCCTTTAAAGTTGCCAAATGGAGAGAATATAGGATTCTTAGCTAAAGCATTACTGCAAGTAGGCTAAGAGGCAAATCATAATAATATAATATAGAGAATAAAAGGGTAAGAGCAAAAGTAGAAGTATAGGATCGAGAAATAAAAAGCAGACAGTGAGCTGTAGAACAAAGGGTTATAATAATAGATCATAATTAAGACTGTAAGCTATCAAATAAAATCATAACAATTAGAAGATAGTGGATAATGCATAACAATAAGAGAGAAGAAAGATACAACAGTTTAATTGCCTTATGCAAAATTAACTTTCATTTTTATAACTTTTATGATTATAATACATTTTTCCTAAAAGGAATTGGTCTGTGAACTATCCCTGAACATATAACAATGTTCAAAAAACAGAAATTCAGAATGCTTCTGAGACACTAGTAAGGCCCAGAAACACAGGCTTAAGTGGAAATTACCTGTTTTTATCTAACAGGGCCAAAATTCAGCTAAAATACTGTACCAAATTAAGTTTAGCAACTGACCATATTGTATTGTTTGTTTTCTTCCCTTATTATGGGAAAATAAAATCTAGAGCAACAAGGTCCAAGGTTGGGGTCCGTCATTTTGTTTTGGGTTTTTTTTTGTTTTTTTTATTTTTTTTATTTTTTTTATTTTTTTTATTTTTTTTCCAGCGCAATGGGCGGATCTGCGCATGCGCGGCGCACGCGCGCCAAAAAAAAATTAAAAAATTTTTTAAAAAAATTTAAAAAATAAAAGTTTAAAAAAACAAAATGGCGGTGTCCGGCGACCCCGCGAAATGGTCGTGCGACCCCAAATGGGGTCACGACCCCAAGGTTGAGAACCGCTGCTGTAGTCTTTCACTTAAAATCATTTGTTTAGTGACTGTTCAAAGTTATAATGGCACTGAAAAAAGTGACATGACTGGTTTTCCCACCTATGACCGCTGCAGCATCCCCATGGTCATGTGATCAAAATTTGGGCACTTGGCAACTGGCAGGTATTTATGATAGTTACACTGTCCCAAGGTCATGTGATCACCATTTGTAATCTTCCCAACTGGCTTCCAACAAGCAAAGTCTATGGGGGAAACCAGATTTTACTTAAGGTCTGCATGATTCATTTAACAACTGCAGTGATTTGCTTAATAACTATAGCAAAAAGGTTGTAAAATGGGGCAAAAAATATCAATTGCCTTGCTTAGCAACGAAAATTTTGGTCTCAGTTGTAGTCATAAGTCAAGGTCTGTGTAAAGCAAATTAGGTACCCTCTAACTTTGGACTTCCAGCAGGCTTTTCTAGGAGATAATTAAATGGGCCCTCCAGCAGGATTCAAACATTGCACTGAGTTATGGTTTGTATGATGCTTAAATTCATCTAACTAATTTTGAAAAAGTCCAAGAAATTCTGATTCAAAAGGCAGAAAATCCAAATTGTGTCCCCTTCTGGTTATAAAAATATAACAAAAAATAATAATTTACTGCTCTTTAATTATACCCAGATTTGCTGCTGAACGCAGCCTCATTATTCTGTTTAATTTTAGGGTCAGCCCTACACTAATTTCTTCTGTTGTCTGATTAAATAGATAATGCTAGGCTTTGAGGCATAAAAAAAGCTAGCAAAGTCAGTACAACAGAAGAGAAAATATGTTCATACTATATGCTATAGCTTTTTTTTTAATATATAAAATTCTTTTATTAAAACAATCAACATTGGACATAAAAACATATTGTGCAGCAATCATCATGGCACCTGATATACAATACTAAGTATTAGTCATTGAAAACGTCTGATTTTAGAATCAAATCACATTTAATTCTGTGGAGAAATTCTGCTACAAGTTGTCCTGCTCTAATAGAAGGGTCAAGCTACATGTAATATGGGAAATTTGAAATTGGATTCTTATAGACTGATTGTTCAAATTAGTGACCTGTGCCACTATCTAAACATTTGTATTAAATTTTACCTTCATACATGCGCATAATGGTTCCCATGTTTCAGTCATGCAATTCATTTAAGCAGTGTTCGGTTTAGAACACTGAGTTGCTTCACCCACTGTGGTTTGTTTTAACTGGTTTGTTAAGTCATCCACAATAGTTTGATTCACAGATTGTAATGAGCTATATAAATCATGGTTTAAACATTACAGTGGTTGGGATCACATTTCATACTAAACCAAAGTAAATTACTATATTATGACTTAATCAAATATTTTATCTTTCTTTTAAAAAAAAACTTTTTATTGATTTGTTTTAATACAATTCAAAAGTACTTATTCAACAAACGTGTTGCCAGAGTTTATCATTCACTAATACAAATTGAATTCCTAATCCCTTGTTCTTTTCTCCAGCCATTGATAAAATAAGTCCCAACTTTGAAAATATTGTTTCTTCTTTTTCTTTCAACCTCAGAGTAAGTCTGTCCATTTCTGCACAATCTAGTATTTTTTTAATTATTTCTTCCTCTGGTGGTATTTCTTCATTTTTCCACTATTGTGCAAATATGTTTCTTGCCACTGTTATCACATGTAAAATCAAGTTTATACTTTGCTTGTCAAGCTTTTCTGGCATTATACCTAATAAAATAAGTTCAGGTTTAAAGTCTACATGTTTTCCCAACATCTTTTCTAGCCAAGTATGTATTTTTGTCCAATATCTCTTTCCTTTAACACATGTCCACCATACATGATAATAAGTACTTGACTTGTGATTACATTTCCAACACCTATCTGACATATTTTTAAACATTTTTGCTAGGCTTGCTGGTGACAAGTGCCATCTATAAAACATTTTATGTAAGTTTTCTTTGTAAGAGATTGACATTGTCAATTTATAGTTTCTTTCCCATAAATTTTGCTATTTCTCTAAATCTATATTGTATCCAAAGTTCTTTGCCCTTGTTATCATTGTTTCTTTTACTTGTTCATTTTCCATTTTCAAATTCAATAAAAAGTTATATATTTTTTAATTAGTTTCTCATCAGAGGTTAATAATATCTGATCAAACAAAGTATGCTCTTTATAAAATCCATACAGTTTAACATCTTTGTCATATCTCACTTGCATTTATAAATATGCCCACCATGATAGATCAATATCTATCTGTTTAGTTTTTAAATTCCCTTCAGAGTTTAGAACAGTGATGGCGAACCTTTTAGAGACCGAGTGCCCAAACTGCAACCCAAAACCCACTTATGCATTGTCGAGTGCTGGGTGGGTGTGGCCCATTGGCTGGGCGTGGCTGCGGTGGTAACGGCAGACTGGGTAGAACTAAAAAGTTCAATCAATCAATTCCAACTTTGCAAGATCTTTTTTTTTTCCTGCAAGAACTTGAAATTGACTGATTGAACCTTTTTTTTTTTGCACACGGCGGTGGAGGCCTAAAGCGAAAAGGTTTTATAAAATCCAGCTGAAGGCCTAGGACTGGGACGATGGCGTGCATGCCCACAGAGAGGGCTCTGAGTGCCGCCTCTGGCACCCATGCCATAGATTCGCCACCATTGGTTTAGAATATCTTTATATGTCCATATTTTCTCAACACTGACTAAATTTGGATATACAAATTCTTCCATTGTTGAAAGCCATCCTGGAATTTTCAAGTATAGTTTACATTTTATTTTTTTGCATGTTAGTAATAATGCATTTCTAATATAGTGGTTTTGAAAATATCTATGAATTTTATTTTTCCCACCCGAGTTGTAAGTCATATCTCTCCAAATACAGCAGTGGTTCTCAACCTTTTCCGGGGCTCAACCCCGGCCCGCATCGCGCATGCACAGAGTGACGGGGTGCATTGTGCATGTGCAGCGTGACAGGGCACATCGCGCATGCGCGGCGCAGTGGCCCGCATCGCAATAGGGAAAAAAATGGCCAACCAAAAAAAAAATGTCCGACCAAAATTTTAAAAAAATGGCGGGCCCGCACCGTGCATGCGCGGCACGACGGGGCACGTCACGCATGCACGGCGCGACAGCCTGCATCGCAATAGGGGAAAAAATGGCCGACCAAAATAAAAAAAATGGTGGGCCCGCACCGCGCATGCGCGGCGCGATGGCCCGCATCACAATATGGAAAAAAATGGCCGACCCCAAAAAAAAATGGTCGACCAAAAAAATGGTGGACTGCGGTTCTTGGCAACCCCCGTGAAATGGTTGTTCGACCCCAAATGGAGTCGCGACCCACAGGTTGAGAACCGCTGAAATACAGCAACCTTTTATTTGTAAGAGTTATCCATTCTTTTACCCATGTTAGTACTGATGCTTGAAATATAAAACCCACTCTGGCAAGCCCAAACCTCCATTTTGCTTAGCTTCTTGTAACATTTTCAATTTAATTCTAGCTTTCTTTCCTTGCCAATAAATTTTAAAATTAGAGAATTTAAGTCTTCAAAGAATTTTTTCTCCAGTTTTATAGGTATCGTTTGAAATAGAAACAATATTTTTGGTGATATATTCATTTTCACCATAGCAATTCTTTCTAACATCGACAGTTGCAAGTTTTTCCATTTTTGCAAGTCAAATTTTATTTGATTCAGTAGTTTTATAGAGTTATCTTCCTTTATCGTTGAACATCTTGCTGTCAGGTATATACCCAAATATTTAATCTTTTTAACTATTTGTAATTCTATTTTTTCTGACTTTTTTTGTTTCTCTGTAAGATTTTTAACTATCACTTTCGTTTTTTGTCTGTTTATCTTCAGTCCTCCTATCTCTCCAAACTGTTCTATCTTTTCCAATAATTTAGGAATCATCTATAAGGTTCCTCGAGGATGAATACCAAGTCATCTGCAAATGCTTGCAATTTATAAGTTTCACCTTTTATTTCTAGTCCTTTAATTTCTGGGTCTTGTCTAATATTTCTATTTAAAATTTCCAAAGTTAAAATAAATAACAATGGAGATAGTGGACATCCTTGTCTTCTGCCTTTTCTTGTGTTGAAATTCTCTGTATAATGTCCATTTACAATCACTTTTGCTGTTTGTTTGTGATATATTGTTGTAATCATATTTATAAAATTTTGTCCAAGGTCCATTGTTTTTAGTTGTTGAGTCATAAATTTGCAGGAAACATTATCAAATGCCTTTTGAGCATCTAGAAATACTAATGCCAATTGTTTCCCTGGATGCATTTCATAATATTCCAATATGTCCATTACAACTCTTAAATTATTTTATATTTGTCTCTTTGGTAGAAATCCATTTTGATCTGGATGTATAAATTCAGTTAGAAATCTTTTCAGTCTCTCCGCTATTATTGAAGTAAAGATTTTATAGTCCACATTTAGTAATGATATCGGTCTGTAATTTTTTTATCTGTGTCAGGTCTGAGTCCTCTTTTGGTATCAAAGTCAGTGCTTTTTTTCTTAAAAAAAAAAAAAGGTGCCAGAACTCACACACGTCATACAACCCGCCTTGCCTACCTATAAGGTTCCATAAAGTTCCGGAACTCCGTTCTAGGCATTCTATGAGAAAAAAAGCCCTGATCAAAGTAATATTTGCTTCTGCCCATGTGTTTGGGAGTTTAGCCTCGAATAAAAGTTCATTACACACATCTTTCAATGGTACACTTAATGTATCTTGTAGACATTTGTATAACTCTGCCAGGAGCCCATCTGGTCCCAGTTTTTTTGTCTTCTTATAGCCTCTGTCAGTTCCATTATTGTTATTTTCTCATTTAACATAGTTTTAAAGTTTTCTGGAATTTTTGGTAAATTATTTTTTCCATATATTGAATCTTTTTCTCTCATGAAATTTCTTCTATATCGTACAGTTTCTCATAATATTATCTTTCTTAATAGCAAATGTAAATGCTCTAATAAAGCCACGTAAATAACTATAGCCAGAAGAGGGTCTCTTTGTTCTTAAGCTTGCAGTTATCAGTTCTGCTTACATGACTCTACTTTAGTACAAGTTTGAATCTCTGTGAAATTACACCAACCCAATAACTCATTTTAATGAACTAGGCTCATGCAATCAGCTAAGCAAAGCCAGTCTAGGTACAATATAGTTTAGTGTAGGAGTCCGCTGTTTCTCTTAGCTCAGAGGAACCCTACACCAAGGATTTGGGGCTTTTAAATATGAAAATTTTAAGCTAGAGATTCTTAAACTTTGGTACTGAGATCCTTTAAAATGACAAATTAATTTCTGTGACATCCTTTGATCCCTCATAAAAGTATATTGATGAAGTCTAAGTGTCCAACCAAGCATGCTATATTTATCAGGAGCTTACCAAAATGGTGAGTTTGGTGCGCTACACATTATTTCTAGCTCTGAGGATAACTTCCAGGTCTTCACCACTCTTTGCTATCATCTGGCCATCACCTGAGCTGCAGTCTCCTTTTTTGATTACAACAAGAGTCAGAGCTATGTGGATATAGTGCTCCCTGCCTGCTGCTATTAACTACCCAGAGCTGGAAGTGTTGATTTCACACCTTGGCTGCATTGGCACCATCTGTCAAACCC
This sequence comes from Bothrops alternatus, assembly GCA_034064705.1. Classification (NCBI taxonomy): domain Eukaryota; kingdom Metazoa; phylum Chordata; class Lepidosauria; order Squamata; family Viperidae; genus Bothrops; species Bothrops alternatus. The sequence goes on from JARGCV010000033.1 coordinate 2,707,257, forward strand.
CCTCCTTTGAGTTTAGCATGCCAGGGAAGCCCAGCCAATGTAATTGATTCCCATCCTAAATGCAATCTCTGGAGCAAGTGGGAGCAAGTTGTTCAACATCACCCTCTCCTTCCCATTGTCTCTGCAGCAGGGTCCGGCCTTCGCTTAAAATCAGACCTCCAGAGAAATTGTTTCTTGCTCATTTGTCTTTCAGATATTCTAGTTACTCAGAATTTTTTGATCCTTTCTCAAATTTGCTTACAAATCCATGGGGTCTTAATTCAGAATTTGAGAGTACTTGCTTTATGTTTGTTTAAGATTTAAACACACGTTCTTAACAGTCTAACTTGTGAAAATGTAGCTGAGGGCTACAAAACACCTGGATGATTCACATTCTTCCTAAAGGCTCTAATGCATTTAGTTAAAAAAAACAGTAAAAACTGTTTCAAGTTTTTTTTTTAAATGTTTTGGGAATAAGTCCTTGAATATTCTAGAGAAAATTCTTGATTGTAGATATAAATATATCAATTATTTATCTACTTATCCCAATTAACAGTATATAAATAGATGGTTTAAAATTCCAATGATCTTATGGGAAAGAGAGGCTCCACCCGACAGTAGGGCAGTGTAGTCTTTATGAACCCTGGTATCTAGGTTTGGTCCACAACCACATCAGTAATAAATAACATAGAAGTAATAACTGTAGAGCTGAGCAACTGTACGGTCACTTCAGTGTATAAATTGCCATTAATTCAAATCAAGGGTGATGAATTTAATACATTTAATAAGGATAAAATAAATTTTGTTACTGGAGACTTTAACAGTCACAGCAACATCTGGTGGTATTCTGGTGACTACAGAAATGGAGAGCTCTTTTACATGACAACAAATCACCAGCATCATTTAATAGTGGAAGATGGCGCAGGGAATATAACCTGGATTTGATATTCGTGAGCGATCGTATAATCCACCAGTGTTAAAATAGTTTACCCACATATTCCAAATTCCCAGCACCAGCCAATTATGTGCCAATTTACCGCTGTAGTTTAACCTCACAGTAACCCTTTTACACATAATTATAACTTTTAAAAAGCCAACTCACCTAAATTTCAGAAACCATTGGACAGTGCTGTTAATTAATACCTAAACCAAGCTATTATAACAAATTTGTGGAGGCTGTTAAAAAGTGCTCCTGGCTATCAGTTCCACGGGGCTGTAAAATCAATTATATCCAAGACCTTACAGCAGAAACAAAGGACAAATTGCAGAAGTATCTCACTCTTTTTGAAGTTGATCCTATGGCAGAAGACATAGGGAGTACAGGCCAGCAGTTAATCATTTCTGTAGCTGAAGCTAAGAGAAAAAGCTGGATAAAACAATAGCAGAACTGGGCATGAGTGTAAGTAGCCACAAGGCATGGAGATTGTTGAGTCATCCCTCAACTCACTCTAGAGCAGCGGTTCTCAACCTGTGGGTCGCAACCCCATTTGGGATCGAACGACCATTTCACGGGGGTCCCCAAACAACGCAGTCCGCCATTTTTTCCCCTTTTCCTTAGCTGTGCTACGCCATTTTCCCCCCTTTTCCTTAGCTGTGCTACTCCCTCTTATTCTATTGGCTTTTGAAAGCCAATAGAATAGACTCTCTTGAATAGAGTCTAATTCTATTGGCTTTCAAAAGCCAATAGGAATTGTCCAGGCTGTCTCTGCCCTGCGGAGCCCGCCAAAAGTCCCAATCTGCAAATGGTGATGTAAGTTGTCTGCAGCGAAGGCGAGCTGTCTGGAAGTTTCCACCCCTCCCTGCTGAGCAACTACTAAAACTGTAAGTAAAAGAGGGCCAGGGGTGGGAGGTGGGAGGCCGGCGGGCACAGGGAAGGTTTTTGGCGCACGTGGGGCCCGGCGGGTGGCTTACCTCCCTTGGGCTGGGCCAGCTGGTGGCCCAGCCCGTGGTCGCCCTGCGCTGTTGCTGCCGCGGCCGCCCAGGAGCACCTGGGCCTGCCTGCCGCCGCCCCAAACAGGCGGCAGCGAAGGCAAGGCTAGTGGGGCAGCGGCGGGCGCAGGGAAGATTTTAGGCATGCATGGGGTCCAGCGGGTGGCTTACCTCCCTTGGGCTGGGCCAGCTGGTGGCCCAGCCCGTGGTTGCCCTGCACCGTCGCCGCCGTGGCTGCCCAGGAGCACCTGAGCACCTGGCCCTGCCTGCCGCCACCCTGAACGGGCGGCGGCCTATGCCTCGGCCAGCACAGGGGGCAGCACCGTGCATGCGCGATGCAGGTCATCGTGCCGCGCATGCGCGGTGCAGGTTGGGGTCGCGCTGCGCATGGGCGGCGCAGGTTGGGGTCATGGCCTGAAAAAGGTTGAGAACCGCTGCTCTAGAGAGTATGCCAATGTGACAGCAGACCAAATAGCCAGTCAGTTTCTTAAGAATGGCAATCCAAATCAAAGGCCATCAAAACAGAAGATTAAGATCATCGGAACTGAGGAGGATGAAACAACTAATTAATTGAGAGAGATTATAAGGGAGAGTAAGCCACAGAAAGCTGGCTGGCTTGGATGACATTCTTTTTGAACAGATAAAGCAATTTGTACCAATAGCAAGGCAGTGGCTATTAGAAAGGTTTAATGAATGCTTGGAGCAATGTAAGATTCCTAGTGGTCTGGCGAAAGGCTAAAGTTCTAGCAGTTTTAAAAAAAGGTAAACAGGCCAATAATCCTAAGAACTACTGTCCAATTTCACTCTTGTGCCATACCTACAAAATCTTTGAAAGAATGATACAAAATCGCCTCACTGTAGATGTAGAATAGGGGTCTTCAAACTTGGCCCTTTTGTAACTTGTGGGCTTCAACTCCACAACTTCAGCATGCTGGCTGAGGAATTCTGGGAGTTGAAGTCCACAAGTCACAAAAGGGCCAAGTTTGAAGACCCCTGATGTAGAACCTCTTCTCATACCACAACAGGCTGGATTTTGCCTCCCAAAAAGTTGCACTGCATAGATCCCGCAAAGATCCAGTACATCAAAGAAGAATTCCAAAAGGGCAATGTAACAAGAACTGTATTCATAGATCTCATGGCTGCATATGATACTATCAGTTTTAGGAGACTGAAGCAGATATTATGAAAGATTTTAAACTTACAAATATCATCAGGAATCTTGCTTCAGAACCTTGTGTTTTTGGTGGAGTTCCAAGGAAGGGGAAGTAGATGGAGGAACCAAAGGAACTGCTTACTACAGGGTAATGTATTGGCTCCAACTCTTTAATGTTTACACCAGTGATCAGCCATTCCCTGAAGGTACCAACAACTACATCTATGCTGACAATCGAGCAATGGCTATACTGGGAAAAACATTTGAGGAGGTTAAACAGTGTTTAACTGAAGCTGTGGTGGAGCTGGATTGATTCTATTGTGATAATCAATTAAGGCCAAATCCAGCAAAAACTCAGGGATGGGCTTTCCATTTTCACAATAAGCAAGCTGCTAGTAAGCTGCACATTATATGGAACGGGGCATTATTGGAGCATTGCTACAGACCTAAATATTTAGGGGTCATTCTAAATAAGCCCTAACCTATAAGCAGCACTAAAATGAAGGTCAGTGGATGAAATAACATCCTTAGGAAATTCATGAACTCTACCTAGGTGCCAAACCAAGAATCCCTAAGAGGACAGCTTTAGCTCTTTGCTACTCATCAGGTGAATATGCCTGCCTGGTCTAGTATGGATCAGCACATGCTGGTTTATGTTGTTCTGAATGAAGCTAGCAAAATTACCAGATACCTTAAACTGGCTACCATCTAACCATCATTGCCTTGCCTATTGTTCGTAGAAAAGCAGCAGTATACAGAGAGAGGCTCAACCATGAGTATCTGGACAACACCCTCTCTGTGGCCTTCAACCAGTTCATCAGAGATTAAAATCTAGGTAAAGTTATCTTAGGTCCATGGAAGACTTTGAAGAATTTAAAAGCAGAGAAGATCTATGGAAAACTACAAAGAACCAACACTGGGTGGAACCAGTGGAGGAACTGGCACCTGGGTCTGGTGAATGTTGGGAAGTATGGAAATTGTTGAATAAACTGAGCATGGGTGCAATAAGACCCAGAGGCACATTGAACAAATGGGGCTATCCAGTGGCCTCTGCCCTTTGCAATTGCGGTGACATGTAGATGACAACAACACATACGTATACCTGTCCTTTGTGTCCTGATCAGTGCACATTTGGGGACCTCATGGCAGCATGACAAAACGCAATGAATGTTGCTAGTCTCTGGGCAAGATCTGTTTAACTTGTACATATTTTAATCTTGTATGTTATGTTGTTATGTTGTGTACTATGCCTTATTTTAATTATGATGCTTATAACACAAATAAGCAAACAAATGGGGAAGGATAAATGTTGTAAAAATAAATATTATTTCAAGATCGTTAAATACTACAGGTGTTTGACAGTATCCCATATTAATTTCCGTGTTTCTGTTCTCTTGGCTGACTTCACTAGTTGCCTCTTTTTTTTTGTTTCCTCCTAGGAATCAGTCATGATTGTTGTCTTTGGTTTGGAATTTATCATACGCATCTGGTCTGCTGGCTGCTGTTGTAGATACCGTGGATGGCAAGGAAGATTGCGATTTGCAAGGAAACCTTTCTGTGTAATAGGTGAGTTGTTCAGGCATGAATAATTTCATCTGAAAAACAGTACTGTTATAGAAAAAGAGCCACTTTGGTATAGTGTAGTGTTTCTCAACCTTGACAATTTTAAGGCATGTGGACTTCAACTCCCAGAATTCCACAGCCAGCAATGCTGGCTGTGGAATTCTGGGAGTTGAAGTCCACATGCCTTAAAATTGTCAAGGTTGAGAAACACTGGTATAATGGTTAATCCATCAGAGTAGAAATTGTGAAACCATGAGTTCTACTCCCAGCTTAGGCACAAAGCCAGCTGAATGGCCCTGAGTCACTCACTCTCTCTCAGCCCTAGAAAGAAGACAAGGGCAAATCACTTCTGAAAATCTTACTAAGAAAACTGCAGAGACTAATCCAGACAATTTAAAGGAGTCAAGACTGTCTCAAAGGCATCAAAATATAAGTTACAGAAACACAGAATTTTCTTTGCTATTATTTTGAATCGAATTATAGCTTACATTTGGCTGATTCCATTTTGAGAAAAAAGATTTTGCTAGTGGTGTTGCCAAGAGACTGCGGAATTTTTCCTTACAGTATAAGGAAGTTCATATATAATATGAATATAATTCATATTTTTCCTGCCTAAGTTATTAACTAATTAACTAATTATCATAGGAAAAAAATAACCTACTATAAAGAATGAGCTGAAATTAATTCATATATAAATAAAATTAAAAGATTTCATATTACCAGGAAATCATTTAATTGAAAATGGAGCATAACAGAATTTGGCACTGCCAAAAACATAGAGTCAAACTTATCAACCAGATATAGTCCACAAAAAGGTGCAATATATCTATTTCTAATACTTCTGTAAAAAAGGCAATAAAAGGTTTCCATTGCATGTGGCATGTATGGGAGTAATAAACTGTTATAAGCAGTGCTTTTTTTGTTAAAAAAAAAAGTGTCGGAACTCACACACGTTATACAACCCGCCTTGCCTACCCTACAAGGTTCCATCCAAAAAAGGTGCTGGAACTCCGTTCTGGGCATTCTATGACAAAAAAGGCCCTGATTATAAGGGATTCTTTTAATTTTCCTTCCCATCCAGAATTTTACAGCACATTTTAATGGTTGTAGACCTAGTTTGTGATTAATTCTCAATCAACTCCAACACAAATAATCCATTTGGCTACTACAGTCCCCTTCTCAAAAAATATTTAATCAAAGAGACATCTCATATTTTATTTCTAAATTGGATGAAGTTTTGAAACTTCACCTCTGGTTGATATTTTCCTAGATGAACTTAATTGCTAAAAAAAACACTAGGGATCTAGAGTTTTCCTTATACTGTATATTAATCTTTGGTTCAATTTTTTTTGCCCTATTTGAATTATGAATTGTTTAATCAATTCTTCTCAGTGTGATTGCACAATTATATATTAGAATTATTATAATTAACCCTTAAATTACAGGAATTTATCCTAGTGAAAAAGTATACAGTAGTATTATTTATTATATGACCCTCTCATCTTCCTTCAGAAGTTCAAGGTGGTATATACTTGGAACTCCCTCTTCTGTTTCCCCCTAACTACCCTATAAAATAGGTTGAGTTAAAAGAAAGTGATTAATGCCGAGGCTTCTAATGAGCTTCCATAACTCACATTGGATTTAAAACTGATCTTTGCAGTGGAAAACTACGAAGTCTTTGTAATCACTTACTCCTACCCCACAATGGTTGTACTTTAATGGGGTATTAAAATGGATAAATAGAAGATAGTTAAGGAACCAGATATGTCCTCATTTTTTTCCATATATAAATTTATAAAAGAAATTGGAAATATGAGTCAGTTGCCTTTCTTGGAAAAAACTAAAAGGAGAAAACTCACAAGAAAAGAAAGGCACCCTTTTAGCTACTGGTCAATGCCCAGCTCCACTGTTTCTGAAATAAAAATCCTATAAATACCACTATGAAATGGGAGAGGCTATCTCCTATTTCACTATATAATAATTTGATTGTTGTGAGCTGCCCAGAATTGTTGAGAGTTGGGCAGCCTACAGGTTTACTATTGTATCTTGGCGTCTTCCCTCCATGTATAAATTTATCCAGCATACTTATCCATTTCTTATTGTGACCCTAGATGGTAATAGAAAAAGAAAAAAAATCTAGGCCATGCCATCACTTTTATAGTACCCAATCTTGATAATAAAGTAATACATGGTGCTTTTCATTATTGTAATATCTCCATTAGTTATTTAATTGTTGGATTTCCATTCTATGGATGAAGTATTTTATATCTTTAGTCATTTGAATTCCCAAGTAGTTAACACTTGAAAACTGTAATGCAAAGCCAGATAATTTGTGCATAGTTAATGGAGCAGCTAGAACAGTATACAAAGGAATGAGCTCTGACTTTCCATAATTTATTTTTAGCTCTGTAAACCTTCAAAAAGAGGGTGGAAAACCTAATCTTTTAAACCTATTGCATTCTTTAAGAAGTTTAGATAAAAATGTGTCAACCACAGATTATTAGTGTGGATTTTATGATCAATTGCTGTTCTTTTAATCTGTGGATTCTTTCTGAATATCCTAGATAATGGCTATAATGAGATTGCAACAACATTGGAAAACAGTAGACAGTCATGATATGTCACTCTTTTATATCAACACATTTAGCATTGTAATTATTAATGTGGAATAGTGCTTCTGCTACTGGTAAATTAATACCTTAAACCCACCCCCAAAATATGATCTTGTTAATAGTTTGATTAGACATAACCAATCAAAAGCCTTCATTGAACCTAGCAAAATAGTTGTTGAGAAGCTTTTCATGTTAAATACTGTACTGAGTATTTATTAGGAATGAAGCACATTTAATCAAATGAAATCAGGCCCACTTACGGAGGGATACTTTTCTGAATCATTAGCTAAGGAAAAGGGAGCATATTTTGGGCAGGACAAACGATGTGGTGTTTCTGATCTTAAAAGCTACAAGAACAATTCTCTTCCACTTATTTACAGTGGAAGTTACAATCTTCATTTGTCTGTACTTTCCTGTTTTTATAGATGTAGTTACTTTCTTCTCGTTATCAGCCTGCTTATCCTTTTCACTTTCTTTTTTTCATGAAGCTAATTAGGTTTTTATTGTTTTGTTTTTAACCTCTCAATTCCTTCTGTTCTATTTGTCAGATTCACAGGAGTCTGCAATTTTCTTTTACCCATACAGTGTTTTACCAGGTTGTTTCTCTGTATTACGCACCATCCACCTTGCCAATATTCTCTCATGTGGCCTTCAGACTTGCAGTTATACAGCAGAACACTTTCCAACTTTCTCAGTTCAGTTCAGTTTCAGTTTCCATAGATTATTCCTTCCAGTCACCCTTCTGAAATGTTACTTACCCATACTTTTTTGCTATTATTTCTTTTCTTCTTCTAAGGCAGCGGTTCTCAACCTATGGGTCGCGACCCCATTTGGGGTCGAACGACCGTTTCGCGGGGGTCGCCGGACACCGCGGTCCGCCATTTTGTTTTTTTGTTTGTTTTTTTTTCGTCATGCGCACACTGCGCATGTGTGGTTCGGGCCGTCGCGGTCCACCATTTTGGTTTTTTTTTCCATCGCGCGTGGGCGGGTCGGGGTTGCACCGCGCATGGGCGGCGCAAGTGGGGTCTCAACCTGAAAAAGGTTGAGAACCACTGTTCTAAGGCTATCACATGTTCTCCTGTTTTTAAAAAATTGGTCTGTCTACATTCCCTTTTATTAAAAAAAATTTAGTTTATTACAATTTTCTTTTCTCCCATGCTATTACTGAATCATGTGTTTCCTTGTCAACTTTCCAAAACTTTTGATTCTTCCGATTGAGATTACATTTTTAAATTCAATGATTAGCTCAGCGTACATGCATCTTGGTGCACATTTTGTCCTGCTAAGTATTTCCTGGCCTTTTTTGCTCCTTTTTTTTTTTTTAACTAGGCCCAATATTTGGTTTTTGCTTCTGGAATTCTAATTTTATTGTTATAAAATTAGAATTACATTACTGTAAAAAGTACATTACTATTGATATTAGAAAAGTTTAATTTCCCTATCAATTTTGGCTTTTAAACAATATTTTAAAAAGTTTTGTTTGTTCGTTTCTTCTGGTGCTCACCCAGAAGTTAATTGTCCCTTTCTATTTCTTTTGCAAGTTAAAATTATTAAGACTATATACAGTATATGATAGTTTATTTGGTCAATGACCATCAAAAGTAAAAAAAAAAAATACAATGCCAAAGTAAAATGAAACAGATGACTTAAATGAGATAAGTCTGTGGGCAAAGATATGTCTTATTCAATAGGACGTTGTTTTGAATACTTTTAATGATATTTTATTATTACTGAGAAGATTGGGCAAGGTTCTTTAGAATGCCATCCCACTTTGCTGGCCAGAGATCACATCGTCACTGTTTTTTTTAGATTAGCCATGAATAAAACAGGTAAATCTGGGATGCTACTAAGCAAGGGTTTTATTTTGCAGTAGCTATACTGCAAATGTGAAATTTTTAAGTAGATCCAAGGATTCTTGCCCTTCTCTTGTGGTATTTATTTTTCCCCACCATTCTATCTTTTGTTTAATCAAAGAAAGTTTGGGGGGGGAGACACACAATATATAAGGCCACATTTGGAATACTGCATCCAGTTTGGTCACCACGATGTAAAAAAGATGTTGAGACTCTAGAAAGAATACAAAGCAGAGCAACTAAGATGATTAGGGGACTGGAGGCTAAAACATATATAAGGAACAGTTGCTGGAATTGGGTATGTCTAGTTTAACGAAGAGAAGGACGAGGGGGACATGATAGCAGTGTTCCAATATCTCAGGGGCTGCCACAAAGAAGAGGGAGTCAAGCTGTTCTCCAAAGCATCTGAAGGCAGGACAAGAAACAACGGATGGAAACTAACCAAAGTGAGAAGCAACCTACAACTAAGAAGAAATTTACTGACAGTTAGAACAATTTATCAGTGGAACAACCTGCCTCCAGAAGCTGTGAATGTTCCAGCACTGGAAGTTTTTAAGAAGAGACTGGACAGCCATTTGTCTGAAGTGGTATATGCTTTCCTGCCTGAGCAGGGGGTTGGACTAGATGACCTTCAAGGTCCCTTCCAACTTTATTATTATTATTATTATTATTATTTTGATATATCAACATTTTGCTTTAACCCCACCCCCTCTAGAGGAATCTCTGTCTATATTACTTGTGGGAAGGATATTCAAGGCAATTTTATCTCAGGTGTTTATTTTGATGTAGCTTAGATTCGTGACTTTGAGGCATTATTCAGGTAAACTATTTTAAGATGGTACAACATAATAATCATTTCCTATGAGATATACATTTTTCTTTTATCCAACACTAAACTTTGATCTTTAACCCATCATTTAAAATTGAAATCAGTCCTCTTTATCTTAGACATAGGCCTTTATCCCCAGAATAAAAAATTAAGGTATGGAAAAACATATTAATAACAAGTTAAGGATAGGAAAGGGGTAGCAAAGTAGCAATTCTTTTTTTGCAACTAGCTCTACACTTGAAAACAGATTTTACCTCTGTACTTCCTGTGTAAGCAAGGATTTGAAAAAGCTCTTATCTTGCTTGCATTAATGGACAAATTGGGCTACAAGACAAACAAAACAACATCTGGTGCTAAAACAAAAAAGTTAAAAGGCATGACAGGAAAAGTTCTGACACCAAGCATTAGCTAAGAGCTGAAGATTTGGTACTTCTCCAGCATTCTGAAACTAAGGTAATGCTTTAAAGCAGGGGTGTCAAACTCGCAACGTCACATGACATGTCATGACGTATCGTGACTTTTTTGCCATTGCTGGCAATGGGGTGGGCGTGGTTTTGCTATGATGCATTCGGCCTGTGGGCCAGCAGTTTGACATCCCTGCTTTAAAGCATCTCCAAACAGATAACAGATATGCTGTATAAGACAAGAATAATGAAGAATTGGAGTGTGAAAAAGATGAAAATAACCCTAATAAAGAGCAGATGGAAAGCTTAATTAATAGTCCTGAGCTCCCCATTCACCATGTGTCATACCAAAAAAAAAAAAATCCTGCACAAAGATCATTCTGCTCCTGTCTAATCTCTGATCCAGTCTAGTTGACCACACCCAGCTTTCTCGCTGTGGAAACTGTAATTTTGATCTTTAAGCAGTTAACAATGATTAAAAACAAAATTGATGAAGTGGAACAATTGCTTGAGCTATTCATGCAGAACTGTGGCGGGAGACAAATAGACAAGGGTCTGTTTCAAGCATGAACAATGTTAATGTTAGAAAGAATTATGGAAAAATACCCATTTCATATGTGGGTAGCCAAACATAACATATTGGATTACTGGAAGAAGCCCTAAGAACCTATATTTAAACAGTAATATTGTAGTAGTGACCCTTATTTTAGTTGAGACGCAACATCAGAGAAGAATAGCAAGGGGATATAGGATTTCAAAACAATTCACAGATCATTTTACTTATGAGCCCAGGGCTTCAGATAATAATTAACCTTATGAACTCTCAAGCTTCTTCCTTCCGTTATATATTCAAGATGGACAGTATTTAATATTTATTTGGTACATATATGTAGAGGTGTGGGTTTAAACATATGTTGTATATAGTATGTTTAGGTGTGTGTCATGTATGTGTTTCACTTTGAGAGTTTTTGGATGTGTGCCGTTGTGCCAGCAGTAAAACAAAAATAACAATAAATCTTATCTTATCTTATCTTATCAAATAATATGACCAGAGGAAAATGTCATGATAAAACTAATGCAAACTTCCTTAATGCACACTTCCATCTGGACTTAGAATTACTTGACTTCCTGCCCAATATGGCACCAAGAGGATTTTACTAGCCTATAAGCAGACAACTGTTCCATGGATGCTCTTGAAAAAGAAAATAATTATGAGCAGTTTTTAGATCATTCCAAATCAAGACCTTAAGGATGTCCATATTGTTTCTCTTATAATCAAAAGAAAAGAAGCTTCCCAGTTATCAAATAGAAGTTGGACTAAATAGTATCAGATGATGGTAAAAATAAAAATATTTCTGTTCAACCAGAGATGATCATTTTCTCCCCCACAAATCCAAGGTCAATCTGATATACAGGGATAACAGCACTTAACAAATCAAGGATTGGGATGAAGAACATACAAGGGGAATTCGGAAATAAACCTCCATTTGAGCATGTGCGAGAAGTAGGCGGGGTTAGCGATGACTGTCCTATGACGCCAGGCGCAGTAGTTCAGTAGACAGTGAGGAGTGGAAGGAGAAGGTTGTGTTGCAGTTGACTCATCCGCTAGATCAATTGAAAATGAACCCTGCCATAGAAAATCTCGCTAAATGTGAAGTGCATGCAGTAATACAATTCCTATGTGCGAAAAAACTTTCGGCAGCTGCGATTCATCGTGAACTATGTAATGTTTATGAGCTAAATGTGATAAATGAAGGTGTTGTACGTCAATGGTGTTTAAAGATGGATGAACGGACATGCTCAATGAGGCAAGAAGTCACCGCCCATCTGTAGTCAGCGATGAACTTGTGCAGGAAATTGACAAAAAGTTCCACGAAGTCTGTCAATTCATGATATCTGCACTTTCTTTACACTTTCTCCAAATTTCTCAGACAGTTTTGTACGAGGTAGTGACAGAAAATTTGGGATACCGCAAGTTCTGTGCTTGTTGGGTACCAGAACTCCTTTCTGAGGAGCACAAAACACACCGAATGGGTCCTGCTTTGACTTCATTCCCAAGTGGGAGATTTTTTTGCAGAAGGAATTTCAAACCTTGTAAGACATTATGACAAGTGCCTCAAGTTGAATAGCGATTATGTCAAAAAGTAATGTAGTGTTGTAGTTTTCTAATGTGTATAATAAAAGTTCTGTATCTGCGAGTGTCTGTCATTGATAACCAAAGGGAAATTTATTTCCGAATTGCCCTCGTATTATATTAACAAAAACGTCTGGATTAAAAATATCCTAAAAAGCTCTTTTACAACAATTATGGACACTGCATAAAAATAATAATATCACAGGGATGGAGAGAAAAGACTTTAAACAATTCAGATAGAACTCCTTTGTCTCAGTGTTGGGACAAAGGACAGTACAGATTTTTGCAATGTATTGTAAAGAAGAAAGAGACACTATAAATTACTGGAAAACCAAAATTAGGTTCTTTAAAAAATAAAAGAGACATAAATGGCAGATGTGGCCATGTAATAGTGCAAGAGAGGCAATATAAATATTTCGCGTACAGGTAGTATGCCACCTTACAATCACAATTGAGCCTGAAATTTATGTTGCTAAGCAAGACATTTGTTAAGTGAATTTTGCCTATTTTGCAATCTTTCTTGACACAGTTGTTAAATGAATCACTGCAGTTGTTAAGTTAGTAATACAGTTGTTAAGTGAATCTGGCTTCCCCATTGACTTTGCTTGTCAGAAGGTTGCAAAAGCTGATTACATGACCTCTGGGCACTGCAACCATCATAAATATGAACCAGTTGCCAAGCATCTGAATTTTGACCATGTGACATGGGGATGCTGCAAAGTCGTAAGTGACTTTTTTCAGTGTCATTGTAACTTTGAACAGTCACTAAATGAACTATTGTAAGTCAACCGACTGCCTGTATGATTTCAGGATTTAGAGACATAAAATGTCCAAACCCTTCATACCACAGAAAATAGCTAGACAATTGCTGCTTTGAGGTGTTGTGTTTTTAATCAAACCTATGGTCTATTTTTCAGAGAATAGCAGCTGCCCAACTCTATTGTGCATAGACATGCATTGTATACACCTATAAAGACAAAGGCGTTTATCATTCTTGAGAAATTACCATCTAAATGTCTAAGAGCCATTTTTGGAAAAATATATTATGTTCCTAATGTCATACTATGAACTGAAGCTGGCTTTATTTCTTTAGAAGACCAGATTTGTCAAAACAGACTTATGTACTCTGTTGCTTTAAGCTGATAAATTTGCTTAAGATCTAGCTCTTTTAACTTCATATGAGAAACTTCACTGCAGGTAGAGAATTTCACTGGAATCAAAATAAGAGATTTCATCATGTCTTATGCCCTCTGTTGAACATACAAAAGCCAAAGAATCTATAAAAGAGCATCTATGGGATATCAATAAACAAAAATACTTTAGCAGAACCATCCATTGATGTGCAGTCAAAAATCCAACTTAATGTTTTCTCCTATCCTCTCTCCAGTTATGTAAGGTAGATCTGCTGGTATCCCATATGATAAATGTCCAGATTATTTTGGCTCTGCTTTGGTAAATGCGCTATTGTGCTATTCTTTCTGATATTTAATCATACTACCTTTTCTAAGCAAATACATAGGCAGACTAAACACCTTTTATGTACTCCTTCTCTTACGGTATTACTTTTAAATCCAAGTGTCACATGTAAGATAGCAAAATGCAGCTATGGCTAGCAGGAAAAAAATGGAGTTGTAGATGCTGTAAAGATGAATTATATGCTTAGATTTAATTTTGCTACTGTCCAAACTTGGGTTGTTTTTTTCTTAGCTCTTTTTCTGTTTGTGCTCTCTCTCTCTCTTGCTCTCTACCTTTTTTTTTTTGACATCATTTATGAAATCAAATATTCCAAATCCAGTTTAATGGTAGTAATGTCAGTTCTTAGTTTATTGTATCTTATTGTCCAAATAGTTTAAGAGCATTTTGTGTGGGGGGCAGGAGTAGCAAGCTTTTGGCATCAGATAGAGAGCAATCAGCTGTAAGTTCCCACATCTGTTTGACACATTTTCTGAGGCAGAATACTGCCAGGTCAATATGTGTATATGGAATTGGAAATAGATACAGACAAGCAATCTTCCTTATATAGTGACAAACTCAAACTCTTAATGGTTAACAAGGACTGTAAGAAGGTAGAAGAACTCAATATCAGTGTGAGTAGCTCAGCTTTCACAGCCGAGCTACCACTTTCGATTACGTACTAGATTACAATTTATCAAAAAGAGAAGACTATTTTTAAAAAAGAAAAGAAAAAAAGAAAACTTGCTTCTTTGCTAATTTTAGAGCAAGAACATATAATAATGATAAAGTTGGAAAGGACCTTGGAGGTCATCTAGTCCAACCCTCTGCTCAGGCAGGAAACCCTATACCATTTTGGACAAATGGCTGTCCAGTTTCTTCTTAAAAACTTCCAGTGTTGGAGCATTCACCACTTCTGGAGGCAGGTTGTTCCACTGGTTAATTGTTCTGTCAGGAAGTTTCTTCTTAGTTCTAGGTTGCTTCTCTCTTTGGTTAGTTTCCACCCGTTGCTTCTTGTCCTGCCTTCAGATGCTTTGGAAAATAGCTTGACTCCCTCTTCTTTGTGGCAGCCCCTGAGATATTGGAACGCTGCTATCATGTCCCCCCTTCATCCTTCTCTTCATTAAACTAGACATACCCAATTCCAGCAACCGTTCCTTATATGTTTTAGCCTCCAGTCCCCTAATCATTTATGTTGCTCTTCTCTGTACTCTTTCTAGAGTCTCAACATCTTTTTTACATCGTGGTGAGCAAAACTGGATGCAGTATTCCAAGTGTGGCTTTATCAAGGCATTGTAAAGTGGTATTAAAACTTCATGTGATCTTGATTCTGTCCCTCTATTAATGCAGCCTAGCACTGTGTTGGCTTTTTTGGTAGCTGCAGCACACTGCTGGCTCATATTTAAATGATTGTCCACTAGGACTCCGAGATCCCTCTCATACTATACCTATGCATTTGGTTTTTCTTGCCTAAATGTAGAACCTTACTTTTTTCACCATTGAATTTCATTTTGTTAGATAGCGCCCAGTGTTCAAGTCTGTCCAGATCCTCCTGTATCCTAAGCCTGTCTTCTGGAGTGTTAGCTATTCCTGCCAGCTTGGTGTCATCTGCAAATTTGATGAGTTCCCCATCTATCCCCTCGTCCAGATCGTTGATGAAGATGTTGAAGAGCACTGGGCCCAGAACAGAGCCCTGGGGCACCCCACTACACACTTTCCTCCATGTAGACTGGAAGTTATATGGGAGCAATGCAATAACTTAGATTCAGCTGCAACCATTCTTGGTAGCCACACTAAATTCCAAAACTGAATGGCAAATATTTTTTGACCTATCAGTCTAAAACCACAATTTAATAAAGTGAAATGTGTGCTCAACCTATACTGAATTGTGGCCTGAATTGCTTTCTTCTTCAGTGATTTCCCAACTCCTGTGTAAAATAACCATCGTGGTATGGTTTATGAATAACTGGATCCATACATTCCTGACAGTGTTCTGTTTGCTGAAGGAATCTGTTTTGGAGAAAGGAGGGGGGCAATTTATGCCTATGTCTTCTAAACAGTGAAAGGAAAGGCATATAGGTTGAAAGGGAAAGGGAAAAATCAATGAACTTGAACCTTCTATAATTGGAGTTTTTCTGTGTTGGCACCACTGGCTGTCAGTCAACAAACAGCAAGCTGAGTGCCTTCCATAGTCCAGGGATATGCAAGTCCGGGCAGATCTTTTAGAAGAAAACAGCCCTTTCTACTACTCTCTTAAGACTAGAACTGTAAAGGTAGGCCCACCCTTTGCACAAATCACTATCAGGAATTGAATAAACAAGTGATAAATGCAAGGAATAAGGCAAGAGACACAGTGAGTTCTGAGGATGGCCCAGGAAGGTTTGGGCAACAGAACTGAGGCTTAAAAAGTTGTTCTCGGCATTTTTTCCCCTCTAGTCAACAAATAGCCAGTTTGGTGTAGTGGTGAAGGTCATGCCCTAGAAATCAGGAGACTATGAGTTCTAGTCCCACCTTAGGCATGAAAGCCAGCTGGGTGACTTTGGACCAATCACTTTGGACCAATCACCACGGGGTTATTGTTGTGGGAAAAATAGGAAGAATATTATGAGGATTTTTTTTTGTAAAAAATAATAAAGGTGGGATAAAAATCTAAATGAATATACTGAGCCTCTGCTCAACTGCATAGCTCAGGCCTGTTACTGCCTGGAGTTCTCCTGGCCTGGTCTTGGGCAGACAGTCTGACTGGCAGAACTCAGTTGTTGTATCTTTCAAGTTGGGAGGGGGAACTTCAGAATTTCAGTCACTGTCTGTGGGTGCAGGCAAGGAGCCCTGGAGGTTGCTGGCGCTGCCTCAGCTAGAGAGGGCTGATTCCCTCCCTCTAGGATTGTTATCTCGAGATGCCCCTATTTATTTATTAATTAAATTGTATATGCCGCCTGACTCTCAACAACTGATGGCTCTGTGTCCACCTCTTCCTGGAAAGAAGCCCAGTAGGGCCATAGCAAAAGACTTGTTGAATTGAAGAAGGAGCCATTCCACAAATGGCATGACTCCTTTTTGCAGAAGAGTGTCTAGTTTACTCCAGGGAGACTTTGGGCACATCCAGATTTTTTTTAAAAACAAATTTTATTGGTTTTTTTAACTTTAACAATGAAGTGCTCTAGGAACACCGTGGTGATGGGGTAATCAGTCATCAAAAAGAAAAAGAAAAAACAAAGTCATATATATATATAACTCAAATTAATACATTAAATGTTCCCTCTCTATTTCCCTCAAGTAATATAACACATTTAAAATAGTCCATTTCTAGATTACATTTATATAAATCCAAATCTTGTTTTTAAGCTTTACTACTTTACAGTTACCATAATCCAATTTAATCTTAAATAAACATATTATTAGCACTTCGGGTATCTCTTCTAAAATACACATAGTATTCCAACAGTAGCATTCAGATATTTCCATATGTATTCTAATTCTTAATCTAATAGATCATTAATTTTTTCACAAATCTCTCTTATTTCTTCTTCCACTACATAATAATTATCCTAGTTAAGATAGAAACATTACTCTACTCTCTCTCTCTCTCTCTCTCTCTCTATATATATATATATATATATATATATATATATATATATATATATATAGTCTATCAGTCAATCTATTTCTGTAACAAAGCAAAACAAAATAAAGCTCAAAATCCTTTCAGTCCATTAAGTAAAATTTAACTCTCATCCCAATAATTATCATATCTAAAAGACCTATATTATTACACAAAATATCATCTTACTAACTTAACATACTCAATTAATTGTTAAATCAGTCCAAATCTCTAAAGCCTCTTCCATTTTCTTGTTCTGTTCCATTATAAAATAGTTTTCATAGATAAAATAAACATCTTATTTAAAAAAAATCCTCTTGCTTCTAATTTTAAATCTTAAACCTTAGATCAGTCCGTGTCTACAAAACCTTTTTGATCCTTTACATGTAGTTTTAAGTCTCTTTTTTTTCAGTCTTATTCTGGCTTTCTTTTTGTGACAGGCCGGTTTCCATAACAGAGCCTCTATTTCAGCAGATAGATCTCCCTTTGTTCCTTGTGATGTCATTTGAGTCAGTGGAAAACATCCCATCCTCTGTTTTAGAAGCCTGACTTCTTTGTAGTTAGACCCTTGTTGCTTTAGAAGTTCAAGTCTCAATGTTTGGTTCAGTTGAATTAAACATTCAATTGTATCCAGTTTTATGGTTAATAGTTGGTTATCAAAGTTATCATCGTTCTCAATAAGTCGTGTTTGTAGATCAATTCCTGTTGGTTTTGGAGTTGGGTATAGTTTAATTAAAGTTGCCTTTTGGTCCTCAGAAGTTTCAATAGGATGCTTATGAGATAATATAGATTCCTCTTTAATGTAGATTAATTCCTCTTCTGGTATATTTTGACCCATAGAGTAGTCAATTATAGTCTGAAAGTCAGTTTGAAGGTTTGTAGTGGGGTTTCTGACTCTTATTTCTGTAGTAATCTCTTTTATTTTAGCGCATACTTGCTCAGTGGCTTCATGAATTTTTTCCAATATAAGTTTACAGTTTAGTTGTAAATAAAGTTTCTCCATTTCGATAATAGTTAGAAGCAGTCCTTTATCTTTTAGTGGAGGCTGTATTTAATCAGGGTTAGCCAATGTCCACCCCCACAGTTTCTAACAGCTGCAGACTTTTTAATCTTTTCCCTTTTACAATAGTTTGAAGGTCAGAACAACCTCATCTCCAAACAGATGCAGGCAATTGCAGTATTTATGTTTCACCACAAGATGTCCTCAGTGGGTTAGAGACTCTTTCCCAGACACCAATAAAATGAGTTTTCCTTTTTTTATAGAAGAAAAGCTCTATAACAGGGTTTTTCGGGGCCCCAGTTAGAAATAAAATATAGGTATTAAAGTTAATTATTCTGTCCTTTTATTCAGTGCTTTTCTTCCCAAACAAACACTCTCTTAGGGCAGGGAAATAGTTCCAAAAAGGCTTCTTACAGCAAAAAAAAGAAGAAAATAGGGTGAAGAGAGGAGAAGAAGGGTTTCACCTGGATCATCCGTGGTGGTTCTTAATGCTTAGATGTTCTTGTGACTTTCGGCTGGTGCAGCTAGATGATCGGCCATCTTGCAGGACGATCTTTACTCCGTTGGCCCTAAGGAATCAGCTGGAGCCACAGGAGAAGCTGCCGCCCTCCCGCAGTCACCAGCAAGCCTCCTCATCGGTGGTCGCCCCTCCAGGGCGACTTTCAACCCCCTTCGGGATCTACTGGCAAAGGAAAATCAGCCGGTAAAGAGATGGGTCTCTTTGCATGACTGCAGTCGCCGCAAACCGGAACTGGAAGTGATCGGGCACATTCAGATTTTTGCCCAACAAATCCTCAACCAAGTTCATACATCGTGCTATTGCTAATTAGGATTTAATTACTGTTTGTTGAATGAATCATTCTTAATAAAGTTTGCACAGTGTTCTGGGTCATAAACCTTGCTTTATAGATTACATTGGCTTGATCCAGACAACATACTAACTAAGCTGGAAACAAGCCATGTTATAACTTAGGGCAATATGCGAACAGTCACTATTTCACTGACTTAAATACCTGATGTATTATAAAAGAAAAGTAGGTAACAGTCATCTATTCAGAAGGTAAAAATATAATAAATTTATAAGCTAAAACATGAAAATGACTGATGCACAAGGCTAGAAACAAATATCTCTTACGGTTTGCTATGACCATACCATATTAAACTAATTGAAAGCAGCATTTGTGGGACTGATGTTCTAAATAAAAACTTTTACTCCAAGACTAATAGCTCTTTTATTTACAATGAATAAATCAACAACTCTTGCATATCAATATCTATATAATTGTAGCATAAGAGAGCATATCTTAATCATTGGATAGGGAATATTTTAAGATACTGTAGATGTTTTATCTATGTTTCTGCCATTTCTACTGCAGTGTCATATTTGGATAGCTGATAAATCTGTTACAAGCCTTTTAATGTCTTTAATGATTGGACAGAAATGATCTAGGTCAGCTATTTTAAGATCAAGACAAGCTAAGATCAATAAACCATATATTCTAAGCAGTTAGTTGTTACAGTGTGGTGTTACTTTTGCTGCTGAGCACCACTGCGTAGAGAAGGACTGGCCTTAACCAAAGGCAGTTTGAGATAAGATGCGGGTTGCTATGTCAATATTATACAGATGCACAGTCGGTGCCAACATGGGCAGTGATATAAGAAAATTATACATTTTCTTAATTAGTTTCTCATCAGAAGTTAACAATGTCTTATCAAACACAGTTTGTTCCTTATAAAATCCATACAGTTTAACATCTTTATCATATCTAGCTTGCATTTGTAAATGTGCCCACCATGGTAAATTGATACCCTGATTTTCCATTTCTTGTTTAGATTTTAAATTCCCTTCAGAGTTTAGAATATCTCTGTATGTCCAGGTTTTTTCAAAGTTCACTAAATTTGGGTGTACAAATGCTTCCATTGTTGACAACCATCCTGGAATTTTCAAATAGATTTTACATTTTATTTTTTCCCATGTTGTTAAGCCAGAATTATTTTTGTTAGGTATAATTGTAGGAAATTATGAGAAGGAATGTGTATACTTAATGTTACATGTATTAACTGTAGCGAGAATTCTATTTGCTCAACATTGGAAAGATGAAGAACTACCATCGGAGGAAGAGATAATTAAGAAAATTTTAGATTGTGCAGAAGTGGACAGACTGACACTGAAAATGAAAGAGAAAGAAGAATCAGAATACTTTAGAACAGAGGTGTCAAATTGCCGGCCCGTGGGCCAGACGTGTCATCCGGAAGCCGCGCCCAACCCATTGCCGGCAATGGCAAAAGCGTCCTGATACGTTGCGCGATGTCACATGACATGTCTGCTTTAGAACATGAGATACATTTTATCAATGGCTAGAAAAACAAGGTAGAGAGAAAGGAGTTTAACATGTATATTGAAAATACTGAAACCCAGACAATATGTTGCTGATAAAATATTAAGGATTTGTGACTATAAAGAATTAATAAAATATTGAAAAAATTATACAAATGTACCATCGGTGCCAACACTGGCAGTGATATCTGTGGCTCATACCATTTAGAGTTAGGCGTTGAAGAAACCATTTTCATGTCTCTGCCATCTTGTAACAATCTCGAGAGAACCAAGTCCCCTTTCCTGGCAACCCAGTGGAGGTTTTGGTGGTCCACTGAAAGTTGCTTCTACATGTTGATTACAGGTAGTCCTCGACTTACGACCACAACTGAGCCCAACATTTCCATTGCTAAGCAAGACACTTGTTAAAGCAAATTTTGCCCCATTTTATAACCTTTATTGCCACAGTTGTGAATCACTGCAGCTGTTAAATTTGTATCATGATTGTTAAGTGATTCTGGCTTCTCCATGGATTTTGCTTATCAGAAGTTTGCAAAAAGTGATCTGATGAGCCAGCACATTGCAACTGTCATGAATGCATGCCAGGTGCCAAGCGTACAAATTTTGATTGCATGACCATGGGGATGCTGTAATATTTATAAGTGTGAAAAATGGTCATAAGTACTTTTTTCAGTGCTGTTGTAACTTTGAAGAGTCACTAAATGAATGGTTGCAAATCAAGGACTGCCTGTACATATATTTAGCTCTTTTTTTTCCCTGCCTCCATCTTCTTCTCAGTTGACGTTTGTGGCACATTGCAGTATATTGTGCTTAAAATGCATACGTTTTTTGCATTTTGAAAATCTATGTCTGCTATTCTTTAGCTTACTAAATGCAGTTGAATCTTCAGATTGTCAGAGTAATCAATGGTCAAGTATCATTGAACAGAAATAGAAAACAACGCAAACAGCCACAAGGCTTTCACAACACAGAACAAAGATAAACAAGCAACCATAGAATGAGACAAATGGCCTTAGAACAGAACTATGTAAAATCAGAATAGTAAACTAAATACAGTTCAATTGCCTTTTGGTATATCTGCTTTTATTTTATTTTTCTTTCACATCATCTAATGACAGGAAAATCCCAGAGCCAGAAATAGAACTCCTTGCAAGCAACAAAGTGGAAAACACATAATATATTCAGATGAAACATTTCCAAGTCAGCTGGAGATCAACCTGCAAATAGACTAAATCTGGTTGTATCCGATATATTTAACTGTACCATTTTTAAGGATTTTTAGAGAGTACTTGTCATTGAAAAATGATGTATATGTACTTTAAAATAAATAAAATTGAGGCTTTGCTTTGTTTCAACTAAGTAAATGCAATAAATGCCTCGGTGTTCATTAAAAAAGAGGTATATTCAGGACACCTGGCATAATAAAACAATATTATATCTAGTTTAATATTTACAAGGGTGAGAGGAGCAAAATAATACAATTCCTTTGAAAATACATCAAATATGCATATATGTTTATCTGTTGTGTTTTTTTTCCTTCTCTGTATTATATCTGCACTTCCTAATAAGAGTACACAGCTAATAGTGTTGACTATTAAAAGTCTTTGGCCACTAAAAGCCAAAGTTGCCATCCTGGTCAACTGTTGTATAATATGGGAACACATTTCATTTTTTTGTTGTTCTGAATTAAATTCTTTCTTTTCCCAGACTGAGAGTGCTACCCTTCTCTATAGTAGATTCATAGAGATTATTAAATAGGGTAAAGATCAAAAGAAAAATCAAATCAGCATGTAAGATGAGATATAGGAACTATATCACAATATTCTAGTGAAGAATTTTACTTTGGTGCCTAATTGTGACATCACTGCTGAAGTTCAATATCTTGCACTTAATGGAGAAGAAAAATAAATCACATCAACCGAACAGGTACATAATTATCCGTGTAATTGTTCTTAGGCCACATATGAAGTGCAATTTATAGAAAGGGAAACTGTAGCTCTTCTTAATACTTGTTCGTTTTCAAGGACTCATGTTTTTACACGTGCAACATACCTGCAAAAAGGGGTATTGCGTGTGCCAGGTCATGGTCACTGTTTTTTGATATCATTGATCTCTCTTGTGGACACCCTGGGATGCAGTCTTTGGAAACGGCAGGAGACCTGTTTTTAAATAAGGGTTTAGTATTCCTTTGAAACAGAGCTAGACTTGTGATTAAAAAACCAAGGTTGTTGCACCAAAGGTTGATTTAAATCCAAAAAGTGAGCCAGGTATGTGTGCTGCACCACTGTCATTCCCATGGGGATTTCTAAAATATTCCTTCCAGCATTCCCTCACTTCAGTTTTGTCACGAATCATTTTCATTACTTTAAAAAAAAATCCATTGGCTGTATTGGACACCCCTTGTTTAATACTCTTTATCCACTTCCAAAACAGTTTTTTCTTTTCTAGAAAAATCACTGCCTTTTTAAAGTTACAAATAGTAATACATTTTACTTTGTTCCAAAGAAGAAACACCTTTTCTTTGTTAGTTTCTAGTTTCTGTTCATTCTATTGGAAGAGGAATCGATCTTCTATTTTTTTTTTTTTCATTTAGGACATGTACTTTTTCTTCTTGCACTTATTTCTTTGATATTTTTCTATGTTAACTTTTCCTTAGATCTACCCAGGATCCTATAAAAATGGTGCATCTCCCACATCCATAATCTGTCATCTCTCTCTTGCATGCTTCACTAATTTGTTGATTCTTTCATTATAAACAACCCACTATGCTTTTAGATTGAGATTCTTTTCTTTGCCATGAGTGCATAGGCCTCCATTTCTAATTAAAATGATGCCAAAATGATGAAGCATTCATCGCTTCATCATGACACACAGGCCAACCCATTTGTATGTTTGCAACAAGAATGTAAGAGGCAGAGTTTGTATCACAATCCCCTAAAGTATATTTTCTCATTTGCTTCTCCTTAACCACCTAGAGATAATTATGGTTTTCTACATGAGTGTTTATGCTTAAATCATATACTCAAAAGAAGTAGACCTTTTTGCAATGTGTCATTGGGCACCATAGCATTTATTCCTGAATCTCTAAGTAGCCTAATTAATTTTAATATACTTGTTCGTCTCATTCTCATTCACCTACTGTATTAATGTCACGTAGTTGGATATTTTTTCCCTAGAATTACATTTATTCAGAATGTTACCATTTCCCCCAAACTCATCTCTGGTTCTTCCATTAACACTATTCACTGAAGTGCACATACAATTATCACCAGCCAATGGATTTCTATTTCCACATGTACTCACAGCACCCTGGATGATACCAATTTATTTTTTCCTGACATATACTTTAGGTTTCTCATTCATAATTAAATCACTCATTTCATTCTGTTGCAAGCATTCATTAATTCCATTCCACAAGATCAGACTACAGTCATTCAAATTTATTATCTTTCTCCTGATTTCCCATACAGCATATCTATACAGTTTATTTCATTTCACTTCATTCCATTCCATTTTATTTCATTAATTATGTTTTCATCATTTATCCTCTTACATTTCTATATCCACCCTTATTGTCAAGACAACTCAGCTGCCAATAAAACAGTAAGTTCCAATCAGAGAGCAGTAAATGGGTGGCAAGGAATAGGGCAGGGATAAGATGCTGCCACAGAGTTCTAGTTATAAATGCACAATGAATAGGCTGAATAAACAGGGGCAAAGCTCCTGAGTCAAAATAAAGAATCCAACTAAAGGATGCACAGCTTTGCATAGAAAGAGGCAATAGCTGAGAAAACTGAGAAGGGAGAGAAATGTTTTTGTTTTTCTTTCCTTAGACCTGGCATGAATAAACAGTTCTTCTAGCCATTTTCCTCAGCAGGAGAAAGCCTCTGGAACAGAAGAGTCAAGAAACTTAACTAGGAACAAAGAAGCAGAAAAAGTGGAGAAAAAAGTAGAGTTTGACAAAACAAAAATATGAAAAAGGAACTAAAAAAGATAGATTGAATTCTGAAGAAAAGTATGGCTCTATAGAGGATGGTGATAGATAGATAGATAGATAGATAGATAGATAGATAGATAGATAGATAGATAGATAGATAGATAGATAGATAGATAGATAGATAGATAGATAGATAGATAGATAGATAGATTGAGATCTTCCCAGGCAAAAAGCAGGACATTTACCTTGGATGGGAGTAATGACTGCTGGCAGCAGACGGAATCTTATGTGGACAGTGCCGAGATGGGTTGTGGGAACACACACACTGGATTACATGATATCCGGATGGGTACTGCCCACGTGGGAGGAGGAAGGAGGAGGGTGAATGTTGGGCTGAGAGAAACCACTGACTTACGGTTGGGAGGGGTGGGGGAAACTGCCTGGAGCCCTCACAAGATGTGTAACAATGTAAAAGAAAAACCAAACACCCCCCCCAAGGCCTGTAACAGAGGGAAAGGCAATACTCGAGTTAACACCATTGGAGGGAGGGAAAAGATCCTGACTAACTTAGGAACTAGCACTAAAAGAACAGGTGAGAAGGTTCGAGGCAATGACAGAGAAGGAGAAACACCCAGAATACAAATTAACCGGCTGGGACCGGTAACGCGTTCTAGGAGCCGAGCGCAGGCGTTAACTGATCCTATTTAAAACATCTCCTTAGTTGCCTTTTTAACCCTGACGATGTTGGTAGTTTCCAACGAAAGCTAGGTTATATTAAAATTAATTTCTTTTAAATCTCCTGGTGATCTTGAAACTTTTATTTTATATCATGAATGTACCCAGGAGTCGTATTTTTATGGATATTATTAATCATAGATAGATAGATAGATAGATAGATAGATAGATAGATAGATAGATAGATAGATAGATAGATAGATAGATAGATAGATAGATAGCATTTTTAATTTACAGTTCTTATTTTTTCTTTTTTCAAATAAAAGCCTGTCGCAGCCATTGAAGGGAGACCCCCCCCCCAAATTTTACTGACCCATTTATGCCACAAACTGAACTGAAGTCCAATTTACTGCAAACATGTTCATGCTATTCTGTCCATTCTAGGATTTCTAAGTTAGAAACTGTCTTTCAGGCCAGCATGGTGTAGGCCACATCTCACTGGTATGTGTACTTCACTGACATATGACCTTTAGTCTTTCACCATAACAATAGATAGACAGACAAATTGGAACTCCTCAGGACTATCCCATTAGATGTATTTTACTGCCAAGATATTTAAAATTATTACTTTGTTTTGTACGTACAGAATAGTTTTCAGCCTAAGACAAGTTTTACTTAATCATACATATATATACACTGTGTGTGTTTGTGGTTTTTTTTATGTGTGTGTGTGTGTATGTGTGCACACCATTGAAAATACTGAGTAGTCTGTCTGTCGACCTATCTTTCTGTCTATCTACTTAATCTTTATTTTATTTATTTATTACATTTTTATGCCACCCATCTCCCCTATAAGGTGACTCTGGGTAGATAGCTTTACTCATTCATTCATACTTTTTCTATTCATTTTCAATCAATAAAAAGAATCCCGAAGTGGAGCAGCTGTAAATTATTCTTTATTCAAAATAAGTTCAAAATATAACTAGATAAATTCTAGGTAAGAGAGGAGAAATTAAGTAATTCAGTTCATGGGGTTGTCATATTGAAAACCTATTTAATGTGAAAAAAGTCTAAGTACTGTACTCTATTTTGATTGAGACAGACATAAGGAACACTAACATTAAATTGTTCTCTTTCACACTGTTAGAATGGTCAGGACGTATTAGATGCTAAAAGTAGGTAATTCAAGTAGATTATCCAACTTTCTGAATTTTTTTCTATCTTAGAACAGTACATACAGTAGCAGCAATAGTAGAAGTCAATTTTCACCTACTACGGTAGTACCTGCATCATTCAGGATTATTGTGATGTTTGAAATACTTCAGTTTCTTTTATCTTAAAAGACAAAGCTCTTGAAACAGGATGACAAATACTGGAAAGACTGAAACACCTATTTCCCAAATTGATAATTAACAAGATTCCCATGTAAAGAGTGCTCGGAAGAGTTTGAAATTGTATTATAACCTCTGAAAGAAATCAGAGAATAACATTCAGATGATTTCCTTAAGATTTATCAATTAAGTAACTCAAGTTGCCTCTAAGCAAAGTCAGTTTAAGAGAAAAATGCTGCACTGTATATAAAACAACTAAGTAAAAATATTATCAGAATATGAGAATCTGAATACTGCCTTAATATATTTTATTATATGTGAAATCATGTTTATAAACTGTTATTATGTTGTTTTGCTTCCTTAATAGTATAAATTGCATGTGTCTAAATTTAATAGTCAAGTACAAGATACTGATATAATACTTCAATTGTCCCTCAGTTTCCTTGTCACTTATCCCAAACACATATCAATATATCACCATCATTTGAGCAGATTGTAAGTGGGTTTTTAAAGGATGTTTTCAACTTTGCCACTGGGCATTTTGCATGGCTCCATCCCACACCAGCAGTATATTTATGAATAAGCTTGAACAAATCATACGTATGATAACCACCTACAAGCACTTATGTGGTTATGATGTTTTTGTAATTTTTGCCATCTGGACCATACCAAGTATCCATCACATCAGCAAATTAACTTGGAGTAAAGCTATCAGAAATCACATACGGATTGTTGCTACTGAATAAACATAATAATTAAAGATCAATTATTTAACTCATTTGATGATGCAAAAAGAAAAACATAATCACATTTGCCTTTTAAGCATGAAATTAATTGCAACATTAATATAAATTACCTCAGAAAAGCCCATGGATTTAAAGAGCATTCTTTCTTCAAAGGATATTCTTGACTATAATATCTATGAGTATCTTTCTTATTCAGAGATTCCTTCTCAAAGACTACTCTTTGCTACTATCATTTGACAATTTCTAAATGCTGCTAAGTGATTTCGATAATTTAGATAATTTCTCCTAGGTTGGTTTTTAAATAGCACACCAAATAAAATTGAGCCTTAAGAATAATGTGATAAGAGTTTCTATGAAAAATTCAGTAATCCCCAGATATTCAACTTAATCTAGAAATGCTAGAATTTGTCAGCATCAGCAGTAAACATTTTCTTTAAGAGGTGGGTACTATTAACCAATTATTTACGTTCCTAATTATTTCCATTCCTAATTAATAATTAATATTTAACATTAAACATCAATAATCCAGTTCATCAGATGTTGGCATGCTGACTGACTAAAAATGTCCCTGTCTGCATTAATATATTTTGTGATGTATTTTTTTCAGACATCATTGTTCTCATCGCTTCAATAGCAGTTGTTTCTGCAAAAACTCAGGGTAACATTTTTGCAACATCAGCACTCAGAAGTCTTCGTTTCCTACAGATTCTTCGTATGGTACGCATGGACCGAAGAGGAGGAACTTGGAAATTGTTAGGCTCAGTGGTTTATGCACATAGTAAGGTAGGGGCCCATCCATATATTTCATTTTAGTGAATATATTGAATGTATGCTACAAAAAAGAGAATTCCAAATTGAAATGAATGATCCAAATAACTTGCAATATTTTGATATGTGTTGAGCTTTCATGAGTGTGTGCATGCATGTGTATGTTATCCATCCATCACTCTTATCCATCCATCCCTTCTAACTTCAGAAAAGAATTATGGAACAAATTATTCATATTGAAAAACATGTGTGGTCTTATGTTTGGACTGCAATCTGTACGTTATAATAGAAATACTCTTTTGAAAGTTGCAATAATTTTTTTTAAGATAATCTGAGATTTGTCATAGAAATAAGAATTCTGAAGCCTTGGAACAGCATGATTAATTATATTTTTTTAATTTAAGGGATAATTTGTATACTCAAGGAACTTTTCACATTTAACTAAAATGAACTCTGTTAATCTCTTATTCCAACAAATATATGAATTCAGATAAATTATCAGAAATGTTTATTTTTATTCTTATTTTATCTTACAGGAATTAATCACAGCTTGGTACATTGGATTTTTAGTACTTATTTTTTCATCCTTCCTTGTCTATCTGGTTGAAAAAGATGCAAATGCTCAGTTTTCTACATATGCAGATGCTCTGTGGTGGGGCACAGTAAGTACAAAATCAATCAAACTTTGTAATATAAACTAACTTCCCCAGTTTGGTGCCCTTTGGATTGAGACTGCAACTTGATAAATTTCCAAAAATGTCCACGGTTGGCTGCGAATTCTAGGAGGTTGCTATCTTAATATATCTGGAGCATAGCCGATTGACGAAAGCAGATTTACGCTTTGCAGTATTTAATATTCTTTTAAATCTTACTAAATGAATGGACCTACTATAGTGTATCTTGGTAAAGGAGTCAATAATAGGGGGTTTTTTGGTTGAAGGGGAGTTACATTGGGAGTTATATTTGGAGCTATATACTAGCTGTGATTTTAGCCAAATCCAAAACTATAGGAGTTAAAGAAAAAGTGCTTGTTTGTTTGTTTTCTATTTCTGTCTCTCTCTTCCCCATTATCCATGTATCCTTTAATACTTCTTTGTCTGTGATTCATGCTCAAACTGATGTGCTCATATCCTTTCACTTAGACATAGATGTAAATAAAAATCTCTGCATTGTTAGAGAATTTCAAGCATATCCTTTTTTCTCTCTTTTCTATTTATTCATACACACATACCATGTTTCCCCAAAAATAAGACACAACCCGAAAATAAGCCCTAGCATGATTTTTCAGGATACTCGTAACATAAGCCCCACCCCAAAAATACGGCCCAGTTAAGATAGTCAGCCAGAGGGATGCATTTAGTACCGTATTTCCCCAAAAATAAGACCTAATGTGGCTTTTGGAGCAAAAATTAATATAAGACTCGGTCTTATTTTCGGGGGGGAAATGGTACCTCTCATATATTTTTTCCCACCTATAGCTTCTCACTCAAACTACCGTCCTTCTTGCCCAGACAAATAGTTTTTGTTTTCTTAACCAAATGTTTACATTCTTATTGAGTTCTTTTTTTCCATTAGTAAAATGTTTCTTTTTTTATAGAGTCAGGGAAAAATCTTTTTAAAAAAATATATAATGGAAAATGAAAAGCAAATAAAAAATAACTGAGGTGGCGTTCAGCTGGAGGTGCCTCAGCAAACACTCCAGGGTTTCAAGGACACAGCTGAAATCACCCAGTTGTGGATAGGAGATACAATAAGTCTGCAAAGAGGAGCGGCATACAAATCCGAAAAATAAATAAATAAAATAAATAAGTGATTGCCCTGAATATGATTCTTTCTATTGTTGTATAACAGCGGTTCTCAACCTTTTTTAGGTCGCGACCCCCGATCTGTCAAGCGCCGCGCATGCGCGGTGCTACCTCCTGCGCCGCGCATGCATGGTGCTGCCCCCTGCGCTGGCCGAGGCGTAGGCCGCTGCCCGTTTGGGGCGGTGGCAGGCAGGCCCAGGTGCTCCTGGGCGGTCGCGGAAGCGACGGCGCAGGGTGACCATGGGCGGGCCACCAGCTGGCCCAGCCCAAGGGAGGAAAGCCACTCGCCGGGCCCTACGCGCGCCAAAAACTCTCCTGGCGCCCGCCGCTGCCCCGCTAGCCTTACCTTCGCTGCCGCCCGTTTGGGGCGGCGGCAGGCAGGCCCAGGCACTCCTGGGCAGCCGCGGCAAGCAGCAGCGACAGCGCAGGGCGACCACCGGCTGAGCCACCAGCTGGCCCAGCCCAAGGGAGGTAAGGCACCTGCCAGGCCCCACGCGCGCCAGCTGCCCTCCCTGCGCCCACCGGCCTCCCACCTCCCACCCCTGGCCCTCTTTTACTTACATTTTTAGTAGTTGCTCAGCAGGGAGGGGTGGAAAGTTACGGACCGCTCGCCTTCGCTGCAGACAACTTGCAGCCCCGTTTGCAGACTGGGACTTTTGGCGGGCTCAGCAGGGCAGAGACAGCCTGGACAATTCCTATTGGCTTTTGAAAGCCAATAGAATTAGACTCTATTCAAGAGAGTCTATTCGATTGGCTTTCAAAAGCCAATAGAATAAGAGGGAGTAGCACAGCTAAGGAAAAGGGGGAAAAATGGCAGGCTGCGTTGTTTGGCGACCCCCGTGAAATGGTCGTTCGACCCCAAATGGGGTTGCGACCCACAGGTCGAGAACCGCTGTTGTATAAGATCATAGCTGAAACTGACATAAGTAATTATGCAGCTTATGTTTCAAAATAACTATAGGTAGTCTTTGCTTAATCACAGTGATTGAGACCAGAAACTCTGACATGGTCTTACAGTGCAACATCACATTACTCTGCCGACTTAAAACAGCAGGTGCAGCAATTCCAATTGTCATTGTTAAGCGAATTCCATGGGATCGCTAAGTGCAACATCATGTGATTGCCATTTGTAACCTCCTGCTGGCTTCCCCACTGACTTTGCTAGTTGGAAGCTGGTAGTAAAGGTTGCAAATGGTGAACATAACACTGTGGGACACTGTGTCCATCATTATCGCAAGCTGTTGCCAGATTTCCAAATCATGATCATATGACTGCAGGGATGCTGTGAAAGCCACAACCATGAGGACTGGTCATAAGTCTCCTTCTTCAGTACCATCATAAAATTCATTGGTTGCTGTTAAGTGAGGCCTTCCTGTGTAAAGACTATTTCCCTAGGCATTATAGAAACAGACAAATAGTAGCTCTGGAAAAAGATTTTGAAAGTTTTGTGTAGAAAAATAAGAATGCAAAGCCATTAGAGTTAACTCTCAAACCAGGATGATGAAAGGCTAGACTCTGAGCCATTACTTTTATCATAGCAGCAGTGTGAATTTGCAGCTATCATGACATTTGACTCTGAAGTCCTGCAATCCTCTAAAATATTGGTGTTGAAGTTGCAGTCTTCCAGACACTAACCCTAACTGTAGTAGCTGGGTTTGCTAATCACATTAGATCAGGCTAAAATGAAGTTCTGTAGGTTTTGGTACAACAGTTTATGAGACCCAGTGTTATTTTAGCATATTTTGTGAAACAAGTCATTAGGTTAAGACATAATAATTTATTTGTTTGAGTACAGCACTTTTTTTTTCTAAATCTGGCTTAAAATTTAATGTGTTCAATATTTTCAATTAATCAGTCCACAACAGGATTTAAGGAGAAACACACAGACACACACAGAGACCCAGAAACACACACCTGTAGGAACATTTGCCTTAATTTAACATATTTTCCCTTGCTTTGATCCATCTTCTGCCCTCAAAAAAAAAACTTGGCCTATTTCCATTTTTTTGTGATTGAGCCTCATACTATACTGTAACTATATATATGATGATGGCAATAAATAGGAGAACAGAATCTCAGCTGCAAGGTGATACCAGCCATAACTGAGCACTGTCAGCTAATCAATCAGTCCTGGCCTATTGACCTTTGTACAAGTCCTCCCTTAAAGATTGATCTTTAATCAAAATGATTTTCCCTGAGTATTGGATTTTAATTTA
The DNA here is from genome assembly GCA_034064705.1 of Bothrops alternatus. Lineage (NCBI taxonomy): Eukaryota > Metazoa > Chordata > Lepidosauria > Squamata > Viperidae > Bothrops > Bothrops alternatus. The sequence goes on from JARGCV010000033.1 coordinate 2,739,582, forward strand.
ACAAATAGCCAATACATATTAGGAGACTGAGGATGACTTTAACATTTTATTCCATCATTTTGCAGTACTCTTATTCAGTTAATGCTCTGCTTTTATGTTCTAGTGAGAATTCAGTATGTTTTTTTAAAAAAAATTAAAGAACAAAACACAAAATATAAATATATAAAAATGCTAAAATTAATACTAAATTCAGTTAACAATTTAAAAAAACAAGATAAATCTTTACAGATTTCAAAATGCTTGAGAGAATGGGGGCCAAACACAACTCCTAAAGGAAAGCTTTCCATACTTGTGGACTTCAAGTCCCAGAATTCTTGAGCCAGCTGGCTCAGGAATTCTGGGAGCTGAAGTCCACGAGTCATAAAAGAGCCAAGGTTGCCTACCCCTGCCATAGGAGAATAGAGATTCCCTATTTTCCCTCATGCCAGAAATGGATTTTAAGAGCCAGATTGGTTTATAATGGGAAAGATAGTCTGTCCATTTAGGGTTTTAAAGGTACTTGGCAAGTGAGCTGCTATATAAATTAAATGAATAAGTAAATCAGATTTAGTAAAAAGTTTAATTTTTTTATTCATTTGGAATGTATTTTCATTTCATTTGGAATACTTATTAAAAGATCATCCCAACAGATGGGCATATCCTTCGAGGATGTGGCATTGCCAAATGACTGCATCATTTGTTCGGAGAGCTTCCTATTTCAGATAACACTTGTATAATATCCTACTTAATAATTTGCTACCAAGGCCTTGAATGTGTCCCACCTACACTTTACTCCCTCTGGTGATACATTCATAAAGGTTACTGTTTTTGAACCACTAAGGGATAGTAGTTCTACATGCTGGAATATCCTGTTTTATAATTGATCTGATGAGAATTAGACTACAGATTTCACTAATTATAATAGCCACATTATAATCTTAACAGTTAAACTAATTATAATATCACCACATTTTATTCATTTCTGAAATTTGCTTAATTAAATAATAATAAAGTAGTCATGATGTTGATGATGTTATCCATTCAGTCATGTCTGACTTTTGGCGATTCTATGGTCCACATCTTCCTATGTTGTGCTACTTCTTTGAGTTGTTTTATGCTCTGGTTGGTGTCAGCTTTGATGGTGTCCAGCCACCGTATTCTTTGATGGTTTGGTTTCCTCTTATTGCTAACTCTTCCAAAATGATTGCTTTCTCCAGTGAATTCCCCCATATGACATGGCCAAAGTGAGATGCAGTTTATGATTTTGCCTTCCACTGACATGTCTAGTGTTATACTTGTACTTGTTAGTCACCTTTGCTGTCCAAGGAATACGCGGGAGCCTTCTCCAGCACGACAACTTAAACGAATCGATTTCTTCCTGTCTTGCTTTGTTAAGGCCCAAAAACAGTCATATATTTAGAAAATTATGCTTTTTGATATTACCTGAATTTGGATTAAGTTTCAATCCTATGTGAGAATGCATAAAGATGTCATTGTTGCTGATAACTGGAAGAAAAAATGAGCCACATAAAGTCTTTTGAAACAGAACCAGTAGAAAGCTACTTTATACACATTACAGGGGTATCTGTTCTGAAGGATAGCAGTTTTCTAGGAGTTCAGACAGAGGATTTTTAATCACTTGCCATGTACCACATAGAACTGTCTTCATACAGAGGATACACTTTACTGAGCAATGGACTCAGCCTAAATCATTCTGTTTTAAAAATCTAGTGTTCTGAAACAAATAGATTGTTTCCATTCAACATGTTCAAGAGTCCACCTGGGGATTTTACTGTCACCAAAATGTACCTACTCATTTTTGCCATTTTATTAAAAACATATTTTAAAAAATTTTAATGACACATGATAACGTAGTCTGGACATATCTGTCTTGTAGATTCTTCTATATTTATTTTTTATTATGTACTCATACCAACTATTATAGGATGATTGGTTGTTGACAAGTTGGTCTAGATTATTGCACACTTCATACAAACTAAAACATTTAATGAATAAAAAGATAAATAGGAAGTGCAGAAAAGAAGGGAAAAATAGAAGGAATAGAAAGAAAAAAATAGGACTATAGAAAAAAAATACATTAAGAATGACTTTCCCCTTCATCACAAGTTTAAATAATTTTAGCCACTTACCAGTTTCTCTTAAAATAGAACAAATAATATCTTCTTCCCATATTCCATCTCTTATCTATTAACAAATCTTTAAAGCCTTGTTATTCAATCCTAGTCAGCAGAAACCCATTAAGAGTTACCATAGATAACAACACATCAATTTTAATCTTGATCAAATAAACTAATTTATATTCTTTCCTTTAAGTCTTGATCTTTAATCCTTTCAAATACTGACCTAGAACTTGATTCCTTTTCATTTTTTCTTTGTCCCTTCTCACAAAATCTTTCAAAACTTTTAACAAGTCTGTTTTGTAAATCCAACATAAGAATGTTATTCAAGTCATTCTTTTAGTTTGTTACTTGTATAGCTCTATTCTTGTAGCCTGTCATTTTAAATCTACTTACAAATCAGCCTCAATTTTCTCTGGTAAAACTTGTTCCTTTTGCATAATATCTTTTCCAATCACAGACATTTTTAAAATTAGCTTCTAACTCCATTGTTTTCAAACATCCTTCAGTACATCCAATGTTAAAGTACTCTGCTAATTCTGTATTTATAAGTTTTCTTATTTCTGTATTTATAAGATTTAAGTTTTCTTCTCCTTTAATTGTAATCTCTAATGCCTTCTTGCTTCCTATAGCATCCAATCTTTAAAGTCCTATTTTATCATTTATTTTTAAGAATTCGAAAGAACAGCCTCTTCCCACAAGAAGGATTCTTATAATTAATTTCAAAATCTTACTTCAAAACTATTATGACCATTTGCAATCACCCTATTGCTGTTTATTCAAAAAAAATGTTTTTAAGTCCTGCAACTTGTATCTAAAATGATTAAGAAATGATGACCGTGTAAGCTTCATTATGGCTGTGAGCTTGTTTGAAACCCTTCAACTTCCATCCACTCAACTAAAAAACCCTCCATTTCTTTAGCCTACTCACAAGAATTGGTTATCTCGCAATCTTTCTTTTTGTTGGAGACAAAAATTTGTCATCTGGCCACCAATCTCCAACCCAACTCCCACTTCTTCAGGGACATCTAGTTCTCCATGAATCCTCACTGGAAATCCTGGAATGTTTAGATATAATAAAGTGGCTCCTCTGAACACATCAAGCCAAGAGGCAGCAGCTAAGCGGGGATTGACCTGATTTTGTTAGCAATCGTGGTTCATCACCCAAAGCAGTTATTTAGGCTGGTGTAGTGTCAGAGTCAGACCTCTTCTTCTATCCTTGTCCACAGCTACTAAAAATGAAAGCATCCACATTTGTCATTGATCTAGATCAGTGGTTCTCAACCTTTCTCAGGTTGAGACCCCACTTGCCCCGCCCATGCGTGCCGTGACCCCGACCCGGGTGTATGCGTGTGCGCGCGCGCGGCGAAAAATTTCTTTTAAAATTTTTTTTAAAAAAATTAAAAAACAAAAAACAAAATGGCGGCCGTGATGGGCGGATCTGCGCATGCACGGATCGGCCCGTTGCGCGTGCCACGCATGCGCGGATCTGCCCGTCGCGGCCGCCATTTTGTTTTTTGTTTTTTTTTTTTAGTTTTTTTTTTAATTTTGTTTTTGTTTTTTTAAATTTTTTTATTTTTTTCGGCGCGACGGGCGGATCTGCGCATGCGTGGCACGCGCGCCAAAAAAAATAAAAAAAATAAAAAATTTAAAAATTTAAAAAACAAAATGGCGGCCCGCGGTGTCCGGCGACCCCCGCGAAATCGTCGTGCGACCCCAAATGGGGTCGCGACCCCAAGGTTGAGAACCGCTGGTCTAGATTTATATTCATTGGATGAAATGGAGTTATATCATGGAAAGAAATTGGACTGTTCTAAAATTTAGATCAAGAAATAATAATATTACTGTATATTTCTCCTTCACTTTGGATGCTATTATTTGGAGAAATGTGAGCAAGGTCTAGCTTCCTGCCTCCACAAGATAACTTTGAATCCAGATTTGTAATTTGAAACCTAAATTGCTTCTGAGTACATTGAGTACATCACAGTGTAAAATAAAAATTATGTTCAGCTCTGTTGCTTAAGAACTCCTTAAGTGTTAGAAACATGGTTCAAATGGAGCAAGAGATCTCTAATACATGTAATGCTGTGGTATTTTTTGTCAAAGCTTAAGAACCTGTTGACTTGTGAAAAAGAACAGAGTGGATTTTGTTCTTCAAGGAAAGTGTGTTGCATTCTTCCTCTTTTAACCTTTTGGTTCTCAATTATACAAAAATCTACAATGCCTCTAATAGGACTTTGCTGTTGAGATTTTAATCCTTATTGTCATTAAAAGTAGGTGGCAGTTGGCATTATCCTTTTTATAAGCTTCTTTATTTTTCATCAAATAGATCTTGGAAACATCTCTCTATTCTCTAGTGCCTGGCAATGATCAGGTAAATGCCAGATCATTCAGGTTTCATTCCTGATCAAACCGGCTAATGCAGATTTACTGAAAGAGTAACTCTGTGGAATGATTAGGCCTAAAAGAAAATAAGAATTTTGTTAGTCCTTTGTTAATACTTCAGCTCTTAATTGGCTCTGCATTCATTTTGGAAATATAATTTATCTCTATTAAACTAATCAGAGATAAATTCCTAGTACTTTAAAAACATTTCAGACTTTTTTAAGATCATAAATGGCCATACAAATGCATTTTTGCATATGGAACTATGTTAAGGTGACCAACTGTCCTCCCTCGAAAAGTGTCCTCCAACATGTCCTCCTTTTCAATATTTGAAGACTAATCTGCAGGGCTTTTTTTTTTCCCTCATAGAACGCTCAGAACGGCGTTCCGGCACCTTTTTTGATGATTTTTTTTCAACTTTTGCATGAGCTGTGCTACTCTCCCTATTGGCTTTTGGAAGCCAATAGGAATTGCTGCTGAGTGCGCCAAAACACCCAGCTGGCAAACTTTGCGCATGCAAGTTGTCTGTATTATTGTTGCAATGAATAAAATGTTTCTTTTATTTATGATATTTTTTTCTTCAATTTATTTGTGTTCCTCCTTTTCATTGTAAAAAAGTTGGTCACCTTAACTATGTGGTTCAAAACCGTAAGTGCCTAAATTCTGATGTTTGGATCAGGCATGGAAGGAGGAAGCCTTGACATCTGTGATGGTATTTATTGAGACTGGTATGAATGTCCATTTTAGCCCAAAGAGTTTGAAAATACTACATTTACCACAGTGAAAAAGTTTTACATCATTGAAGTATTATTTCTCTCCAAAGAAATATTCTTTACAGTTCTCATGGTAAGATGTGCTTGCAGTGTATAGTACCCAGCATATATTTACCAATCTGTCTTGCTATGTTTGTAAAATTTTATCAAGTGAGCTGCCAAATTCCTGCTTGAGGATTAAAGTAACAGCAACTTCATGGCTTTGTCCAAGTGACATTAAAAGCAACAATGGTCATCAATATATGGTATCATATAGCTATACAGCCAGTGCAGGTTATTCATGTTCTTAGAAAAAACTTAGATTTTTTTACAAGTCCTAACCAAGAACCAATATGTTATCTTACTGTGGTTTAAGACTGTAATGAAACTATTCATTGATTTGCTGACTAGTGGATTGCTTGCTTGTTTCATTTTCTCATTCATTCAGCACACTAACAATGTTCTGTGAATAAAGAATAAAATATAAAATTCCTTGTTTCCCTGTGATTTTGACTGGCTCTCTGGAATAGCCTCTTGCTGGAGATTCATTCAGCTCTGATGTTATCTGCCTTCCTGAAACAGCTGAAAACTGAGTTTTTTCATAGGTCATTTTGATGTTGTCAGATACAGTTTATGAATTGTATGCAGTTATCTTTTTTTATTGGCACTACTGTCTTTTTGTTAGCTTCTGAGAGTTTTTATGATTGCGGCAGGAAGAAATGTATGAAATATATAAAGAAAAAGATGTAAAGAAATAAGAATTCAACTACAAGTTGAAGTTCTTCAACCAATCATCTTGTTGTGGTATCTGTACTGTCTGCATTTTTTTCACCCTGGTTTATATTCGTTTATTTTCAGATCACATTAACAACAATTGGTTATGGAGATAAAACGCCTCTTACTTGGCTAGGAAGGCTGCTTTCTGCAGGGTTTGCACTGCTTGGCATTTCTTTCTTTGCATTACCTGCTGTGAGTATCTTTACAACTGTGTTTTAAATTTGAAGAACATTGTGCTGGATATGTGAGAAAGAATGTTAGTCACTTATATCAATGCATTTGTAAACCCATGTTAACTTTTGCCATTGCATACAACACTTTTTAAATTTTAAGGTGCTTTATGAGCTTACTTATCTACAATAATAAATGTATGGGACATCCAAAATTTTATTTGGTAACATTGCATCCAAAACAATGTTTGCATGGAAGTTGCTAAGATGTGGTTAAGTCCATTTCTACTATGGATAAATGTCAAGGATTCAGCTTTATCCAAACATATCTTTTATAATGTTGTTAGAATCTCAGTAAGTTCTAGTAATTAATATAATAAGCCCATGCTTATTACAATTTTTAAATTGTAATTACATGTTAAAGTTTTTTTACATATAAATTAAATGTTGGAATATTTTCCATTTCCGAGACAAGATTTTTTTGTTAAGAAATATAATTACCCTTGTAAAAAATCAGAAATCATTATCAGAAATCATCTATAAGAAATGCTTATCTGATAGAAGGCTAAGGAACATATTGTTCTGTACTCAGGAATTATTTTTTGGTCAGATTATGAATATTTTTAATTTACTTCATTTGGGTTAGTGATGAGAAAGTGCAGAAATACTATTAAATATTAGTTAGTAAACAAAAGCATTTTCCAATAAAAAATATAACACCAGACAAACAAGCAGTTAGCAATACCCTAATCAAGGAACTACCAACTCAGACAAATAATCAAGCAGTAAACAGCCTAATCAAGGAACTACAAGGACAAAATCACATCCCCATCCACAATGACAGGACAAGATACTGTACATCAACAGGGGACAAACTTCACTCCCTTGTAGCACTGAAGATTTTACTTAGTCAGGTAATGAAACTTCAGCAAGCAAAAACCAAGCTTGGACAGAATCAAGAACTCCACTGAAGCATTTGCCTAGGAGTAAATGCTGTTTCTGATTCAGCTGCTAACTAATGCTCTTCAAGAAAATTTATTGTTTGGCTGCTGAAATTCCAATGACTTTTCATAGCTAAAAGTTAAGCTTCCCCATAAACAGATATTGACACCTTCTTGAAAGTTTTAGCAATTTCAAATAGCAGTAGATGGAGTAAACTGTGCCATAAATGTAACCGCATACATATACTCTAGAGATCTCCAGTGATCTGGATTTGAAGAGCAAAATCTGATTCAAAGCACACATGGGTACACTTAAGATGCCAGAGGAGAATACTTTAAGACAAATGTGTTTTTTTCAGTGGAGGGCTGTGCTACGGTGTTCCTAATAGAAGCTTCATGCACATTCATTGGCAACTAAATTATAGTGGGTCCTTCAAATCGAGGTCTCTGCACAGCCAAACATGTATCTTTGATATTTTTCATTAGTAATAATCAGCTTCTAAACATATGCAAATAATATTCCACAGTATACTAAACATTTTCATTTTACTTGCATGTGGGATACTGCACTTTTATTAAGTTGATCTAAACATAAAGAACTTCCTTAGTTCAAATACCAAATTAACATAATTTCATTTAAGGTTAATGATAAATATACTACTGCTTTTCTTTAGCTGTAATATGCAATGATAAAACTACATAACTGGTAGAATTAATAAAATGACTAACTGTTTTGTACATAGCAAAACAGGTTCAGGCTTCTATTAAGCAGAATTCTGTTTTACTGCAGACTAGAAACCTGTGCCCTGTTGGGTCATCATTTCAGAAATATTTCCTTACCTAAACAAAATAACAGAATGATCGCATATGGACAAAAAAGCATTAGGAGCAGGAGCGACTTCTAATTTCCTACCAGCTTTCCCATTGAGTTTCTTTATGGGAAGCTGACAGAAAACATCAGAAACCTACCTATCTACCTCCCTCCCTCCCTCCCTAGAATTTCTGAAGGCTTCCCCACTTATTTTGCTTGTGATAAACTTGCAGAGGGAAAATCAGTGGGGAAACCAGCAAGAAGTTCCAGGTCCAAACCCAGCAGGCAGGTAAATGGCTGCTGCTGGGTGGGAAAGGGAATGAGCGAGTGCATTAGGGTGTAGGTCAGGAATTGTACATGGGGATGTACAAGAGATGAAGCACAGGTCGGAAAAGATGCAGGTGTGTGTGCAAGAGATGCCATATGTTGGGTACAGTGTGCAGGAGGCAGCATTAATCAAGGATGTGTGAAGGCCATGGGGTTATGTGAGGGGTGCTGCATAGCTCAAGGAGAATACATTAGGTTTGAGCGTAGGGAAGGGTGCCTATGTGTGCTTGGGAGTATGTGAGAAATGCCATACAAGTCAGAGACATTCTGTCAGGGGCCAGCTTGGGTTGTGGAAAATGCATAGGGCTGCACAAGAGATACCTGCAGTTCAAGGAAGATGTGCAGTCAGGAAAGGTGTATTAGGGTTTCTTCTTCCCAGTGCCTCCTTTTCTTCCATTCCTTCCTTCCCTCCCTCCCTCCCTCTCTTCCTTCCTTCCTTCCTTCCTTCCCTTTCCAGCAGGCAGTTCACTGCCTGCTGGGTGGCGGAGAGAGCAAGGAATTGCAAGACTGGATGGGATACTATCATCGAACTATGAAAATGAATATCACATGACTGCAGCAGCATCCAGTAGCATTGAAGCAGCCATAAGTTTCCCAAATTTCATTTTCTTGGGACTCATGGCTCTCAGATTTTGGACACATTCTGAAATTTGAGATATCTTGTTCAACAATTGTCCTGTGATGCATTTTTTCACTCAGTTAAAGGTCATGACAACAAGTTATTATATACAAATAAGGTGGTAAACATATCCAATGCTTTCCTCCTCTTATTTTCCCCACAACAACAACTTGTGGGGTGATCCGGGCTGGGCTGAGAGAGAGTGACTGGACCACGATCACCCAGCCAGCTTTCATGGCTAAGATGGGACTTGAATTCATGGTCTTTCTAGCCTGATTCTTTAACCACTAGACCATGGGTGTCAAACTCAATCATGTCACATGATGTATCGTGACGTATCACAACGTTTTTTGCCTTTGCAGATCTGGAATGGGCATGGTGATGTATCCAGCCCGCAGGCCACCAGTTTGACACCCCTGCACTACACCAAAGTGGCTCTCTCATGCTCTGTCATTCCCTTTACATTAGAAAAGTAGTTGCTGCAGTATGAAAACTTGAATTGACAACATTCTATGTAGTTGCATACTTAAAGAAGAGTCATTAGAAAAGTGGACTGTGATGGCCAATTGTTCTATCAGAATCAAATTGCTGGTAATGCAATTTAAGCAAAGGCTTCCATTAGTGGAACATGAAGAGAAGTGATCTAATATTCTTCCTAAACTATTTACAAAATTTCCCCAATATTTGGGGGAGAGGATTGGGGATGTAGAAAACGAGAGGAGCAATGAGGTGACAATGAAATTCCCTAATCAAGAAAGATTAAATAAAAAGACCAAGTTTGCCTGTTAGTTCCCCCAAAGCTGGTTTTCTCAATTCTTTCCTAGTAAAATACTTAGAAAATAACAGCATTGGAAATAAACTTACACCGAGAGAAAACTGACTGGAAAAATGTGGTTACACTAACAGTAATAACAACAATAAAGGTAAGGGAAAGGGAGAATTCAGAACTTTCCATGTTACCCACCCTTACAGTTTTTTAAATTATGCCTGTTTCCTGGTTTGTAGGAATTTTGCAGAATCCTGTCCCATGTGATTATTAGATGCACCTGATGTTCTCCACATTGGTCCAATAATGTCATTTCAAATATTGAACCAAACCATACTATGACATACAGATCATTTGTATAATTCTTATTTTAGTTTTTGAGATTGTATGTTTTTAATTGTTACCAGAAATATTTTTCTGATTATAAACATTTGTTGTATTGCACTTAAGGGTATTCTAGGGTCAGGATTTGCATTAAAAGTACAGGAACAGCATCGTCAGAAACATTTTGAAAAGAGAAGAAATCCTGCTGCCAGTTTAATTCAAGTAAGTAGCAAATGAATCCGATTTTCAAAAATTCTCGATAATGAATATTACAAGCTCAATTGTGCCAGGTTTCAAAGAAATATATATATTTAGGAATGATCATTCCTGTTCATTCTTCATTCCAATTCAGTTGAGGAAGTAAGTTTCTACATCCATAATCCCAGTTGAAAAGGGAATCGTGTACAAATATGTAATCAAACAGCTGGGCTATTTCACATATAAACAAAGTTCATGTATCATATCAAATGCATTTGCTAAACCATGATTTACAAATCCATTTGCTAAACCATTTAATATATTTTAAACAATCCACAAACATCTCAAACTAGATATCTACTTTGAATGGTTTATTGGATGACTCGCAACTAGGTAAGCGATAAATTGTGATTTACAAACCTCAAGCAGTTAAGTTTATAGAACAAGGGGTCTTCAAACTTGGCCCTTTTATGACTTGTAGACTTTGCTGGCTGAGGAATTCTGGGAGTTGAAGTCCACAAGTCATAAAAGGGCCAAGTTTGAAGATCCCTGTTATAGAACATGCTAACCCATAAATTATGGGTTACAAATCAGCTGGGTTCACACAATATACTAAGCCAAGTGGCCGTTATTCAAACTCTGGTACTTCCCTTTAAAATCATCAGAGTTTCTATTTTCATCCATTGTTTGTTTGGAGTTTGGATTTCATTTTGTATTTTTAGCAAGTAACCTTTTCAAAAGAATGGAGATTCAGTAACTAGAATTACAATAAATATAGTATAATATTTGATAACTAATGATAGATTAGTGTATGATACCCTACATTTGTATATATTCAATTAATTCATAAATAGTGGAACTCTGACAATATGCCAGGGAAAATATATTTAGTTTGAATGAAGAGACCTTTGTCCAAAGAATTTATTGTGTAGCTTGCATGATTGAATATAATGGATTTTTTTGCTTCAGATGTTGAATACATTAGAGTAATATTGTCATGTAGAAGGAATCAAAATGCATTTAAATGTCTGAATAGTTGACGTTTTAATTGTCCTGTTATTAGTACAATTATTCTCTTTTTGTTTTGAATGACTTCCTTCACTTTCTTCATACCCAGCATCTTACAGTTAAAATGATTACACTCCTTTGAAGGGAGTTAGTTTATGTAATGTATGATATATAGGGGCACAGAATTATTCTCACATTCTTTGGTTCCTGACATTGTTCTTCCTGTATGAGTAAGCCTCATTACCATTTGGAAGCTGAACCAAATCTCTTCTAAGGGATTTTGGCTTCCAAATTATGCTGGATTATGGCTATGAAACAGAAATGCCAAATGTCTCTGCGGAGAGATGATTCAGTCTTTTGCTGGACTGTTGTTTATGCTTCTCTTAGAGGTAATAGCTAAGCAGCCAGTGACTTCCTACTCACAAACGGAGTGCTACACAAACAGAATGCTATTGAAAAGGAAAAATGCTTGTTAGAATTTTTATCATACTATGAACTAGTTCTAAGCTATCCTAGTGTACGGTTGTAGGCTATGCTGCATGCTGTACATTATAAAGATTATAAAGAATAACAGGATGAAAAAATATATAGTATTACCCAAGTGTTAGCAGTTAGGTTAAAATACACTTTGGTATTCCCAGATCTCTGTTCATATTGAAGGGGAAAAGAGGATATGGCCTCTCTGTCTATCTGTACCACCAGCTAGTAACTTATATAAAGTTGCTAGATGGCACAGTACTTAAAAGTGCCTACTCTTAGTCTAGTGATTAACCATCCCCTAGATGGTATATATTTCTTGAATGTGAGAAGGCCAGACCAAGCAGGGAATGAAAGCCCCCAATTCATTTGATCCAGAGCTAGCTGTGAGTGTAAATATATCTTAAGATTCATGCCAGATGAACTGAAAGAGGAGGTTGTGACACACATTCTCCCTTCTTTACAGCAGCCTTCCCTATCTTGGGTCCCTTGAGTTATTTGGATTAGAATTCCTTTCATCCTCAGCCAGCCTGGCAAATGGTCAGAGATGAAGAGAACTGAATGCAAACCATCCCCATGGATTCAAGTTTGGGAAGGCTGTTCAGTAAGGATCTCTATCCCAAAGCCCACTATAAAAATCCTTCCACTTGCATGCGTCCACTCACACATATATTCAATGGAATTCAGTAGGATTTATTCCCAGAGAAATGAACACGGGACTGCAGAGTTGCTGACTGTACAGAAGAGTCATTTAGAGAGCAGACTATTGCTTGAGTTTTACTTTTCTCTTATAACTATGTTAGACATCCATGATGAAAGCAGTTTATATTTTTGCACTGGATGTAAATAGCTTCCTTGATCAAACAATTGAAACTATCTGAAAAGTTGGGAATAATAAATCTTTATTTTAGAAGTATTAATAGGAAATTTATAGTATCGGATCGTTTTGTGCACTTATATTCCGAGGATATAGCATTGCGTAATGGTTAAAAGCATTAACAGACAAGTTCCTTGTGAAAATATATCCTGTCAGCCATGTATGTTAGGATAATGTATCTAAAACTATAATCCTTTTGTACTGTCATCGTTTAAAATAAATTTATGACTTTATTAATTATACTGACTGACATATTGCAACTGTCTTATTTTCAAATACTCAGTGCCCAGTTATCAACTTCTGACTTAGCCTAATGTTCTGTGATGAAGCAGGAACTATTCTATGCCCCATTTGCTGGTATTTGTGAAAGCTGTGGAGGTCCTTTTTTAATTGGGTATTTGATGGATGGCATGATTTTTGTTGAAGGGTTACCACAGTACGCTGAATTCTGGCCTGAAGTGATTGATCTCTACATTTCTAATCTTGTAATTGCAAACTACTTACAGTCCATATAAGCAGTATCTAAATAATTTACTAAATCTAATCTAATAAAATAAGTAACTAAGGTGTTGATGGAGATTTTCAGTTATGCAGGTCATGATTGCTTCAAAGGTGCTTTTTCAAAAGGCAAATGGACTGTGGGGGGGGGTTTCCCCCTTGAAGAAGAAGACATTTTGCTTCTCATCCAAGAAGCTTCATCAGTACTAATGAAGCTTCCTGGATGAGAAGCGAAACATTTTCTTCTTCCTCAAGGGAAAAGAAAAAAAAACATAGTCCAATTGCCTTTTGAGAAAAGGCACATTTGAGACAAGTAACCAAGATAGAAAATCACCACAAACTATCATGGGCATTTGACAAGTGGACATAAAAGTATATAAGATAAAAACATTTGAAAGGATTCCTTAAAAAAGAAACTATGTGTGCTAATAATCTCCCTAATTTCTCTTTCATTGTTACTCACTTTATGCAGACGAGAATACAGCTTATTACTAGACTATACTATTGCTAATGTAAAGAAAAAAAGGTCAATTGCACTCATGAAAAAAAAATTATAGCAAAAGGCTTTCTTGAAGATTTTGCTATACAAGATTGCTAACATATATAACTAGAACTTCCTTGTTTATTGTTTTCTTCTATATTTAAATCCGTAAACCTCAGATCTTCATTACATTGTACAAGCACAGCCCTTCCAAATTGATTAAGCCAATTGTATCCAGTTTGAACAAAATCCAAATTTTCCATCCTATTAATAGTACTTCATTTCATATATTGTTAGATCTGTTGTACTTTCTATTGTTTCCTCAAATCAGGCTACCTGGCGGTTTTATTCTACCGATTCAAGGCGAACAAACCTGACAGCTACCTGGCGATATTATGAATATAGTCTTCCATCCCTCAGGCATGTATCAGTGCTATGAATGCTGCAAAAAAACAATACTTGTATTGGTTTACTAATATGCTTCTCCATTTTTGTTTGCCTTTTTCTTTTATCATATATCTGCACGTAGTGTGTATGGCGTAGTTATGCAGCTGATGAGAAATCGGTTTCCATTGCTACCTGGAAGCCTCATTTGAAGGCCTTACATACCTGCAGCCCTACAAAGTAGGTAAAAATATGGCAGCTGGTGTTGTACTTGATATCTGGTTTTGAGATTATACAAATCCATCTGTTGTTTTTGTCTTGTCTTTCTACTTTCCCTTTTCCCCATTCATTTCCTTTTATTTTCTTTCACTGAGGAACTCAGGTAGCAAACTGGGACACATACACATCATCCAAATAAGATAAATCTAATTTCTATTTTATTTTGCTTCTTAATAAATATTATAATTAAAGTAACAGAGAATTTTGCAGTCCTCAAATCCTTGCTGAAACCTAACCTTTTAACAGCATCTGGGCATGAGTTGGACTTAGGTTAATTCATCTCACTTCACAGAGTTAGGGATATATGCATTTTTGGATGTATACTATTTTTTATTTATTATTTATTGTTTTATCATAGAGAATGAAATACAAAACAGTAAAACAAACAAACAAAATGAAACAAAACAAAAGCATACATTCAACCCTAACAACAACAAAAAAGAAAAAAATAGTGTACAAAAAAAAGAGGAAAAAGTGGTCAATTAAATTTAACATTTAACATCTAGGATCCACCATGACTGGGTGCTGAAAAAAAAGAAAAAGCGGTAAATTCTCCTCCCCTTTTACATATAGATATATAGGTATATATATTACACACACACATACACACACACACACACACACACACGTGTGTGTGTGTTTGTGTTTGTGTGTGTTTTCTGGTTTTCCAGCACTTATTAGAAATATCTTCATACATTTTTCCTAGTCTATCTGGGATCAAGTACCAACAATACGTCATTTTATAAAAGTTTTCTTTCAAACTATAATTTAATGTGTCCATTTTTCCATTTATCTAGTGTTATATTATACCCAATTTTTTTTGCCCATTTTAACCTTTATAACTTTCATTGTCATTTTTTTCCTGTGGGAACAATGGCACACATTAAAAATGAAATTTAGTTGCTTTCTCTCAAAGTGTACACATACATAACACATTTAAAACATACTATATACAACATATGTATATACAACATATGTATACATAGACTCTTTAATATCTTATAGGTTCATCTTAAGTAACATTTTATATACTTTAGAAATCAAGTGGTCATCTCCAGAACATAAATTAACATCTAATTCAGATTTAGTTCCTGTGAAAACAAAACTTTTTAAATCAAATTTAAATCTTTCAAAAATTCTTTAATAATTAAACCAATCACAAGCAAATCCTTCACTTACTAGTTGTTCTCTTGTCTTTATCGTAAATCCCTCTTCTTCAAATATCAATAAGTCTCGATATGTCATCCATTTACATTCTGAAATCATCTCTGTTCTATGTAGCACTTCATGAGGTGATAGCCAAAGTGGCACTTTATCAGCTAATTTTCTTTTATACTTCCACCATACACGTGCAATCGATTGCCTAATTGCATGAAAATTAAAACCAGGGTTAACTTTTACTTTGTCATACCACACATAGGCATGCCACCTAAATCTCAAATCAAAGCCTTCGAGGTCTAACAGCCTTGAATTTTTTAAAGTTGTCCAATCTTTTAACCATACCAGACAATAAGCATCATAATATAATCTAATGTCCAGCAAAGCCAGACCTCCTCTATCTTTAGAATCTTGTAATAAATTGTATTTAATTCTTGGTTTTTTTATTTTGCCAAATAAATTTAAATATATCTTTCTGCTACTGTTTGAAAGTAGAATCTCTAATCAATATCAGTATAGTCTGAAATAAAAATAACTATTCATTTTAATTACTAAAATTCTTCCCATTAATGACAAATCTAATTTTTGCCATCTATTTAAATCCAATTTTATCTCTTTCCATATTTTACTGTAATTATTTTTGTAAAGCTTAGAATTTTCCTCAGTGAGAGTCACCCCAAATACTATACCTTTTTCACAACTTTAAAACCAGTTTTAAATTCCAATTTCTTCTGATCTTCCTCCTTTATGTTCTTAGTCGGTATTGTCATCTTTGATTTATTTATTCTTAAACCTGCCATTTCTCCAAACATTTTAATCTTCCTTATAACATGTTCAATGTTCTCTAGAGGGTCTTGCACAATCAATAACAAATTGTTGACAAATGCACGTAATTTGTAATTATGCGCTTTAATTTTTAGTCCTTTTGCTCTGTTATCCTATCTAATAATCTCTGTTTAACAGTTCCAACACTAGAATAAATAATAAAAGAAATAAAGGACGCCCCCCTGTCTTGTTTCCTTCTGGATTTCACATCATTTTGTAAAATCTCCATTCACCATAGTTCCAGCTTTCTGGATGGAGTGTATAGATGGATTTCAGATGCTGTACAAAGCCCAATCCAAAGTCCATCTTTTCCACTGCTTTAAACATAAAGGCCCAATTCAAGTTGTCAAAAGCTTTTTCTGCATCCAGAAAGACTAATACAACCTGTTTGTTGCTACATTGTTGTAAATATTTAATTCTATTCAAAATTACTCTTACATTATCTTTTAGTTGTCTTTTAGGTAAGAAACCACACAGGTCTTCATGTATATAATCCAGTAAAATTTAAAAAGTCTATCAGCTAAAACAGATGTAAAGAGTTTGTACTCATTATTAAGAAGAGAAATTGGCCTGTAGTTCTTCACAGAAGTTAAATCCAGTCCATCTTTGGGTACTGAAGAAATGCAGGCATCCTTCCAAGAGTCTGGTATAGGGTTCCCCTATAAAGTAGAATTCATTAAGTCCTTCATCGGAAGAAGTAGTTGATCTTCAAAAAATTTATAGAATTCGCTTGGTAGGTCATCTGGTCTTGGAGCTTTGCCTGTTTTAGGTCTTTTAATTGCTTCTATTATTTGAAAAGTTGTTATTGGACTATTCAAACTTTCCTTGTAGTTTTCCGATAGTTTAGGAAGATTTTTAGTTGTTATATATTCCTCCAGAGTATCTAAAGAGATTTCTTGTTCTTTATATAAATTGGTATAATAATTACAAGCACCCCAAACTGTTATCAAATTTGTTCCTTTATTTAAATTATTATTAAAATACCTTGAAGTACCTGAAGTACCTTTACGTTCTTTAACAATCGGTGGTCTCTGCAAAACAGACTTGTTTAATCTCTATTTAAAAGACTGAGAACTAAATTTAAGATGTAAAGACACTGGATTATGGTCAGAAAAGTTTTTGGAAGAATAATAGCTTTAGTTGCTTTCTGAAGCAGATTTTTTATAATCCAAATCAAATCAATTCTAGAAAAGGATTTGTGTCTCTCTGAAAAGAAGGTAAAATCTTGTTAGTCCATGGTTACACCTCCAAATATCAATCAAATCTAAAGTATTGGTCAGCTTGGAAAAAAGTTTGAAGCAGTTTCCCTTGTGTTTCCTTAATTCCTTTATTAGCTGATCTGCTCAGTTGTGAAATTACTACCCCATTGTAGTCTCCAATATACATCAATACTGAAAAGAATAGGAGAATAAGTGTTCAGACAGATGTTTTAAAAACTTGGCTTTTTTTGATGTGGGATGTATAATCCCACCACAATAAATTTTATTCCCTGTAATTCAATTTGCACAATTACATACCTGCCTTGATCATCATCAAACAATAAATGTGGGTGTAACTGGGGATTTATATACAAAACTACCCCATTTTTTTTTTCTGGAGTTAGCAGAAATAAATTCCAGACCCAAAATGTTATTTGTTAAATGTTTTTTATCAGTCTCTTTAATATGAATTTCTTACAAACGTACTATATCATGGTTTTCAAATAATGAAAGAACTTTTTTCTTTTTTGTGGGGAATTTGCCCCATTAACATTCCATGACAAAATTTTGCAATCCATCGGTTATGAAGAGGAAATTCCAGAGATTCCAGCTGAGGCTCCTATCTCCACAGCCTGTCTTTGATAAGCATCAAATCTCTTTTTATCCTTCTCTTTCTGATCTTTATCTTTTGAAAAGTAGTGTCGTTCCAGTCCAAGTTTTTCCAAAAAATCTTGTGCTTTAAGGACTGAATTTAGTCTATATAATTGATTTCCAAAGGTAAAGATAACCCTTTCCAGCTTATCCCAGTGAAAGAGAATATTATTTTGTTTCAGGAGATCTGTCAGGAAAAAATATTCTTTGCCTTTCCTTAATATTGCAATTGGAATTTCTCTGAATATTTGCACCTCTTTTCCAGAAAAGTTCGATCTCTTCTGGTAATGTTTCTGAATTACTTGCTCTGTAATAGATTTTCTTATAATTGGATCATAACATATCTTGGCAGTTATCTTCTGGCCACATATGCTGAATTAATTCAGTAAATCTTGTCTATTTTTTTAAGAGAAGTCTACTTCCTCATCATCAAACCATTTAATCATTTCCATTTCAATTACATCACTTAAGTTGTGAATTTGTTCAGGAATTACTCTAAGGCGCAGAAAAACTTCGTTCTGTTTCAAATCCCATAACAGTAAATTTTGGTTAGGGTCTAACCTTGTGTCTGTCTCATCCATTCTAATCTGTATCGTTTTAACATCTTCTTTAGTTTGCTTTAACTCTGATACTAATAATTCAATTTTTTTTAAATCAGATTTTTCATTCATCTCTTTTATTGTGTCGTGTAACATAGAAAACCTTTTCTCAAATATTTCCATAAGGAGTTTGGTGGCGGGCTCTTCCGTTTTAATTCCTTCTTAGGAGGCATTTTTACAAATATCCTCTCTCCTTATAACCTGCAGAAAAGCCGGCAAGAATGCACCCTTCTTTTTTCAAGGAATAATGTTGATGTACAAACTCACAGAGTAGAGAAAAAAAAGATTTCTAAGCTTTTAGTGTAGAAAGCTGAGAATTGTATGCAAAGTGCAGAAGAAATAGAGTAAAGATATGAAGTCTTTTCAAGTTGATAATATATACAGTCGATTTTCGACAGAAGTTCAATATAGTTAGATCATTTTCTTAGTAATCTAAAAAAAACTTGTTGCCATTTGTCTTTTCTATATGGAAAGATTAATTCTTTCAAGACATTCCTCCGGTGTTATTCAATCGGTTAGAGTCCACAAGGAGGGAAAGTATCTAAATTCCAGCACACAGCCAGCAGTTAACATGCAAAAAGTAAAAAAAAAAAAAAATGCAAAGAGTGAAACCAAAACAGAGGTGTCTTTGAAGATGACAGCTGGGGGGGGACATGATGATAATCCTCTTCTTTGGCAAACTTTCCAGGCAGAAGAAATTTGCTGAATATTCACCCCCCCCCCAAGCCAAGGAATGCCATCCAAGAAGCTTCAGGGCAATTCTGTGCCACTCCTTTTCTAATCCAGGAGTGAAGTAGCTACAGAGACCTGTTCTGTAGCTATCAAACCAGCCATTTGTCTAGCTAGCAGAACAAAGATATGTGCTGCTAGTCCAGAGCCCCATACTGGGCAGAGACCCTGGATGTATATTGTTTATACTGATTTCCATTGCTTGCTTATACTAATCCTGCTTATAAATGGAACAAGAAACAGGTTTTCTCATTTTGCATCTTGAATTTTCCACTGTGCAGATCAATGCTCCTCAGTTGAGGTCAAAATACCATATTAATCTACCCTAACACCTTTGGTTCAAAGCATTAGACCAACAACAAAAAAAACAGCTTAGATGTACAAGCAGTTGATTAGTTCAACACAAAACTCTGCTGCTACTCCCACCTTGCAGTATAATATTTTCTTTTTTTAAAAAAGAAGCTTAAATATCACCTTGCTATCTGTATTGTCCTTTAGAGTCACATATTTCCTCTTTCTGTGAGAAACATGTAGGAAGGTGCTAGTGATGAAACTCATAATGAGTGTTTTCCAGTTTCAACCATTAGTTAATCATACTCATACGATTCTTGGGAAATAATCATTTTCAGTAAAAGAGAAATGTGTGATTTTGCATTGCCATGATGAATTGGAGTCCAGATCTTTACTATTTCTTCAGATACTGTTTTTAGTTAGGTAACAAGTCAAGGTGAACTTCCCACTACATCTTGTGGTAGAGTGTGATCAATAAATAGATATCCGTTTCCTTTTTTTCTTTTTTTAAAAAAATTTGCTTCCTAAAAAACTTTGGGTGATTATGATAGAGCCCTTCAAACTGAACACAAGTATAATTTCAGAATGACTGTATCATGTAGGACTCCCGAGGTAAGAAATTAACTTTTAATGACTATAATGTATTTAATCACATAATGTTTCTAACATGCTGCAAGAATTCAACAGATTTTCAGGAAAGAAGTCCAAGTGTGAATGCAAAAAACGAATCTTTGGTGACATGTTGCACTTCATGGTCTTGTATAGTGTACAGAATTTGACAAGCAACTGAATGTAGTTTTGTGCTCTGTAGTTGCCAAGAAAATTCTCAGCGACATCCTCAAATGCTTTCCAGGCAATTTTTTCTGGCCCTACTAGATCTTCACAGTGCTTGTCATTGATGATGTATCTGATCTGTGGACCAACAAAACTGCCTTCCTTATTCTTGGCATCAATTATTGTTGAAAACATCTATCTTAAATAATGAAAACCTTCACTTTCCTTGTTCATTGATTTCATAAAATTTTTCATCAGTCCAGATTCTGTGTAAAGCAAAGGAAAAGTATATTTTGTCTGGTTAACAAGTGGTTCATGTGTCACATTTTTCTGTCCTGGAACAAACTTCTTTCAGAGTGGCCATTACTTTTTAATGTAATGTGACTCCATTTAATGACAGTTCCATTCACAACAGCACTTGGTATATCTGAGCTTCATTCCAAGCAGCAGAGCCACTACTCTTAGATCTCCACAGATATTCCAGTTGTACTTGTTGGTATACTGGATGTGCTTCAACACAGTTCCATGTTTTTGTATGTTTCTTTCACGTGTGCAGCATGGCCATTGTATAAAAATATTTACATAAAACAGTACATAAAAGGTTAAATTGCAGTTTATTTATTGTGATCTTCCCACTACAGCTTGTGATCAATAAGAATGTAATCAACAAATATGTGTTAGTTTTCTATTTTTGCAGAAAGGTTACTTTAAATATAATAATAATGCATGTTTCTCGCAATAATGGTAACAAAAATGTTTGAAAGAGGTACATATGTAGCTGTACCACTGGTGGGATTCAGCCAGTTCGCACCACTTCAGCAGAACCGGTAGCTAATTTTTTGTTGCCCAGGCCCAGAATGGACTTCCGGAAGCGGCATCCACACAGAGAACCGGTTGTTCACATATTTGAATCCCATCACTAAGCTGTACCAATAGTAGAGGTCTTTTATCCTAAAACCCTAGCCTAGTATTTTGTATATTTAGTACTTTCTATAACAGAAAGAGCAGTTGGGTTAGCTTTGGGAGTAATTTTGCATAACATAGCAATTTTGTTAAGTGTCAACTACTCATACTAAGCTGTAAAGGTATAATATGGCTATATCAATTTTCAGCTCTTATAAATAAACAATTAAGCCACAGGTCTACATATTACAAGATAGTTATGGCCAAAAAGAAATGCAATCGGTCCTTTTGTAAGATATCCCTAGTCTCAGTGATTAAGTTAATCATATTCCGTTACTGCAGATAGCTACAGTTCTCTGTTATTTGTATATGAGCACTGCATTTTGCCTAATAAATGCTTTGTCAACTCTCTCTCTAAACATATGTAATAAGCATGTGGAGCATGCATTATCATAGCATTTTATTTTTTTAATGTCACTATAAATACAAATCCATGCTTGGATGTTTGTGCTTGCTTTTTAAATATTTGTTTAAAGTTTTTTAAGCTTTCGTTTAATTAACAAATCCAACTGCAACTTAATAATTATTTAATAATATTTGTAACCACATCATGATGGGTACTGCCAGCATAACTAATTTTTTTCCTCCCCAAAACCCTCTCTCTTCTATTATCTGACTCATGAAGGAAAGAACAAGGGGAAGCATCAAGCAGGTTTGTAGTGTTTTTATGCATATAGTTTAACAACTTAAATGTTATTTTGGAAATTTTATACCACTTTGGGAATGTAAATATATTATTATACTGGAAAATAATTAAAGACTGTGCTTGAATCCAATTAGGAGAAAGGGGAAAAAACTTTTCCTAGGTAGATCGTTATTCTGAAGCAGACAAAATGTCACTCAAAGTAAAAGCCAGAAAGTTCTTCTGTTAAGAAGCATGAAAATGACAGTTTTCTGTAGAATGTAGTCATAACTTGTTAGATAATTAAGGTTTAAGTAGTTTTCCATATCTGTTGAGATAGAGAGGATTTTAAACTACTGAGAATACTTTGTCTGAACTGAACAAACATTCCTGCTCTACTTTTGTAAACAACTTTGAAAATAGAGTCAAGGTGGGATATGCTTAAGCAATATTTTGATTCATTAAAAATACTATGGGCTACATTCAGAGAAAGAATCTGCCCATAGCAATCTGCCTTTGCAAACAGTGGGTTTAACATTAGTCATCTCTGTCATATGTTCTACTGGGGTAGCTGGTCTATTGGAAGAATGATTAAAAATCAATATACTATAGAGATTATAACATTGAATCAGGATGAGGATGCCCACATTTAAATCCCAGTTCATTTAGAAAGCATGCAGGATTATTTTGAAAAAGTCACTAACTCTCAGTTTAACTCACCAGATAGGCTGTGATGAGGATAAACATTTGGAAGAGGAAGTAATATACATACCTGCTTAAGTTCCTAGAAGTAAATAAATACTAAGTCTGAACTAAACTATCTAAAGCTAAAAGATGAACATGTATACATGGGGGGGCAAGTTACATATGGTAGCTACATAGCTTTTTATCCTTATTTTGATGTACCTTTGAATCATTTACCAGGCTCTTCTACATATACACTTCTGTCATTATTTAAAGAAATGGAATATTTTGCCTGCCCTACTAGTCAGACATTTGAAACTAGCCATCTTGCAATCATGTAGGAAAGGCTGCTCTCAGCAGATGAAAATGTTGCTGTTCTCCTCAGTTGCATAAGATAATGCAGTCATCAAGTTCAACCAAATAACCAAGATCTGACAGATCCATTTATCATACAACAGCTAAACTATAAGAAGAATTCTGACTTGATTCAGTCTTCATATATAACTGACTACCTGAGGATTGAGCAATCTAATGCTCGCCCCATGATTAGTTATATTTTCCATCAAACCATAACATTAATCATGTTGGCTGGAACAAATAAGAGTTACAAAACGTTTAGAGGGTACTCAGTTGCATTCACTTGCATTTAGTCCATCTTTCTCCAATCAAATGTCTCTCAAGTTTTGATTTGCTGCTGATGCACTATGGGAACTATAAGTCAAAATATCCTAGGGGTTTGGTGACAGCAGCAACAGATAATAAAAATCTCATTTAGACCAGCATATTATTTCCAGCATGATTGGATAAATATCCCTGGAAGATTACTATATAAACAGACTATAAATTTGATAACCATCCTCTTTGTTATGTTGCCTTCTGATAAATACATTTTTAAATGCAATTAATGGCCAGAAATAAAAGTTATTTCTATGAATTGGCCTTATTCTTTTAAAAGTATGTGACACTTAAGTCACTGTCCCATTGGGCTTCAAATATGTATATAGGGTGATAGAAGCACTTAGCTAGATTGATTGACCATTTCTACACAGTCCCTATCCTTCTTGGCCTCCTGAGATTTCTCTCCTAAAATCTATAGTTGAATAGGCATTCTAGGTATTTGTTAATCTTTTTCTCTTTTTGTACCTCCTCACATCAATTATTCTTTTTTTCCTAAAATATAGGAAGTCCTTGACCTACAACCATTTATTCAGCGACTGTTTGAAGTTACAACAACGCTGAACGAATAGTGGTTACAACCAATTCTTATAATTCCAGCCATCCAAGCACCCCTACAATCACATGAGCGTGATCTAAGTTTTTGGCAATTTATTCACATTTACAACCAGTTGACATGCATCCCACAATCATGTGATTGCTCTGCTAGTTCCCCCAGACAGACAGTGGGAAAGCCAGCAGTGAAAGTCACATATTCAAACTCACAAACCCTCCTGCTGCTCCTCTGTGCTCATGCCCTCTTTACCACTTGCATACCCCCAGGCACACTTCCCAACCTTTACTGCACCTCCCTCACACACCCCAACCCACTTGACATCTTTTGTGTACCCTCCCTGTCATACTATGCCTTCTTTTTTTCCTTTTTTTTCTTTTTCTTTTTTTAAATTTTTTATTAAGTATATATTTGTAAATGTAAACAAAGGAAAAATTCAAGTTGAATGCTACTCAACTTAATACAATCATTTTAAACTTGTAAACATTCTTCACTCGGTATATCAAGATTTAACTATAAGCAAGATACATTTTCTTTGATTGATGTTTCTCTTGTATGTAGTCTATCCATTTTTTCCAGTCCAACATATATTTTTCATTTGAATGATCCTTCAAATATGCAGATATTTTAGCCATTTCTGCCATATTTATGACTTTCAAAGTCCATTCTTCAATAGATGGTAATTCTGGTTTCTTCCAGTATTGTCCCACCAACAGTCTTGCTGCTGTGATCAAGTTCAAAATTAAGTTCGTCTCTATGGTGGTACAGTCTTTTATGATCCCTAACAAAAACAACTGAGGTAGAAATTCAATACGCTTTTTCAAGATGGTTTGAAGTGTCCACCATATTTTTCTCCAAAAAGCTTTGATTTTTCTTGACCCTCCTTAGCACCCTGTATATTCCTTTGCTCCCTCCCCCACCCAGCAGCAGTCATTTATCTGCCTGCAGTCCTTACTTGCAACTTCCTGCCAGCTGCTCCATTAATTTGCTGGTAGGAAGTTGTCTCGCCTAATGACTGTGGGATTCAGGTAACGATGACTGGGATTGCCATTGCTGAGTAATGTGGTCATGCTTTGTGACTGCATCGCTTAAAGGCAGATATTCCGGTCCCAACTGTCATCGTAAGTCAAAATCTACTTGCAAGATTGGGCATATAAATCTAAAGTTGGCTAGAATGTCTCATAGCAGTATTAAATATATTAAATCAAAGACAGTGCTAGTTGTATATGATTGGTTAATTGTTCCAATATTGTCAATAAAAAAATGTGCATTGATTCCCAGGAAATTTAATAGCCTATGTGTAAGAAAACTATTGCCAATTCTTAACAAATACAGTGCCTTTCAAAACTGAATTTACTAACAAGATTTTCATTAACCGTTCATATTAGCACTTATAATCTTTCAAATATTTAAACTTTTTATTTCTTTTTTTTTCCAGTTGGCAGCAACTTTATAAACTGAATTTTCTTCAAATCTGTGGCACACAAACATACTCACATATTCATTAAATAAACCAGTTTCAATCAAATAAATTGCCTTTTTTATTTTAGGTGTAGGTCAACATTAATCACAACCTGATCACAATTCAGGTTTAGCATTCTGTTTAATGGGTTTCCCTCTTTGTTGTGTTCATGTTTCATGTAGTTAATCTCATATGCAGACATAATTGTTATTTTCTCATTTAATGCACAACAGCCTTAAGCAGGATGATATGAATTAACTATTCCCTGCCACTAGCAGCCTTATGGTGAATATAAATAACATAACAGGAATTTTAACAGTCATCTTCCAAGACTAAAAGTGTTCGCTCAGTAGAGTATTATAGTGGCATTGTCTATTAGCATTTCAAATGTATTCTATTGGTATCAATATATAAATTAAGCATTTTCAAAGGATAATAACTAAACAGCCTTATGATAAGTCACATTAACAAAGCAACTAGCACATGAATAACTGTGTTTTCAAAAGATAAATGTAATCTTTCAATAAGCTGCCAATATTACAGGCTTATCTTAAATTTTTATGTAAGATTTTAGGGTTTTTCCCCGTTTTACTGCATGTTACATATTTATGACTATGACTATAAAAAGCATTTCCTTTTCTAACAAAATAGTGCTTATCCGTAAATATCCCATCTATTTTGGGGATGTATTATTATACATATAGTAAAATGCTAATAGATTAAGCACATTAAAATGTCTATATAGTCTGAATAAAATTCATTTCCTTTGTAGGATTTATGTTGAAAGCATAAATAGGTTATATGTTCACAGGTCAATAGAGAAAAGAATGTAGCTCTGTTAGGAAAGTTGGTTTCTATGCTAAGCAAGCATTTATAAAAGGCTCACATTACAGTAGTCATACATTCAGGGAATATAAATATTTATTGGCTTTTGAAAGTATTTTTTAATATTCTTTATTATAACTTGTTTAATACAAACTGTAAACTTAATAATTTTATGAATGTTTTGTTGGTTGAGTGAAAATAAAAGCAAGGCTGACTCACATGGATAAACCTATCTCTTTTCATCACCTGGTATGCTTAGTAATATCATCCTCTATTTCCCCTCACTCCTAGTAAGCTTTATAGTAATAAACAGAAGCTCTTCAGGATGTACACCTCTCGGAAACATAGGTATCCAGCATCCTGTCTACTCACATGATAATGGGAATGCCAACTAACATCAGGTGCATGAAGACTTTGTTTCCCTTCTTGGTGCTTTTTTGCTCCTTGAAGAATTATTTCATAATTTGGGCTGGGTTTCCCCTATCCTCTGCTACCACAGCTGCTTATAGAGTTACTTGTTGCTTGCTGCCTGCAATTTTGTACCAAAATATTTTTTAAAAACTTTGCCTTTTATAAATTTCTATGACAGAAAAAAAATATAATCCATGCAATTAGATCGGGGCTTTTCAACCAGTGGTACGGGTACCACCTGTGGTACATTGGCACCTGGCAGGTGGTACGCAACCATCCTAGAAAAGTGATAGCGAGGGAGGGGAATGAGCTGAACCAGTGGCAGCACCGCACAAGCCTAAGCAAGAGATGGCTGGAGCTGCAGGGCTGTCAGGGCTCAGCAGAAGCGCCAGGATCAGTGCCAGGCTCCAGCTGGAGTTTGGCGCTGATCCTGGTGCTTCTGCTGAGCCCTGAAGAAGCATCAATCAGCTGGAAAGCAGCACTGATCCTGTCGCTTCTGCTGAGCCCAGAAGAAGCGCCAATCAGCTGGAATGTTGCAGCATCTCCAGGGTCTTGTGACTTACATTCAGATGCTTGGCAACTGATTCATATTTATGACGGTCACAGTGTCCGAGGGTCATGGAAGTGACCAAAACCTGCTGCAACCACTCAGCAGACGGGGGGAATAAAAACAAAATACCACCCCACCCCACCCCCGCTGCCAATCCTCAACAGAAATGCTCACAACAATGAAAACCTCGGACAGGAGGAAGAGCGCGGGCAGGCAGGCAGGTGTCTTGTTCAGCTGTGGCTTGGGGGGAGCTTTTTTCAGTGCCATTGTAACTTTGAACAGTCACTAAGTGAACTGTTGTAAGTTGAGGACTACCTGTACTTTATCACTTTTTTCCTTTTGGGGGGGTCATCAAATTTTTGACATTTTGCTAGGTGACTGGTGGTACTCATATGTTGCCATATCCTAAAAGTGGTACAATGGGTGAAAAGGTTGAAAAGCCCTGAATTAGATAACTGCATTGACTGTGTGCGCCTTGGTTTAAGAATAATTGTGATGTGGGAAAAAGGAGCTATATTTTTTCTGAGTAAAGAAAGCAACATTGAGTTTCAATGTTGTGTTTTTTTTTAATGTTTTCATAAAATACCACTCTGAAATAATTAAGGTAACATTACACAGCTTTGTCCTACCTTGTCTGGGCTGTGGGAAGCCAATGTACAGATGGGTTTTTAAAAGAGTGATTTAGCCAACTGGAATCAGTCAGTCTCATTTACCAAAAATAGTACATTAGGTTTAAGAATTCATTAAAGAAAAACACTCTTGGTCCCTACCAACAAACAGTTACAATATTTTTACCCTGATATGTTAACATGCAAATCAAACTACTCTTGACATTCTTTAAAAATAGAGAAGTAAATATAGCTTGCTCCATTTCTTTAAAATCTTAATATTTTATACAAACAGTTGAAACTACCAGCAGGCAGTGGTTCCAAATATTTAGTCTAGACCCCTTCTTCAGTAGCCTTGCAATAGTATCACAGTGACCTCTAGTGTACTAAAGGGTGCACACAGAAAACTCAGAAAAATGTGAATTCCAAAAGTAATGATTAAAATTGCATTTTCCAGCTGAATGCTTCTCAACATTCATTGAGGCTGTACTCCAAGAATTTTTCTGCTCAATCTCAGCACTCACTCTGAATTCTTAGAATTGTCATTTTAACAAAGTGGAGAATACAAGATTGGGAAAACCTGGCCTATAACAAGATTTTTAAAAGGAATACCGATAAAAATAGTTTTAGAACAGGAAAATAATTTTTAAGCTGTTACATTCTAATAAATTAAACCTAATTTAGAGAAAATCTGCTAGATTTAGTTTTTTTAGAAGTTTACAGTAGTCTTAAATCTGAGTTTATGTTCAACCAATAAATTCAAATGAATTCTAATTTGTTATTTGACAAGCAATCTATGGTCATGTTCTTTGGCTTTTCTGCCAAAGAACAAGTACTATTTAACTGTAAAGAGCTGATTGTTCAAAACAAACCAGTAACTTTTATTTCTGTGATGTAAAAAGTGCAACTATTAATAACTATCAAGGTTCCTTTGTCTTTGTTTCTTATAATCTTGGCATAAATAAAAAATAATATGCCTCTTGTTGCACTTAAATCTAAAATGGTTGAATGGTTTTTCCCAGATGGAGAAATTTTTTTAAAATGGTTCTTTAATTTAGCCACATGTGATTCTCAAAGTATGTGGAAAGATGATTGGAGAATAGATTTAGATTGCCTTTTGGCTGGTGAATCTACATGCTTATTCATGTCACCAATAAAGAAAAGCTATTTATTTATTCATTTGTCAAATTTATATCTATCTCACACAAAGTGACTCTGGGTGGCATACAGTAAAACCTACTACTATTAAAACCAACGCAAAACCAATTAAAAACAGTTAAACAGTAATAATAAATCAAAGCAAAAACACGCATAATACAACCAATACATGGATTCCCTAACACCAAGAGTTCTCCAGACCAGTACAAAAATACCCCATGTTTTAAGGGTTTTCCAGAAGTCATTAAGTGTGGAACTAATCTCACCTCAAGAGGGATGATGTTCCAGAGGGCGGATGCTATGGTTGAAAAAGTTCACCTCCTAGGTACCATCAGATGGGACTCTTTCATAGATGGAGTCCACAAATATCCCTCTCCTGCCAGACCTGATTGGATGAGATGTAATTCGGAAGAGGCGATCCCTCAGATAACTTGGACCCACACCATCCAGTGCCTTAAAGCTCAAAAACAGCACCTAGAATTTGAGCAACCAATACAGCTCACAAAGGAGAGGTGTAACATCTACCTTCTTAGGGGCACATGTAACTGCGTTTTGCATGAGTTGAAGCTTCCAGATATTGTTCAAGGCAGCTCTGTCTAGAGTGCATTACAATAATCCATACAAAGTATTTCCTGACCAGGGTATGAATACCTGTGAGCAGAGTCTCACAATCCAAGAACAAGCGCAACTGGCATACAAGCAGGAGTTGTGACCCCAGAAAGAACCCCAGTTTGCAAGTCCAATCTGTCTAGGGCAGTACCACCTGCTTCAGTACCAAACATGGTAAAGTCTCAGATCCAGAAGGCCTTAAAACCCAGTCAGGATGAAGACATACCTTTTTGCCGATAATGACTAAACACTTAAAACTGGGGAAATGTAAGAGGGAAATGGTCTTCAACAAACATAGTCCTAATAAAAATGATTTCAAGTAGACAAGAATCCATGATTCATCCAGGTAGGAGATCAGGATGCAATGAATTATAATTCTAGGCAAAGCTTCAGGAAACCAAAATAACAAGAACCAGAGAGTCCTTGCCTGGAGAGGAAACCATCATCCTAAACTCACTTAATAGCTGGAAGGTCTGCCCAGACTGACAAGAGGCATGCTTAAGAGTCAGCAGAACTAAGTAGCAAAGCAAAGACCAGAGAATTGGGAATGTTAAAATGCTGGAACATCCAAGGCAATAAAGAAATGAGCAATGTACACAAGTTTGCCTGCCTGCTTTCTCTCCCCGCCCCCCCTGTCCCCCAGATTTCATGCTACAACAGGCTGCCCTATCTGCAACGGGCTATTTTTGGAATATCTACATAAGAAATTAGGGATTCGTTCATCATATTGAGCCCATACAAAAATAAGGGAAATTAACTACCTTATGGATTCTCAGTTTTCACTATTGTACATAAATTGTTTGCTAACATAAAAGACCAGTTCCAGGAAAAAATAGTTTGGGAAATTAAATAAGTGCCAAAGACAATTATTAGAAGAGCAAGAATTTATTTATTTGATTTATTATTTATTTATTTGATTTGACTTCTATGCCACCCTATTCCGGAGAACTCAGAGCGGCTCACAACATAAAGTCCATTACTATACAGCCTTAATATAAACCAGTGGTTCTCAACCTTTTTCAGGTTGAGAACCCACTTGCGCCGCCCATGCACGCCGCGACCCTGACCTGGGCGCACGCGCACACGCAATGAGCCGATCTGTGCATGTGCGGCGCGCGCGCGATGAAAAAAAATTAAAATAAAATAAAAAACAAACAAAATGGCGGACCGCAATGGCCCAAACCGTGCATGCGCGGCGCGCGCGCAACGAAAAAAAATTTAAAAATTTTTTAAAAAATTAAAAAAACAAAATGGCGGATTGCGATGGGCCGATCCGTGCATGCGCGGCGCGCGCGCGACGGCCCAATCCACGCATGCGCGGCACGTACGCGACAAAACAAATCAAAAAAATTCAAAAAACAAAAAACAAAATGGCGGGCCGCGGTGTCCGGCAACCCCCGCGAAACGGTCGTTCGACCCCAAATGGGGTCGTGACCCATAGGTTGAGAACCGCTGGTATAAACAGTGGCTGGAAACAAATGAGATTGCAAAGAATGGATTGGAACACTTGCCATCTCTTAGTCATCCTAGGTATTACAGCAGAACATGGACATTAGAAAATATAGAAGTACAATAATGGTATAACAAAACGGAGGAACTAGTTTTGACTTACTATATTCTGAGAAAAGTTCAGATAAGGAAACAAAGGGAAGAGCCGTTTTCACATCAAGTTGTAAAAGCTATCTAATGCTTAGGAAGAAAAAGTCTACTCTTGAAACTGGCTCACAGATCTGAATGTAGGATCTCAGTGTAGTGTCTCCACTCCTGGTCACTGAGAGGTTCTGCAAGTATAATTTATTTTAAAAAAAATCAGGAAAGAGCAAAGAATAATTGCTGTTTCTCAATCATATGTAAAAGTTTGTATGGATAATTAATTTATCTTGAATTAATTTTAATAAATATGGCAGCAAATAAAGATGCATATTATTACTGTTAATCACCATCTTATTTTTAAATAAAACAGTTTTAGTCCAAAAAAAACAAACCATACAATATTTTAAATATTATGTCTAAAAGCTGTATTACGTAGTATTTAATCCATAAAGTGCAACATGGTAGGTTTTATAATTCCAAAAAGCCAACCTGATTATTAATCCTAGAATTCCAGAGTGCTAGTTTTTGCTGACCTATGCAGTGAATGCAGTTCAAAATATAGCACAATAGTATGCATTAGCTTCATAGTGACTTTGTTGTTCAGAAATATATAACTGATTTTTCTTATCAATTTTGATACTCAATAGATGTAAATGTAAAGCAAACAGGATCTGAAACTAGTTCCCACCAACACTCTCATTCCATATGATTCCTTAAGCACAGCCAGTGGCTTTCCTGTGGTTAAGTATTTCATCTGAACCCACAGCGACTGACATTTCCAGTTAACACCAACTTGAATTTGAAACCATTGTTTGTGATTGTCAAATTCTGGCTAGTGCTAGCCAGAAACGTTCTGTAAATATGGAGTGGCCTCTATGCCCACTAGAGTAATTTAACATGGCATGTGAATTTCTTGGGGAGAAAAGCTTTAGGATTTGCCTTGTAATGAATACAGTACATTAATTCTGAAAAGTAACATGGGAGTATCCTTGATAAATATCTATGCAATAATAATCACATTGCAAGTAACAGAAATTAAGGTTGAAGCTCTTTCTCATGTTTTTTTTTAACCCTGGTTGAAAAGGGTAAAACAATTCTGAAAAAGGTACTCTCTTGAATGCCACAATGAAAAATACACATTTTTCTAATTGTTTTACTGCAGTTTTTAAAGTATAATTTTAGAAATTGTTTGGCATGTGCTTGATTCCCTGCATTTGGTCCCCTGCCTATTCTGCTTGTATTTGTAATAAAACATATTAAATTGCATGTACACATTTTTATTATCTACAAATTTCATAATCACTGTCTCATAATTTCATTTCCCATAATTCCACAGAGAAACATTTCCTTTTTAAATTGTACCTGTTAAAGCAGGAAGACACTGAGAATGTATTTTTAAAGGTTTTTGGTGGGGGTAGAATACATTTCCATTTCCTCTGTTTTTATTGTTATATTGCATGAAGATGCAAGAACCATGATTAAATAGAACAGACAAGGCCTGAACTCGATTATCAGCTATAGCAACAGGCCAATAGTCCTTTCCATCTGTACCTTTATGGCTCAAATAATTGGCTTTTTCAGAGACAGTCTGTACTCATCCCAGGAACAAATACAATTGGGAGAGATTTCAGGTTCTCTTCCGCTTGTTCCTTAAAAGGCATCTTTCTCCCCCCCCCCCATTTTCCTTTGAAATTACTGTATATTGCAGAGCTTAATGTACAAATCCCAATATAATCCAGTCTAATTTGCAATCTCTATACAGGTAATCCTTAATAACCATAATTGGAAGTAAAATCTTGATCACTGAGCAAAGCAGTAGTTAAGCAAGATGTCACATGATCGCCTTGCTCAGTGAACACAATCTTGACACTCCTGGTTGTTATCTCTAAGCAATCTTAACAGGTCATTAATAGGACAGAGTACCCGGTAAGGAGCATGGGGTATCTCAAAGGGGTGAGGGAGATCCTAGGAGGTCCTGTGCAGGCTGTACACAGGTCTCTCTCCACTCAGGAGCTGAAAATCTTCCCTGTCGAAATCCAGGCATGCATACCCTGCAGCAGGTCTCCCCTACCCCAAGGCACCCTGTGCTCCTTATTGTACCTTACTGTGCTGCCTCTCTGTTCAGGAGCTGAAAATCCTCCCTGCTGAAATCTAAGCAGGATTTTCAGCCCTTGAGCAGGAAGACACTCATGTGCAGCCTGCACTGGGCCTCCCGCCCCCCATAGGCACCCAATGTCCTTACCTTACCATGGTGCCTCTCCATTCTGAGGCCGTAAATTCTTCCTGGCTGAAATCCTGCTTCAATTTTAGCCACAGGCCTTTTTCATCCAGCCCCCAGAAATGAGAAAGAACTCTCTTGTCTGTGGCAGCTGGCTGCAAATACCCCATGATGCAAATGCTCCATGCCAAAATCCTGCTTGGATTTCAGCAGAGAGTTTTTTTCAGTCAGCCCGTATAAACCAGAAGGAGTCTTCTTGCCAGGCAGCAGCAGTTTGCAACCTTCCCTGCTGTCTTCCTCATTGATTTTCTAGGGAAACTGGCATAGAAGATTGCAAATGGGATCACATGATCACAGCGTGTAGGCAGCGATTTGTAGGTGCAAATGTTTTGCCAAGAATCCATATTGTAATCGTGTGATCACATGGGTATTACAATGACCATAACTTTGGGCACAAGTCATGAGTCCCTTTGTTCAGCACTGTCATAATTTTGAGAATTGTCCTCAAGTCATTGAGATAACATTGACTAAAAATTATCATTTAAGTCAAAAATGACATACTTTTAAGTAAACTGAGTATGCAGCCCTTCATTTTGGAATGCCATGCACATCCACAGACCATCAGTCTACAATTTCAAACAAGAAGTAACAATTGTTCCAGGATAGCAGTTGCTATGACAGAATCGTAGGGAAAAAATCTTCAAAATGTTGCCCACCCCTATAAATAAATAAATGCTGGATTGTGGTAGTTAACTGAATACAATTTATATTGTGTTATTAACTCAGACATGTCAAACACAAGGCCCGGAGGCCGGATGCGGCCCACGAAGTGGTTTCATGTGACCCGTGAAGCAATCCTGGAAACAGTGAGGGAACGGCCCCTGCTGCCTTGGCCCTGGCCCAGGCCAGCCGGGAGCCAATGTACAATTTTGTGGTGGCCATCTGTGCTGAAATGCATTCAGTCTTAGTGCCACAAGGCCGTCTGGAAACAGCGAGGAATCAGACTCTGCCGTGTCGGCCCCGCCCCCTGGGTGCATGCTGGGGAGGTGTCACCGTTTGTGAGGAATGAAGAAATGGACCATGCCTTGGCACTTGCCCCGGTCCCACCCCCTTCTGCCAGAGACCCTCAGATCTATCCCACTCCTGCCCAGGCCTCCACAGGCACCCTTGATGTGAATGATGTAGAGCTGGCCATGCCCACCAGTAGGCCGCACCCACCCTGGCCACACCCACCTGGCCCCCCTAAGGGCAGCCGCAATGCTGATGCAGCCCTCAATGAATTTGACTTTGACACCCCTGTATTAACTATTAATACCTGTAATACACCTAAAAAAATAAACAGATTTTACATACTGCACAATCTGTAACTCTTTTGTACAAATCAGATGGGGGTATCTACAAACAAGCAATCTGTGTTCTTAATTTCTTAAGATAAATGGCAACTTTGATCAGATAAAAACTAATTTTCTAATCTGCTTGTTTTATTTGATTCTATAGCCTATTACTGGCAAATAAATAATCCCTTTCCCAGAATGTAATATTACATTTCTGTGAGCCAATCTTTCTGCTGATAATCTTACTGAATATTCTGTTACTTGTTTTAAATGTTATTAGATAAGTCAGTGGTGGCAAACCTATGGCACAGGTGCCAGATGCGGCACTCAGAGCCCTCTCTGTGGGCATGCAAGCCGTCACCCCAGTCCTAGGCCTTCAGCTGGGTTTTATAAAACCTTTTAGGCCTCCACTGCCATGTGCAAAAAAATAAAAAGGTTCAATTAATCAATCAATTTCAACTTCTCGCTGGGAAAAAAAAGATCTTGCAAAGTTGGAATTGATTGATTGAACTTTTTAGTCCCACCCAGTCTGCTGTTACCACCACAGCCATGCCCACCCAATGGGCCACACCCAGCCAATGGGCCACACCATCCGGCACCTGACAATGCATAAGTGGGTTTTGGGTTGGAGTTTGGGCACTCGGTCTCTAAAAGGTTCGCCATCACTGAGATAAGTAAACAACTCTGTGATCTATTGGGCCATTCTTGAGAAAAAGGTAATGTAGTCTTATGTGACCAGAATGAAGTCCAAATTTTTTTTAACTTCCATCCAGGGTCTGGTGATCATATAAGAAGAATATATATCATAAATAAACAATTTTAGTGGAAAATGAACTTCAATAATAAGTCAATATTTATTTACATAAACTCAGTGACCACAGTTGGGCAAAAAAGCATTTGGATGGTAGCAACTTCCAACTTTCTGCTGGCTTCCCCACTGACTTTGGCAAGCTGGCAGGAAATCACAATCGTGACCATGGGGACATCGCAGCAACCAAAATTTTGTCAATAAAACTGTCATGGAAATTGCAAATCCACAAGAAAAATGGATCCCAGATTTTTTTATGTATTCTTTAAGTTAGCAGATTTTGGGTACCTTGGTTCAAAAATTGTTATGGGATAATGCACCGTTTGAGCAAACATGAGGAAACAGACAAATCAATAAACATGATAGTTTTAGTAATTGATGGTATATATCTATGTACGCTTAGAGCTTTGGGTAATAAGAAATCTGAAATGTAGTGTTTGCTAATGTCTGTGGACTGTTGAAAAATGTCATGTTTGGAAGCATGCATGAATAATAACTTTAATCTTGCTTGTCTAACCTTAACAAACTGCATGCGGAAATAATGGCACTTGAAAACTATTGATTCCATTGTAGAGCAGCTTACGTGCACAGCCTATGTTGTACAATTTAAAAACATAGTTAGAACTGCCCAAAATTTATACTCGCAACTTTGCTAAGTTTAAATTTGATAATTTTTTGTTAGTTGATTATGTTTTACTTATTGTACTATAGGATCTTTTTCTCAGTAGTAGGTTTAACAATATTGCTACATTCCTCCAATGAAATATCTACACCTATCATATAAAGAAAGTGATTCAATCTATAAGAAATATACTTTTATGGATCTCCGTCCATCCATCCAATTTATCTGGCTGGCCATCTCACAGAATGGTTCTCTAACATCAGTCAAGGCTCTAGTGCAGTGGTTCTCCACCTGTGGGTCGCGACCCCATTTGGGGTCGAACGACCATTTCACGGGGGTCGCCAAACAACGCAGTCCGCCATTTTTTTCTCCTTTTCCTTAGCTGTGCTACGCCATTTTTTTTTCCTTTTCCTTAGCTGTGCTACTCCCTCTTATTCTATTGGCTTTTGAAAGCCAATAGAATAGACTCTCTTGAATAGAGTCTAATTCTATTGGCTTTCAAAAGCCAATAGGAATTGTCCAGGCTGTCTCTGCCCTGCTGAGCCCGCCAAAAGTCCCAGTCTGCAAACGGTGCTGCAAGTTGTCTGCAGCGAAGGCGAGCCGTCTGGAAGTTTCCACCCCTCCCTGCTGAGCAACTACTAAAAATGTAAGTAAAAGAGGGCCAGGGGTGGGAGGTGGGAGGCCGGCGGGCGCAGGGAGGGCAGCTGGCACATGTGGGGCCCGGCAGCTGCCTTACCTCCCTTGGGCTGGGCCAGCTGGTGGCCCAGCCCATGGTCGCTCTGCGTCGTCGCTGCCGCATCTGCTCAGGAACGCCTGGGCCTGCCTGCCGCCGCCCCAAACGGGCGGCAGCGAAGGCAAGGCTAGTGGGGCAGTGGCGGGCGCAGGAAGTTTTTGGCGCGCGTGGGGCCCGGCGGGTGGCTTACTTCACTTGGGCTGGGCCAGCTGGTGGCCCAGCCCGTGGTCGCCCTGTGCCGTCGCTGCCGCAGCCGCCCAGGAACGCCTGGGCCTGCCTGCCGCCGCCCCAAACGGGCGGCGGCCTATGCCTCGGTCGGCGCATGGGGCAGCATCGCGCATGCGCGGTGCTTGACAGATCGGGGGTCGCGACCTAAAAAAGGTTGAGAACCACTGCTCTAGTGTCAAGGCAGACAAATTCAACAGTTAAGGATGGGAGCTACTATCAAGGGGAGGCAGTCACATATTTTCCTTTTCTTCGAATTCTTTATGATGTCTGGAATGTGTATTATTATTATTATTATTATTATTATTATTATTATTATTATTATTATTATTATTACAATCAGTATTAATATTACTCTGTATTTGGTCTTAATACTGCAGCTTGGTGAACTTTTCCAGGTATGGAGATTTCAGGGATTCCTGAAGTTTTCCTACTTACTTTTGTATCAGGAACTGATCGGTGCAAATATTCTCTTACCGGACGGGGGAGTGGGAAGGGACTTCAACACATGGAATACATTCATACCTGCATCCAAAGACATGCAGCTGAACGTGTATCTTCATCTAAGTAGCATGATACATAAACCAAGGTGAGTGAAATAAAAATGCACATTTTGCTTCCACAGCCAGAAGCTGAGCTTTAAAGAACGGGTGCGGATGGCTAGTCCAAGAGGCCAGAGTATCAAGAACAGACAAGTTTCGGTTGGGGATAGAAGATCACCAAGTGCAGACATTACTGCAGAGGGCAGCCCAACAAAAGTGCAAAAGAGTTGGAGCTTCAATGACCGAACGCGCTTCCGGCCTTCACTACGTTTGAAGAGTTCACAGCCTAAGCCAATTCCAGATAGTAAGACTTTTAAAATGTTAACTGTCTTGTTCATTATATTTATGTCCCTCTGTCAATTAAATCTCATCTCATAATGGTGAAGCCGCCAAACATTGGCCCTAGAATAGTAATGTGCCTTTTTGTAAATGAAAGGTACAAACCCCCAGCACGATACCAAGGAACCCACTTTTATGAAACATTTATTACAATAAGAAATTAATATGACACAAATTCGACTTGTTCTTCGTCCCTTTATTACATTTTTAGACATTACACTGTAAACTGCAGGTCTACAAGTCCTTGACTTACAATAGTTTATTTGATGACAGTTCAAAGTTATGACGGCCCTGCAAAAAGTGACCTAGGACCATTTTTCACACTTACAACCATTGCAGCATCCTCATAGTCATGTGATCAAAATTCAGACGCTTGGCAATCGACTCATATTTATGGCAGTTGCAGTCAAGTGATCCCCTTTTGCAGCCATCTGATGAGCAAAGTCAATGGGGGAGCCAGATTCACTTAACAACCGTGTTACTAAACTTAAAAAGTGCAATGATTCACATAACAAATGTGGCAAGAAAGATCATAGAATGGGGCAAAATTCATTTAAAAAATGTCTCATCAGAAACAGACATTTTGAGCTCAGTTGTGGTTGTAAGTTGGGGATGAGCTGTATGCCTTTTCACTACAATCTGTTTCCTTTCCAATGTAATGCTTTCCAGTGCTAAGATCTACCCCCCCCCCGTATTCCTAGGTATATTATTTTCCTGATTTTTTTAAGTTGACCTTCATGCTATTTTCTTCTTCCGCACTTGCTTGTCGATTCCAGACCCAGGACTGCTGCCTTCTCTTATCCTGGTCTCACTTGCTAATGGTTAGCAAGTTTCTACTTTTAGCAAACGGTCATCAGTTACAACTGTTACCTGGTCCTCTTGGTTTCCCTCTGGGTTTTCTGGTGCCCATAATAGTACTTATAGGTGGTCCTCAATGTATGACCTTAATGGAGCTTGTTGTATGTCATGACAATTGTAAAATAGGTCATGCACATGACTTGATTTTGCAACATTTTTTGCAAAGGTCATTAAGCAAACGTAGAGTCTTAACAGCAAATCCATGGTTCACTAGGGGTGTGGTTTTGCTGAAAACCAGAAGTGCTGACTTTTGGCAAAATCACTGTAAAAATGTAGCCACATGACTGGGAGATGTGCCAAACAGCCATATGGGGCCATGCACTGAGCTGCTGAAGTGAGTTCCCATGGCCATGGGGGGGAGGGGGAGGACAACCATTGGACTTTTGCAAGTGGGTCATAAGACCCCTTTTTTAGGTAAGTTGTAACTTCAGAATGGTGTTTAAGAGCCGTTGTGATGCAGTGGTTAGAATGCAGTACCGCAGGCTAATTCTGCTGTCTGCCGACTGCCAGCAGTTTGGCACTTGATTCCCACTAGCTCAAGGTTGACTCAGCCCTCCATCCTTCTGAGGTGGGTAAAATGAGGACTCAGATTGTCGGGGGCAATAGGCTGACTCTGTAAACTGCTTTGAGAGGGCTGTAAAGCACTATGAAGTGGTATATAAGTCTACGTGCTACATATTGCTATTGCAATTCAGTCAAGGACTACCTGTATTGTCATCTCTTTTCTTTAACCTGATGCCATCTTCTCCCTGGCCTCTACACTTCTGTGCAAGGCCCTCCTGCAGCTCCTTTCCAACTGCCAATGCGGACTCTCTTCTACCTTTCTGGGACTACCTCTTCCCTCAGCTGGTCTTGGATTCCCTATGGGCAGAAGAGAAAAAAAACTGTCCACCTTCTCTTCCTGGCCCCCCTTCTTCTCCAGATTCATGCTGCACTTTGCCACTGCGTGCTTTACCATTGCTTTGTGGTTTTGATGCTAGTTATTGTTATTATTGCTGGCTTTGCCTTGTACTTTTGGGGCTATTGCAGCTGGAGTAGTTTATCAGACCCTCTCCCGTCTCTGCCATAAGCACATGCACAAACCACTGCTGAGTTTATGTCACTTCATTTTGGTTTGCTTCTCTTCACTTCCAAAACAGTCCATTCTCAGGAGGTATCAGAGATCCCTTTTTAAAGGGTCTACTCATCCTTACTAGGTGAGTGGGATCTTAAGAGACCAAAGATAAGAGGAAGGATACCTTTCACACTCTTTCCGAAATTAATTGCTCTTCCTAGGATCCCGGAATCCGCTATCTCCACCTCTAATTTTTGCCTTCTCCCCCCAAAATTGCTTTTTGCTCTGCTCTCTGACGCCTTCCTTAGCTTATTAGCTAAGATATGTAGATAATAATAATAATAGCTTAACTTCTAGTTCCATCCTCCTGCCTACGTGTAGCTTTAGTCCCCTGCTTCTCCTGAAAACTAGTTCACCAAAACCACATGTCTGTTTTCAGTTTCCATTTTTTATTTACATCTTCTAGCAATCTCTTTCTCTCCCAGGTGTAATGTTCTTTTCCCATGTGATCTGCTTCCTTTAATATTTCCCAGCTATTTTATTCCTTTTGACTTGGCACAAAAGTTTTAATTCTTTAAGGGTGGGGCTGGGGAAAGAATTGCTGTGCATGTCCAGGCATTCCCTACACAAACTCTTGGGAGTTAGATTTTAAACTGAACAGAAATCCCTTTATTTTTATTTTTGCTTTTTGCTGCAGGTATGTAGTCAATGAATTCTACCATGTTTGTATGTACTTGCACTTGAAGCCATTATAGAGTCTCCTGCTTCCTTGCTCAGGCATCTTTTTTCTAGGTTTAAAACAGCCTTTTTGATTTGCATTGGCAAGAGACTCATGCTTACACTGCTGCCCGCCCAACATCAATGTACTTTCCTCCCAATTCTGAGATAATTTCTTCACTCCTGACAGAATGCAGAGATTTCTGAAATTCTTAGAGAATTATTATGCAGTTTTCTTTGAAGATCCTGTTTGCAATTAGGATTTCTACCCAAAGCACAGTAATTACTTGTATTCACTTGCAAACACACTTTACATAATTGTAGAATTGTACTGGACAACTGTTCTAAGACACTGAAATTTTCAGTGCATATAGCAGAAAGCCAACTTCCGCACAATCAGTTTGAAAT
This sequence comes from Bothrops alternatus, assembly GCA_034064705.1. NCBI lineage: Eukaryota > Metazoa > Chordata > Lepidosauria > Squamata > Viperidae > Bothrops > Bothrops alternatus. The sequence goes on from JARGCV010000033.1 coordinate 2,780,570, forward strand.
CTAAGAAGGCATAGAAGTGTACACATTTATTTGGATTTACTTTCTAAATTCTTATACATCATGATTGCTGTTATCAAAGTTGGCCTCAGTTGAGTGTCTTCAAGAAAGTAAAGCCATAGAGGCAACTGTATAACCTATTTGAAGACCTAGCTAATAGCCTATGAATGGAACAGTTATTACTTGGTCATCGGTGTACATCAGGGGTCTTCAAACATGGCCTTATATGACTTGTGGACTTCAACTCCCAGAATTCCTCAGCCAAACACGCTGGCTGAAGAATTCTGGGAGTTGAAGTCCACAAGTCATAAAAGGGCCAAGTTTGAAGGCCCCTGATGTACATCTTTAGATCAAGGTTTAAGAAAGGGTTTTGTTTCTTTAGTTCTAGGTTTTCTTAGGAGAAATTATGTTTGGGCCTCCAGTCCTATATCATAATCTATCATAGAAAGCTGCACTAGGTGAAATCTCACCTAGAAGCTTCCTCAGGGTTCAATCACATAAAGCCTCTGCATGCTGGAGATAGTTGTGATATTCCCAATGCACAGAAAGCAAAAACTCAGCCTCTTCTGTCATGTGATTATTTCAGATGTTATGAATAATCAGTTGGATGCTGCTTTGACATCTGTATGAAAAAATAAGCCGAAACATCTTTCCAATAAAAAGGAATTTAATTTAAAGTCAAATAACTTCTTCAGAATTATAGCTTATAACAAATATAAAAAGCTCACTTCAAAATCTTTTTAAAAGATTTAAATATGATGAATCATTTGGAATTTTTTATGCTTCATAGTCTACTGTTGTAACAAATCATGAAGAGCTGATTATAAAAATAATCTGTAGAAGTCTACCATCTCCACCTTTTTGTAATAATCAGCTTCTTTCTAAATTGTTTTGAAAGGATTATAAATACATATCACTATTTCTGTTGGCATGGTCTTTTCATTCCTTACTCTAGCTGAATTTTTTTGAAGAAACTGGAATACTTAAATTACACTCTTTCGTAATTATTTCTTTTGAGGCTCTGTCATCCATTATTTTCCAGGACATATTTAAAAACATTGCACAAGAAATTAATTCAGTTGGTGTTGTTAGTTGGCCACATTTTCTATTAAAACATTGGAAAACTAAGATGTGTATTTTTTAGGCTCAAAAGTATTGAAAAGTATGGGATATGGAACTGGCTAAAAAAATAAACACAGCAGCAAAGGATCCTCAAGAGTCTTTTAGAAAAAGATTGCCTTATTCATATTTTGCCTCCATTTCTTTAAACTAGATTAAAAGAATAATTCTTAATTTTAATTTTAATAATTCTCAATTTTAATTTTGTATACTTGGTATTCTGAACAGAAATAACGCATATGGATGTTTGTGTTTTATATTCAATATACTCTCAATGACGTTGGAATTTTACTGTTCTGTTTTGGAAGGTTGTTCTTTAGTATGCTTTTTTTATTTTAGCTCTTTTTTTAAAATGTAAATAAAGAGGAAGCTTAGAGAAACGGATATTTCTAGATGATGGTCCAACACAATCAGATGGATTTCATTCTGTTTGAAACATGATTTGTGGGGCACCTGAAGTGATAGCAGTGATGATGAATGCTTCTTATTAGCTAAAAGTGACATGGTAGATGGACAACATAGTCCTTTAATCTCATCTACTGCAAGATTTCTTTAGTTCTTTAGTTCAAAATACTGGTAAAGGGCTTAAAAAGGAGTATGATTGTGTGTTTCTTTATGTTATGCAGTGTCCTCAGTCTGTTGGGCCCAGTGGGTACATCTAAAATTCTGGATTAACAAGGGCGTCTACTGCTGGGGAAGTGGTTCAGGAAAGTCAATAAAGTGGCCAGGACCACATGACCACCTTTCTTCTTTACATGTAATATATATATTAAAGGATGGGGCTTTGACTGCACCATCACAAGAAAACATTTTGACTTTTGTTTATCCTCCTCCATGCCTCATACACATACACATCACAAATCCATAGAAGTTTAGCTTGTGAGATTCAAAGAAACACAAAGTGCTATAAAAGGTATGAAAGCAAATATATGCAGAATACTTGCATACATGTGTGCATGTATACAGCATAGATAAATTAAAATCACAAATCTTAACCCCCTTTCATACACTTACTAGGCTAAGGCAAAAAAATAAATAGGCCCACAGTAGATCAGCATCCTTGCATTTATTTCTCCTATGCTGGTTTGGGTCTTTCCTCAGTTTCTCAGTTGGCAGTTTGCTGACTTGCTCAGTTTCCAATAAAAATGATATGTTCATCTCTAGGCCTCACCTCTGTTTTCTCAAAAAAGCAAAATATTGTTAAGCAAAGCATTCAGCTACTCTTTCTAATTCCTAAGAATGCCTTTGGAGCATTTTTAAGGGTAGAGTAGAGCAGAGAATTGAGCAAGCACTGAAAATCAGTACTGTATATAAAGCTTCCAAATAAGTAATCTTCCCACCCACCCCATCCTGGTCCATAAGCAAAGCACTTTCACTTATCAATTTTAACCCTATTAGAACAGATTATATTTGCAGCAATTTTGTCTTAAAAGTTGCAGTTTACAATAATTGAACTACACAATATTTATCTTTAAATTCAAATATAAATACTGATTTACAGTGTAAACATACATATAAATGCAGATCTAGGCAACAATTATATATAGGAGTTCGATCCTGACCAGCTCAAAGTTGACTCAGCTGCAACTTCCCCACTCGTATCCGTTATATTTCCCCCTCCCCCCCCCCAGTCTAGGCTCCATTCAGTGCTCATCCTTTCTCCACAGGCTAGACAGGCAACTGTATACTTCGGATTACCACTTCACATTTATGGTGTTTCTTAACTTGGTATACATTACTTATGACAATTGTCAGTTTACAAGATGAAAGTTCTGAACAAGTTTATATCTGTCTTTCACTATTAAGTGAAAAACAGACTATCGGTATATAGACACTTAGCAAGAAGTGATTGGACAGCCATTTGTCTGAAATGGTATAGGGTTTCCTGCCTGAGCAGGGATTGGACTAGATCAGGGGTAGGCAACCTTGGCTCTTTTATGACTCGTGGACTTCAGCTCCCAGAATTCCTGAGCCAGGTGGCTCAGGAAATCTGGGAGTTGAAATCCACGAGTCATAAAAGAGCCAAGATTGCCTACCCCTGGACTAGATGACCTCCAAGGTCCTTCCAACTTTATTATTATTATTAGGCTCGTTCATACAAATGAAACGGCCTATATTATAGGCCAATGATGGTGAACCTTTTAGAGTCTGAGTGCCCAAATTGCAACCCAAAACTCACTTATGCATCATCGAGTGCCAAGTGGGTGTGGCCCTTTGGGTGGACGTGGCCCATTGGGTGGGTGTGGCTGCTGTGGTATCAGCAGACTGGGTGCAACTAAAAAGTTCAATCAATCAATTCCAACTTTGCAAGATCTTTTTTTTTCCCCGCAAGAAGTTGAAATTGATTGATTGATTGAACCTTTTTTTTTTTGCACACGGCGGCGGAGGCCTAAAGCGAAAAGGTTTTATAAAAACCTTTTGGGGGACTTAAATCTGCCGTCGCTCGGCGAATCCTCTGGGTTGGCGCAGGAGTTCATGGCCACCATGGCAACCATGAACCTGACTCAGGTAGTTCAGGGTCCGACTCACGAGAGGGGACACACTCCCGACATGGTATTCCTCTCAGAACAGTTGAGCAATGATCTGAATTTAAGGGGCTTAGATATTTTGCCTATGTCATGGTCAGATCATTCTCTGCTGCGGCTTGTTTTTAAGGCTCCACTCCTCCCCTGCAGGGAGGCGGAACCGATTAGGTGGTTCCGCCCCAGACGTCTGATGGATCCAGAGAGTTTTCAGAGGACGCTTGGGGAAATACCGGACTCTCTCATTCACAGTTCGGCAGAGTCCCTGGTTACGGCCTGGAATATGGCTGCGAAGGGGGCTCTTGACCGGATTGCGCCGCTGCGACCTCTCTGTGGTAGCAGACCCAGGAGATCTCCTTGGTTTACTGAGGAACTCAGGGGGATGAAGCGCCAGAAGAGACGCCTAGAGAAGCGATGGAGGAAAAGTAAATCCGTATCTGACCGAACACTTGTAAGATCTTATATCAAGACTTATCAGGTGGCGCTCAAGGCGGCAAGATGCGCGTATCATTCCGCCTTGATTGCATCTGCGGAATCCCGCCCAGCCGCCCTGTTTAGGGTAACTCGCTCCCTCCTTAATCAGGGGGGGGTTGATGCACCCTTGCAGGGTAGTGCTGAGGACTTTAATAAGTTTTTTGCGGATAAAATCGCCCAGATTCGGATGGACCTTGACTCCAATTGGAATGCAGTATCGGCTGATAATGATTCAGTCGAGATGACAGGGACTCGTCTTGATCCTGTTGTGTGGGAGGAGTTTGACCCGGTGGCACCTGATGAAGTCGACAAGGCCATTGGAGCTGTGAGCTCCGCCACCTGTTTATTGGACCCGTGCCCCTCCTGGCTGGTTTCGGCCAGCAGGGAGGTGACGCGGGGCTGGGTTCAGGAGATTGTCAACGCTTCTTTGAGGGAGGGGTCCTTTCCGGCTCCCTGCAAGGAGGCAATTGTGCGCCCCCTCCTCAAGAAGCCTTCCCTGGACCCAGCTGTTTTAAACAACTACCGTCCTGTCTCCAATCTTCCCTTTATAGGGAAGGTTGTTGAGAAGGTGGTGTCACTCCAGCTCCAGCGGTCCTTGGATGAGGCCGATTATCTGGGCCCTCAACAGTCAGGATTCAGGCTCGGCTACTCCACGGAAACTGCTTTGGTCGCGCTGACGGATGATCTCTGGCGGGCCCGGGATAGGGGATTTTCCACTATCCTGGTGCTACTTGACCTCTCAGCGGCTTTCGATACCATTGACCATGGTATCCTTCTGCACCGACTGGGGGGGTTGGGGGTTGGGGGCACTGTTTTGCAGTGGTTCACCTCCTACCTCACTGGTCGGTCACAGTCGGTGTTGGCGGGGGGTCAGAGGTCGACCCCTAGGTTCCTCCCTTGTGGGGTCCCTCAGGGATCGGTCCTCTCCCCTCTGCTGTTTAATATCTACATGAAACCACTGGGTGAGATCATCCGACAACACGGGGTGAGATATCATCAGTATGCTGATGATACCCAGCTTTACATCTCCACCCCGTGTCATTTCAGTGAAGCAGCGGAAGTGATGTGCCGATGTCTGGAGGCTGTTAGGGTTTGGATGGGTGCCAACAGGCTCAAACTCAACCCCGACAAGACGGAGTGGCTATGGGTTCTGCCTCCCAAAGATAATTCAATCTATCCGTCCATCAGCCTGGGGGGGAGCTTTTGACCCCCTCGGAGAAGGTCCGCAACTTGGGCGTCCTCCTCGATCCACAGCTAAACTTAGAACATCATTTTTCGGCTGTGGCGAGGAGGACATTTGCCCAGGTTCGCCTGGTGCACCAGTTGCGGCCCTATTTGGACCGGGAGTCTCTGCTCACAGTCACTCATGCCCTTATCACCTCGAGGCTCGACTACTGCAATGCTCTCTACTTGGGGCTACCTTTGAAAAACGTTCGGAGACTTCAGGTAATGCAGAATGCAGCCGCGCGAGCAGTGTTGGGCCTGCCCAGAAATGCCCACATCTCAGCATCACTCCGTGAGCTGCATTGGCTGCCTATTGGTCTCCGAACGCAATTCAAAGTGTTGGTTATGACCTATAAAGCCCTACATGGCATCGGACCAGGTTACTTACGAGACCGCCTGCTGCCTCACGAAACCCAGCGACCGGTTAGGGCCCACAGAGTCGGCCTTCTCCAGGTCCCGTCGGCTAGACAGTGTCGCCTGGCGGGGCCTAGGGGAAGGGCCTTTTCTGTTGCGGCCCCGGCCCTCTGGAATCAACTCCCCCCGGAGATCCGTATCGCCCCCACCCTCTCCGCCTTTCGTAAACTACTAAAGACCCATCTCTGCCGGCAGGCCTGGGGCGGTTGAAATCTTGCCCCTAGCCAGTGTATGTCTGTGTGTATGTTTGCTGAATGAATGGTTCTTAATTTAGGGGTTCTTCTTTTTATATATTTATTTTTATAAATGTACTATTTAGTTTGTATTGGATTTCTATTTATGCTGTAAGCCGCCCTGAGTTCCCGGAATAGGGCGGCATAGAAATTTAATAAATAATAATAATAATAATAAAACCCAGCTGAAGGCCTAGGACTGGGGCGACAGCACGCATGCCTACAGAGAGGGCTCTGAGTGCCGCGTCTGGCACCCGTGCCATAGGTTCGCCACCACTGTTATAGGCATTTTGGGCATCCACTAGATTCCATCACAGAAAGGCTTATCTATTGTCACATTGCTCATATTTGTCCTGGAACGAGCCTCCCTTATACACATGGAATCAGCAGCAGGAGAGAAAAACTGGTTTTCCTTTAGAACTTTTTTGCTCTGTAGTCACATCACATGGTACAACATGCTTCCACTCACTTTTTGATGAATAGCTTCCAGAAAACCGGATTACAGAATGGAAAGGGGTTATGTAGGCGGACAATAATCTCTTCTGACTTTTGTTGAAAGCCTTTTACTAAGTGTCTAAATTACCATGTAAATGTAAATTGCACTGCATCCTAGTGAGCACTCTGGCTCTAAGTATTAGTCATGTAGTTACCAAGCTGAGAACTATACTATGGAAGACTAAACAAGAAATCATGGAAGGGACACTCTTATCTGTCTTAGTGGGGCCTTGAAAAGTTACAAACCAGCAAGCAGGAAACAACAATGTAGACCTTTTTATTATATATTTTTAAATAAAAATGCTTTATCAAGGAAGGCAGAATAAGCAAAAGCACAGGAGGAAGGAACTAATTGGGGTAAAAAAATAAAGTACATAGTACATAAATACTTCCTTGATTACTGGTTCTTCAATATAGGTACATGGCAAAGCCTTTTACATTTACCCTGTTTGGGCTATCAAAAAATAAATTAAGTAATAGAAGGCAAGATAAAAATCTAATAAATACATTTTATTTATTTATTTATTCTTTTGTTCTCATCCTGCCTTTATTACTTTATAGTAAATCAAGGTGGTAAATATGCCTAATGCACCTTCCTCTCTTATTTTCCCCAACAACAACCCTATGAGGTAGGTTAGGCTGAGAAAGAGTGACTGGCCCAAAGTCATCCAGTTTCATACTAAAATGTATGTCAAAATGTATGCATGAGTAAGTTCTATATTGCTATGGGTGCACATAAAATAATCTATAGCTTGGTGATAGTCGCATATTATGTTTCAGGATGTAAGCGACAAATGAAAAAGGCAGAGATGAAAAAGCCAGGAAAACTGTGCATTATTCTGAAGGAATGTAATTCAGGAGAGGGGGGGGAAAAATCTTCTGTGAGGTGACCTGAATGAATGGATGGGAATCCATTGAAAAATGTTCGGAGACTTCAGGTAATGCAGAATGCAGCCGCGCGAGCAGTGTTGGGCTTGCCTAGAAATGCCCACATTTCGGCATCACTCCGCGAGCTGCATTGGCTGCCAATTGGTCTCCGAACCCAATTCAAAGTGTTGGTTATGACCTATAAAGCCCTACATGGCATTGGACCAGGTTATTTACGGGACCGTCTGCTGCCCCATGAATCCCAGCGGCTGGTTAGGGCCCACAGAGTGGGCCTTCTCCAGGTCCCGTCAGCCAGACAGTGTCGCCTGGCGGGGCCTAGGGGAAGGGCCTTCTCTGTTGCGGCCCCGGCCCTCTGGAACCAACTTCCCCCGGAGATCCGTGTCGCCCCCACCCTCTTCGCCTTTCGTAGATTGCTTAAAACATACTTTTGCCGGCAGGCCTGGGGCAGCTAACACCTTGCCCCTAGCCAGTGTATGTTTCTGTGTATGTTTGTGGAGTGATTGGTTTCTTTTAGCTCAAGGGTTTTTTATAGATATGTGTTTATTGTAATTTCTATCATGCTGTGAGCCGCCCTGAGTTCTTTGGAATAGGGCGGCATAGAAATTAAATAAATAATAATAAAATAATAATAATAATGAGATGAGATAAAATGAAACGGCAAAAATGTGTCAGCTGTTTGTAGCTCCAAGAATGAATGAGAATGATGACTAATGAATATCTGCTTAGAAAAAGCCCCATTCTGAATGCATGTTTTAAGCTTAACTCTATCTATACCTGCGTACACATAACAAAATAATGAAAAGCATGACTTATTTTATTGATGTCAGATTTTTTTTCTCTTGAGTATACTAGGAAGAAACTGTCAAAATCAGCTTGCAACTTTCCAGTGGTCAGAGTTGATAAAAGTTTAATAATACTAAAAAGGTTTTTTTTTTTGTATGTTTCCTGTTGTCTTACCCTTTTTGACCCTATCCCCTTATTACCTTTATAAAACTCAATAAAAATATTTATATAAAAAAATAATACTAAAAAGGTTTTAGTGGATATAAATCAGGTTGTAGGAAAGAAGGGCACAGCAAGGAAAAAGAATGAAATAGAAATAGAAATAGAAATAGAATAGAATAGAATAGAATAGAATAGAATAGAATAGAATAGAATAGAATAGAATAGAATAGAATAGAATAGAATAGAATGTGTGAAGGACAGACCAACTTTTAATAAATTCAAAAGTACATAGTATTATTCATACAAACAGAAGCATGTACATGGTTAAGGGAAGACATGGAAACTGGGAAAGAGTAGGAGGGGAAAATAGAGTCCTGTATGAAAAAAAATATTAGAATATTGATTAATTTTCTAAAGAATAAATGCAAAATAAAAATAAGAAAGAGGTTATGGAACCTATTTGGAACCATGTGAAAATAACTATGTTAGAAAATGCCACTGAAGTATGTAAAGTTATGCTGCAGAAAGTTTGGAAATGAAACTTGGTGGAATGTTGAAATGGCCTGAAACTGTGGATGAGAAAAAATGCTATACAGGCACCTGACTGCTATAAATGTGAAGACGAGGAAAAAGTGCTATCAATATACCCAAAATGAACGTGCGAAGAATGTAGTCAAAGAATAAAGTATGCTTGGGATTAAAGTAGGCAAAGGAAATGCAGAAGGAAATTGATGTAAATTAAAATTGATTTGATTTAAAAGTAGATGAAGAGTGCTAAAGAGCAAGCATCCAGCAGATGAAAGGAATAAGGTATCACCTCTATAAAAATACAAAATGGTTTGGGTTGAATGGATGCTTGAAGGGCTACATAGAGATTTGTATCGGAATGGTAACTAAAGCCTGAATTAAAACAAATGCTATAAAAGTTAGTATTTAGGATAAAATGAAGGCAAGGAAGTGATAAAGGATGTGAGAATGTTGAAAAAAAACTAGAGCAAGAAGATGAATTTGTGTCTCTTGGTAGAATGTTTACTAAAATTGGGAAAATGTAGAGACTGCTTAAGGCAGGGGTCTTCAAACTAGGCCCTTTTATGACTTGTGGACTTCAACTCCCAGAATTCCTCAGCCAGTGTGCTCGGCTGAGGAATTCTGGGAGTTGAAGTCCACAAGTCATAAAAGGGCCAAGTTTGAAGACCCCTGGCTTAAGGCATGCAAAAGCTGCCAGAAAGGAAGTGGCTAAGTCCTTTGCAAGGAGAAAACATTGGTTTGCAAATAAGAGCGTGCTTCTGCAAATCCCTACGAATAACAGCATGCTCCTATCTGCACATCTGTAACAATGGAAGGAATGATGATTTGTTCACTGACTGAGGACCATCAGGGCCCACTGGATTTATCCCTGCCACGGAGGGCCTTCTGGCCATTGAATGGGAATTACCGATTTTCTGACCTCTTGAATTATCTCTTACCAAGCCTCACTTTCCATCATGTATTGCCATACCACACACACATCCAGATTATATCCATTCATGTTCTTTGAATAAATTGTAAGCAGGAAGCCTACAAATCAGATCAAGTGTGCTTTTTCCTGTCGCTTAATTTATCTTGACAGGTGATTAACTTGGGCAAGTAAGTTTATGCAGTTTAGCATCACAGAGTAGGGAAAAGAAAGGGGCAGAAGCAAAGCAGGGCATGGTTGGGGGGAAAGCCTCTTAAATGTTCCTAATGTACTCAGGCTGTATGCTATTGCCATCCATTCTCACCATCTGTTGCAAAGTCCCTTAGGACAGTGCTCAGTCAGTTTTCCAAAGACAGGATCAGATGAAAGATGGATAGTGAGAAAAGTAGGAACCAACAGATCAGTCTGTTCTTAGGAGGCAAAACCTAGAATCTTTTTCTTCTCCATATTTTTTTTGGGGGGGGGCTGTCTCTCCTCTTTTAAAACTTACAGGGTGATATCACGTCTTGTCTCTGAGATAATCCCTCCCATTTATTTATCTTTTATCCCACTTCTTCATGTGACAGATGGCATTGCCTCTTTTCTCATAATTTCTCTCCTGCCTAAGTGTTTTTTTGTGGTGAGTTACAGGCATTTTGTTTTGACATGTTCTAATCTGAAAAAGTACCAAACAGTGAATGAATAACAGAATAACAAGAGTTGAAAGGGACCTTGGAGGTGCCCTAGTCCAACCCCCACTCACAACTTCTGAAGGCAAGCTGTTCCACTGATTAATTGAACCGTCAGGAAATTTCTCCTTAATTCTAAGTTGGTTCTCTCCTTGATTAGTTTCCATCCATTGCTGCCTTCAGGTGCTTTGGAGAATAGGTTGACCCCCCTCTTCATTGTGGCAATCCCTCAAATATTGGAACACTGCCATCATGTCACCCCTCGTCCTTCTCTTCATTGCACTAGACATATCCAATTCCAGCAACTGTTCTTTATATGTTTTAGCCTCCAGTCCCCTAATCATCTTCGTTGCTCTTCTCTGAACTCTTTCTAGAGTCTCAACATCTTTTCTATTGTGGTGACCAAAACTGGATGCAATATTCCACGTTTGGTCTTACCAAGGCATTACAAAGTGGTACTAAAACTTCATGTGATCTTGATTCTATCCCTCTGATAATGCAGTCTAGAACTGTCTTGGCTTTTTTGGCAGCTGTAAAAAAAAACAAAAGAGGAAAAAAGGGCAAGTTATACTCTTCAAAGTCAAGCAGAAATGCATGCTTAACATATCTATTTTGGCCAAGAAAAGCTCCCTGGCATATCATACATCTATCAATCACTAACCATAGTACAATTCAACAAGCATATCTCTCTGCCAACACCTTTCATTTGGGAACAGGACATCTCAAGCACGCATTTGGCATGTTGTGGCCATGCAATGTTTCACAGAGCAGGGGGACATAAATGCAGCACCTGTCTGCAACTTTTTTACAGAGCAATCTCATATACCATCTGCAGTGGGCTTACAGGGAAATGAAGTTTTAGATCTTAATTAATGCTTGATTAATGCCAACATCTGGTAGCCCTTATAAAGCAAACAGATTGATAAAGTAATATTTCCGTATCTAGAGTGATATTTCTTAACTACCAATAATTTTGAAAGCACAGCATTAGGAAATGAAAGAACATTAATAGTTCCAACTTGTTGCCAAAATTAAACTGCAGAAGATATTACTGAAAATACATAATGCGTACATAAACTAAGTTAGGCAGATTTAATATGTTCACCTGCAGGGAAGCTTTCTCCAACCTTGCAGCCTCCAAATATATTGGATTTCAGGCCTCATAATTCCTAATGACAGCTGAAATCTCATACATCTGGAAAGCACCACATTGGAAAAAGCTATCTCATAAGATACTTTTTATCATGCAGTCCTGACTGTTTCTAGGTATATAATTATAAAAATTGGAGATTTTTTCTGTTAAATATTGGAGAATTTCCTAAATTCTATTCAAGAGATACTTTCCATGTCTTACAAAAGCCCTGTAATTGCTATAAGAAACATTGAACAGAGTTTATAGAAGGAACTCTGACGGTACTAAATCCCAGACATAAGGGTATTCATAGTCATGGAGGTATTGTTAAATACAAAGGGGATAATTCAATGAGCTCAATAGTCTCCATTTTTTGATAGTTTTAGAATTCTCCAGGGTATCTCATAAATACATCTAATCTCGTATTACATAGAAAGCAGCACATCGTAACTTTTGTTTAATGGACGTTTCCAAGTCATAGCAGGGAAAATTTGTGAAAGGCTGCTCATTTGCTAGACAATTAGAGAAAAATATATTTATGAAACTCCAGAAGAGGAATTACATTTCCTTCAGCTGATTCATATTATTGTCACACCAAGTGTTTATCATTGAGACCGGAGAAACAAAATAGCTGTAAGCCGCATTCTCCTCTGAAAGTCCAGGAGTGGTGAGGGCCTAAAAATTGGGTAGCCGTGCTCTATTGCCAGTAAATCAATGCTATCAAGATGCTAGATCCAAATAATTACTTATGTCATTCTCTGGGTTCCAAGGTGGTATGTAAAGGAGGCTGAAAAGAGTGTTACAGGATTTTTCAGAAATCACTTCAATCTCTGCCTTACAAAAGCTGCCAGCTGATTCCCAGGGAGATTATTTCTGCCAGGGTCTTCTTGGCCCTTCAACTCTGTGCTTCTTTGCCATTCAACTATTTCACAGCAGTAATGGTGCTGAGGGTTCGTAGGCAGATCAGAGTGGGGCTATAGAGCTGAAAGAAGTAGCAAATATTCCTTCTGTTTCAGCTTCCCTGCCAATCACGACAAGCAATCCTGCTTCCCAGGAAAGGCTACAAAAACAAAAGACAGCTGAAACACAACCATAACAGTTCTGATTCAGTAAACTACTAGGAGTAAATTGGGAGCTCATATATTCCCTTCCAATTGTGCCCATTGTTGCGGAATGGAAATTCACACTAAGCTGAATTTAGCAGTGCCATTAAGCTTGATTATGACCAACTAGGATTCTGCCTTAATCACCTCTGACTTTGGCTGTTTCTGTAACATTGTTTAAATGTGTACAATATTTATAATTTGTGCTAAGAATATAGGCTATGCTGTTATTTTCAGCCTGGAATGCTTGATTTAAAAAAAAAACAACACACTACATTCAAACACGTGACAAAGCTCAATTCTTAAAAAAAAATAATACAAATCATGATTCAAAAAGTAGGTTTCAAAGTATTACAAAAGTACATGTATATACTGTACGTGCATATGGACCCCAATGAGCAGGGTTACCCTTGGTTATTAATGTTCTTGCAGTCGTGTCTCTTCTTAGCTCCCAGGCTTCCTGTTCCTTCTCAGGGTACATTTTTAGATTTTAGATTTTTAAACCTTTAACATTTTAAAACCTTAATCAGGATACTGGCTGGCTACAAAAGCAAAGTCTTCTTTTAAGGCATCACCCATTTGTATGCCTACATAATACATATGCATCTTAGAAAGTAAACACACTGGAGGACAGCAACCCAGTGGTTTGTTTGGAAGGGTATTTAGTGCCCAGTAATGAAGACAAAGATAGACAAAAGCTAAACTTTTCAGAGGATGAAATTCTTTTGAATCATACAGTCCATGAAATTTGACAATTGAACAATGTGACTGGATTTTCTGTGTCCCTACTATGGCCAAAACACTAATAGTGCAGCACTGGAAAGATAAGTGTATAGCTTCATTTATTCAATGGATTGAAGACTCAGTTGCACTTGCCACCTATGAAAGGATTGCCTATAGACATAGATTTTATATAGACAAGTATAATGAAATACGGGAGTCATTTATACAGAATACAGTAGGCTAAAAAAAAGATGGTCATATAAACATCTTAGAAATATATATGTATTTGAATAATATTTGCATTAGACAAATACACATTGTCACTGTTCTTGTTATAATGACATATATTTTTCACATTTTTTTCACCTTTTGTTAAAGCACTTTTTGTGTGGGGGTTTTTAATCTCTCTTTTTTGTGTGTGTGTTATTGTTAAGAAGCAATAAAAATATGTTTTAAAAAGACAAAGGTAACCTTAGGCAGTAAAGAGCTTCCCGAAGGATGAAGCAGTTCCTAGTGAAGAACCTCATCCATATTCTGGCAAACAGTTTTTTCCATGAGTGGCCTTGCCCCATTGTGGCAATCACTGTATGAATAGACTAATCTCTCTCATAGTATCACAGCCAGTTTGTTTTAATTGCCTGTAAGCATTTTCTCAAAATTCCAAATGTGCCTGCTGGCCTGAAAAGCTGTTTAATTATGCAATACTGTAGTTATGCAGCAAAACATCACAGGGATTCAAAATTTCAGCTTTGTTTTGTGCAAAGAGGACCTTTTTGATTAAGGTCTCTCTCTTTTCTAACAGCTTTTAATGGCTTTTTTTTCTTCACTAGAACAGAATGGTGAGGCTTTAAAGATTTGTTTATGGATAAGATATGAGGAGAAAAAAGTGTTGTTATTTTTAGAGAAAGGGATAAACTATGATATTATAATTCAGAGGAGATGAAGAGAAGATAAATTAATTTGTGGGACATCATTTGAAGGGATTAAATATTAATATTTTCAATTTGTTTTTTTCTAGTAGCTCTTAATGGATTTTTTTATTAAGTTTGAGGAGATTTTAAAGATTTATTTATAGGTACAAAATATTACCTGGGAATAAAGTTTTAGATAAAATGACAAAGTGTTGTGTAGAATACAAGAAAGAATTATGAATGACTTGTTTAAAAGATGGATGGATGGATGGATGGATGGATGGATGGATGGATGGATGGATGGATGGATGGATATTTCTGGTAGTTCTTAATGGACTTTTGCTGATTAAAATTGAAAGATGGGGTTTTACTGACATTAGATAAAAAATGAGATTATAGGATGAAGAGAGTTTTGGTTGCAATATTAGAGAATGTATTAAGTTTATAAACGTTTATACTTGTCTTGATTAAAGGAAAGTTATTTTTTTTCTTTTTCTTTTGATATATTTCCCCTTCCCCCCCTTTTCCCTTTTGCACTTTCCATTTTTATTGTTTATATTCTTTTTTGTATTAATTTCTTATCTGTAATTTTAAACTTCAATAAAAATGATTTTAAAAAATCTCAGCCTTGCACACACACACACACACACACACACACACACACAATTTGTTTTCTGAGGTTTTCGCGGGTGTTTGTATGTAGGTCTTTGCTTCTTCGGGTTTTCTCCCACGTAGAATTTGAAGTGTCTTGGCGACGTTTCGACGAAGTCTCATTCGTCATCTTCAGGCTGGTGCTTTTGGCTTCTGCTTCTAGGAGCAATGTGTGGTCATAACTGTTTCTTCCTTTTAACTGCCAGTGGGGGTTTGAACTGATTGGCTGGGAGCTTGGCTATGTTCTGATTGGGTGGAGGTGTGTTCTGATTGGTTAGGGGCTTGGCTGTGCTCTGATTGGCTGGGGGGTTGGCTGTGCTCTGATTGGATGGGGGAGTGTTCTGTTTGGGTGGGGGCTTTGTTGTGCTGGAGGGGTTCAAAGTGGCCAATGATGCAGCTGTGGTCTGGCTCCTGGTCTGTGGTCGTGCCTCATCATCGGTGTGGGTTTGGGTTTGCTTTTTGCGTGGATGTGTGGTGGTGGCATCCTGTGTGGTTCTGGTGTCATTCTTTGTGTTAAGGATTCGTTTGTCAATAAGGGCGGGTTTCCAAATGGCTGGTAGGCGGGAGGTATCATCTCGTTTGTTCATGCTGTGAGGGCGTTTTTCTATCTCGATGGCTTCTCTGATTATTCTGTTATTAAAGTGTTCAGTTTTGGCAATAGTTCTGGTCTTTTTGAAATAAAATATATATATAAATATATATATATAAGTGACATTTGTTACATGAAAATATCTGTAATATATGAGTGGTAGGGAAATTGGTGGGGAAAATGGTTGCATTGTAATTCCAGAAGGTCCTGGATGAAATGGATTATGTGGACCCATTCCAGTCAGGTTTCAGGCCATGGGACAGAAACAGCATCTCTTGAGAGAAATGGGCAGTTTAGAAACATGAGAGAGAGAGAGAGAGAGAGAGAGAGAGAGAGAGAGAGAGAGAGAGAGAGAGAGAGAGAGAGAGAGAGAGAGAGAGAGAGAGAGAGAGAGAGAGAGAGAGAGATTAGAGAGAGGGGGGGAGGAAGGAAGGAAGGAAGGAAGTTAAGTAAGGAAGTTGCACTTGTGGATATCTTTGATGAAAGCAGGATGGGGGTAGTGTATTCATCTTTGATCTCCTTGACTGCTCAGCAGCTATCCTTTTGAGCCGACTAAGGGGTTTGGGGCTGGGTGGGCCAATATTGCCCTGGCTCAATCACTTTTTCCAAGGGCCGGTCCCAATTGGTGTTGTTAGGGAGCGAGCAGTCCAGCCCATGGCCACTCCTTTGGGGAGTACCACAGGGCTCGCACTCTCTGTTCCTTTTTAACATCTGCATGAAACTGCTGGCCAAGATCGTCCAACACCATAGGATGAAGTATCAGCATATTGATGATACACAGCTTTAGACCTCCATCCCCCGTGATCCAGCCTCAGTGCCTGGAGGTTATAGGGCTCCGGATGGGTGACAACAGGCTTCAGCTGAATCCTGGCAAGACAGAGTAGCTGTGGGTGCAAAGAACCTCAGGATCCAGTTTATCATCTTTAGTTCTGGATGGGGTTGCACTACCCCAAACAAACCCGGTATGCAACCTGTGGGTTCTCCCGCACTCGTGATTACTGCCTAAGAGCAGGTGGCAGTCATGGCTAGGAGGACCCTTGTGCAATTTTATTTTGTCTGCCATTTGCACTCTCAATGGATTGTAAGGACCTGTACATAGTCACTTATGCCCTTTTATTTCTCGGTTGGATTATTGTAATGTGCTCTACATGGGCCTACCCTTAAAGAGCATTCACAAATTGTAGCTGGTATAAAATGCAGCAGTTCCTGTAACACCATTGTTGTGCAAGCTGCATTGGTTATCAATTTGCTTCTGGGTCCAATTCAAGATGTTATTACTTTTAAAAGTCCTATATAGCAGGGCTTTTCAACATTTTCACCGATTGTATATATTCAAATACCATCAGTCACTTAGCAAAAATTTGATGACCAAAAAAAAAAGGAAAAAAGTGATAAAATACTGGTAGTCCTCGACTTACAACAGTTTGCTTAGTGACTATTCAAAGTTACAATGGCACTGAAAAAAGTGATTTATGATCATTTTTCATACTTATGATCGTTGCAACATCCCCAGGGTCATGTGATTTACATTTGGATGCTTGGCAACTGATTCATATTTATGATGGTCACAGTGTCCCAGGGTCATGTAATACCCTTTTGCAACCTTTTGACAAGCAAAGTCAATGGCTGGGGGGGCGTGGCCAGTTCAATGTCACTCAGATTGGGGGGCAGGCGGGGCTGTGGGGGTGATCCGGGGGTCTCCAGTGGAAGGGGTGGGATTGGGGTGGGCATCGGGGCATGATCCACCAAAGGAGCCTCTTGGGCTGCGTGGGGGACTCTTAGATGGCGGCGCAGGCTGCCCAGAGCCCTGAGCAACAGAGGGCAAGTGCCTAGCCCGGCCCTCAAGCTCCCAGGGCACCAGGACCCCACAGCCCAACAGTCCAGCCTCACTTGCCCAAGGGGGACCTGGCTGCGCTTACCTCCTCGAAGCTGCTGCTGCTGTGCTCACTCTCCTTGGCCAGGTTGCTCATGGTGAGTGCAGGAGGGCAAAGTGCATGGGTCAGAAGGAGACCAACTCCCTCTTCATGTGAGGAGACCCAGCTTTGTAACCAAAGCATCCTCAGGGATAGGATGGGAGACCACCAGGAGAGGCCAGGAGGAGGGGGCAAGGGGATGGCAAAAGGGCTGCTGGTGGCCAAGTAGTAAGGCAGAACTTCCCTCAGACCCTCCCTCCCTCTCTTTCCAATCTCCCACCTTCCTTCCTTCCTCTCTCCTTCCCTGCCTGCTTTTCATTTCCATCTCCTTCCTTCCTTCCTGTTTCCCTCCCTCCATCCTTCCCTACCTCCCTTTTTCTTATTCCCATCTCCTTCCTTCCCTTCCTTCCTGTTTCCCTCCCTGTATCCTTCCCTGCCTCCCTATTTCTCATTCCTATCTCCTCCCTTCCTTCCCTTCCTTTCTGTTTCCCTCCCTCCTTCTCTGCCTCCCTTTCTCATTCCCACCTCCTTCCTTCCTCCCTCCGTGCCTCACCTCCAGCCGATGGTGCCTTTTTTCATTCCTCGTGGAGGGTGACCCCTCCCATCTGTGTTTCTCCTGTTTTTCACTGCCACTTGTGTGCGCGCTTGGCACGGATGGTTGCCACAAAGTTTTAGATCGGCTCCCAGCCAGCCTGTTTCATCTCCTTTCCTCTTTCCCCCCTCCTTCTTCTTTTCCCTTCGGTGCAGCTCCAGCTGACTCCTCCTCCCAAGGCTGCATCTTTTTTCTCTCTCCCTCTCCCGCCAAAACTGCCTCTTTTTATAGCCTCTCCTGTCTCCGCCTTCCTCCTCCTTTCTCTTCTGGGTGAGTCAGAAGTGCCTATCCTGAGGCCTTTGTCTCACCCCAGCAGCTCTGCAGCTCCTGAGGACTCTCTCATGGCAAGTCCTGCGCTGCGCTGCTTTAGCTCGTTCCCTCCCCCGCTACACTTGGCAGGGTCATGTACCACCTGCCAGATGCCAATATACCACCGGTATATAGCATGGGTCCTGGGTATCTGAGGAGCAATTTCATCCCAATGGAACTAACCTGCCCCAGTTGAACCAGGTCTGCTACAGAACCTATCTGCTAAGGAATTTCAGCAGACAGGGTCAAGAAGAAAAGCCTTTTCCACTGTGGTTCCGACCCTGCCCTGTGGAACATTCTGCATTGTAGGTGAAAACTGTCCCTATCCTTTTGGCCTTCTCGAAGATTATTAGAACTTTCTCCAGTGCTCACTGCTGGAGGTAGTTGATGGGGTAAGACCTCATGCCTGGATTGTCCCTGCAACCAGTGGTGGGATTCAAATATGTGAACAACCAGTTCTCTGTGTGGATGCCACTTCCGGAAGACCATTCTGGGCCTGGGCAACAAAAAATTAGCTACCAGTTCGGCTGAAGTGGGGCGAACTGGCTGAATCCCATCACTGCCTGCAACCATATTGTTTGTAAAGAAACACTTTCATATTACATTGGTTCAGTTTCCCTTGCTGTATTTCCTATTCAACTGATGCAGTTATTAACTTCATAATATAGAATTGCATTCTATAGCTGTGCATACTGTTTATGTAAAAAATTTTCTCTTGAAGCTGATGCCAGTCTTGGTGCTGATGACATATATGATGAAAGAGGATGTCAGTGTGATGTATCAGTAGAAGATCTAACCCCAGCACTTAGAACAGTTATCCGAGCTATCAGGTAAGAAAAATGTACACTTAAGACATACTTTTATTGATCTCATTATTATTATTATTATTATTATTATTATTATTATTATTATTATTATTATTATTATTTATTCGATTTCTATGCCGCCCTATTCCGGAGAACTCAGGGCGGCTCACAACACAGTAGAAATCAACATATAAAAATACATGTAAATATAAAACCTCTTAATTTTAAAAAAAAAACCAATCATTCAGCATACACACAGACATACACTGGCTTGGGGCAAGATGTTAACTACCCCAGGCCTGCCGGCAGAGGTGTGTTTTGAGTAATTTACGAAAGGCGGAGAGGGTGGGGGCGACACGGATCTCCGGGGGAAGTTGGTTCCAGAAGGCTGGGGCCGCAACAGAGAAGGCTCTTCCCCTAGGCCCCGCCAGGCGACACTTTCTGGCTGACGGGACCTGGAGAAGGCCGACTCTGTGGGCCCTAACTGGCCGCTGGGATTCATGGGGCAGCAGACGGTCCCGTAAGTAACCTGGTCCGATGCCATGTAGGGCTTTATAGGTCATAACCAACACTTTGAATTGGGTTCGGAGACCAATTGGCAGCCAATACAGCTCGCGGAGTGATGCCGAAATGTGGGCATTTCTGGGCAAGCCCAACACTGCTCGCGCGGCTGCATTCTGCATTACCTGAAGTCTCCGAACGTTTTTCAAAGGTAGCCCCATGTAGAGAGCATTGCAGTAGTCGAGCCTCGAGGTGATAAGGGCATGAGTGACTGTGAGAAGAGACTCCCGGTCCAAATAGGGCCGCAACTGGTGCACCAGGCGAACCTGGGCAAATGTCCTCCTTGCCACAGCCGAAAAATGATGTTCCAAATTTAGCTGTGGATCGAGGAGGACGCCCAAGTTGCGGACCTTCTCCAAGGGGGTCAAAAGCTCCCCCCCCAGGCTGATGGACGGATAGATTGAATTATCCTTGGGAGGCAGAACCCATAGCCACTCCGTCTTGTCGGGGTTGAGCTTGAGCCTGTTGGCACCCATCCAAACCCTAACAGCCTCCAGACATTGGCACATCACTTCCGCTGCTTCACTGAAATGACACGGGGTGGAGATGTAAAGCTGGGTATCATCAGCATACTGATGATATCTCACCCCGTGTTGTCGGATGATCTCACCCAGCGGTTTCATGTAGATATTAAACAGCAGAGGGGAGAGGACCGATCCCTGAGGGACCCCACAAGGGAGGAACCTAGAGGTCGACCTCTGACCCCCCGCCAACACCGACTGCGACCGACCAGTGAGGTAGGAGGTGAACCACTGCAAAACAGTGCCTCCAACCCCCAACCCCTCCAGTCGATGCAGAAGGATACCATGGTCAATGGTATCGAAAGCCGCTGAGAGGTCAAGTAGCACCAGGATAGTGGAAAATCCCTTATCCCAGGCCCGCCAGAGATCATCCGTCAGCGCGACCAAAGCAGTTTCCGTGGAGTAGCCGAGCCTGAATCCTGACTGTTGAGGGCCCAGATAATCAGCCTCATCCAAGGACCGTTGGAGCTGGAGTGACACCACCTTCTCAACAACCTTCCCTATAAAGGGAAGATTGGAGACAGGACGGTAGTTGTTTAATACAGCTGGGTCCAGGGAAGGCTTCTTGAGGAGGGGGTGCACAATTGCCTCCTTGCAGGGAGCCGGAAAGGACCCCTCCCTCAAAGAAGCGTTGACAATCTCCTGAACCCAGCCCCGCGTCACCTCCCTGCTGGCTGAAACCAGCCAGGAGGGGCACGGGTCCAATAAACAGGTGGCGGAACTCACAGCTCCAATGGCCTTGTCCACTTCATCGGGTGCCACAGGGCATGGTCTAACACAGGGGTGTCAAACTCAATTTCATTGTGGGTCGCATCAGCATTGCGGTTGCCCTCGGGCCAGGTGGGTGTGGCCAGGGTGGGTGCGGCCTACTGGGTGGGCATGGCCAGCTCTACATCATTCGCGTCAAGGATGCCTGTGGGGGCCTGGGCAGGAGTGGGACAGATCTGAGGGTCTCTGGCAGAAGGGGGTGGGACCAGAGCAAGTGCCAAGGCATGGTCCATGTCTTCATTCCTCACAAAGGGTAACACCTCCCCAGCATGCACCCAGGGGGCGGGGCCAACGCAGCAGGGGCTGATTCCTCGCTGTTTCCAGATCTGGGCACTTTTCAGCTTCCCAGGCCACATCCAGCCTGCAGGATACAGGTAGTCCTAAGCTTACAATCATTCATTTAGCAACCATTTGAAGTTGCAACAACACTGAAAACAAATGACTTACAACCGGTGCTCTCCTAGCTTCCCTTGCATTCATCTGATTGAATGATTTAATATTTATAATGAGTAAGAATAAACGTTTTTAGATCTCTACATGGTTTTTCTCTCATGCTATAGACTGCATTTGCTCTTCAAGGTAAGAATGTTCATAGAAAAATTCATTAGGTTAATTGGGAAGGTCACACCAACTATTTGGAGGGTTTACATAGGCATATTAATCATCAAAGCAATTACAGATGTTAATATCTCAAGTACTTTTTGCATGGTTGTCAATCGAAGAAGAATTATTATTATTATTATTTATTATTTATTTGGACTTATATGCCGCTCCTCTCCGAAGACTCGGAGCGGCTTACAACATATATATAACATCGATAACAATCTAAGTCCAAATCAGAGAAAAAAATATTTAAAAAAATAAAATAAAAAACCCCCACACATACATCATTCAAGCAACAATCCACAATCATCCCCAGGCCTGCCGGCAAAGATAGGTTTTAAGATTCTTTCGGAAGGCCGGGAGGGTGGGAGAAGCGCGGACTTCCAGGGGCAGTAGGTTCCAGAGGGTGGGCGCCACAACAGAGAAGGCCCTCCCCCTAGGACCTGCCAGATGACATTGTTTCGCTGACGGGACCCGGAGGAGGCTGACCCTATGCGCTCTCACCGGTCGTAGGGAAGTATGTGGCAGAAGATGGTCCCGTAAGTATCCTGGTCCAGTGCCATGAAGGGGAGGAACCTTGTCGAGGAACCTTGTCTCTCTTTCATGAGTAGAACAAGAATTTACCCAATCTATTTGGGGATAGTTGAAATCCCCCATTATGACTACCCTATTTCTTTTTGAGGCCTCCTTAAATTCATTTTCCAAATAGCAGTCTGCCTCTGGAGTTTGGTTGGGAGGGCGATAGCAGATCCCTAACGTCAGATTAGTTTCCTGTCCTGGGATTTTTATCCACAATGTTTCTGTGGGTGAGTTTGAATTTTCTTGAATTTCAAGTTCATGAGATTCTAACTCCTCATGTATGTACAAGGCCACACCACCACCATTTCTCCCTCTCCTGTCCATTCTATACAATTTGTAACCTGGAATCCTTGTGTCCCATTGGTTTCATCTGTCCACCAGGTTTCTGTTATGCCGATAATATCAATATTATTTTCCTTCACCAAGCATTCCAATTCCCCTATTTTTGCTCGAATGCTTCTAGCATTCGTGTACAGACATTTATATGTAATTTTCTGGTGCACTTTCAACTTTGACTGTAGATTTTGACTGTAGAATTTGATTGTAGAATTTATAGATGGTCTACCATCTTGTTCAGCGTATACGGTATTATGAATGTAACCCCATTAGAATGAATTATTGTCAGCATTTTAAATGCATAAAAGATATATGAATTACTGATCTGGGATAATATTCCTTCTATAGAATCATGAAATTTCATGTTGCCAAAAGGAAGTTTAAAGAAACTTTACGTCCCTATGATGTCAAAGATGTCATTGAACAGTATTCAGCAGGACACCTGGATATGCTATACAGAATTAAAAGTCTTCAATCTCGGTAAGGGGAGAAAAAGTCCTGTTATAAAAGAATCTCATCGTATACATAATCTGAGTTATACAATTCAAGACACTTAATTTTTTTGTGGTAGTTATATTTCTTCTGTTTTTTTCATATTTCATTTTCATTTTTCATATGGTAGTCATATTTTATTCTCTTTATGTCCAGGATATGAGATCCCTAACATCCTGTTTCAACTTCTTCCCTCAAGATGATGCTATAGGGCATTGCACGCCAAAACAACCAGGCACAAATACAGTTTTTTCTCCATGCCATCACTCTGCTAAACAGCTAATTCCCACAATACTGTCTTATGCCCTGGGATGCCAAACCATTTAGTAGGGGCTGTATTACTATTACTATTATCCTTCTCATCTTTCCTATTACCTATTTCCTTAGCTTCTTATGACTATAACTTTGTTGTTTGTATCTCATGCTTTTATTTAGTATCCTATTATGATTTATGTTGATTATTTAGTATCCTATGACTATCACTGAGTGCTGTATCTTATGATTTATGATTATACTTTATGATTATGATCATGATTTATCACGTTGCTTGTATGTACACTGAGAGCTTATGCACCAGAGACAAATTCCTTATGCGTCCAATCACAATTGGTCAATAAAGAATTCTATTCTATTCTATTCTATTCTATTCTATTCTATTCTATTCCATTCCATTCCATTCCATTCCATTCCACTCCACTCCACTTTCCACTCCACTCCATTCTTTTTCCTTGCTGTAACCTTCTTTCCTACAACCTGATTTATATCCACTAAAACTTTTTTAGTATTATTAAACTTTATCAACTCTGACCATTGGAAAGTTGCAAGCTGATTTTGACAGTTTCTTCCTATTATACTCAAAGAGAAAAATCTGACATCAACAATTCATCTGTAACAGAGTATTGTATATGGCAGAAACAAACACATTTGTTAGTCTTGATCACATTTCATTAAACTATTTAAATTACATACATACATTTAGAAATGATCACAATGGAAAGTATTAAAATAGTCATGTTAATGTCTGCCCTCAATAAAAATCTAAGTATATGTTTGCCCAATAATTAAAAATATATTTTACTTAGGCCCCAAATTATTGCCTTTTGAAGCCTTTTATGCATATTTCTATATCTAATTATCTTGCAGGGTTGATCAGATTCTTGGAAGGGGACAAATTACCACTGATAAAAAAAGTCGAGAGAAAAATACTGTAGAGAATGAGACAACTGATGACCTTAGCATGTTAGGGCGCGTAGTCAAGGTGGAAAAACAGGTAAAGAGCATGAGGCTTCTTTAGGTTACTGAACAACAATTTCAGGAATAAAATTCATTGTTAATATTTGCTAGCTAATTTCCATTATTTCATGTAATAATACGACTACAAAATTATGTTATTGAACTCAAAAATGTCCATGGTATTTTGCACAATTTTATCACTGTACTATTATTATGGAATATGCAGAGAATATGCATGCAATTTATATCCTACGTGATTCATAGAGACATCTCATGAATTTGCATGATTTTTAGTATAATTTATTAGGGGTCAATTGGAATGAATGACAACTTGAACCATGTGTTTTTCATTAAAATTACCGTTTGTAAAAAAATGTAATGATTGAACAAAATTCAGTTTTTTTCTTTGCCATATATTATTTTGTAATTAAAGATTTTATATATATAGTTGTATAGAGCAATATCATACATGATGAAATATGTACTGTAGGTTATAAACGTTATTTTAATGAAATGACATGAATCTTAGTTTATGAACATCAATGATCCTAAATATTTTTTTTCTTCTATCTCTAGGTACAATCCATTGAATCAAAATTAGATTCATTACTAGACATTTATCAGCAGGTTTTGAAGAAAGGATCTGTGTCTGCACTGACTTTAGCTTCGTTTCAAATGCCGCCTTTTGAATGTGATCAAACTTCTGGTTATCAGAGTCCTGTAGATAGTAAAGATTTGTCTAATTCTGCTCAGACTAGTGGATCTGTTTCCAGATCAGCCAGTGTCAACATGCCATGTGGCCTACAGCTTATATTGACACCAAATGAACTCAACACTCAAGCTTACTATGCCTTTAGTCCAATTATGCATAGTCAAGCCACACAGGTGCCAAGCGATGGATCTGTAACTCTGTCCACTAATAATGCACTAAACCAAATAAACCAGACATCTAAACCAACAGCACCCACTACATTACAGATACCCCCCTTTTCATCAGTAAAGCATATCAATAGGCTGGAGCCTATTAATTTTATTCCTGTTAACACACAGGAAAATACTCCTGATGTCACCACTTGCCTTGTTGCTTCAAAGGATAATGGACAAAGTGCACAGTCCAGCATGACAAAGGATCTTTCATGGAGAAAAAGCCTTGATACAGAGAGTGAACCTCTAGTCTCTGTGAAACCAATAGTCCAAATGGATATAGAAAAATCACTGTCGGTACAAAACCTTATCCAGTCAACAGCTGAAGAACTGAATCTACAGATTTCTGGAAGTGATACCAGTAGTTCAAGAAGTAGCCAAGAACTGTATAGCAAATGGAGGGAATCAAAATTATTTATAACCGATGAAGATTTGGAAACAGAGAGAGAAAATGAAACTTTTGAAGCCATTACCCACCCATTAGTGGAAACAACTCTCTCTACTGACTCTCTAAGGACTGGAATGTCAAGATCATCTCAAAGTATTTGCAAGCCAGGAGACAGCACAGATGTTCTCAGCCTTCCTCATGTCAAACTTAAATAACATTTTGTTGGTTTTGTTCAAAGCTAAGTAATCCTTTCAGTCATACATATCAAGGCATGGACATTTTGAAAACCCTTTAATTATTTTTTATAAAATAAATTAGTCCAGAAGAAAGGCACTTGTATGAGTCCATATATTTTAGTTGCATGTAAATGCATGTGTAGATGATGGAAAATATTCTAATTTATACCTACAGTACATTGGCATTTTCATTTAGTACAGCAGGTATAAATGAGTTACCAACAAAGTTAATGTTAGTTTTATTAAACATTTGGAAACCATTGAGTTTCTACAGCTCATAAGTAAATTTCAGATAATAGGAAAGTAATTTTGCCACTGGTTAAAAGCTATTTATTACCTGAATTACATTATATCTATGTTTACAAGGGGGAGGGAGGGAGTACTATTTGCAGCTGCTAGTAAGAAAAACCCACAGTATGAGATTAGAAATGGCTGCTAGTTGCAAGATAAAATTACTCAGCTATTTTAGAAGAATTTTGATTTCTATATTCATTTGATGATGTAGGTACAAGATTGAATCAAAATATTTTGCACAGCACTTTTTTAGTTTTTTGTGACTGAATTATTATTATTACTGCTACTACTCCTTCTTTACCTTCTCCTTCTATGAACTGTTCAA
This sequence comes from Bothrops alternatus, assembly GCA_034064705.1. Taxonomy (NCBI): domain Eukaryota; kingdom Metazoa; phylum Chordata; class Lepidosauria; order Squamata; family Viperidae; genus Bothrops; species Bothrops alternatus. Next base: position 2,806,994 of record JARGCV010000033.1, read on the forward strand.
AATTCCAGATCATAATTGTTGGTCTTCAGTGTGAAATTTTCTCTCTAACTTTCTAAATTCATAGATGATCTTGTGGATCTAAACTATATGCCAGAAATTCTGCAAGAAATAGATGTAATACAATGTAATTATTATTTAAATTATTTTCTGTGGCTGAATGATAGCACAATGAAGTTAGCAAAAAAGAGAAAGTAATGGATGAAATGGGGAGATAGAAGAAAAATGGTACGTAAGAAAGGAAATAGTAATTATAATACAATTATAATTGTTATACAGCAAGATTAGATAAATAATAATTTGTTTAAAAATTAACGTGCAGGATCAAGTGAGGCCTAAAGAACATAGAAAAGGAATTTAAAACCTTATAAACTGAAGACTGTTTATCTGTCCCCTCATAAAAAAAAAGTCTAATAATCCAACTGATCTGATGGTGCTGAACATTACCTGTCAGGTATGTATTGACAAGAGCTGAAAGTCTGGTCTGTTTTTAGTAGAAGGAACTAAAAACTAGTGCCTCCTCCTAATATATTTCTAGGAATATTCTCTTCCCAAATCCAATCCATACTACTCTGATACTGGCAGAAGATTTTTGTTCTTCTTCCAGACTCTCCTTTTTACTCCTGATAATACAAGGAGACAATACTAAACAAAATTACAATTTCATAGCTCTGTTTTGCCACTGAATTATTTTAAGAGCCTAATGCTGTTTTAATTGCTCTTCTTACTGATAAGCCAAATTTGCTATTGTATTCATTATTGATGTTCACACACCCCCAAAGTACATCATGAGCAACGTGTCTTCTGCTTGATATTCTCTCGATTCCAGAGGCATTCCACAAACTGAAAAGTGCTACTACCGGTAGCTCAGTGTCTTGAGTCAGTCCTGCTCTGAAAGTGAAGTTATACATCAAAATATCACAAGAGTCTTAATCATGATTAAATGCTGCAGATTGTGCTACAAATTAAATTGTTTACTCCATTAATTTCTGCCTCTTTTTATATAGATAAATTGTCTGGATGTTAATCTTATTCTGTGAAAGTACTCATAAATTGTAAAGTGTTTGTACTATTTCCTTCATATAAAGATGATGAATGCTATTCGAGTTTTGGTTTGGTCAAAGCTCATATGATAATTTCCAGGGGAAGGTCTTGAAGCACATGGCCAGTCTTTTAATTTCTCACAGAATATTTTATTTTATAATTTCAGTCTTGAAAGTTGATGTTGGCAGCATATTTGGCAACATTTATAATAGAAACAGTTAATGCCTCTGAACTAAGCTGCTCTTTTTCAGTTGACTCTGTCTACTCTAGCTGGCAAACCAAATGAAAGAGGGGTATTGGCGAATTCTATACAAATAGTCCTTGACTTACAATTTCCGTTGTAAGCAAGGTGGTTGTTAAAAGAGTTGCACCCAATTTTATGACCTTTTTCTGCTAGGGTTGTTAAGTTAATCACACAGTCCTTTAAGGGTCTGGTTTCCTCCATAGAGTTTGTTTATTGGAAAACCATTAGGAAAATCGTAAATCACAGGACCACAGGATGTTGCAACCTAAATGCATGTAGGTTGCCAAGCACTTGAATTTTGATAAATGGCCAGTGGAGATACTGTGATGGTTTAAGTGCAAATACCGGTTGTAAGTCAATTTTTTTTCAGTGTATTGCAACTCTGAACAGTCACTAAATGAATGGTTGTAAGTCAAGGACTGTAATATGGCTGTTTATAGGGATGAACAGTCTCTGCCCTTCCTCCCCTGTGAAACCTGAACCTACAGCTACTCATTCCCTTCCCAAATCTGGCAAAAATACCAAAATTACTTCCAAATTGGGGTGTATGTGCTGTGTGGCCTGCCAAAGATTTTAAAAATATGGCAGTATTCTCTGTAAAAGCCCTTCCTCTTTCAGTGTTTTATAGTGCCTTTTTATGCTTTGTGTATATTAGCCTAAATTTGCATTAAAGCTTCTCAGAAGAGCTACCGGTAATGCAAAGGAAGAAGGCAAACGTACCATTCAGTGAGATGTTTCCCTTTCTAAAAATACAGTTGAGAAAATTATCCTGTCATATATCTGCACGGACACCAACCAGCCTTCAGTGCTCCATTTCCAGTGTCAGCAGAGTAGTTTGCAGTTTGGTGATTCTCTGCTATTATTGCCTTAATTAAAAGACATGGCTGAGTCTTCATAATGTTAATTATGTATATAATGTCTGTGAAACTGAATGGCTTTTAAAAGGACACCAATCAGAAATATCCTTACAAACTTACAGCTAACATTTATATTACCCCAGCCCCTTGTTCATGGGAAGATTTTACAGGTAATGTTTAAAAAAAAATCCTTTGCTTTTTTTTTTTTACTGCTGAAGGTTTTTTTAATGAATATATGTAAATTTTAACCTGAATATTAAATAGGAGAATAATGTTTTTGACTGTATCCTCAGGCTGGAATTCTTATACGTAGCTGGAATTCTTACAGTGTTGAAATCCTTTTTCCTACCACAAATAACAAAATCAAAATTTAACAAAAAAATCCTTATTTAAGTATTTACTGAGCCCTTGTTGTGCCCTTTTCTGCCCAGGAGTCTTCTTTTTTCTTGCTGAATATTAATGACTATGATAATAAATGTGCAGTTAGGGATAAAGTGGGGAACAAAGCCAGTATTTCCACTAATATTCTCTAAGAGCCTTCCAGTATACCTTACAATGCATTGCTGCATAAGAAAGCTATAAAAAGAACCTCACAAAATGGGAAAATCTAACCTTTAAAAACAACTTGGGGGTTACGGTATAAATCGAAGACGGGGGTCTTAATCAATCCAAGCCACCTCCAGGGGCTGACTGCTACCTGTAAGCAAGCGAATGCACCATTCTGCAGTGCAGAATAAACTGACCCTGAATCATTTGGGGTGAGTCTGGAGGCCTGGTGAAGAGTCTCTTCATCCTTGATGTATACAAATCTTTTAATTGTCCTGAACATATGTTTCAGCCTTATTAGGTAGACCAGACAGGATGCCATGACAAGATGAGCTAATTCTACTTTATTATAAAGCTACATCAGCAGAACCTTCAGCAAGTTTGAAAGTGACATCCTCCCTTCCTCTCCTTTACAGCAAGAAACTAGGGAACGTCTCTTCTGAGCCTCTTGCATAATCCATTATCCAGCTGCAGACTCTGCTGTCTCTCATCTGATCATTTCCTAGGCCAGCGGTTCTCAACCTGCGGGTCGCGACCCCATTTGGGGTCGAACGACCATTTCACGGGGGTCGCCAAATACCGCAGTCCGCCTTTTTTTTTGGGTTGGCCATTTTTTTTTTGGTCGGCCATTTTTTCCCCTTTGCGATGTGGGCCGTCGTGCCGCGCATGCGCGATGCAGGCCTGCCATTTTTTTGGGGGTCGGCCATTTTTTTTTGGGTCAGCCATTTTTTTCCCTTCGCGATGCGGGCCGGGGTCGAGCCCCGGAAAAGGTTGAGAACCGCTGTCCTAGGCAGTGCTCCTTGGCCCATTCTACCAAGATTTTCCCCCATATGCCATTAAAATTTAGCGTTCCTTGCTTGAAGAAGGAATCGAGTAGTTTATATTACATCCCTAACAAATATTTGTTTTTTCTGGTTTGTATTTTATTTAACTATGAATAGCATTTTCCATTATAAGGCAGAGATTATACACTTTTACTAACACTGGTCAACTGTTTATTTATACAAGATTACATAAATCGACTGCTGTCATTAAATAGTGTGACAGATACTTAATTGTCTTCTGTGACTAGGGAAATTATTATTATATCTTAAAATGTGCTATATCTGGATTCAACCTTTGTTCTAAATAAATATTCCTATTTGTTTCCTCAATGTAAGAGTTGTGCCCATTTAAAGTATAGAAGTTAAAACTATTATTTTTGCTAAGCATATCTTTAATCTGAAAATGTTGGTATTCCAATTATTTCCTGAGGAAAATTAATACTTATGTCACATATGTCACATTGACTCTGAACATTAATGTACAAAATACCAAACAGGGATAAAGGGAATAAACTTTTTTTTACAAAATGTTGAAAAACGTAGATTTTTGGAGACAAAAGAAAATAACGTAAGCAAAAGAATAAAGAAATATGAATCCGTTTTCTCCTATTTGAACTACAGTGAGTTAAACGGGACATACTTCATAGGCTGTACATTGTATAAAAATATGTAGAATGACAACCAGCTGAATTGTTCTTGCTGAGACATTATAATAAAAGGTGATAATTAAACAAAAAGATCAATAAAGGAGAATATTTGTAGCTCAGGGTTGAAATGAGGGATCCTTGGAGCTCTGAGTTTTCTTGCTTTCTTGCAGATGTTTCATTACCCAAACTAGGTAACATCATCAGTGCTAGTAAGGAGTGCAGTTTATATTCTACTGACTTGCTCTGCCAACGTTGGTGGGGGTAGTCTTAGAGATTCTTTGGGTGGGCTGTTTGCTGTTGGCTTCTTTGGCAGTTTTCTTGATTAACCTTGGAGTTAATCTATGCTGATCTGGTTGCTGATTGCTGGTGGAAAGGTGCTTGGGTCTAGTTCCCTTTTTGGGCTGGGTGATAATCTCTTTTGCAGAGTCTATAGATGTTAATGTCTATGTGTCTATTGATGGCTGATTTGACAAAGTGCCAGGCTTCTAGAAGTTCTCTGGCATTTTTGGAGTTGGCTTGGTCTAGGATGGTCACATTTTTCCAACTGATTAAATCTGTCTATATGTTGTGAAATTAAAGAATGTTCATCATGGCTTCTGACAGCTAGTTGGTATTCATGCATGCATTCTGCCAATCTTCTGCTTATTTATTCTACATAGTGGGTGTTGCAATCCTTGATTAACCTTGGAGTTAATCTAAGCTGATCTGGTTGCTGATTGCTGGTGGAAAGGTGCTTTGGGTCTGGTTCCCTTTTGGGGCTGGGTGATAGTCTCTTTTGCAGAGTCTGTAGATGTTGTTAGTGTCTATATGTCTATTGATGGCTGATTTGTATTCTAATTGTCCCTATTTGATTTCCTGAGTGGTGGTCAGGGTCAAGGCTAGCCTTGGGGAAAGGTGGGGAATATAAATTGTCTGTGGCTTTGTGTTTTCTAACTTAATCCTTAATCCTGTCAATTCAGCCTGACTCAGTCTTCTAAAGGGGGTTACTTGAGGCCATTCTGGCTGGGAGGCAGGTATTACTTTAGCTTCTATGGATGTTTTTTCTTTGCCTTCTCTGGGGGCTTGGAAATAAAGGGAGGTGGGTGTCTTATGATTCTTCCTATGCAACGAAAGCCCTTCAAAACATTTTAAGCAAACCAAAAGACCCAGCAACCCCAGATGAAAAAACAGGAGTCATCAACATAAGGATTGCAACACCCACTATGTCGAATAAATAAGCAGAAGACTGGCAGAATGCACTCATGAACACCAACTAGCTGTCAGAAGCCATGATGAACATTCTTTAATTTCACAACATATAGACAGATTTAATCAATTGGAAAAATGTGACCATCCTAGACCAAGCCAAGTCCAAAAATGCCAGAGAACTTCTAAAAGCCTGGCACTCTGACAAATCAGCCATCAATAGACACATAGACATTAACATCTATAGACTCTGCAAAAGAGATTATCACCCAGCCCAAAAAGGAACAAAAAGACCCAAGCACCTCTCCACTAGCAATCAGCAACCAGATCAGCATAGATTAACTCCAAGGTCAACATCAGACTAACAATCAAGTAAACAATACTCCAATCAAGAAACTGCCAAAGAAGCCAAATAGGGCAGATATTTGGAACGGGATTAATTTTATTTCTGCTCTACCATCTCATATTTTAATAGGGTTCAGATTAATTAATGTCAAGATTGCTGTAACTTTTTTAATTGTTCAAAAGTATTTACAAAGTTCCCAATCATTTAAATTTGTATTTATTTCCATAAGCAAAAAGCCACTGGTATTGCCATAAAGTTCAGGCCTGGCCCAGAGAGAGCAATGAGAGCAATTGATTCTCTAACTATGATAAAATATAAAGGACATTTCCACTGATGTTAGAATGGCTTCAACCATCACAATAAAATACAGTGTTCATTGTAATTACATGATAAAATGTCCATATTATTGTTAATAAAATTGATTTTAAATACTATGATAAATGTATTGTGTTATCTTTAAGAAACAGCAGCAAATGGCCTAAATTCATATGTTTGAATGATTTAATCTGTTAGCTGTGTGGCTGAACTAAGAATATGTTTTAAAAAAAATCTTGCCTAGTGGCTGTATCTTTGGTATCTTGGGTATCTTCTAAAGCTAATAGAGAGCAGGAAAGAAAGAAAAAGTAAAAGAAAAGAAAAAAAATACAAAGATGTGGCTTCTAATCTTCCTTAAAACAGTTACAAATGGAGCTATAAATTTAGCTCCATTTTTAAAGTTACATTACTCTCTTCTTTCTATAATCTATTCTATCTAATCATCAAAACTATAAACCATAAGTTTATTTTCTTCCTGCTTTATGCAAAAAAGTCTATAAAGGGAATCCAGTCTGCAATAAACAAAGATATTGAGCTTTTTTTCTGATCACATTGAATCTGGCTTCCCCATTGACTTTGCTCATCAGAAGGTCATAAAACGTGATCACATGACCCTGGGACACTGCAACCGTCATAAATATGAGCCAGCTGCCAAAAGCCTGAATTTTAATCACGTAACCATGGAGATGCTGCAACGGTCATGTGAAAAAGTGTCATAAGTCACTTTTCAGTGCTGTTGTAGCTTCTAATGGTCAGTAAACAAATGGTTGTAAGTCAAGAACTACCTGTATACTACTTGGTATACCTGAGCCGCATTCCAAGCAGCAGATCCAGTACTATTCAGTTGTACTTGGTGTACTGGATTTGCTTCAACAACACTTCCATGTTTTTGTATAGTTCATGTGTTAGCATAGCCAACAACTACTAACGGGTGTACATTGCTATTGTGCAAAAACAAAAGATTTCTATACAACAATATGTGCTAAATTATAAGATTAAATTACAAGTTATTTTCATGATGAGCAGCCAAAAATCAATAAGATACACCCAAAAATGTTCAGGAAGCAAAATCTTTGTTTTTCACTGCTATCAATAACTACAAATATTAAGCTTGAATTGTTGTGAAAAAAGCAGCCATGTATTCATGAAGGATCTAAATGTTGGCTTATTAAAATCCATCAACTCTCAGCCTTTGAATTAGCTTTGTATTAAAGGAGAAGCATAATGGGGAATATCCATATGTTTTAGGCTTGTTAAAAATCAAATCATTACACTGAAAAGCAGTCAATGGGGAAACCAGATTCACTTAACAACCATTTTACTAATTTAACAACTGCAGTGATTCACTTATCAAATGGGGCAAGAAAAGTCGTGAAATGGGGCAAAACTCACTTAACAAATTTTTCACTTAGCAACATAAATTTTGGGCTCAGTTGTGATCCTAAGTTGAGGACTACCTGTAGTGACCAGGTTTTGGTTTTTGCATCCACTTGACTTGTTCTGAACACTAGGGTTTCCCCTAGCCCAAACACTTGAACATAGTCTAATACAGGTAGTCCTCAACTTACAACAATTCATTTAGTGACTATTCAAAGTTACAAAGGCATTGAAAAATGTGACTTATGACTGTTTTTCACAGTTACGACCTTTGCAGCATCCCCATGATCATGTAATCAAAATTCAGATGTTTGGCAACTGGTTCATATTTATGACAGCTGCAGTGTCCCAGGGTCAGGTGATCATCTTTTATGATCTTCTGACAAGCAAAGTCAATGGGGAAGCCAGATTCACTTAACAACCAGGTTACTAACTTATCACCTGCAATGATTCACTTAACAACTCTGACAAGAAAGGTCACAAAATGGAGCAAAACTCACTTAACCAATATCTCACTTAACAACAGAAATGTTGGACTCAATTGTGGCCATAAGTAGAGGACTGCCTTAAATGGTCTTGGCTGGATCCACCTTCTATATATACCAGTCTTTGGCATCTGAGCAAAAAATTAAGGGAACTGAAGTCCCCAAGCGTCTAAGGCATATCAAATTGGAGAAAGACTATCTTAAAATACATATTGTTTTTCCTACAGCAGAATAACACAACTGCTCCCCAGACATTTTTTTTGGACAAATGTCTCTCCCTGCCGGATATGTATGAAAATAAAGGGGAGACGTTATACGGTAGGTCCTCTTAGGAAGGGAGGGGGGGAAATCTAAATCTGGTTTTCTGCTCTCCAGCGATGCCTCTTTAGAGCCATCCTCCAGGCAAGTTTATTCGAAAGAAAAACCGCCTCACGTCCAGTCAGATTTGTTCCCAGATAAATGTTAGTCTTAAGCCTAAAGCAGGGGTTCTCAACCTTGGCAACTTTAAGACTTGTGGACTTCAACTCCCAGAATTCCTCAGCCAGCAAAGCTGGCTGAGGAATTCTGGGAGTTGAAGTCCACAAGTCTTAAAGTTGCCAAGGTTGAGAACCCCTGGCCTCAAGCGAATCGTTCGGGAGAGCGAGAAAGCCGAAACTAGGAAAGAAGTCCCTCCACGTGGAACTTATTCTGGAATTAAAACTTCCTTCGAAGCGAGGTACACAGGGCATCAACCCGCTTACTTGCGACTAACGGTGGCTGCGGTTGGTGATAATTTCCGCGGAAACTTTTCGTCCCCCACCGCTACAGTTAGTCGTTCGGTTAAGAGCCGCCCCCAAAGCCACACAAGGGCATTCATTGTCGGCCCAAAGAGGGCAGCGCTTCTGCCAATCACCCGCCACGACCGAAGCGCCAGCCAATCAGAGCCGCTGCCGGCAACGAGCGCTAAACCGCCTCACGTGCGAGGCTAACCGGCGTCGGTGTCCGTCTCGGTTCTTTTGGCCCTGTCGAGGGATCCGTTGCCTGCCATGTCTGACTGGGAGACGGACGGCGAGGAGGATCAGCCCCGCGCTTCCCATACTACGCTTCCCCCGACCGAGTGGTACTCGTTGAAGACGGCGGGATCTTCGCAGGCTTCGGGCACTCGACCAGTGGGAGAAGATAAAGAGGAGAGAGGCGGTGGAAACCGATGGGGCTCGCGGCCGGCGTCTCCCCGTCGGTCTGGGACCTTGGAGTATCGGGCACGAGGCAGAGGAGGAGGAAGAGGAGGCGGCGGCGGCGGCAAGCAGCGACTAGGGTCGCTCCCGTTGTGCTTCCCCCTGGATAATGCTCACGTCGGCACCCTCATAGGTAAGCGCTTGCTGCTGTTGTTTGCCGCCTTTTTAGTAAATAATCGAAGGCGGCGAACAGACCTTGATTCTCCTGCCTTCCGTTTTTCCCCACAACGACCACCCTGTGAGGTACACTGGGCTGAAGAAGAGTAAGTAACTGGCCTCAGAGTCACCCAGCCGGCATTTATGCCTAAGCGCAGGGGTTCTCAACCTTGGCAACTTTAAGACTTGTGGACTTCAACTCCCAGAATTCCTCAGCCAGCTTTGCTGGCTGAGGAATTCTGGGAGTTGAAGTCCACAAGTCTTAAAGTTGCCAAGGTTGAGAACCCCTGGCCTAAGGAATACGTAGTGGCACGTTTCTAAACGGGTCCGGGGGAGCTAGATCTGTTGAGTCTAAAATCTATTGAGTAATTCCTCGGTAAAACGGGTTAACACGTCGGACATAGCCATGGTTTGTTTAACCTGGTTTTTTTTGTTGTTACCTGTGGTTTTGTTTTGTTTTGTTTTTTGAAACACGGTTCAGGCTGGGCAATGCACTGAATCGAAGCCAAGCAAACCATGTCAGTATGGCTTAGTGTGTTGGATGTATATGAGGGTTGAATATGTAACCCTCACTAAAAGGAATTAAAGAGGCTGCAGCAGTTGTGGATGAGAAGTAGATTTGGATGGCTACTTAGCAGCTCTTCCTAACTTAGTCTTTGCTAGAGTTTGGTCTTTGATTTTCCAATGCGAATTGGAGATTTGGGTACCTGGATTTCAAAACATCTGGAAGTCACTATGCTTAAGAAGCCTCCCTTAGTTGTATGTGCCTATCTAAAACTTTTCTGCTTACAAAGCTTTACCCAGCTTACAAAGGTTTATCTTCTAAAATTGCTTGTAATTTAGTTGGTTAAAAAAGGGATAAGGAAGACATAACTGCTACAAAATAATTATTAGCTAATTGATTTGATGTATCCAGAATTAATTTCACAGAACATAGGTAAAGTGTGTATTTGTTGGAAGAAGGATGCTACAATTGTCAGCATTTGCAGTATATCAAGCTGCTTTAGGGTGTATGAAAGCAATGGGTGTTGTGTGAGACTAGGCCAAAGCCACCATACCTAGGTAAAAGTGGTGAAGGCAAGGAGGAAGGATAGACAAGCCAGGTAAAGCTCCCTCAGGGGAAGGAGCCAAGTCCTTAAGGAAACAAAAGGACAAAAGTTGGGCCTGAGCACATGGCTTGCCCCTATCCAAATCTCACCACCAAAGGAGTTGGGCCTGCATGGGGAGTGCCTCCCCACCTGCAAAGCCAGGACTTTTGGGGGATAAAAGGGATCCTGAAGCCTGCCCACTCTTTGAATCACTTCCATTCCTCTGGCTAGTGCCTGGCAGCCTAGTTGTGGACTTTGGATAAATGGATGAGTGTGCATGTAAGAGCAAATAGATATATTTTATAATGGGTAAAAGTTTGCTGTTACAGGTAGTCCTCAACTTACAACCACAATTGAGTCCAGAATTTATGTTACTAAGGTGAGAAATTTGTTAAGTGAGTTTTGCCCCATTTTACAACTTTTCTTGCTACATTTGTCAAGTGAATCACTGCAGTTGTTAAATTAGTATCACAGCTAAGTTAAACTGGATTCCCCATTGACTTTGCTTTGTCAGAAGGTCACAAAAGATGATCACATGAATTTAGGCTACTGCAGTTGTCATAAATATGAACCAGTTGTCAAGCCTCCAAATGTAAATCATGTAACCATGGTGATGCTACAGTGGTCATAAGTGTGGGAAAATAGTAAATCACTTTTTTCAGTGCTGTTATAACTTAGAATGGTCACAAAATGAACTGTTGTAAGTCGAGGACTACCTTTATTTTAAATTCACTGGATGTCTGTGTTTAAAAAAGCTGTTTGTGCTTCAATGAGATAGAATCTGAGAGCATACTTGCGTAACAGTTGTCTTTATTTTTTAAAAAGCAAACCTGACTAACACAAAGAGCTTATTACGTCTAGTGTTTATAAATTCAATCACGGATCAAATTTCTGATAGCCATCAGTGAGCTCAAATATCTGAATATTTCATCGCAAGAATAATATGAATGTCATAGGAAATTCATTTAGCCATTTTTATATAAGATGGCATATTACTGCTTCAATACTTTAATAAATTTGAGTAGCTGTTACAAAAAGTATTTTGTTAGTGTGTGAGGTAGCTGTTTTGTTAGCAGGAATTCTGATGGATTTAGGGAAAACCATCTTCACTATAATATAATCTGGTAAAGTACACTGAGGTTATTTCAGGTAGTTTAAATTGTTTGACATTACTTTGCATATAGATGTAGTCACCTAGAGCAGGGCTTTTCAACCAGTGGTACGGGTACCACCTGTGGTACATTAGCACCTAGTACGCAACCATCCTAGAAAAGTGGTAGCGGGGGAGGGGAATGATCTGAACCTGTGGCAATACCACACAAGCCTGAGCAAGAGATGGCTGGAGCTGTAAGGCTGTCAGGGCTCAGCGGAAGCGCCAGGATCCAGCTGGACCTTGGTGCTGATCCTGGTGCTTCTGCTGAGCCCTGAAGAAGCACCAATCAGGTAGAAAGCAGCACTGATCCTGGCCCTTCTGCTGAGCCCAGAAGAAGCGCCGATCAGCTGGAATGTTGCAGCATTTGCAGGGTCTTGTGATTTACATTCAGATGCTTGGCAACTGATTCATATTTATGACGGTCACAATGTTCGAGGGTCATGTGAAGTGACCAAAACCTGCTGCAACCACCCAGCAGATGGGGGAATAAAAACCAAACACCCCCCCACCCCACCCCCACTGCCAATCCTCAACAGAAATGCTCACAACAATGAAAACCTCAGACAGGAGGAAGAGCGCAGCTGGGCGGGCAGGCAGGTGTCTTGCTTGGCTGTGGCTTGAGGAGCACTTTTTTCAGTGCCATTGTAACTTCAGACAGTCACTAAGTGAACTGTTATAAGTCAAGGACTACCTGTACTTTATCACTTTTTTCCTTTTAGGGGGGTTATCAAGTTTTTGACACCTTGGTAGGCGACTGGTGGTACTCGGATGTTGCCATATCCTAAAAGTGGTACAATGGGTGAAAAGGTTGAAAAGCCCTGACCCAGAGTCTTCAAAAATGGGTAGAATACAAATATAAGGAAAAGGGGGAATGTAATAAAATGATTGTTTTCCTTCTTTAATTTACTACTAAAATATCAGTTGACATTGGAGAACAAGGAAAAAAAATATTGTGAAACAGTATAAGGTTTGAGGATTTGTATTTTAAATTTATGGGTTTTTATTGAATTGCAGACATTTGTTCTATTCTTGATTTTAAAAAGTTACAATGTTGTCAATGGCAATGTACATGTTAAAAGACAGGACTTAAATTGTGGCAAAGTTTTGCGTATGAATCTATTTCTTTTACAACAGGTCGGGGTGGAACTAAAATTAAGGAGCTTGAAGAATCATCAGGTTGCAAAATACAGGTAAGCTGTTCTAATTCTTACATGTGACAGTTTCTGTGAGGTAAAAATGCTTCAAGAGTAACTTTATGGTCAGTCTGTGGAGAATACAACTAAGAGAATTTGGGAAGAGAATTTCTAATAAGCATATATATTTTAAATAGTTAACTCAGTTAATGATTCTTATGTGTAAATATTTTAACAAATATTTGTAAATGTTTTAAGTCATATATTTTAAATCACTACAATTTAATTAGATTGCTTCATTTTCTAAGTTTTAATTCCTAATCTAAATATCTTTGTTTAGGTTATAAAGGGAAATTATGAGGCTGAAATAAAGATATTTGGTGGAAAGGAAAAACAAACTAAAGCGAAAATGCTGATTGATAATCTTATTGAAAGACGTAACCAAAACAATTCAGGAGAAAGATGTATTAAAGGTAAGCCTCTAAAACTTGGTATGCATGCATCATGTAGGCATCCAGATAATTTTTATTGGTTTACTAATGAAAACCTATTTAGCCACTTTGTTGATAAGCAGTAATAAATTAAAAGCTTTTAAAATGTATATAATAGTGGAGTATGAAATCCCCACCTTTCTTAGGGTTGTTTGTTAAATATTAAAAAAAATGTAATTGATAAAGACTGTCCTTAAGTGGCCTTGAGGTGCAATTTCTATGTAATTCTAGTGTTAGATTTGTCCTGTCCTCATTTAAATTGCCTGGCAATCTGATAGGAAACTGTTTTAATAATCGGAGCCTGATTTTGTTTTAACAGATTCCTGTAAATATCAGGATATTGGAAATCCTTCATATGGTCAAAGTCAACCTGTGATTTTCAACTCTGGATTCAATAGTCCAAAACAACCCATTAACTGGGCCTCCCTTCGAGAAAACAAAGCTAAATATGAAGCCATGAAGTGGATTGGTTAGTGTAATATTCTTTTTTAATGAATGATACCTTAGTAGGTAAACTATTTATCATAAGTCGTTTAAGATTTGGATAAACATACAGAAAAAGACACAGACCAGCAGTAAGCATAGATGGTGAAATACTGGCATACAGGTAGTCCTCCATTTATGAGCATAGTTGGGACTAGATTTTGATCAAAAATCATGACAACATGTGACTGGACTTCATTTTGCAACCATTTGTATGTTGGTTGTAAAGTGAGTCATTGTTAAGTGAATTACATAGTTCTTAACTGAATCCATTCTTCCAAATGGGTAAATTTTGGTCATGGGTCTATGGGACAATATAAGCAGTCTTAAATGTGGGTCAATTGCCAAGTGCCTGAAATGTGATTAACTGACTGAAGGGTCAGCAGTTGCAACTTTGGACAAGTCGTAAGAAGCTTTTTTAAAGTGTCATAATTTCAAAAGGTCATTAAATGCCCAGTTGTAAGTTGAGGATCACCTATAATATGTTCATATCCACCTGAACTAGTGAGCAGTCTAGCTTCTGTTTTTCAGTCAACTCAAGTTTCCAGATTAGCCAGGCCTCTAGTGACAGTGATGGACCCAAGACCACTCCCAAACTGAACCTGTATATTTAGAGTGATGGAAACTATTCCAGGACTGGCAGGGCACCATTCCATTGGATAGATAGACCATGCACAAAAAGTATCTTCAGGTTACCTGGATTGAGTCCCAGTTATTTAACCCTTGTCTAATCCATCACCCTGCCCAAGTACTTGTTCAGAATGCAGGTAGTCCTCAACTTACAATCATAATGGAGCCTGCCCATTGTGGTTGTAAGTTTTATGACCAACCTGATTTTACAAACTTTTTTTACAATGGTTGTTAAGTGAACCCTTTTTTTTCCCTATGGGCCGGTTTTGTCGAAAACCAGAAGTAAATGCCAGTTTTTATCAAAAGCATAACTATGACCGTGGAATGCGGACCAGGTGCCAAGCACCTGAAATGCAGTCACATGACCATGGAAGGGGTGGCCATTGGAACTTTAGAATCATGTACTCAAGTACTCAAGTGGAGGTCCATTGTAACTTCAGACTACCAGTACCATCCACCTCACCTGCATTGGATGAAAAGGAGACCTAAAGTTGGGTATAATCTGTAAATTGAGTTGAGCGTCATGGACCTGAGCCACACATATGGTTCTCTTCTGGTATAACTGTAATGGTATGTAGATATGACCATGGGAGACAAAAGAGATGGTACCTAGGGAATGATCAGATGAAAGATGATATAGCCCACAGCTGTATAGTGGGCAGAGAAAGAGACCTAGAAACGAACATCTGTAAGTTTTTATGTTTTTAAAACTAATATATAAAAGAAATTTAAATTTCTGCATATTTATTATATTCATTTTTTCTTTGCAAGCCATACTAAAACAGTATTTTCTCTATAAAGGAAACCACTGCTGCAGCTCTTAGGTTTAACTCGTGAATAGAAATTATTTTTAAAATGCTATAAATTATGTGAGAAATTGAAGCTCTTGTAACAGACTTTTCTGTTACTTTTAACAGATTTGCCTCCAATTGAAAAGTGCTTTTACAAAGAAGCCCCAAACGTTGCTTTTATGTCACAAGAAGAAGTTGATAAATGGCGGTAAGAATTAGGATATAGAAACATATGCTTTATATTTAATTGATATGTTTTAGATATTTGGATCTGGAGTTGTCGATTAAATATTTAGTTAACCCTTCAAAGATATGGATGATTATCATAAAATCAAAATGGGCCATTTCTATATTTCCAAAGATAGATATATGCGGTATAGTAAAATAGTGACTAGCAGTAGGTCATTTTAGTGCTTGCTGTTTTATGAGAGTTACTATGTTTATAGTTTTTGTCATCTTATTATTTGATTATGTATTTTCTAAGGATATTTGGTTTGGGCCATGTAAAAATACAGGAAATTAATAATTCTAATTAATTTGAAAATCAACTCTGTTGTCCTGATTCAGTCTTCACATATGGGCATCCAAGATTAGATGTGAATCAATATATTTCTCAGTATTTGAGCTTTCTGAAACACATGAAGAAAAAAAAATTGGAAGAAACTTCGCCTAAAGCTTTTTTGCAAATCTAATTTACTAATCTGATTAGTCTGATGTGATTTATTTTCATAGATTTTTTAGTATCAGTGATAACAATATTTCATATAAAACAGTGGAGCAACCACATTACCAATTTGATCTTGCAAGGTATTTAGTTTGGAAGATATATTTTGTGCAAAAAGTATTCAACTTATTAATCAGAAATGAGTGAATCAACATACAAAAGTAGTTTTAATATATTTTAGGCTGAGAAGGTTTACTGGTAGGAATAATGGTTTTTATTCAGTTGAAGACATTTATTAAGTTTTTCCCTTTATTCCTACTTTTTTATTGGGTTCAAATGTCACCATAAGAGTAAAGCCATAATTTTATGATTAATTTTAAAGAAGAACATCCATACATGTACGCATAAGAAATATTTAAATGTCCGAATATCTTATCAATATTAAAATGTACTATTCAGATTCAGGTGGAATAATTTTGGCAAATAATTTTGATTTTGTGGATCCCTGAGAGAGTTTTGGGGGAACCCCAGGGATCATAGAACCACCAGTATGCCAAACAAATTTCTTGTCAAAAAAGCTACAAAATATTGTTTCAAATTGTTCATCTAAGAAACATAACTACAAGCTCGACCTTGATACTGAATAATAATAGAAACCCATATAATTTGCAGATTTGATTTCCAAACTATATTTTCAGATTTCAGTAAAAAAGGCTCATATATGATTTTATCCATAAAGGCCACTAGAGGCTGCTCTTGCTACACACTGAAGGAAAGGTGTTTTTTGTTTGTTTATTTTTTAAATAATCTTATATAATGAAACTTGTATCTGAATTGTTTGCATCTTAGGGACCTACCATTTAAAAGAAAACAACAACTTAAGACCGATCCTTGTCTAATGAGATTCTTTATGTTCTTTAGCTCTCTGATACACTTATGAAAAATGCCATTTTGCAATTACCTTTTACTTTAGCTGAATATGTTTGTAATTGCAGAATGAGATTTCAGAAACACTACAAATTCTAACTTCAAATTAGAAACTTTTCTCATTTGTTAGAAACTTTATATTTTAACCGATTTTACAGTCTTCTTGAAAGATGCAGACTTTTTCCTGTACCATTGATTGAAGAAAGTGTCCTCTAAAAACTGGCAGTAGGTTTGGCAGTTTTTTTTGAGTCCATCTTCAATCCGAAAGGTCCACTAGCTCATCTTTAACAACACCAGTCCATATCAGTACCCCATCTCCACCTTGCTGGCGTCTCAGTCAAAGTGGAGCTCCGTGCCCATTATTGATCCAACCATGGACCCATCCATCTGGTCCGTCAAGGGTCATTTTCATCTTATCAGTCCATAAAACCTTTGAAAAAAAATCTGTCTTCAGATATTTCTTGGCCCAATCTTGCCCTTTCAACTTATATGTCTTGTTCAGTGGTGGTTGGGTTTCAGCCTTCCTTACCTTGGCCCTGCCTCTGAGCACTGAATACCTTGAACTTCTGGGCACTCCAGGTTGGTTGCAGTTCTGGAATATAACAGCATTGAGGGATAAAGGGTTTCTGGTAGCTTTACGTTTGATTCTTCTCAAATCTTTGGCAGTTAAAGTGCATCTTTTTTTTCTCAATATGTTTCTTGCGACCCTGTTGACTATTTGCAACAAAACGTTTGGTGGCCCATGTTCCAATATCTTAGCAATTTCAAGAGTGCTGCATCCCTCTGAAAGACTTTACAGTTTTTGACTTTTCAGAGTCAGTTAAATCTCTCTTTTGGCCCATTTTCCTGAGGAAAAAAGGCTGCCTAATAATTATGCCTAATAGTGTTTATCTCCTTAGGCCACACCCTCCCTCATTACCCAAATACACTTGATATGCTTATATCCACTAAGCATTCAAGTTTATACAGCTTGGAGGTGGAAAATATGGATAGAAATGATGATATGGTCAAAATACTCACTTGCCTAATAATTGTGCACACAGTGTACAATCTGAATAAAATCCAGACATCCCAGATTATAGGCTATCCAACCTTGATTTAAAAACCCCTGTGATTGAGGACCTGCAAATCCAGGTGATAGGCTGTTCCACCGCTTGATAGCTCATGATCAAGAAATTACTCCTTACTTAGGGTTTGGCTCCCTCTCTGTAAACTTCAAGTACTATGGAGAATAAAACCCTGTTCCCTGTCCTTTATGTATTGGAAGGCTACCCTCATGTTCCCACCCATTCTGGCCTTCTCTTCTTTAGGCTATGAAGCTTAATAAGTTCATAGGATTTAGCTTCCAAACTTATCCCTATCTTTGTTACTTTTCTCATATTTTGCACTTGCTCAGCATCCCTCTTAGATTATGGTAACCAAAACTGAATATTCAAACTGCAACCTGACTAATGAAACCTAAAATGGTATTTTCACTTCACATGATGTTGAGATAGCTCTGTTGATTCAATTCAAGAATAACAGAGTTGGAAGAGATCTTGAAGGTCTTCTAGTCTAGAGGTCCCCAACCGTTTGGGCACCAAGGACCAGTTCCATGGAGAGAGGTTTTTCCACAGACCAGAGGGTGCGTGGTTTTGTGTGCTGCCTGCATCCCGCGGATGGGGCTTTGCTTGTTTGTGCGGACCGGTTGCTGGTCCACGGACTGGAGGTTGGTGACCCCTGCTCTAGTCCAACCCCTTGCTCAAACAGAAGACCTTATGCCAGACAAAATGTCCAATCTCTTCTTAAAAACCTCCAGTGAAAACTTCTGAAGGCAAGCCGTTCCACTGATTAATTGCTCTGTCAAGAAATTTCTCCTTGTTTCTGGGTTGATTCTCTTCTTGATTAATGTCCATCCATTGATTCTTCAGGTGTTTTGGAGTGTATTTTTGTGCGCGTGTGTGTGTGCACGCATGTGCACATGTGTATAATTGAATGTGTTGGCTGTTTTGACAGCTGAACTACGTATTAACTTATCATATATACCTGTTGTAAATGCCAACGCTATTATGCTTTGTGGCACATTTGTGCATGATTTTGTGCTTTGAGGTTGACCTTTCAGGGTACCTTCTAAAAAGGCAAAGACTACTAGATTAGATTTATTAGTATGTTGAGCATTTTTGATTGACATAATCAGTATCCTATGTTCTTCGGCTATATATACCCAAATACAAATTCTAAGCAAAGTTAAGATGAAAAGTTCAGTTTTGGAGAACCACTTGCAGATGTTTTTGACAGAGAAATAGAGCCTCTTAAATGTACATATAAAGAGTTGTTATAGGCCCATAGCTATATCTTTTCTAATAAGTAGTGCATTGAGCAATCTATTATAAATGTAGACAATATTTTCATTATGTATATTTTTCCATTAGAATTGTTTTTAAAAACAAATACTTTTAAGCATCTGCACACATAGATGAATTTGTGCATTGACTAGAGGTAAGCGAAACATTTCAGGGTTGAAGCATTCAGACTTTTTGTTGTGTCTTCCCCAAATGTTGATTTCAGAACACAATTTTTAAAGAATGTGTAGAATTATATCTTACTTTAAAAATTTCAGACTACAATGTACAGTATTTAATTCATCCTTTCTCATCGATTTTGATTATAAATTTTATATAATTTTATATAATTGTCCAGAGTAAGTTCATGGCATGTGCATAAAATTTCTTGATCTAGCATAAAGATCTGATAGCATTCATATAAAAAATAATAGATAGTCCCTATTGATGTAAAACGTTGATTCTTTGACTTTGGTTTTTGATTTAAGAAAAGAAAACAATAGCATTTCATGTGATGACCTGAAAGATGGTGAAAAACGTCGTATTCCTAATCCTGTTTGTAAATTTGAAGATGCTTTTATACATCATCCCGGTATTATGGCAAATATAAGAAAAGTTGGCTTTCAGAAACCTACTCCAATTCAGGTATTTCTTCTTTATTATCTAACTAGTAGAAAAACATTTCAGTTTACATTTCAGCAAATTCACAGAACTTCCTTATTTTAGTCACAGGCTTGGCCAATCATACTTCAAGGATTTGATCTCATTGGAATAGCACAGACGGGTACTGGAAAGACACTAGCTTATTTAATGCCTGGATTTATTCATTTGGATTCACAACCAATGTAAGAACAAGATGAGATAAAACCTCTTGTATTCTGTTGGAATAGACTGCTGTTGATAAGTAAGGTAAAGTAGCTCTGCCTACCATAGAATGAGAATGACACCCTGACTCTGTCATGATCCAAGCAATATAGTTGGGTTGTAAATTATGCATGCTTTTTAAACTTATTTTCTTGCAGTTATGCTTAGGAATATGGCTTTACTCTGATTTGACTCAAAACTGAATTAAATTTGGATGCAAGCTAAACTGTGGAAATTATCCTCTTGAATTTGGGACCGATTTGAAATTTTTAGGTGTCACTAGCTTTTTTCCCCCTGAGGATTTCCTCAAGTTGATTGTCTAAAAAAGTCGGTACTTTTTTCAGTTCTAGAGAAAAACGCAATGGACCAGGGATGCTGGTTCTCATTCCCACTCGAGAACTGGCCCTTCAGGTTGAAGCAGAGTGCTTAAAATATTCTTATAAAGGATTTAAAAGGTACCAATTTTCTTCGTTTTATTTGATAGGTATTAGAGTGTTTTTTCGGAACATTTAGAGTGATTTGATTAAAATGTTAAGCTATATTCTAAAGTTAAATTACCGGTATCTTATTTTGATACAGAGTGGTTATAACTACCTAACATCTAGCAATTATTGACAGTACATTCAGAACTATTAGGAAAAGCAGAATAGACCTTTCCTATGTGTAATGTTATACTCTTGGATCTAACTTAAAAGGAGCACCTATTTTAATTAAATTAATGATACATTGGAAAAAACATTCCATTTAAGTTTTTCAGGCAAGGGATATTTTATGAGTGGCTCAAATGTTTTTTATCTTCCTCTTATTTAGGAAAGTAAAACATTATGAAAGTCTTTTTGCAAAATTTGGAAAGAATGTAAAATATTAAAGAGATAAAAGTTTGTCAGTTCAGTTCTAAATATTGAAGAAACATTCTTCCTAGCATTTGCATATACGGTGGTGGAGACCGGAAAGGACAGATCAATACGGTTACCAAAGGCGTGGACATTGTTATTGCTACTCCTGGCAGATTGAATGACCTGCAAATGAACAGTTTCATAAATCTGAAAAGCATAACATATTTAGTAAGTATTATTAAGTATTAGTAAGTATTATGTAAGTATTTAGTAAGTATTATGTATTAGGTTGGAACTTATAAAATATTCATATATTGATAACTAGGTGGAACATCTAAGTCTATTCATGCTATTCTCTCTTCCAGTTTTCCTTTTAAATAGGAATATCTATAACAGGGGTCTCCAACCTTTTTGGATTGGCCCGGTGGGAAAGGGAGGGGCAGGCGCCTTATGCATGCATGCGCAAACGTGAATGTGGCCACACGTGCGTGTGCATGTACAAACAGGCTGCAAGCATACGCACCACACAAACGGGGCTGCGAGCATGCGCGCGAGGTTCTCAGTGACAGTGGTGCCTGTGAGGCTTGTGGCACCACCGTCAGGCTTGCAGCGATGCAACCACGCCCGCGCAAGGATTGTGCTGCAGCCCACCTCTGCTTGCGGCGCTACCATGCCTGCACAAGGTTCATGGCAACATCGCCACCCACGCAACAGTGGCTCTGCCACTGCCCGCACAACACTCCTGGCAATGGTGGTACAAGGGGGGTGAGCACGCGCACGTGCACTGCCCAGCTACTCACATGGCCTGGCAGCCAAGAGGCCACAGCCCGTAGTGGGCCACAGCCCATAGGTCTGGGACCTCTGATCTATAATGTGGGAGAAACAGGTACTATATAGAGCAGGGCTCCTGGCAACTTTAAGACTTGTGAATTTCAACTCCCAGAATTCCTTAGGCAGCATGGCTGGCTGAGGGATTCTGGGAGTCGAAGTCCACAAGTTTTAAAATTGTCAAGTTTGGAGATCCTTGTATAAAGAAAAAATCAGTTGCAGAACCGCCACCACAAAGCTGTCTGCTCTTTAAGAAGTTTTAGATCTATTTATTTAAATAGATTAGAAAGATATACTGTAAATCTAAGGAGTTTTCGATATATCACTCAGTATTTCCAGATGGATTTTCTGCCAAAGTCTAGCATAGCCCAACATTTATCAGAGTTTATGTTGAGTGGCCACAGCAAGTTAAACATGAGGCTATGCTGTTTTTCCTAGAAGAAAAATCCAAAATTAATTTTAACTACCATTACAGTGAGCAGATTAAAATCCTAATACAAGTTAACTCCAGTCTAGAAATGAATTAGTTGAGTTTGAGTTGACATACAGTTACATACTAAAATCTAAAACTGGTAACAGTATTACCTATGATGATTTTTTTTTCTCCAATAACAAGCATTCTTTGATACTCTGTAAAGGCCCTCCAGCTTTTTTTAAAATAAGGATGAGATGTAACAAGGAATCTGTTCTTCCAGTAGATGCTGGCCTACTGACAATTAGAAAATTGAATTCATCCCTGTGATGTTTGAGATATGAACTATCTCAAAGTGTGGCAGCACTGGGTGCCTTCTCCTAGGTTATATTCCAATAGCAGGAGAAAACTGGAGGGAGGGATTTGAAAAAAAGAGATTCACATAGTTGAAGCCAGGGAGTACTTGCCCGTAACAGGGAGACAGGGCTAGGAATGACTTAAGGGCTGAGGTGGCATAGTATTGATGCAATGTAATTCATTTATAAAAATAATCTGTTTTAATATTCATTTTTTATTATTTTTAAAAGTCTGTTTATTCCTTTGTTCTTGTTATGCAAATGCCTATTGTATCCTCTAACTTCCCCATATTCTGCCCAGTTACATTACATTAGTTTAAGGACTTTATACATATTAACTGGGCTTTACTGGTGAAAGCAGAACAAAAGAATAATGCAAGAAAAATAAGTATAGAAATATAGTCTACAGTTAGTAATTTACTAATTTTCAGATTTTTATATCAAATGTCAGATCATCAAATACATTGAAATCAACAGTAGTTAACCAGTATTTTTCATAGGTATTGGATGAAGCAGATAGAATGCTGGATATGGGTTTTGAGCCTCAAATAATGAAGATTTTGCTAGATGTACGTCCTGATAGACAAACAGTTATGACCAGGTAATATACTTTTGACAGATATTATTGCCTAAATATGTACTATACAGAAAATACATAATTTGTTTTATATCACATTGAAAAGTAAAACAATCTGTATATCTCTTTGTGGCCATTTTATTTTAAATTGTTATTTTTATTTTAAATTGGAAACATAGAGCCTTTGTCACATCTAGAAAGAATATTTGACTCCAGACACCATGTGGTGGTTTCCTTGCCTATCTCCGGTGCATAAACTCTCAGTGTAATACAACAACAAAGTGATAGGTCATATATCATAGATTATAGTTACAATCATTAATCGTAAGATATACCGGTAACAACAAGTGATAAATCATAGATACCTATAGAAGGTAGTAGGAAAGGTGAAAAAGATAATATCAATACAGCCCTACTACAGGGGTAAATATTTTTACGCCTAGGACAGTGCTGTGTGAATTAGGAATTTAGCAGTGTGATGGCACGGAGAGAAAAAACTGTCTTTGTGTCTAATTGTTTTGGCATGCAATGCCCTATAGCAGCATCCAAAAGGGAGAAGTTGAAACAGTTTTATGTCCAGGATGTGAGGGGTTTGTGGTTATTTTCTCAGCCCTCTTTCTGGTTCAAGCAGTGTACAGATCGTCAATGGAAGGCCGGCTGCTTGCAATTGTTTTTTCTGCAGTTCTAATTATCTGTTGAAGTCTGTTATTACAATAATATCTATTAGACCATTATATTAGTGTTATTTATTTATTTTTCACATTTTTGAACCACCCATCTCCCTCAGAAAGGGGCTATTATACAGAATATCCACTGTCTTCACATTAGGCCAGTAAGTCAGCATATTGACTGCATATCTGTTGTAAACATTTCCCTCTATATTTATTACTAAATTGTCAGTAGCAAATGTTTCTTTCTAACCCCAATCCCTCTTTGAAGGTATATGGGGCAGGGAAAGTATGTTCAGACCCTGTTGGTTAAATAATTCCAATTTGTGGGGTCTAGTTAGCCTTCTCTGCTGTTGCCCCTGCCCTGTGGAATACTGTTCCTCTGGAAGTACGTGTTTCCCCGATAGTAAGACACCCCCGATTGTAAGACGTATCGGGGTTTTCAGGGGGTCGGCTAATATAAGCCGTACCACGAAAGTAAGACATATTACTCCTGCCCACTTCCGCCTCCTGCTTAAAATACTTAAATACTTAAAATACTTAAAATACTTAATATACTTAAAATACTTAAAATAAAACTGACAATTGTTTTCCAATCAATATAAGCCGTACCCCGAAAGTAAGACGTAGAAAGGCTTTTGGGGATAAAAAGAAAGTGTGACCCTGTCTTGCTTTAGGGGAAACACGGGTAAGACGAGCTTATTCTCCTGGTCTTCCAAAAAGGAATTAAGACATGGCTCTACAGCCTTGTATGGGGAGCCCAGGAAAGCATGCAGCCCCGAGATTGGTTACTCCCCTGAAAGCCCCTCTTTTGCCTTTTAATTAATTTTAATCTCTTGCCCCCTCTTAAAAAATTTTAAACTTTGATTTATGCTATTTTATATTTTAACATTTTATTATACACCACCTCTTTGAGGGAGATGGGCAATACAAAAATGTGAAGAATAAATAAATAGATAGATACACATACATGCATACATACATACAAACACACACACAAACAAGCAAATATCTCATTCGTGCTAGCATAGATTGGTTCATTTCCAAGACATGACCTTTTTCTAAGAGTTAATTTTTCTCTTCGGCAATATCTTATTTTCCTTTGTAATAAGACCCTCTTTCACTATGGAAATAGAATAGTGGTATCATGTTTCTGAAAGTACTAGTGTCTGTTTTTTTCAATTGACTTCCATGATCCACAGAGTTATTAAGTTTACTATGTAATTTTGGGAAATACATAACACTTCAAATCATTTAAAAGCTGTTTTAATCTCTTTGAAAGAAATAATTAAATCAGATTTTTTATAAATGCAAAGGATGAATGCATGCATGAAAATGTTTATGAGATGGAAGGATGCCAGATGCCATGACATGGAACAAAGCAGTTAAACAAATAGTAATAAAATCCTTGGGTTTCTTTAGCAAGTTTTAAACTCAGCTGGATTGATATTAGTTTTTTTATAGAAATAGCAAGAGAATTAGAATAGGGGAAATAATCTTAAAATATTTTAAAACATTTTATTTTAATTCCACCAGTGCTACGTGGCCAGATGGTGTTCGCCGTCTTGCGAAATCATACTTGAAAGATCCAATTATTGTATATGTTGGAACTCTAGATTTAGCGGTGAGTTGTGCTGAGCATTAATATTGTATATATCCACAATTTATACCAAAAATGTCTGATCTTACTATCCATATGTGGAAAAATACTGTGTTTGTGAAAATGACAATAACACAAAATAGCACACTAATAACCCACTTTAAGAAGAATACGCTAAAAGGAAATTTCAAAGTGAAGAAGTTTCAAATTATATAAAGGTGTGTATGTGTGTATGTATATATGTGTATATATATACACACACGCGCACACATATACATACATATATATGTGTGTGTGTATATGTGTGTGTAAAAGATATATGCAGTGTTCATTTTCGATGTCAAAAAGGTCTCTGTCTCCCTCTCCCCCCCACCCTTGATCTGCCAGTCCTCTTCTCTCTCTCCCTCCCTCTCTTTCTCTCCATTTCTCTCCCTCTCTGATCTTCTACTCACCTGGCAAACTGGCTTCAAGCTGTTCTCCAACAAGCTCAGGGGTAGGCAACCTCGGCTCTTTTATGACTCATGGACTTCAACTCCCAGAATTCCTGAGTCAGCATAGCTGGGCTAGCTAGCTCTCTCTTGCCCTTCCTGCTTCCTGCAGAGACGCAGCAAAGGGAGGAGCCCCGCCCCAAAAGCTTTTCAGCTTGTCGGAGAACATCATGAGTCTACTCTCTTTTACACACACACAGAGAGAGAGAGAGAGAAAGAAAGAGAGAAGCAGGGAAACACAAGTGCCTTTCTCTGTCTCTGTCTCTCTCTGCAAATGGCAGAGGAGGCTGGGAGCCACAGGGGAAGGCTCAAAGAGCCGCATGCGGCTCCGGAGCCGCAGGTTGCCGACCTGTGCTCTAAAGTTTCCTTTTAGATAAGGTTCATAATTTTGTTTTTTCTCATTTTACCGAAGTTTAGGTGTATGCAACAATATCATTTCATTTGTCAATTGCTGACAAGTTTAAGTTGCTGATTAATTTTTAAAAAATCAGTACTATATTGTCAAAATGAAAAATTTATAAAGTAATTATTTGAAGAATAGTCCTACAGCAATGCTCTGTCATTTCTAAACTGCATGCATATTATTCAGAAGTCTTTTAAATGTTCTATTTTGTTTCCACATTATCCCAATATCTACAATTCTTATAAGAAGCTTTGACAATATATGCAATAAGCAATTAATTTTGTAATAAACTTTGTTTTACAGGCAGTGAATACCGTGGAGCAAAACATTATTATTATTCCAGAAGAAGAAAAAAGAGCGTTCACACATCATTTCGTTGATACTATGAAGTCTGATGACAAGGTCATCATTTTTGTCGGGAAAAAACTTACGTATGTAGAAAAGCTTGACACAAATGAGCTTAAATTATAACAATTCTGTATAGTCCTGTATTATTTTCTCTAGTAGTTCACCTACCAGCTTTCCCTCAGAAATATCTTTTTTCATCATTTCCTATTTTGAGTATTTAACTGGCATTAAGATTAAAACTTTCTATAGTAAAGCATGTGCTGTATACGTAGCTAACTAAAAGACTAATTTAAATGTATGTTCTTTAAAGATAGCTTAAATTCTAAACATGATTGTCCTTTTCTAATTCAATTATTATAATGGAAATCAAAGGAAAATATCTTTAGTGCTTCCTTAGGTTGTCAAAGCCATAATATAGTTTGTTTGCTTTTGGCTTAATTTGACATAACATATCAATGTTAGATGCAAACCAATTCGCTGTGGATTATTCAACAAATGAAGTTAAAAAATCCTTTGCAGGAATGAGCTGTCAAGTAATTAGTGCTGTCAATGTAACCTGGCTTATTCCTCTGCAGCAGTACTCTGAAAGTATAGTGTCTTAGTTTCAGTTCAGGTTTGTAAGCATTAGCAACTGCTCCTAAGTTAATCACTGTTCAGTGAAGCTGTTCCTTATATATTCCTTACAGCAGAAGTCAAGAGTACTTTTATCTGAGCCTACAAATTACCTTTTGATTTCTCCCAGCCAGTGATACACAAGGGCACTATAATTTATAGAATTAGGAGTTTGCTAGTCTTCAGTCAATAGTTGCAACCTATAGACATTTGATTATAACAATGACCATTTCTGGAGTATTTTATTCATATAGTAGTTTATCTCTTCCAGCCATTAATATTCATTGGAATCAAATTCATTGATAAATTTAGCAGTGTTCTTTGGCAGTCCTTATCTGTGTGACTGTGGTCATGTGTACAATCACAGAAGCTGCATCTATTTTTATTACTTTTTGCCTCCTGTGGTTATCTTGGAAACAGAAAAGATAAAATCTATGCTTCAAATTTAGTGAGCTAGTAGCAGGATGACATACTGCATAATCAGACTCATTTATTTAAAGCAGGGGCTAAGAGTGATTGAGGGATAGGAGGTCACAGATCTTCCTTTTGACCTTACAAAGGACTCCAGCAAGCTCTGGTATCACTTGAAGTTTTTTTGTTGTTGTTTTTTTAAAATTTGTGGGGAAGTTAAGGATGGGAAGAGGAGGCAAACAGCTCCACCCCTCATTTAGCCTTCTCCTCACCTCACACAAATTAGAAAAATAATAAATCCAGCTTTGCAATACTAAAGTAATTGAATTTGTAAGACAATTCCACACTATTTTCTGTAAGTAAACTTTAAATGTGGGAAAGGAAGTGCTTTGCCTTCCAAAGACTTCCTAGTTCTACTCCATTGAACAAAAGAAATTCTACTGCTGAAAATTTGGCTATTTTGCTGCTGGAAATTGGTCATATTGCATTGAATTTCTATGACAATCCTATTTTGTTGGTTCCTGTAATTAGAGCATGCCTCTATAAAGAATTTATAAGATGTTCAGTGTGAAAGTCTTTTTTTTTAAAGTATAAAATTAGATTTTGACATATTTGAGTTATCTTCTAACATAAAACAACAACTGAATTTTCACCTATAGCACAAAAATCTGGGGAATCAAAAATGCTTTCTTGTACATTCTGGAAGGAAAACTCTAGAATATTTGAGTTGTATGTATTTTTATTTAATACGATGATACGTTTCAATGTTGTGGAATAATTTGGTTGTTATAAATCATATATTAAAAGATTTTTTCCTGTATAAAACTAACATTTTTATCACTTCAAACTTATTTTTTCCATTTCTCACAATAGTAATAATAGTAGAAATGCCATTTGGGAATGGGATTTTTCTTAATAATCAGAAACCATTAAGTTAGAAAAAAAATGATAAAATTGTTTTCAAAAGGGCTGATGACCTTTCAAGTGATTTTGGACTTCAAGGAATTCCAGTTCAGTCTTTACATGGCAATAGAGAACAGTGTGATCGTGAACAAGCTTTAGAGGATTTCAAAAAAGGTAATCGTAATTAATCAATTTAACATAATGTTATTATGTAACAATCAAACTATAAACTCATTCAGATCTTTATTACAGGGTTTGAGCAACTTGGAAAGATTTCAACAGAGAATTAATAACAATAAAATCCAACTTATAGAATTGACCTTTTCATATTAAATGGTGCTATTGATAAGGACAGAGCCATGAGTTTTTCTTTCTAGACCAGATCTAATTTAAATACAATCAACTACATCACAGATTTGAGAGGCCTTTTTAAAAATAAGACACATCTCAGGATAATGGGCTTCCTTGATAACCTACATCTACAAAAATGGTTTTATAGAAAATGTTTGCCCCATACTGGCTAATCCATATCAGCCCATCTATATGAGTGAATCTCTGGCCAAGCTTTTAACCCTGATCAGCCGCTTTAGCCTCACTCATCAATTAGTATGAATCTTTCCAATGAAAAATTTATTTTAGCCATTATTAGAAAAAATAAGACCTGTTAAGCATGCAGTATGAAATCTGACAAACTTAAGTTTGGCCATGCTACCATGTTAGTAAGATGTACTAATGGACTCTGTTCACTTCATTCAAGTGAGTTTTACAAAATGTTTTTACAGCACAAATGGTTTCCTTCTCCCCAAAAAAGTCTCTGTCTTCCATTTGTATCAGAAAATACTTCCCTGTGCTTTTTTCTGGACTCTGCTACTTCAGTGAAGCTACTTCAGTGCTACTTCATATCTCTCTTTCTCTCTCCCCCCTCCTCATATTATTATTCCACTGTTACTTCTAACTGTGGTCCTATGCATGTTTGCTGCAAATTCATTCAATTTGGCCATCTTGACTTTAATATAGTTTGTTTCAATTTTGATCAACTGTGGTGGTGTTCAGAATTGATTAGAATTGGTAAAGTCTGATCCTCAAACTGTATATAAGGCAAGTGAGCATTCCCATAAAAATGTTAGGGTCTGGAACAATCCAAGCGGAAATAGATTTTCATAAGTGCCAATTGCTAAAAAAACCACAGATAAATAACACTTCATTCAAATGTATTGTGAAAAATTACCAGTTTTTATTTTGCTTGTTCTAGGCAAAGTTCGTGTATTGATAGCGACAGATTTGGCTTCCCGTGGACTTGATGTGCATGATATTACACATGTCTTTAATTTTGATTTCCCTCGTAACATTGAAGAATATGTTCATAGAGTGGGCCGTACTGGACGAGCTGGGTAAGTGAGACTTGTTTCTTTGTTACCAAGTAGAAATTAACGAGTGTTTTCATCAGCATATTTTTGCATCTTATATCAGATGCATTAGAGTACAGGGAAATGTAGCAGTCTCTCCCATGACAAGATTCACCAGCTGAACAGATTTCTGTTTTTCCTGTTAAAAATAATTTATTCCAAAGAGTTACTTGAGGAAATGAGAGGAAAAAGAAAACATATTTCTATGTAAGTATACTTTCAAATATATTGGGACTTTCCTGCCAGTCAGGTTTGCAAGAATGTTTTTCTCAAGAGTTAAGGACCCTGTTGTAAGTAGAGGAAGTGTAATGGCTCAGAAGTTAAAAACACTGGGCTTGTCATCTGGAAAGCTGGCAGCCTGGATTCAGAAACTGAGCACTGCATAATCGGGTAAGCTCCTGTTACTTGCCCCAGCTCCTACCCGCCAAGTTTGAAAACATGCAAATGCAATTACATAAATAGGTACCACTTAAGTGGGCTTGTCATCTGGAAAGCTGGCAGCCTGGATTCAGAAACTGAGCACTGCATAATCGGGTAAGCTCCTGTTACTTGCCCCAGCTCCTACCCGCCAAGTTTGAAAACATGCAAATGCAATTACATAAATAGGTACCACTTAAGTGGGAAGATAACTGCATTCTGTGCCCCTCGGTGCATAGTCATGCTGACCACATGACCATACAAATGTCTTTGGAAAATGCTGGAAAATGGAGATAAGCACTGCCTCCTAAAGTCAGACACAACTTTACCTTTGTAAGTAGATTGGACTATGTCAGAAGGGAGCAGATGAGGATGGATTGCTTTTTAGTAAACTCTTTTTACCCACTCTAACTAATCACCTGGAACTTCAAATATCTAAATGGCAACCTGCGTTCTGTAGCAGGGGTCCCCAACCCTCGGTCCGTGGACCAGTACCAGGCCGCGCATGCCAGCAGCCTGTCCTCACAAACAAGCAAAGCCCCATCCGTGGGATACAGGCAGCACACAAAACCACGCCCCCTCCGGTCAGCAGAAAAATCTTTCCACGTAACAGATCCCTGGTGCCCAAAAGGTTGGGGACTTCTGCTCTATGGCTGTCACATCATTAAAGGTCTCCAAAATATCATTTACTCCAGAATGTTCATCTTCATTACGCACTCAGGCAGGAGTGGCTAAATCTGTCCATTTTGGATTTTTTCCCATGTTTTGAATGTTGATAGTCCAATTAAAAATACGGAGCTATCCATTTGACGTTTGGCAGACATGGACCCTTTTTAGCAGTAAGACATTTTTTTTCTGTTTCTGCACAGAATAAATTATAAAGATTTTCTTCTCCTGCCATAATCTGCTTAACTGCTACTTGAGTAGAAGTTTGATATTTACCACTGATGCATTTCAATCATTCAGAAACTAGTTTTTATTACCTAAGAGTCTAAAGGCAGAAAATGATTTAAAAATGGAAATTTTAATAAATTATCAGTACAGATCTATAAAAAGGGTGTCTTACAGAAAAATATTTAAACCCCTTCTTTATTTGGGGGGAAAATTGGATTGATGTTAAGCAAAAACAAAACACAGATATGAGCTGTTTATTTTGTTTGCTTCTTTTACATAGACGCAAGGGAGAAGCTATAACACTTGTAACAAGGGCTGACTGGCGAATTGCATCTGAGTTGATTGACATTTTAAAAAGAGGAAACCAGGTAACATCATAACTAAGCTTGTTGCTAATTTTTTTCTGTTCTTCCTTTTACCCTTATTTGATTAAAATAATATAAAACATTAAACACACATTTACATTTAAATTGATTTTTAAATTTTTGATTAGTTTCCAAAATTGAACTTAGAACTCTTGTGTAAATGTTTGCTATATTATAGAATAGCTTGTGGTTAAAATTTGTTGCTGCTAGGAAATGTATGTTAATTTGCTGTTTTGTTATTTAAATGTTAGGTTGCAGTTTTTATTTTATGTTTTATATTATATTATACTGTTTAAATTTGTGATAGGACTTTTTGCAAATTTCTGTATAAAGACTAATCCCAAATCATTACCAAATATTTTCATATTCACTACAGTATTATAGACTGATTATAGTAACATGAATCTCCTAGTTTAAATATATTGTTTCCACAAACAGAAGATAATTTGTTCCATCAGATTTTCCTTTCCTGCCCTTGTAGCCTTGAATTGTCTCCACAAAATATCACAGGAGGAAATTGCTCAAAAGTTAGAAGGAACTTAGATAACTGATTTATACATCTGAGTTCAAATGTCTTCCTCTGATATAGCCAATAAGTTCAATATCCTCCATATACTACAGAAAAACCTCCAGAATTTTTAAAGATACAGACAGTTAAAAAAAAAAAAGAGTTGTATCAAGTTGATTTTCTGTTTTTGCAACTACTGACGAGCTCTTATTCAATGTGCATTTTTAGGAGTAAATGCTCAAACCTAATTTAACTTGATGCAAACAGGATTAATTTATCTTTTAGAAGATATTTATACAATATATATTACATAAAATGCTTTATAGAATATTTGCATGCATTTTTTTAGTTTATAGAAATTGAAAATGTCATAATTGTTGATTTAATTTTAATAGGTGATTCCTGAAGAACTCATTTTGATGGCTGAAAGATATAAGCAATTCCAGTTGAAAAAGGAAATCGAAAATGGTTTAGGAAGGTCTCGAAGGCGACCACAGAAAGGTTTCTAGACTATCTGGAAACAGTATAAGTTAGTGCCTATGGAAAATTCAGCAGAATGACTTGTGTGCTATTACAACAAAAAAAAAGTATGAAGCCTGATGTTCTTCAAGAAAGGTGCTTTTTCAGTCTTTCTCAAACAGATTAAGTTCTGTTGGGTACCAGATTTGACACAACTTAAGAATGTTCTCTGCTGCTTTGAATTCTGTGATACTATGATGACTGTTTTGAAGAAATTTGAAAATAAACACCTTTGTAACATACTCTGGGATTTATTTTATCACATTGTCTCACTTTGGCAGCAAATATTAAAAAGCACTATTACCTCAAAAGGATTTCCTCTTTAATATCAGCACATTGGCTGTTGAAGTTTAGAAATCACATAATAAATTATGGTGTCTTGTAATTGGTTTAAGTTTGCCTCATTTGCCTTGTAAAGTACTTGTGCTTTTGATTTAAAAAGTAATTTCAGATTAATGGCTTGTAAAACATATTCTCTTAATTCAGGGTTTGTAATTTTGCTAACATTCTTCTTTATGGAATAATCTTAATAAATTGTCATATGTTCAAGGAACATAACAGGGGAACAGATCTTCCCCTCAACTTTAAAAATAGCTCAAAATAGGCGAGAAAATAGTAAAAGAACACCTACCCACTTTAGATGTGTCCAGATCACAGCCAGATGAACAATGTGTCTCCATAAAAATTTTGGTGAGGCGCAATTTACAGAAATACATGCCAGCTCTGTCATTGTCCAAGTTACAGGGTCAGTGCTTGTGGCAAGGCTGCTGGCCCTGGTTATTCAGCCAGCAGCCATGAGTTCAAAAATTATTCATCACATGTCCAGGAAGTCCAACACCCAGCACTATTCCTTCGGAATAGGGCGGCATAGAAATCGAATAAATAATAATAATAATAATAATAATAACAACAACAACAACAACTCGGACAGTGATCGAGCTGGCACATGTTTCTGTAACAAAATTTTTTATGGAAAAGACACTTCATCTGGCTGTGTTTGAACATAATCTAAAGTGGACAGGTATTTTTTTTTCCATTTTCTTGCCTAGTTTGACTTGTATCCCGATTTTATCTTTTACAATACTGCTTTTGATAGGCTGGACTATTTTGGTGTGTGTGTGTAAAGACAAGCAAAGAAAGAATTAAGCAGTTCCACTTTCCCCTGCTACTTGTCATCTTCTTGCCATTTTCTCGCATTAGTAATTTTTTAAATTTTTCCTTGACTTGTTTATTATTGTATGTTGAAAGAAACTTAAAATTATTTTTGACATTTGTTGCAAGTCTTAGTTCACTCTGACCCTTAGATTTCCTGACTTTTTGTAGATTTGGTCTTTTTGCTTGTATTCTGTTTTAATTATGTGTACCTCTTTTCATTTTTTATACTTGTCCTCCTTGTCTCTCAATTTCTCAGAGAGTTCTTTTTAAACTGATGTGTTTCTTCTTGAGTAAGTTTTCTTATGGTCTTGCAAAATTCAACATACTCCAGTTGAATTTCAAACAAACTTCCAGCATTGTTTATTGTTTGTCATTTTTTCATTAAATCAATAGTTTCAGCAGAAATTTTTGACTGTACATGTATACATAGATATAGCAGATTCAAGGACGCTTTTGGCTATTTGTTCATTTTGTTCCATAATGTTCATCTCTTCCAAATCTTGCAATAGAGCGAAGCAATTTCCTAACTTAATCTCAAAATTACTGCTCTTCTCCAATAGCTTATCACTCTTTTTCATTTTTCACCACATCTTTATCATTTTTATATGCTCTTTTTGAGAGTCTGTCTTCACTTTAGCTCATACCATTCTATGGTCACTTCCAACGTTAAATGATTGATTACAGTACAATTGCAGAATATGGTTTTATCACTTAACA
Source organism: Bothrops alternatus (assembly GCA_034064705.1). Taxonomy (NCBI): domain Eukaryota; kingdom Metazoa; phylum Chordata; class Lepidosauria; order Squamata; family Viperidae; genus Bothrops; species Bothrops alternatus. The sequence continues at coordinate 2,841,199 of JARGCV010000033.1, forward strand.
TGATGTAGTCAATTTCACTTCTGTACCCAGATGGAGTCTTCCAGGACCATTTTCTGCTAACCTTTTTTTTATATAAAATGAGTTCATGATATAAAGCTCCTGTCCCTTAGCAAAATCTACTAGTCTATCACCTGTATTATCTCATTCACCACTTCCATATGGGCCGGTCACTTTTTCTCTAATTATTGTTCTTCTTATTCTTGTATTAAAGACACCATTAGTATTTTGTATCAGCATTTTTCTTTGTCTTGAAGCCAGGCCACATCATCATAAAACTCTTTAACCTAATCATCACTATAGCTTTTTGTTGGCGCATAAGTTTGGATGATATGAAGCTTGTATTGTTTGTTCAATTGAATGATGCATTGGGCTACTATGTCTGATATATTTTCAAATTTTACTACAGAGTCTTTCAGCTTTTGGTGAATGAGAACACCAACTCTGTCATATTGTCCATTCTCAGTACCCCTAGTGTAGAGTCCCAGTCCTATCAAGTACAACTATTATTATTTTCACATAATCCAATGATATCCCAATGCACAATGTTGGTTAAGTCAGCAGTTCTTCCAGTCGAGTGTCCATTTTCATTGTTTGGATGTTGAGAGTTCCTGTGTCCAAAGTCAAAAGGCAGCCTGATTTAACCTGGTGATTCTTGGCACTCTCTGCTTTCAGACAGCTCTTCCTGCTGCCGTGGGTAGTTGCCTAGGGCCTCCAGGGAATGGGGGCTGTTTTTGAGGTTGTATTGACATGTTGAAGACTAGACTAACACAATATATAGTAGATATGAGTTGAATAGGTTATCCCCCAGTCCCAAACAGTAAGGAAAACTCTTACTGTAGATGTGAAAATTTGATCATGCAGATCCTAATTCAGAATGAAACCAAAACCTATCATAATACTTATTCCAATTCCACTTCTATCTTCTATCCTATTACAGTTGTAATAGGACTTTGTGGCTCCTGATACCAAGGTGCTGTAAAACAATAAGCACTGTCCTTGCAAAATTGATTTTATTGTTACTACTGAATTTTGTATGATAACTTTTCTACAGAATAAAATATATAATGTCTTAAAAACTATTATTTACCTTTTCAATACACTCATTTTATATGAGGTTTCAACACAATCTGAAAACAGTTAAACAAATATTTTAGAACAGTATTATCTGTATATTTCATTGTTTTATGCTGTCACATTAAGAAAAAAATGGCTTTTTATTAATCTTGCATTTACCTATAATCTTACAACTGCTCATTTTGTAATGCAAAATATTGAATCAAATGATACAAAAGAACTGGATTTGTATAAAAACTATTTTTGATGTATTAAAAAAAAGCATGATCCTAAAATGTTAAAATTCTAGAGAGGGAAGATGAAGAGTGACATTTTCAGTTGTGACTTTCCAAAGTAGAGAGTCATCAATTAGAACATGTCTATTTCTCTCCCAGAAATGGAAGGATAAATCTTGCCATCATTGTTTCCTTTTTTTTTGTTGTTGTTGATGCATACACAGTTGAACTTGGAACACATCTCTTTGATGTTTTTCTCCATAGCCTTTTGAAGTTTTTTCTGCTTTTGGCTCTCCTTTGTTACTTCCTGTAAAAAGAAGTTGATGAAGCACAATCAAAATTTAACTTTTAATGCACTGGTGGTGGTATTCTGTCCCACATTGTTCTGACTTATCTACTACTTTATCGAATGCCTTACTACACCCACAGCATTTCCTTGATCTGCTAATTTAGTCCACTTATTAAGTTACTAATTTAATCACAGTTTACCTGTGTTTTCCTTGCTCTTTTTCCAACTGGCTGTTTCTCACCAGGAATGTCTTCTTCCTCTTGGGCAGGCCTGGCTAAAAATAAGATAACTAGTACTTGTAAAGCTAAACTTAAGAAGAAATAAACCACTTTTATTTTTAAAATGAAAATTATTAAAATGTTAAGTTAAAATTAAATTCACTAAAACTCATTTCCTTCATTTTCTCTAAATTTCTTTTTCAAGAGTTTGTTTTCTTCCTCAAGGCTTGCAGCTTTGCTGGCTAAGAATTTTGTTTTCCTCTTCCAGCTAAAATGCAGAAATTACAAGCAGCATTCATCAATCCTAGAATACAAAATAAGCAGACAAAAAGGAAAGCTTAAACAGGATTGTAAGGGAAATGAATTACTTAAATCTCTTATTGTAGCATCTTTCTCAGCCATCTTCTGGTGTTTTCCTTTTATTTCTTTCATCTCTTCTGTATTTTTATGGAAAAGCACGTGATATTACACAATATTCATGAAAGACATGACATATTAAAAGTCACCAATGACAGCAGTGTAAGACGTGCCATTACAAATGGCACAGTCCATTTAAAATGCAATGTTGGGATGTGTTATTAGTGCAGGGAAACAGATCTTTTTGCGTCTGTTCCCTATTAACTTAAGAGTTCAAAGCCTCTCCAAAAGACAGTTGTTCTAAAATAAGGGTTTTTTCCCCTCGGGTACAAAGGAAGGACTGCCCTTCTACCCCCACTCCTGCCACAGATACCCACACAAACAATATGATGGCTTACTCACCTTTGTCTCTCTGATGTTGCTTGTATTTCTGGAGTTAGTGCTGCCAAAAGAAGACATTTTGAACATTGAGGGCAAACCAATGGGAGGAGGATATTTTAGTTATCCTAGTTTTCAAAGTAATTTATATACTGTATGCCTTCTCAAACCAAAATGTTGATATTTGTAGTTTGGACAAAGTATGGTGAATTTAAGATTTTTAGCAGCAAACCTTTAAAAAGACTGATTATCTTTTTGTGCATAAAGCATGATGTGAAAAAATGGGTTGGTCCACTACTTTGGCCCATCCACCTGGTGAATTGAAAAAAGGGTGGGGGACACATTGAACCTTTTCCAGTGCTAAAAAGGGACATGAGATAGTGATGCGACAATGTACAACAGCTATTGTCTGCTGCGTGCTTCATCCCAATGGCCCTTAACCGCAACTAATAGCCAATGCAGCTTAGCATATCATGTGAATAGAACACACCCTATTTATTTGTTAACTTATCTGCCCATCTCCCTCCAAAAGGAACTAAAGGAACAGTAGAAATGAAATATTAAAAATATAAGCACCATATATAAATTTTAAAAGAGGCAAGCGATGTCAAAAATTAATTAAGAGGGACTTGAGGGCTCTAACCAGCCCCACGATGCTTTTCTGTGCACCCCAAGCAAGGCCGCAGAGCCATGTTTCCCAGTCTTTCCGGAAGGCTTCCTTTGGATGTATTTAAATTAAAGATATTTACACAATTCACCAAGAAAGGGCCTGAAAGAAGATGTACAAATATTAAAATATTCAGGTTCAAATGTTATTCTAAAAATTATTCTTAAATAAGTTTTGCTTGTTCCTAGATGCTTTTGATTCCTGTTTTATTTCATTATCATTATGTCATATTACCTGTCCAGTTACCTCTTTGAATCCTAAATCCTAGAGTCAGACATGCAAGTTGACAAGTAAATAAATAAATAGAACAGAGGATCTCTTACCTCAAAGAGGGCTTTCCCAGTATAATATAGGAATGTCTCCGTGATGAATTCAATGTCCTAAACTAAACTAATCCTAACTAAACTAAACAAATATATTAAATATGATAAAGAAGTAGTGTGTGTAAACTAAACAAGTGTGATATTAAATAAGATAAATCAGCAAATAAGCAGACAAGTATTGTAAAACAACCAGATCTAGGCTACCAGTCCTCAATGAGTAAGGAGCAGTACACTCAGCGCGCGCACACACACACACACAGAGAAATCTCTTGAGTGAATCGCTTTCATTCAGTCCACCAAAAGGTTTTCTTTACTTTTCCTTTGTGAGCTCATCTACCTGTCAGCACTATTATGAAGCGTGACCTCCAAAGGAAATCAGCAAAGCAAGCTGACTGGCTGAACGAATGCTATTCAGAGTTTTACCTATTTTTCAATATTGGGAGAAACGTAAGTACAAACTCCTGTTGGAATCGGATGATGAACTAACAAGAAAAATGCCATAGGAAATATAGTGCCATTGAAGAAAACAGGTTGATCTCTGGAAAAAATATGCACAATTTAGATTGAAAAAGTGGTGCAGAGGTGACTGAGCAGAACTGAGAGATGTCTGATTATAGTATGGCTCTTGCTCCACTATCCTGTACATGCCCGTTTCTCTTGTAAGAACTTCAGGACGGCTGCAGACCTACATTTGGTGGGTCTCAAGACATGGGTCTTCTCAATTGTGATGCCCTCCGTACAGAATATTCTTCCCAAGATTAAGTAGGCCCCATTCCTTTTGATTTTTGAAAAAGCCTTAAGAACAGATTAGGTGATAAGGACCGAGTGTGACTGCATGTGTGCCTGAAGGAGCAGTGGGGGATGAGTTTGGACAGGACAGAGTTTTCCCAGAAAGAGACCTGGATCAAGACACTGCACAGCCCTGAGCTGGATGGGGGAGCAGGAAGACACTTAGACTCTCTCAGGGTACATCTAGTAGTTAGAAGGTTACAGCTTGAGTTTGGCAAGATTCTGACCATTAGGGGTAGGAAATAAAGGAGTCATATAAATAAATAAAACATTGGGGTGCAGTTGCAGGTGTGTTGGATAGTGGGACTATGGGGGATATGGAGTTCAGCACTTAGAAATATATTGTCATCAGTGAAGGCTCAAATTGATCCAACAGACTATTCTCCCTGCTAAAAATGGACATTTATAAACAGCATTCATTTTATACCAAATACAGGTAGTCCTCAACTTAACAAAGTTTATTTAATGACCTAATTACAATGGCACTGAAAAAAATGACTTATGACCATTTTTTACACTTGTGACCACTGCAGCATCCTTATGGTCATAAGATCAAAAATCATATGCTTGGCAACTTACTAATCTTTATGATGGTTGCAGGGAGTCATGTGATTGCCTTTTACAAGCAAAGTCAATGGAGAAGCCAGATTCACCTAAAAACCATGTTACTAACTGTTGTAATCAGTGCTCAATCATTGCAGGGTGCAAATATGGCTGCCTGCCTTCACAGTGTTTATTCCTTTTATACAGGTATTCCAAATAGCATAAAGTAAGATGGCATCAGCATAGTAACAGCATTTCTATTGGTGAAACCCCTTGCCAATCCTTAAGAATATACCAGCTAGGAGGCCCTAGACAGGGAGCAGTCTTCTGCCACATCTTGTTGATGTAACCTGGCTGATATCATGTGAACCAGGTGATATCATGTAGCAGCCTGGGGTATTTCCCTACATTGCCATGGTGATGTGAATGGATGAGATCATGTAGAGAAAAGAGGCATGCAGGCTTTGGAAGGGCAGTTTGCTGCTCACGACCTCTACCTGACCCCCATCTCTACAACTAACTTAACAACTGCAGTGATTCACTTAATATCTGTGGCAAAAAGGTCATAAAATGAGGCAAAACTCACTTAAATTTTGGGCTCAATTGTGGTCATAAGTTGATTATCTGTAGGTATTTCATGAAAACACTTGGGCATCCATAATTACTAGCTGTTATAAGGTGTATTCATATGACCAGCTGAATCGTGGCGATGCCATTATTTAATTCATACAACATACTGAATCTTAATTATACAGGGTGGGTTTATGCAACGATCTAAACTTGTGTTTATTAGCTAATTTGTGGGATAGCATTTAATACATATTCATTGTGGTCAGACCTCACAGTAAAAATGCTGCCCAACTCATACCAAATAAAAGAAGTCTGGATGACCAAGGATAGCCTGAATTGGTTTCTTTTTAAATTATTGTTAGCTGAATACAAAAACAAATTAACAAAAATATTACAGGGTTCAAGATCTGAGTGCCATGCAATGGTGTGAGTTCTCATTTCTTGGCCCAGCGCCTGTCAGCCTAGCAATTTAAAAGCATGCAAATACAAGTAGATAAATAGGTGCCACTTTGGTGGGAAGGTAAGAGTGTTCTGTGTGCCTCAGTGTACAGTCATGCTGGCCAAGTGACTATAGAAGAGTCTGGTTCCCTCAGCTAGGAAACAAAGATGAGCACTGTCCCCTAGAGCCGGACACAACTGGACTGGGGAAATCTTTATTTTATAAAGGGGAGAAAACTTACTACCACGATTAAGCCCTTCCCTTCTTCCCTTCTCATCTCTCATCACTGGACCGAAGGCAAAGTGCCTTTTCTCCAGGCCCCGGACACCTCATAAAAACTGGGAAGAATGTTTTCGGAAAACGCCTGGCTCCACTTATTAGGAGGGCTTTAAACTAAAACTGAGAGGGGAGGGTGATCAAACTTTGGGATCTAATTACAAGCAAAAACCCCTAGAAAACAAATCAAATAACGAGGCAAGGAGGGATAGGAAGGAAGACAAACTCAAACACCAAATAGACATGGGAAGCATATCCAGAGTCAGACATAAAAATCTCAAATGCCTATGTACAAATTCACAAAGTTTGGGGAACAAACAGGGTGAAATAGAATTATTAATACATGAAGGTAGATACGATATAATTGGAATTACTGAAACTTGGTGGGACAAGACTCATGAGTGGAACACACTGATAGAAGGATATAAATTGTTCAAAAAACCCAGACCCCATAAAAGAGGAGGTGGAGTTGCACTATATATAAAAGACCACTGTATTGCTACAGAAATGCACGAGACCAAAGATGAAAACCTCTTAGAATGCATATGTGTCAATATAAAAGAAAAAAAAGAATGACATTGCCATTGGAAGCCATCCAACCAAGCAGAAAAAAATAACTGTACTTTTTGCTAACCAATTAACAAACATATGTAGGAAACACACTACCATAGTAATGGGAGACTTCAATTACCCTGGTATCAACTGGAAGACTAATTCTGCCCCAGGTGAGAAATTGAATAGATTCCTGACCAACCTAGCTGACTACTTTGTTGTCCAAAAGGTAGAGGAGGGAACTAGAGGGACAACAATATGGACTTAATTCTCACAAACAGAGAAGAAGCAGTGTTTGTTTTGTAAAAGAAAAAAAAAGTGATGGAACTCATGCACAGCTCCAGCTCCAGTCGAAAGCCCTTTATGGAGTGGAGAGGAGAGAAGAAACTGCTTTAGGGAGCTTCCAAGGTGCAGATCACATGAGCAGCATCAGCTGACAGACGCCATTGCCGCGGCTTTTGAGAGGGTACTTGTTCGGAGTCCGCATGTCTTCTGCCACCTCATCCTCCTCCGCCTCTGATGACACAGAGGCTTCCTCTGGAGCCAGAGTGACCAAGGCAGTGGCGGCACTGCTGCTTTGGGAGCACACCTGGTGCCTCGAAGAGATTCGCTCCAGGAGTCAGTCCTGGTCCCTGGTGGCTAACATGGGTGAGAACAGGCGGCGGCAGCGGGGGAAGCCCCATGAACCAAAGTAGAGAAAATAAGGTGACCAACCGTCCTCCTTTAGAGAGGACAGTCCTCCTTTTGTAAGTTCTGTCCTCCCTCAAAAAGTGTCCTCCTTCATGTCCTCCTTTTCGATATTTGAAGACTAATCTGCAGGGCTTTTTTTCCCCCCTCATAGAACGCTCAGAACGGTGTTCCGGCACCTTTTTTTATGGTTTTTTTTTCAACTTTTGCCTGAGCTGTACTACTCCCCCTATTGGCTTTCGAAAGCCAATAGGAATTGCTGCTGAGCACCCCAAAACACCCGGCTGGCAAACTTTGCACATGCAAGTTGTCTGTATTATTGTTGCAATGAATAAAATGTTTCTTTTATTTACGATATTTTTTTCTTCAATTTATTTGTGTCCTCCTTTTCATTGTAAAAAAGTTGGTCACCTTAGAGAAGAGAGTCTGCTTTCAGGGCAGTGGAAGTGTTTCCGGGTCGACCTTTGATGCCCCCAGTTTCCCCAGGCAGCTTCCTTTCACCAAGTTTGAAGACCCTTGTTATAAAGCCTTAGTAAGACGACACGTAGAATACTGCAACCAATGTTGGTCTCCACACTATAAAAAAGATGTTGAGACTCTAGAAAAAGTGCAGAGAAGAGCAACAAAGATGATTAGGGGACTGGAGGTTAAAACACATGAAGAACGGTTACAGGAACTGAGCATGGCAGTGTAGTGAAGAAAAGGACCAGGGAAGATACGATAGCAGTGTTCCAATATTTGAGGTGCTGTCACAGAGAGGAGGGGGTTAATTTTATTTTCCAAAGCACTTGAAGGCCAGACAAGGAATAACAGGTGGAAACTGATCAAGGAGAGATTCAACCTGGAAATAAGGAGAAATTTCCTGACAGTGAGAACAATCAACCAATGGAACAGTTTGCCTTCAGATATTGTTGGTGTTTCATCAATGGAGGCTTTTAAGAAGAGACTGGACTGCCATCTATCAGAAATGGTGTAGGTACTTCTGCTTGGGTAGGAGGTTGGACTAGATGACCTACAAGGTCCCTTCCAACTCTGTTATTCTATTCTATTTCATTAAGGCAAAGTGAAAATGGTTTCATTTTGTAAACCAAGGCATTGGAGCTTCTACCTGACCTTATATCTCCAGGGTTAGGGGGCAGGATGTCTTACTGTCAAAACAGAAGTGAGTTTCAACCTCCAGTCTGGTTATTTTGCACATAAAATGGAGCGGTGCCATCTTCCCTTTATGCAACTGTAGCCTGCTCTATTAGCAGTCTTGGCTGGCTGGCTGGGGCCTTGCCCCTGGAATGGGATAGGAAGAGGCTGAAGAAGCTTCTTGGATGAAAAGCAAAATGTTTAAGGAAAAACAAAGTCCAGTTGCCTTTTGAAAAAGCATCTTTGGGATGGCCTTGAGGGAAGTTTTTTTTTGTTTTTTTCTGGGAAATATATTTCCCAGTAGGAGGAGTAAAAGGACAGCTTCAGGAAGCTGAGGTAAAATAGGACTGGGGGAAAGCTGAGGAAAAACAGGTCTGAGAGGGAGTGGAAAGAACAAAGCAGTTGAGAGGGAAAGAGAGGAGAGAGAGGGAGGGAGGGAGGGAGGGAGGAAGGAAGGAAGGAAGGAAGGAAGGAAGGAAGGAAGGAAGGAAGGAAGGAAGGAAGGAAGGAAGGAAGGAAGGAAGGAAGGAAGGAAGGAAGGAAGGAAAGTTGTGAGATTCCAACCCAAGGAAAGAGGATGGCCTAGAGCACGGGTAGGCAACCTTGGCTTTTTTATGACTCGTGGACTTCAACTCCCAGAATTCCTGAGCCAACATAACTCATCATGGAAACCTCCCTGGCTGGCTCAGGAATTCTGGGAGTTGAAGTCCACGAGTCATAAAAGAGCCAAGGTTGCCTACCCCTGGCCTAGAGACTCTATCCTGGCTGCCAGGAGAGGGAGACTGGATAGGCCTCTCACTGGCCTGAGAGGACATGTTGATGAGGCAGCGGTATTGGTGAGGCGTCATTTGGCCAAAGAGGGCAGTCTTTGGGACATTTTGCTCACCATTTTAATGTTTTATATTATTGTGATGCTTAATTTGATTTGATTTTTATTTTTAGCTTATTTTAATTAAAATTTGTAACTTCCTCCAAGGTATTGGTGTGCCTGGGCCAGGTCAGATTGGTCACCTAGGAAAGGGATAGAAGGGTCCAATGGCCAGCAGCCTTTTCAGGGGAAATGCTATACAATCATTATGTCAACCTCTTGATTTTTAGGAAGCAATTATCATGTAAATGAACTCTTTTAAAAAAATATTTTTATTGTCAGAGAATTTTACATAAGATTAAAAACCTATAGAAACTTTAGCAGAAAAATAGGAAAAAGAAAAAAGAAAAAATAGGGACAGCAAAAGACAAAAAAAGGGTATATAAAGAAGCTATTTCCAATCTTCTTTATAACGGTTACAGACAGTTACCATCTCTACCCTTCCAGATTGTATATCTTGATTCCCTTCTTCCCATTAACAACCCTCTGTTAATCAGTAAATCTGGAATTCACCAGTCATTTTTATCTATTCTCAGCAAAAAAGACCATAAAGGGTTTCCAGTCTTTAATAAATGTAGTAATGGCTTCTTCTTTAATCAAACAAGTCAGTTTAGCCAGTTACCATATTAAAAAAAATCAGCTCTTTTGCCTTCTCTGGTTTTAGATCAGCACTGTCAGCAGCATCCCTAAGATTTCACCAGCTGCTATTTGTAATCTACTTTGTGAAAATCAACCATGGAAGAACAGAGCAGATAGACAATTCATTTAGGACTGCTGAGCCATTATCTGCTACAGAACTGCTGGTTCAAAGAAAGTTTGAAGCTACTGGTACAAGTAGCACTTTTTCAGCCACAATCATTGAACCATGATGGATATTCCTGGAGCTTAGAATTCTAACTACAAGCATTTTGATTAATGTATATCTTTAATAAATACATAAATGTTTATAATAAACTTTGTATTGCATAAGTTGTATTGTTTTTTGTATTCACAAAAGAGCACATCACTGAACTAGAGACAAAAAAGGATTATGATATTCTTAAAATTCTGCTGGAGGGTTTTTTGGTAACATTTGTTTGCATTTAATAAACTAAGCTTGTTAACACAATGCTTTGTGGAATTCCTGTCCACAAGAAAGAGGAAGGGCCATAAGTCCTATTAGAAAGTTACAATTCTTCCTTAATAATTTAAGAAAATCTATCATAGTGCGTGTCTATTTTCAATGGGGTTTTCCTATTGCAATGTGCCTAGGATTTCTAGGGAGACAGAGTTGAAAACAAAAGTCCATTAACCATAAAAAGTCTCTCTCTGAATTGAATCTGATGTTCATATTTGAGTCAGACATCATGGAGGGAGGGTATCGAACCCTAACCCTAAATGGCTTTTCCATTTCCAAAGGGGTTTTCCCATCCAATTTACCTAGGGCAGCGGTTCTCAACCTGTGGGTCGCAACCCCATTTGGGGTCGAACGACCATTTCACGGGGGTCGCCAAACACCGCAGTCCGCCATTTTTTTTTGGTCGGCCATTTTTTCCCCTTTGCGATGCGGGCCGCCACACTGTGCATGCGCAATGCGGGCCCGCCTTTTTTTTTTTGGTCGGCCATTTTTTTTTGGTCGGCCATTTTTTCCCCTTTGCGATGCGGGCCGTCTCGCTGCGCATGCGCGATGCGGGCCCGCCATTTTTTTTGGTCGGCCATTTTTTTTGGTCGACGTCGCGTCGCGCATGTGCGAAGCGGGCCAGGGTCGAGCCCCGGAAAAGGTTGAGAACCGCTGCCTTAGGGTGACAGACTGGAAAGTAGAGAGTTCCCCTAGGTATAAAGAGACCCCCTGAATTGAACCTTAATGTTTGGTTTGGGCCATATGTCATGGGGGGCTTAGTCCTAAGCCCATGTGATGTCTCCATTTCCATTGGGCTTTTCCCATGCAATTTCTAGTGAGTCAAAATGGACAGCAGAGAGGTCTAGTAGACATAAAGTGGCTTTCTGAATTCAACTGTGATGTTGGTTTTTGATCCTAACCTCATGGAGGCCTAACTCTAACTCTAGATGACGTTTCCATTTCTAATGGAGGTTAGAGAACAATGTTCAGTACATTTTGCTGAATTTCAATAAGCCAAAGAAGCAGTGTCTGTGTGGTTTTATTTAACTATTTATTTAATTTTTGGTCCTTCCAGTCTCAGTTGTTTTCAGCTATAATATTTTAATGTGTTTTGTGTATGTGTATGCATGCATGGATACAAACAAATAATTAGAATTGCTTGAGTGAGATGGGCAAGATAGAAATGTGATAAATAAGACTTCCAAAATTGAGATATTGTAGCCCTTCAAATGTGGCTGAAGCAGTTCCCCCTCAACTAGCTTCTCTCACCACTGCATTTTACTGAGCAACAACCAAAGGCTCCAAATTTTCTCCAACATTGCATTATGAAAAGAGGAAATATAATTAAAATTTCACAGTAATTGCTCTTATTGAATATCTCAGATATTTTCCTTAGAAAATTTCTTCAGTAGCAAATTCCACTACCATCCCTCATAGTAAATAAAGGGGGAGGCATTCTCACAAGTAGACTTTTAAATGATTTTAGCCTAAAAACAGTGACCATTAAAAACAACCTTGGTTCATTTTATTTGGCAAATATATCTTATAGGTAGAAATAGGATTTCATAATTATTGCAATATCTTGAATTTAGCTCATTAACCAATTGTTCCTCAGCCATAAAATGGAATGTGTAGCGAGAGGATTAGAACTCTTTGGAGCTGGGCAGTTAATAAATTTAAATAAACAACAAGATGGAAAATTTCAAGGTCCTTTCATCAGTCTAAATAGCCATGTACAGTAATGTTACCTAGCACAGAGGTCCCCAACCTTTTGGGCACCAGGGACCGGTTACGTGGAAGAGGTTTTTCCACGGACCGGAGGGGGCGTGGTTTTGTATGCTGCCTGCCTCCTGTGGATGGGGCTTTCCTTGTTTGTGTAGACTGGTTGCTGGCATGCCGCGGCCCGGTACTGGTCCATGGACCAGGGGTTGGGGACCCCTGGCCTAGCAATTGGGTATATGGGGGTAATATATATTATGCACACATTATACTAATATTGTGATCGCTATCGTATTTTGCAAATAGCTTATTGTTGCCTCCTGTCTATGTGTTTTATGTGTGACACATAAAACCAATCACTTTGGTATCTGACACAAATCTCATCACTTGCAATTACTGCCCAGTATTAACATACTAACCTGGACCTAGAAGGGACAGATCTGTTCCATTGTTGACAGAAAAACAATTAATGAGACGCAGAATTCTACAATTTAGCCAAAGTTGTTCCATATGCTATTCCTGTTCCTCTCTCCTTTGTTAATTTGGTTAAACAGGTGGCTTGATAACAACTTAGTTTTCTCAAGCAAGAATATAATCAAATTTTGCCTGGTCTAGAAATTGTGTAGCATTATGCACAATTGACATTTAAAGGGGAAAAGACCATTCTGAACACAAGGGATCTCCGCATTGGCTCAAGAAAAAAAAATGGGCCAAACTTTTTTTTTTTCCGCTTACTGCTTTTATTGCTTTTAACTCTTTTAGTGACAAAAGTAAAAAATGAAAAATAATGGTAAAAAATACTTTGTACCATAAAACAAACAACTCCAGACAATTAGACTACTTTAATCAAAAGTCCTTTGCCTTGCCCCACTGTCAACAAAAGAATAATTCACATTATTGACAAACACATATATCAGAGTCTACTCTACTAACCAGGAGTACCTTTATCTTTCCAGCATTGTATAATTTCAGTGTTGATAAATCCCTGTGTATAAAGGAATTACAATTTTTTTTTATACACAAAAAATGGGCCAAACTTTTTAAAGGAGTTGCTGGCAAGTGCATCTGGGGTACTTGCATTCCCTCCAAACTGTTTTCCCCCCTCAAATGTGGTGTCATTTTCATATAATTTGGCATTTAGGGATGCTGCTCTTATTATTATTGTTATTATAATTATTATTCTTGGGATGGTGACAATCTTTGGTGGGTGGCGTTTTTCTCTTCTGAGAGTGGTGCATCAGAATTTCGTTTTAATATGTGACATTATGTATACAGGAAAATGACAATAAAGGTTATTCAATTCAATTCAATTCTTACAGGCTTATTTAATAAAGCTGCATAGCAACCACAAGGTGGTGCTAGGTAAACATTCTGCTGCTGAAGAGGCTGTGCTGCTCTGGCTTCTTGACAAGGATTGAACAAATGAAAGAAGCAAAAAAAGGTACTGACCCAGTATTGAATGGTGTTCAGGTCTGGATTGGGAGGATCAAGCCAGTTCAATCTTAACAAGACTGAGAGGCTGTGGCTGTGAGGTTCTCCTAGAATGGCTATGTTTTCCACCTTTGGTCTTAGATGGGGTTGCATTTCTCCATTCGAGATTATTGAGCATCTTGGGGGTTCTCCTGTTTGACAAACAGGTAGCAGTTCTGGCCACAAGGTCCTTTGAATTAAATGGGTTCATCTTGTGTGCCAGTTGCACCCTTTCCTTAACCAGGAGGCTCTTCAGACAATTACTCATGCCTTAGTCATCTCATGATTGAATTGTTGCAATGTGCTCTACATGGGATTGCATTTAAACCATTTGGAAGTGGTTCAAAATAAAGTAGCATGAACAATAACAAATGCTTCTTGGTATACTCATGTGTCACCCTTGCTACACAACTTGCATTACTTGCTAGTTGGCTACAAGGAGTAATGCAAGGTGCTAGTTTTACCTTCATGGTATAGGGCCTGGATATCTGAAGGACCTGCTATCTGTTTCTACCCGCCCAATACATTTTGCAGAGTGAATATAGTCCAGATCTGTTCATTAAACATTGTCTTATAGGATCAAGGAAGTGTGACTTTACCCCCTGGAACAGCATCCCCTCAGAGGTACCGAGGGCACCATTCTCCTGGGGTTCCCAAAAGCCCTGAAGACCTACTTTTGGTCTCAAGTCTGAGGTTAATTTGTTTATGGAAGCCCTATTACGATTTTCTGTTATTGTTATGGTTGTTTGGGTTGTCGATGTTGCTCTATGTTTTTTACCTGTTTTTATTTTATTTTACCTAATGAGAAGGAAGGACTCACTGGAGAAGGGCCTAATGCTGGGAAAGATCGAGGGCAATAGAAGAAGGGGACGACAGAGAATGAGGTGGCTGGATGGAGTCACTGAAGCAGTAGGCGTGAGCTTAAATGGACTCCAGAAGATGGTAGAGGAAGGAAGGCCTGGAGGAACGTTGTCCATGGGGTCGCGATGGGTCGGATATGACTTTGCAACTAACAACAACAATTGTTAAATAAATTGCATTTTGGATTTTTTAAAGCAATCTACTGGAATGAGCAGCTATCAGATATTTGAATATTTGAGGAAGGAAGGAAGGGAGGAAGGAAGGAAGGAAGGAAGGAAGGAAGGAAGGAAGGAAGGAAGGAAGGAAGGAAGGAGGGAGGGAGGGATTGGTGTGAATTACTTTAAGCAATGGTTCAAAAAAGCAACTTTAAGTTTAGTCCAATATTTTGCTTTCCTATTCTAGGTGGACAGAGTATGCTTGGGTTGAGAGTTCCTAGTATGCCGGAAAGTTCACTGAGTCAAAACTTGCTGCAGGACCTGTGACCTATAAATTAAGTTGGTAGTACCTTATAAAAAAGGTTGAAAATCTTTTTCTCCTGCTGTCCTTCATGTTTCACTCAAATGGAATAGAAAATTCTGATGAAGTAGGTTTGGATCATGATATCTACTGGGGAAGTAACACACTGAGCTTCCTAAAAGTTCACTAGGCAAGATTTGATACACAGGGCAATTGTAGAAAGCATTTGAGAAGGCATGTCAAGTGATCTTATAGATCTGGATTGTTATTGCTGTCCAGAAGGCTAGGCTGATCTGGATAGAGGCTGCATTGTAACCAAGAACATGCAGTGCTTGACATCCAGCATCTAGCTATGTATCTGTAACCAGTTCATGTGTGAGTGAAAGAAGCTTATGAACTGCTACTCCTATTGGAGCAAAGATCTTCTGGGACAGTTGAGAATCATAAAGATTAGTTAGTGAATATGCTTCACCAAAAGAGACTAGAAGTGTGACCAACCATTCCAAGATTAAGTCTTCCCCCCATGAGTGGAAATTAGTTTTGCTTTGGAATTTCATGTACGTTCAGACTATTCTAGATGTGATTTTCATGTAGTAGACCTAAATTGGCAGATTGCCATTCTGATTATTTTGACTTCGTGCCAGTGACTAGAATGAAGGCAACCCCCCACATATAACCCCCCCCAAGCTGAGTTTTAGCCTGTCTAAAATCTTGAATATGCACCACTCTGAAGGAAAGTAGATGTTGGGTCAGTGAACTCATGTCTCATCTTCCTGTCATTATTTCTTTCTGGAAAGGACAAAATACCCACTGTAAGAGGCACGAGTGAAACACTTCATGGAACTAGAAGTGAATTTTCAAATTATTAGCATGAAACATTTGGACATAACATTTATTAAACCATAAAAGGATATTGGGAAGTGAGAACAGCTCTGGGAAGTCCAAAAGAAGATAAGTTTATTTATACACTATGATTTTAAAATGCAACATTGTCTTTGCAGTAATATTGTTTGAGCAACCTTTAATTACACCCAATTTAAGGATAATCCCTAGATATGAACAAGCTGCTTATTAAAAATGGCAGATGGCATTCTTCCTCAAGCTGATGAAGCACTGAAGCCATGCAATTCTTTCAGGAAGTACTGAAGCCATGTGTTTCTAAAAAAGCTTGTTTTCAGCATCATGTGGCTTCAGCACTTCATTGGGCAGTCCCGTTTGTAAATATGAGCTCTGACTTAAAACACAAATTCAGATTAAAGACAAAAAGTAGGAATACAGCTCACTGTGCTTCAGTGGAAAAGTCGGACCAATCCATATTACGTGTGGGAAATTTGTAAGCAAAATTTCTCCCAGGTTTCATCCTGATAGCTCTCCTCCTCCCTTGGGAGATTATCATGCAGCTCACTCACACACAGAAGCGCACACCCAACCTTTTTGGGAGGCATCTTCATCTCTCCTGGACTGGTCGTATGACTGGCTTTTTCTTGGGAGAATAAATTAGGATATAATATCAGAGCTGGAAGAAGAGTACCAGTCCAGACAGTGAGATGGCAGCATAGTGCTTGTAAGTGGCCAAATGCTTCAGAAAGGCAAGGCTGGTGCTTTTCTATTCCTTGCGATAGTTGACCACAGAGCTGGCTTTCTTGAAGAAAATATTTGAAGTGAACTGAGCTGACTAAAGAGGATTATTTTTCTGGCAGTAGCTCCACCCCATCAATCAACAATCACGAAATTGTGCTTTTGGATACTAAGAATTGAGGTACTTCCATCACTCCAGTGAGGGATGAAAAGGATCCTTTTGAGTAGGACAGCCTTCTGAACAAACAGCAACTCTTGATGCTGTGGAATATTGTGCTCAATCCAAGAGCTCTCAAATCTACTCAAGGAGATGTGGGACTTTCTGCGCCTTCAGAGGAAGAGTTAAAAAAGCCTATTGTTCCTGTCTTCCGGAAGAGTTTTATACATCCTCAACCAATGGAAAATATGCAAAGCCAAATTTAATTTTCTCCATATGCCTAATTTTTTAAAAAATCAATGTACAGAATGGTTAACCTCAATTCTTTTTTTTCCTGCATGTTGGTTTCCTTTAATGTCAAATTCTTATTTCCAATCATAACCCACCAACCATCTCTTTAGGATTTATCATACTCAATTTTACTTTTCACATTCAAATGAGCACAACCACCTAGGCAGTTTGCAAAGTTATTTTATACCTAAAATATATGAACGCTTTAAATGACTTTTTCCATATTGCAAGTTCCAAACTATGGAAATGGAGTCATTGTCTCAGCAGCTTCTGATACAGTTCAAGTGCTTAACTATGTACTAAAAGTGACAGGGACTTCCAAGGGCAATCAATGCAAATCACCTTCACTGAAGGCCACCTGCTGGAAGGCTAGTGGGCTTTCTCTTGGCTGTTGGTGGACCAGGAATCCAGTCCAGCAGGGAATTGCTCGTTTAGCATGAGCAATTGCTCACGTTTAGCATGAGCAACATGGTTTTCTTTTGAAACATCTTACCTCGAAAATAAAGAGCCATGAAGGTAAAGTAGTTCTAGACTTAAAATTTATTGAAGATAAACTAGAAGACCAAGTGTTGGCTTACAAAATTTAAGTTTTTTCATTAACCCAACAGAAGTATACGATCACATATGCAATGGAAAGCAAAACTATCAATGTATGGGAATAGCCAGAAAGTGTTGACCAGATTAGTAATAACCAAAGGCAGCTATTTGATATAGGCAAGTAATTGCTAATTAGCAGCCCCAATGACAGCATAAATTACCTTCAGTCTGTGCAAAGCTGTCTTAGTTTGGTATAAGATCAAAGTCCTGGCAGACTTCTGTCCAAAAATATTTTTGGGTGCAGCTCATAGGACTTAATCGTGACTTATTGGTAACATTTTCATCAACATTGTAACAGCTTCTCAGTAAGGGAACTTTTTGGGTCAGTCTTTTTAGATTAAAAAATTGGGGAAAACCACTAAACAAAGCAGCAATAACCTCATCTGTTTGTTTTGAGACTACAATAGCAAGTTAAAACAACTTTCTGAAATTACTATTTTCTCCAATTTTTATTTCAATCTAAGGCTTTCATGGTTTGAAAAGTTATTTCTTGAATATAATACTGCTGTCATTACCTTCTTTTTGCTGTTACATTTATCTAGCACTTACAGTATTCAGATACTGAGAGAAACTGAAGGTACAATCCAGAATTTAAAATTCAGGTTTAGTTCTCATTTAACAAAGGGCAATGCTTCATTCTCAGTTTAATTCTTTAAAAATACCCAGCTGTAACAAGAGCATCAAAACAGTTCAAAAGAAACAAAGTTATTTTAAGGGTAGAAAAACAAGCTTGTTATTCTGCATTGTACACAACTTGTATTTAAAAGGCTGTATGGGTAAAAATAGCCAGTTTGCTAACTAATGTTTTAATATAAAATTCTATTGTCCCTTATGAAGCCCCAGAAAAGCTACTGGATTTTATTGACCACATCCCTGCAGGATACCACAAATGCAAATTAAAATTTTGAAGCTGAAATGGTGCGTAACAATGTCTTCTGCTAATGGCACTATTAAAATACCAAATCCATTCTAAGGAAATGGTACCAATGGACTCCATTCACTATAGGACTTAAGCCACCAACTTTGGCATAACATCTAGAACCTGAATATACACTCTCAGCACAATATTGCTTTTAAACAAAACTTTAAATGTTTAACTGGTCATGATTTTTTTTCAAAGATGTAATTCCATTTTAGAATTACTGTACTGAAGATGAAATATAATGAACTTGGAAAATATTTGAGTCTCTCAAAACTTTCATATAAAGCAGGAAAAAAAGCATTTGATCTTTTAATTGATTTAACACTTAACTTGCAGCAGTTAGCTTAAGAAATATTCTATCAAGTGAATTTCTGTATAACCTTCAACATAACCACAATGCTCTAATCAAAATTCCATTTAAAATGATCAAATATTAACCTATACCAGTGTTTCTCAACCTTGACAATTTTAAGGCATGTGGACTTAAACTCCCAGAATTCCACATGCCTTAAAATTGTCAAGGTTGAGAAACACTGGCCTATACTAATAGCATGGAAACACAGAAGTTACTGCCTACATGTACTTTTGAATATTAAACATAGAAAACTGAATCTACAAACTTATTTTGTAGCTTCAATATACTTGTGATGTAACTCCTTGACTATATATAATTCTTAGATGTTGGCACAAAATTAAGATCACACTTAAGACTTTGCTTGCAAACAATCCTGTTTTCCCCAAAACCAATAAAGTATATTTTATTTTCAGTAACTTACAACTTTGCAAAGCACAATGTTTTTAAGTATCAAAGTGTATCTAATAGCCCCAAAGAACACAGAGACTTTGCATTAAACTTTTGATTTTAATGGTCTCAAAATGTGTGACAGATTTTGGTCAAGTTGTTTCCATTTAAAAAAGATTACTGATTTTAAAAACTAATAACTTAGAAACTGCCACAAAACAAATGGTCCACAAACATTCCTTTCCTTCTGAAGCTTTTACGATGCATTGTAATTATTAACCAGTCTTTTACTATTAAACTTAAATGGCCAATTGAGACAAACAGTTCTGAGACCATGCTTCCACCACTGATTAAGACTGAGGTGGCAGTTGTACAGAATTTTCATTTAGCCTTCTGAGCCTTCTGGGCAGACTTTGTGACCTTGCCAGCACCACCTGCTTTTTTATCAACGGCCTTGATGACACCAACAGCAACGGTCTGTCTCATGTCACGCACAGCAAAACGACCTAATGGGGAGTAAAAAGGAATTAGAACTTTCAAAGTACAGGAATATAGATCCAGTAATTAGACTATTTCCTTTTCCCCCCAATTGAGATCCTCCAATACCAGCTGTAAATGATATTGTAATTAACTTGGTATTTCACAGCAGTCCAGCCCAATACTTGATTAAAATCACTGCTTAGTCTTAACAGTACCATCAACACAACCCAACTCCTTCAGTGGGCAAGACATTGCAACTTTTTCTCCTCTAACAGAAAGTAATTTAATGTGAAGCTTCTTGAATAGGACATAGTCAAAAGTCTTTACAAGAGACTGAACAGGGAGGAAGGATAGCATCCATCATTTGCAAATGTATAGTGAACTGGAGTATATTTTTAGTGATTTGTCACCAATATGGTGTGTAAGGACATAAATTACAGGTAGTCCTCGACTTACAATTGAGCACATTTCTATTGCTAGGCAACCACTGAGTTTTGCTCCATTTTATGACCCTTCTTGCCACCAGGTTAAGCGAATCACTGGTTAAATTAGTAACAGTTGAGTCTGGTTTCCCCAGACTTTGCTTGTTAGGTCACAAAAAGTCAGATCACATAACCCCAGGAAACTAAACACATAAATGCATGCCAGTTGCCAAGGGTCTGAATTTTGATCAGGTAGCCATAGATTGCCTGAAAAGCATCCACCACCCCAAGAAGTTTCATTATACCTTGATCTGAAAGTAACAATATCAACACAACTATGGTAGATAATTCTAAAAATACTTACCCAGAGGAGGATAGTCAGAAAAGCTCTCAACACACATAGGCTTGCCTGGAATCATGTCAACTATGGCAGCATCTCCAGATTTGAGGAACTTTGGACAATCTTCCAACTTCTTACCAGAACGACGATCTATTTTTTCCTTCAGCTCGGCAAACTTGCAAGCAATATGAGCAGTATGACAATCCAGAACAGGGGCATAGCCAGCATTGATTTGGCCTGGGTGGTTCAGGATGATAACCTATGGGAATAGATTTGAGTGAGAATCTGTGCTTACGCTGTCCTAATTGTGTGGAGTTTACAATTGCTGATACAATAAAACGTCTGCCAAGTTACCTGTGCTGTGAATCCAGCAGCTTCCATTGGTGGATCATTTTTGCTATCTCCAGCAACATTACCACGACGGACATCTTTTACAGATACATTCTTTACATTGAAGCCAACATTGTCACCAGGCAGAGCTTCACTTAGGGCCTCATGATGCATTTCAACAGATTTTACTTCAGTTGTAACATTAACTGGAGCAAATGTTACCACCATGCCTGGTTTTAGAATGCCAGTTTCCACACGACCGACTGGAACGGTACCAATCCCTTAAATAAAGAGATACTTTTCTAGCCAGGTTTATAAATGCAAATATACATCCCTAATAACTTTTTCAAATAGTTATTTATTGTATTGCTGTTGCAATACTTACCACCAATTTTGTAGACATCCTGAAGTGGCAGGCGTAGAGGTTTGTCAGTTGGACGAGTTGGTGGCAAGATAGAGTCCAGAGCTTCCAGCAGTGTAGTTCCACTAGCACTACCATCTTTACGAGTCACCTTCCACCCTTTGAACCAGGGCATCTACAAATGAAGAAAAAAGCACAGCAATTCATTGTCTGCAATCCTTTGTGATGGTGACTGCACAACCCTCCCTCCAATCAATAATGACTTACATTAGAGCTAGGTTCCAACATGTTATCTCCATTCCAGCCTGAAATTGGCACAAAGGCCACTGTATCTGGATTGTAGCCGATTTTCTTTATGTACGTGCTGACTTCTTTGACAATTTCCTCATATCTCTTCTGGCTGTAAGGTGGCTCAGTGGAATCCATCTTGTTGACTCCAACAATGAGCTGTTTTACACCCAGAGTATAGGCCAGAAGGGCATGCTCACGGGTTTGTCCATTCTTGGAAATACCAGCTTCAAATTCACCAACACCAGCAGCAACAATTAGGACAGCACAGTCAGCCTTTGGAAGAGTCAGAAAAAGGGCATTATTAACTCCAATGTTTCTTAACGTACAATATTAATTACTTATTACTATTATATCTGACAAACTTCACATTTGTTCTCACCTGAGATGTACCAGTAATCATGTTTTTGATGAAATCTCTGTGTCCAGGAGCATCAATGATAGTGACATAATACTTGCTGGTTTCAAATTTCCAGAGTGAAATATCAATAGTGATACCACGTTCACGTTCTGCCTTCAGCTTATCCAATACCCATGCATACTTGAAGGAGCCTTTACCCATCTAATAAGAAAAATTTTTTTTACTCAAAGCACAAAATAAATGTTGCAAGACTGCTGTTGCTTTTTTAGAAGGAAGTGTGCACTAATGCTCTGAAATATAATCTGCAAACTATGTTTAGAAGGTCAAGCAACTGGCACAACTAGTGAGGAATTCCAATTATCTCTCACTTACTTAACCCCTTGGCAGGGCTAATCCAACTCCTTGCATCTGCCAGTACAATTTGTTTATAAAGATATCCACTTAAATGCATACCTTTTCCAATCAACTTATAACCTTATTACATTTACTGAATACAATGACATACCTATATAACAATTATCTTTCTAGTTACACTTCTCCGATACTCCCCCCATACATTTACTTAATTTCTTTTTTAGGTCTACAAAATCCACTCTATGCAATTTGTCATAGCTATAGTACATTAAGATAAAATGCCAAATAAGGTTTCATCAGCAAAACTAAAATAAAGCAAATTACTTTGTAGTAAGTCAAGCACCTTACAAAAAAAAGTAAGGAACAATCCTTCAGGCCACAAACTCACCTCAGCAGCTTCCTTCTCAAACTTCTCAATGGTCCTCTTGTCAATTCCACCACATTTGTAAATCAGATGACCAGTGGTGGTGGACTTGCCAGAATCGACGTGTCCAATGACAACAATGTTGATGTGGGTCTTTTCCTTTCCCATGTTGGGTGGTTAGATAAGGCTTTTCCGTCGGCTCCAATAAAAGTCCTTTACGGGATAAAGTACACAAGACCAAAATCAAAATAAAATTAAAAAAATTTCCAATGGACGAGGGAAAAATTCACTTTAATTCTCTGCTACGAAGTAATCCAGCGCAAGGAAGGGCGGCCAGGGACCTTAGTCCCTCTTTCCGGGGCTCCAAGGCTGAGACTAGGCCCAAGCCTGCCTCGAGCTCTTCGGCTCCACCCTCTTCAGGGCGGCGAGGGTCACGGTGACAACCGACCCTCACTCGGGAAGGCTCCAGCGCTTCTAGACCGCCGCCAGGGGCATCCCAGGCCTGAGGAGTAAGGCAAAGGCCGAGCGGCTCCTTTGTGTCGGGCGCCAAGCGAGCACGAGCCGCGGAGGAGGGGGGAGGGGGAGACACTTGTTGGCACCGCCCCGCCCCGCGTCCTCCATTTTGTGACGGTAGCGGCAGCCGCCGCCACGGAGAGCGGCCATTTTTTTGTGTGAAGCGGAAAGCGGGCAGTGGGCTGCCGGTCGAAGAGCCTCTCCCGCCTCGAGGCCGCCGGGCGAAGCTGGAGGAGGAGCGGGGGCTCTTAACAGCGGAGGACCCGGCGAGGTGCCACGAGTGCCGTCGCCCGTTCCGCCGGAACCACGTTTCGCGCCGTGGACCCACAGATGTTCCCAGTTTTTCCCTCATAACCCCGACGCTCGACCCCAAAGACATGAACGGGCCCGTCCAGATTTATAGCGAAACCCTCGCGACTCTCCCGACCTGTCGCGCCTATTCGGGGGAGGGGTCGGCGACCCAGGGACACGCGCGAATCCCATGCCCCGCTTCCTCCCTCCTCCCCTTCGCAGCCGAAGCGTGGCTGCGCCTCCCGCCTCCCGAACCCCTCGCGGGCTTCGAGAACGGCTTTGTCTCGAGCCAGGAGCACGTGCGTCTCAACCGGCCCTCAGCCCCAAGGCCTAGACGCGGCTAGGCCGCGCGCACGCGCGTCGAGCACTACTCACCTCCGAAGCAGCGGCAAACCCGTAGCGAAAAAGACCGACGGGGTGAGCTGCGTCCTTTATATAGCTTGAGCGAGGAGGGCGGCGGCCAGAGGGACACGTCACGCTCCCAGCGTTCCATCCGCTGGCTCTGACTCGCTTTCCCCCCCCCTCCGCGCGCGCGCACGCACGCACAGGACGCCCCTCCTCGAGAACGACGTTCCAGGGAGGGGAGGGGGGAATGCCGCCCCTTTCTTTTCCATCGTGGCAAGTGCTCGTCTTTTCGCTCGCGAGACCGATGGCGCTTCTTGAGGCAGCCTCGGCCTCTCCCGCTTTTTCTCCCGCCCTCCGAGAGAAACGGCGCTTGGTCCTCCCGAGAGCGTTTGGAGACTGCCTCTTTAATCAGCCCCGGGGAGAGAGGAGGTTGAATTTAGGTCGTCGGGCTTTTCGGCGGCCCTGCCCATCCCCCTCCTTTGAAGCCCAGCTGCGCCCCCCCTCGTCTTTCTCGTGGGCCCCGTCGCCCTCCGAGTTTCCGCACCCAGTGCGGAGCATTCCATCGCGTTTACTCCCGAGAAGCCAGGATGAACACAGGAGCCGCTGGGATCGTGCTGAAGGCGACGAGTCAAGAGCGGTGCCGCCTCCTAACTCGACTCGGGATGTTTCGTTTCATGCCCGCCTTCCATATCTCATCCACACGACCCTAACGTAGCTTCAGCGCTGCTCACGTCCCTCCCGGACTGATCTTCCCCGCCTCCCTTCACTTTCCATTCACCCATCGATAGAATCGCCCAATCCTCTCTTCGTCGACCTTTTTCTCTCACTTTGGTAAATAGTAATATGTGCTATAAAAAAACACGCAAAAAAACAGTTCCCCCCCCCAATTTGTTGAAGGTTTCATTATTATTTAAAAGCACATACTGTAGTTCTATAACTACAAGAGTTGCACATTTTAGTATGTATTTTAATTTTGAAAGCAAAATATTTTTGAGTAGCCTTTACAGGTTTGTTCATGTTTATTTCACTAAAAAATATAAATACTTTCCTGTGAAAAATGTCAATATAGAGACAAAGATAGGAACATATGTTGTTTTAGCTGGATTATGACTTTCAATTGGAATTGGTGTTCAAATAGTTGAATTTTATCTAAATAACTATTAAATACTAACTAAAATGGGTTTATAAAACTACATAATTTATAACTTATAATACCACAGTGGCTCCCAATCTTTTCTATACCCCGCATCCCTAGAATGCTTCTGATATATTCTTGAACCCCTTACAAAAGTTTGAAATAAAGGCAATGAATTATGCGTATACACTATAATTTTGAAAACCCAAGCTTTTGCACCTCCTGGAATATCATCTCACACCCCCAGGGGGTGCAAGTACCCCCAGTTGGGAACCCCTGCAATAGCATATATGCCTGTGGTGGCGAACCTATGGCACGTGTGCCATAGGTGGCACACAGAGCTCTCTCTCTGGGCACGCGCACCGTCGCCCCAGTCCTAGGCCTTCAGCTGGGTTTTATAAAAGCTTTTCGCTTTAGGTCTCCGTTGCTGTGTGGGGAAAAAAAAAGATGTTACAAAGTTGGAATTGATTGAACTTTTTAGTCCCACCCAGTCTGCCGTTACCACTGCAGCCACGCCCACCCAATGGGCCACACCTACCCAATAGGCCACACCCACCCGGCACCTGACGATACATAAGTGGGTTTTGGGTTGCAGTTTGGGCACTCGGTCTCTAAAAGGTTCGCCATCACTGACTAATTGAGGCATTTTTTCAGGAGCTTGCTAAATTTTGAACTATGAAGAAGAAATGAACTAAAATTGTACAAAAATCTGGTACAATTGCTGTCTTAGTTTAATGTGTACATAACATATGCATCAGAAAAAAATCACTTGATCAAATCAGAGAAATTTCTATTACTAAATGATGATTTAGTTATAACTATTTCAGCCCTTTCACCTGCTTCTCACAAATCACTTACAGAATAAGCTTCATCAAATTCAGTGGCATTTACTTGCAATCAAGTTAAAGCTTGCCAGACTGCTTTTTCTCCATGAGGTGTACAGTATTTCTTCATAACTATGCAGTATCTGAGGCATGGGTTTAACTCAGGTATTCAGACATAGGACTCTTCATCTTGTGTGTCTAACCATTGCACACAAATGTCCCTGCCATATCTTCATGACATGGCCTTTTCCTTATTTGCCCCTTCCAGATGCTCTTGAGGGCAGGGTCTAGCTGTTTAATTTTTAAAGCACGGTTGTCCCTTTCCAACATGACTTTTCTGTGAATATCATCTGGCTCGCTTCCCTGACCACTTGCTGATTCAGTCAATGGTTGAGATCTGTCTAGCTCTTTTTTTAATCTGCTCTGTGTATTCCCTCCTACCTCAGGTCAATGGACATTGCCCTCTATGGCAATTTTAGCTTGATTTGCAAGAGGTATCAGATGCCTGGCTGTCCAGAGGGAATCTACCTGCATAATGTCTGACTGAGGCTTCCCATGGATTCGGTTGCCAGAATGTTAGTTAGACCTGTTTTTTAAAAATCTATGTTTGGAAATAGCCTGACTGACCAGTCAAAGAAGGGACTGCACAAAAGAGCCCCATTCCTCCTTCACCTCACACTCTCCACTTCAGTGGCTGCTGCTGTGCCACTTCTTAAATGGGCAATTTGATAAGTGACTAAAAACTTGCCTTTCTAATCATCTGTCTAAACTCAACCCACCTCAAGTCAGGGTTTTTTTACCCCCTGCTGGCGATAAATAAAGACAATAGCAATACTATTCTATGGTGGAACAGGAATGGATAATGAGGGCAAAACAGTTAATGCCTTTGCATTTTTTAGTAGAGTAGGGACTGGTAGATAGCACTTTAAGAAGAGCATGTAGACCAGTGGTTCTCAACTTTTCTCAGGTTGAGACCTCAGTTGCCCCGCCCATGCGCGCCGCGACCCCGACCCTGGTGTGCGCGCGTGTGCGCACGCGGGAAAAAAAATTTTAAATTTTTTTTTAAAAAAATCAAAAAACAAAAAAAATAAAATGGCGGCCGCAACGGGCGGATCTGCGCATGCGCGGATCGGCCCGTTGCGCACGCCTCACATGCGTGGATCCGCCCGTCACGGCCGCCATTTTGTTTTTTATTTTTTTTTATTTTTTTTTAATTTTTTAAACTTTTATTTTTTTTCTGGTGTGATGGGCGGATCTGCGCATGCGCGGCGCACGCGCCAAAAAATAAAAAAAATAAAAAAATAAAAAAAATAAAAATAAAAAAAACAAAGGTTGAGAACCGCTGATGTAGACTTTCTTTTGTTAATGTTAAAGGTGAACTTTATTTTTTTCAGTGGAGAGATAATCATTACTCCTGTAGAGTAAAAGAGGCATGTACAGGTCTGTAACAAATAAAATTCACTCTTTCCTCACATTCACAAAACATCTGTTTCACGTTGTATACCTATAGCTATACTGGATTGAACAGATTTTTTTGATTGCAAAAAATAACAGCCAGAAAACAGGGTTTACAACAGTACAGTAAACTATTTTTTAAATATGCCTACCTCGTGCAGATGGAAATTTCTGTCTGGCAAGAATATTATTTCCTAACAACTGTATGTGAAATTATATGAGTTGATATTTGTATACAGAACATAATGGTGTGAAGTCCCTCTTTGATCTGCAACAGCAGTTCAGATACACTGCAATCCTCTTCAGGCTTTCCTAGTGGGAAATGGAGTGGATCCCAGGGAACCAAACAGGTTACCTCTGATGAAATAACATTGTACTGTCTCTTTAGTGCAACGTTGGCAGAAAAATAGATGAGACTGTTAGTAGAACCTCAGATTACCTTCAGTATATTGGCAGGGATTTATCATTTCCCCCCCAAAAAAACCAATAACAGCAAAATCTAAAGCATATTAATTACATTAAATTAGTAATTGAAGTGAAATACGCTTGGGTAACTAGGTGGGTACTTAAGCATGAATTCCATTTAGCTGTTTTATAAATTCTTAGTTATCAGATTTGTTTCTAAATGTATATTTTTTTCACCAGGTATGGTTCATTAAAATTTCTAAACAAATTTCACATGTCTGAGATGAATCACCCTGGCTGCAGCAGATACATGGTGATTTAAATGGATATATGTAACTAAGATATAATTTGACTGCAAGCTCTTTTAAAATAGTTGGAATTTGATGTTTCTAACTTCAATTATCTATAGCTGAAATATGTTAGAATGAATAGAAGAATGTCAAAAATGTTTACAGTAGGTTTAAAGATTACTTTAAGGTGCATTGTTCCAAATTGAGTCAGAATATTTTCCAACTGTTTTGCTGCTCAGCATTTGTATTCCTCTGAGATAATGTTGGTTTCACTGAATGTTCACATTTTAAAAAATTATATATTTGGGCAAAGCCTCTCTTGAACAAAAACTGTAAAGTGATTCAAATCATTCTTTTTTATTTAAAAGGATAATGGCATTAATAAAGATTTCAATCCAGTTTGCCCTCATTGTATTTCCCCCTAACATTGCCAAAATCGTATGCAACTTTCTACATACCTAACAGTAAGATTCATTAAATGGGACTTACAATGCAATTAATATACTTTGTGCTGTTATTTTCTCATTTCATTACACTCTGCTGTCCTCGTAATCTGAATGAGTGTGATTCTGTACAATATAATCAATTTATTCTTTTACCTGCAATATTTTTAGGATAGATGAAACAGGCGAAGACTGAACCAACTGGACTACAGTTAATTTACACCAGTTGAGTTAAAATGAACTAAGATTCGTTTATGCTTTTACCTGAGGTATAAAAATAACTCAGCTAAAAGCATAAATTTGTAACTTCTTTTAGTGTTATAAGTGATCATACAGAAATAATTTCAGGGCATCATCATCTTCTTCACTTCTGAGGTATAACTTAATTCAGCTAATGATTTAGTGAATATACAAATCCATATAAACTAATCCCAATGGTTTTAGGTTAAAACACGTCAAACAACACCCATAACAACTTGGATGACAATGAAGACCATTTAAACTGGTAGGCTGAAAATGTAATTAAGTTATAATAAATGATCAGTGTTTTGGCTGTCATGTTTTGAAGCAATACTTTTTTGAAAGAGTCTTCAAAATGCAGAGTAAAATCTAGACATACTACAGGTAGTCCCTAATTTACAGCCATTCGTTTTAACGACCGTTTGAAGTTACCATGGCATTGAAAAAGGTGACATGACCATTTTTCGCATTTATGATCATTGTAGCATCCCCATGGGATCAGAATTCAGTCGCTTGGCAACTGGCATGTATTTATGACAGTTGCAGTGTCCCGGGGTCATGTGATCACCTTTTGTGACCTTCTGACAAGCAAAGTCAATGGGGAAGCCAAATTCACTTAACAACCATGTTACTAACTGCAGCAATTCACTAAACAACTGTGGCAAGAAAGGTAAAATGCCACAAAACGCATTTAACTTATCTTGCTTAGCAACAGAAATGTTGGGCTTAATTGTGGTCATAAGTCGAGGGCGACTTGTTCATTAATCCAAATTCAACTAAATCAGAGGTAAGAATGATAAAAGTCTATACATGGAATATAGCTGCAAATGCTCTTCTTCAAGCAAGATGCAGCTCCAGGTTTTGTCATGCCAGCTAATGTTGCTACATGGCAGCCAAGAAGCTGTCAAAAAGGGCCCAAACAGGCCAGGTGGTGTCTGCAACTGCATGATCAAAGCTTTTTATGCAGAGGGGGCAGGTTTCAATTGCGCTGTTGCTGGCACAATCTGGATTTTAAAAACTCTACAGCTGCTGCAGGGCAAAAACTAAACTTCAAGAAAAAATGATTTACCAGTTGAATTTCTGCTGGTTGTACAATTCTTAGAGGTGCATAGCTTCTACCAGGAGAAGAAAAGTTGGAAAGAAGATAGATAATGCTGGCAAGTGGAAACTATCTACCTGTCTCATGATAGGTGCAAAATCTTTATTCTGCACTTCCAAGAGTTCTTGGTGGCATACCAACTTTCCAGCAGCAAACATTATGGTCACTGTCCTGACAAGTTTGCTCCCCTTCTCAAGATACTATCAAAGCCCCCAAATGGCTTTTTCCCCATGTATTTGCAGGGCCACCTTTCCAGGCATGTTTCAACCCATCCTTTGAGAAGGGATGCTGAATGTTCCAAATGAAGTTAAGAAGTTTGGGGCTTGATGATGGTCCTCTACGGTTGCCCCTTGCCTTCTGAAGTATAAGGGCCCTAACTTCCTGGTCTTCAAGAATGTACTTAAGCTCCGTTTATTTCATAGGGCAGTGGTGGCAAGCCTATGGCACAGGTGCCAGAGGCGGCACTCGGAGCCCTCTTTGTGGGCATGCACCCTGTTGCCCCAGCCCTGCCTCCCCCCATGGCCCCCTCCTCACCAGCAGCACCCCTGGAGAGTTGCCCCTGGACAACAGGGACAAGATTCCACCCTCGCACCCCATAGCGTGCAGATGATGCTGCGGGGTGTGGGCAGACGGCATGGCTGCCATGGTGCTGCAGGGTTGCCTGGCAATCTGCTGCAGCAGGCCATGGAGGCGGTACGTGGCCCTGCAGGCAGGTGGGGCAGGAGATGGGTGGGGGCAGAGCAGGCAGGGCGGGAGGCGGAGGGGCAGGTGGGTGATTTTTGGGCACCCAATCTCTAAAAGATTCACCATCACTGTCATAAGGCATTTGTGCTTTTATGAACTGGCCTCATAATTATTTCTTAAATGTTCATTTTGGTTTTATATTTTAGTATGTTCTTATAATCCACCT
Organism: Bothrops alternatus; assembly: GCA_034064705.1. Classification (NCBI taxonomy): domain Eukaryota; kingdom Metazoa; phylum Chordata; class Lepidosauria; order Squamata; family Viperidae; genus Bothrops; species Bothrops alternatus. The sequence goes on from JARGCV010000033.1 coordinate 2,871,720, forward strand.
TGAGTCATGTGAAATGGTCAGCACACAAATGTAAGTAAATAAATACACATCAATAGGGGGGCTTCCGGTGGCTCCACCGGCGTCGCTGGAGTCTCTAACGTGAGGCTCCGATCTCTGTGTCAGTATAGCTGTCAACAACAGCGCTCACCAGCTGTTTGTTGCGGCGAAAAAACTCTTCTTCGGGCAAAGAAGGGGAGTAGAGCTTCAAGAGCCGGGTTGAGCCCTTCCAAGACCCCTGGAACAAGCTTTCAGGGGCAGAGAAGGTGTGCTCCCCAGGCACTTGAAATGCTCCTGCCCAGAGACGCTTCTGTCGGCTGACAGAATTAGACGCCGTGACCGCCTCTGCTCTTAAGATTGACTTACAAGGACTTTAAACAGACGGACTGAATACAGGAGTCTTTTGATTATCGCAAGTATACTGCTATTTTGTTTCTGCCTTTGTATTTATAAGTTTTCTTGAATCAACAAAATTTTTTCAAAATGGCGATTGCTTTCTCTACCTAGTGAAAGTGAAAAATGAAAAGTGTGGATTGCGCAGGAAAATGAAAGTGAAATCTTTTTCCTCTTTTTAAAGAGAAGTTTGAGTGACTATTTGGATTTGATTTATCTGGACTTTAAAAGAAATTGATTTAATTGGATTTTAAAAGAAATTCAAAAGGGAGGAAGTGGCAATTTTTTTTTTAGCTATTTCTTTTCTTTTTTCTTCCTCTCTCCTTTTAATCATGACAACGAGACATAAGGCAGCAGTTGCTAAGGCGGCTATGCCCTCTCCAGGGCAGCTTGTAAAATCACAGTCTGCTCCTTTAGAGTCTCAAGAGCCTGTACAGCCTGCTTCAGAAATGATTACAATTAAAGATTTACAGACTGCTTTAACAGTAGCATTATCCCCAGTAAGTGCTGCATTATCCTCACTTAAGGACAGAATGGATAAAATGGATTATAAACTAGAGGAAAAGATGGCAGAACAGAAAAAAGATTTTAAAGCTATGACGGAAGTATCTAACCAGGAGATGAGACAAGACATTGTGGAGGCTATTAAGGGTGTCTGGGATTACACCATCGGTGTTGAAGAGAAATTAGAGAATATAGAGCAGCAATTTGAAGAAAAATTAGAAGAAATTAAAAGTGATGTACAAGATCAGGCTACTTTGACACAATATCATCAGATGCAGTTTGCGGTTAGAATTAGGGGACTTAGAGAAGCCTCAAATGGGAACCAAGAGGATTTAAGAAAAATTGTTATTGAAGCTCTATCAAAATTTTTGGATGATTCAGTTGAGAATGTGGACTGGCAGATTGAACGGTTGTTTAGAATGAACTCACGTATCGCAGCACAAAGAAATTTGCCTAGAGATATTGTGATATATTTTAATACAAGAAAATACAGAAATTGGGTTCTTTCAACAGCCTACAATAAACAACTGAGTGTTGCTGGTCAAGAAGTACTGGTTTTGAAAGAGATACCTCACAAAATGCTGAGGTTAAGGAAAGATTATGCTTTTTTTGACAGAGGAGCTTAAAAGAAGAGAGATACAATATAGATGGGAGGTTCCAACTGGACTTTCTTTGTTTTTTAAAAATAATAGATATCGTCTGACTACTGTTGCCAAAGCAAAGGATTTCCTTGACAATATATTGATGGTTGATAGATCTACTTCCCCAAAATCTAAGAGGGCAATTTTGGTCAAAGATTTAGAATCATTGCAAATTTCGGAATTTCAACAACCTCGAATAATTCCTTTGACAGATATGGATAAAGCAGTTGAACAACCAGTGCAGTTAATTGATATTTTTCAACCTTTGGTAGCTGATAAGCCTAAAGATCCAAGGTGTGCACGTGAATTAATTCAAACCAAGCAAGCTGATCTGACATCTTTGGAAGCCATGGGAGCAAGGCCTAAGAGGAAGGAAGAGGTAGTTTCGGCCTTGCAGAAGCTTTCACGAAAAGATCATGTCAAATAAGTATTTGACATGGAATGTCAACGGTTTAAATTCTCCACAAAAAAGGAAGAAGATATTTCAGTATTTGAAGCAATGTAAAAATGACGTAATCTGTTTACAAGAAACTCATATTAGAACTTTGGATCAGAAATATTTGATTAATAACAAATTGGGTACACACTTTGTGGCATCATCTTTAGACAAAAAAAATGGAATTGTTATTTATGTTAAAAATCATATAAAAGCTAAATTAATAGAAGCAGATACTCATGGAAGATTTTTAGCTATAGAAATTTTATTGGATGGGAAGAAAGTTTTGTTGGTGGGTATATATGCTCCAAACCAAAAACAAGGTATATTTTATAAATCACTGCATAGAAAGCTAATACAGTTGGATTATAGATCTTGTATTTTAATGGGGGACTGGAATGGAGTTCTTGATGCTGGTTTGGACAAGAAAAAGATCTTACCTGTTCCTCAAACGCGTTCAATATTGCCTAAATCTTTTTTTGATATCAAAGATGATTTTAATTTGTTAGATATATGGAGAGAAAGACATGGGAGGGACCAAGAATTTACTTTTTTCTCTGATAGACATCAATCATTTTCTAGAATTGATTTTATTTTAACTACGAGTGATTTTATGTTAAGTTTAAAGAAAGCTAAAATTTTACCTAATGTACTGTCTGATCATAACCCAGTTATGATGGAACTAAGGACTGGTCAATATATACGCAGATCCTGGAGATTTAATGAAAATTTGTTTAAATATGAAATGTATGTGGAAGAATGTAAAAAGGCTATCAAGGAATTTTTCAGGTTAAATCTGAATATAGGCTTACCAATAGAAATGGTGTGGGACGCTAGCAAGGCCCATATGCGTGGTATTTTAATTGAATTGAATGCAAGACATAGACGCAAACAAGAGGAAAAGAGAAGAGTTTTAGAAGCGGAGATAAAAAAGAAAGAGTTATTATTAATAGATAAACCGGATGATAGTAATATTAAAGAAGGGATAAAGGTTTTACGGAAACAATTTGATATTTTGATGACCGACCAGGTTGCCAGGAATATACAATATGCTAAACATAATACTTTTTTTAATGCTAATAAACCTGGCAGATGGTTGGCTTATACATTAAGGAAAAAACAAAAATCCCGTTTAATTGAGAAGGTAGAATATAAGGGGCAAGAAGTATTTCATCAGGATGCTATTAAGAAGGCTTTTCTAGAGTTCTATACCAAATTGTACGCTGAAGAAAAAGTTCAAGAGCAAGAGGTAGATGCCTTTTTACAAAATCAAAATGTTATGGAAATCACTTTGGAACAAAGAGATAGATTAAATGCTGTGATTAGATCAGAAGAAATTATTGACGCAATTAAGCAATTGAAATTGGGGAAATCTCCAGGAACTGATGGTTTTACTACGATTTATTATAAGTGTTTACAGGAGGAAGTGGTCGAACATTTGAGGGAGTTATTTGTGAATATACAAGAGGGTGGTCGGGTTCCACCCTCCTGGAAAACGGCTAATGTTTGTTTGATTCCTAAAGAGGGCAAAGATAATGTTCAAGTAGAAAATTTTAGACCTATCTCATTGTTAAATACGGATTACAAGATTTTTGCAAAAATTTTGGCTAATAGATTAATGACAGTTTTGACACAGAGGATACACCCGGATCAGACTGGTTTTTTACAAGGGAGACAGATGAAAACCAATGTTAGAGAACTTGTTAACATACTGGAATACTTGGATAAACATATTCAAGTGCCGGCTGTTTTAATGTTTTTAGATGCAGAAAAAGCTTTTGATAGATTGAATTGGACATTTTTGCAAAGGCTTGTGGTAAGGATGGGAATGGGGGACCAGTTTATTAATTCCATAACAGCTATATATCAGAAACAAACAGGACAGATTATAGTAAATGGTCAATTAACAGATTTGTTCAACATTGAAAAGGGCACTAGACAGGGTTGTCCCTTATCTCCTTTATTGTTTGTCTTAACTTTAGAGGTCTTATTGAATAGGATTAGAGCATCAGAGGAATTAAAGGGGGTACAAATTAGAAAACATGATTATAGATTATGTGCCTTTGCAGATGATTTACTTGTGACATTGACTCAGCCAATGCAATCGGTTCAGAGTTTGATGGAAATTATTCGAAATTACGGAAAAGTATCAGGTTTTAAATTAAATTTATCCAAGACAAAGATGTTGGTTAAAAATTTTGATAATAAATTAAAACAAGATTTGGAAAGAATAACGGGATGTGAGATAGTTAAAAAAGTTAAATATTTAGGAATTTATATAGAAGCCTCAAATGGTAAATTATATAAGAATAATTATGAGTTCTTATGGAGTAAAGTGCAAAAAGAAATGGAGAATTGGAAAAAACTACAATTATCTATCTTGGGTAGGATAGCCGCTATTAAAATGAATGTATTACCGAAATTTCTATTTTTATTTCAAATGTTGCCAATACTTAAAAAGGATGGGAATCTTGATGAATGGCAGAAAGGTATAAACAATTTTATTTGGGATGGCAAGAAACCAAGGGTTAAACTTAAAATCATTCAAGATACAAGAGAGAGAGGTGGAATGAAAGTGCCTAATTTCAAATTATATTATTATGCAGCAGTTCTAGTGGCAATAAGTGATTGGATTAATTTAACAAATGAAAGAATACTGAATATAGAAGGATATGGGTTAGTGTATGGGTTCCACGCCTATTTAGTTTATGATAAAAAATTGGATAGGGGTTTTAAAGAGCATATATTAAGAAACTCTGTGATGCGTGTCTGGAAAAAGTATTATTATAAGTTAAATGGTAAAATTCCTTTATGGACTGTTCCCAGACATGCAATACAGAGTGTGGGTATACAACAAATTCAAGACGTGGAGCCCTATGATAAACTTTTGAATAAAGATGGGAATAGCCTAGAACTGAAATCACTAGATAGATTAAGGGAGGAAGGTATAGCTCATAATTGGTATCATCATGCACAACTTCAAGCCAGATGGCAAAAAGATGTTAAGATGGGTTTTTCTTTAAAGGATGAAAAACTAATTATACAAATTAGAGACCAAAGAGCGATGCATATTAAAAGAATATATGATGCTTTAATTGAAATTGATTCTGGAAAGGAACTAGTTAAAGATTGTATGATTAAGTGGGAAGGGAATTTTGGACATTCAATTATGATGGAAACTTGGAAAAGAATATGGGTGAAAAATGTTAAATTTACACAAGCTCAGCATTTAAGAGAGAATTTTTATAAAATGTTTTATAGATGGCATTTAGACCCAAAAAAATTATCGCTTATGTACCCAAATCTGAAACCCAAATGTTGGAGATGCGAATCTATGGACGCAACTTATTTTCACATTTGGTGGACATGTAAAAAAATTAAGGCTTTTTGGATAAAAATATGGTGGATTCTTCAAAATATTTTGAAAAAGCGTATTGAGTTTGTACCACAGTTATTTTTGTTGGGTATAACAAAGGACTGTTCCACCATAGAGACTAAGTTGATCTTGAACTTGACTACGGCTGCAAGACTGTTGGTGGGTCAATATTGGAAGTCATCTGAAATACCATCTATTGAAGAATGGACATTAAAAGTTACCCATCTGGTGGAGATGGCTAAGATATCAGCGTACCTGAAGAACCACTCAAATGAAACATTTTTGATGGACTGGAAAAAATGGATTGATTATATGCAAAAGAAATATCAATTGAAAGAATTAGATATGATATATAGATAAAGAGTTACTAAATAGTAGATTAGCGGGGTTTCTTGCATTTTTACTCTGTATTCACTCTGGGAAGCCTGGGGGGGAGGGGGGAGGGAGATAATAAGTAATAGATTATGTTTCTCAACTGTAGTTGGGGATATTAAGGGAATAGATTTTTTCTCTTTTTCTTAGGGCGCTCGGGAAAACTCTAGACACCGCATTGGATGGTGAGGAAGATGGATTGAAGGTTAGGGGTTAGGATGTGGGAGGATGTGGTGGGGGGGGGTTCCGAGCAGCTATTTGTATTGTTTGTTAAATTTGTTATTTGTTTGTTATCAGTTGAGTTATTATATTTCTGTGTTAAAATTTGTCAAAACTTTATAAAATTTAATAAAAATAATCAATAAAAAAAAATAAAATAAATACACATCAATAGTAATGGAAAGAAATAAAACCACTAAGAGCTTGTGACAAGGAATGTCTTCTGAGAGGAATATACAATTTAAATGTTGTCTTCAAAGAAGTGCCAATATACGGTGCATTATTTTTGAAAATTAAAGAACACTAAAGAAAAAAAAAATTAAGATATCTTGAAATGTTGGGTGAGTGCTTTACAAATGAAGGCAATAAATTTACTATGGAAAACATTTTGAAACTGTATTAATACTTTCAGTTTCTCCTTTTATTAATTTGGCATTTTTTATATCCCATCACAATCTGAAGACTCTGGACAGCATACATCAGACTGAACCTATAAAGCAGCATGAAACATTCAATAGATTTATTAACCCACCACAAAATGATGACATTAAACAATCAAGAGTTAAAAATGCCACCATATCCCTAAAAATACATTTTAGCTCGTTCTTGGTAAGACCTAGACAAGAGGCAAGACTAAGCAAGTTTCTATACTTGTAATATTTGTGCAGAAAAGAGAGTCTATGTCTCCTTTGGCTATCATAATGCAGTGTCCATCTGTTATTTACTGTGGTGTGGTAATTAATTCTTTATTGGTACAGGTGTGATTTATAAATACTAGACAGAAACTGTGCTGCAAAATCAAATTGTAACTGACACTGTCATTTTACGCTTGATTTGATGCTCACCTTTCCCCCAAGCTTTCTTTGTAGTTTCCTCTTTGCTTCTTGTAGTGAAATGATTCCATCTTGTCATTTTTCATCTCTCTGGAATGTTTTGGAACCATTAGAATCCCACAACTCTTTCCTGTAAGGTATAACATTCACTGATGGGGGTGGGGGAAGGGCTCCAGGCAATCCAGATGAAGCTCTCTCTGGATTGTTCCAGAGGCAATCCCACGAGTTTAGCTTTGTGTGGCGAATCCTTTTAAATCTCTCTCTTTGTTTCCTGCCTCTGCCAGGAACAGAAGTGCTAAACAAAGTAACTTGCTTGTATGGTACATTAGGGACAAAGCACTTAATAGTACTGTGGCTTAATCGTGAATCAGCTCAAAGGCCACCAGTTAGTCTTCTGGGTGCAACTGAACTTACAGCTATTGATCTTCTACAGGAAAAGTTGCATATCTAAACTTTAAAAAAAAGAAAGAAAAATATCTGACTCACAAAAAAATGTTTAAGGTTTTTAGGAACAATATAATTTTCCTTTCTGTGAAATACTTACAGATAGTCTTCTTATCTTTTGTAGTTAATGACAATGATGAAACCAGTCCTTGAAGTTATGACCTTGCAGGTCTGTAAGGAAAGCTGCAAAGGAAAGCTGAAATAAAATCATAAGCAGTTCTACAAGTGAGTGCTTTGCTTAACAACCAAGTTACTAATTGTAGTTGTGCCAATTGTGCTTGCTAAACAAGGACTACATGTACAATTTCTCCAATGGCTCCACGCCTCCAGAATCTGTTGCTATCTGGGATCTGCCAGGCTTAAAACAAATAAGCTTTAGGGGAAGCCCTGAAGATATATTTATTCCATCTAGCAATTTCTTCTTTTCAGTTTCATTGGGTATGCGAGAGGATAGGCTGCCTATAAAATGGCCAGCACCTGTGCTGCAATTTGTCCTGTCCCTTTAAGTCCTCTCCCAGCCAGTACAGCAATTGTTGGCTATAAAAGCTGATCAGGGAGGCAGCTGGATGTGGTGGTGGTGTTGGTGTATGGGAGAGAGGGAAGGTGGTGTGTATGTGTTCCTAAAGCAGCCTAAAGTAGATAGAGATACTATTTTCCAGCAGTAGGACTCATAAGAAGTACCGGTAGTAGTTGGAGGACCAACCAGTAGGAGAAGGAGAAGTGGGAAAGAGTAGTAATAGCCACTAAGTGCTTGTGTGTGTTTTGCCCCGGGACCTGTTCTGCTGGTAGTGTTTTGGAGCCCAGTAAAAGCATTCATGACAAAGTGGTGACAAAAGGTTGGAATAGCCAATAACTGTAGAATATTCAAAAGGAGGGCAACTAACACAAGGGAGAAACCACACAAGGTGGCTTAAACTCAGTGAAAAGAAAACCAACTTTGGCTAAAAAAGAAGTGCTGCAAAAGGAGTTTGGGCCTTGCAGAGTTCATATTTTTCAGGAATTAGCCAGCATCCTGCTTGCTGAAACTAACTTCTGTATCAGAGCTTACACCAAGCATGGAAAAGGCAGAAGGGACAGATTCTTCCTTTGAGGAGGCTACTACTTTGGTAGAGGCAGGTGTCTGTCTATGGCAGGGGTCTTCAAACTCAGCCCTTTATGACTCATGGCCTTCAACTCTCAGAATTCCTCAGCCAGCCTGCCTCTATGGTAAAGCCAAAGCAAAAGGTGGACCAGCACAGATACTTGGGCCAATATCATTGTAGAGCTTATAAGATAATGAAATTCATTAAAGAGGAAGAGGAGAAAGTTTGGAGGGAGAAAGTAAAGAAAGGCTGAAATCAAAGGAGTGAAAGAGAGCCAAGAAGCGTTTAGGGGGCTGATAGACTTACTTAAAGGGATACAGTCACCAGAAGAGGCACATTCAATTCTAAATTAGTTTTCAGAACTAGAGTGGAGGTTGTCCCAAAGACATTAAAATTCCCAAGGTGTCAGAGGAGAAGAAATAGAAGCGTATTTTACCAGTTCAAAAGAGAAGCTACCTCTTGTAAGTGGCCTGAGAGTGGATGGGTGGTGTGACCAGCCCTATGTTTAATAGGAAAGGTTTTGAGAGCTTATAGTAGACTTCTAGCAAGAGAAGTAGTGGATTACTCTCATATGAAAGACATACCGGTAATCCTATGTAGATAGGTTGTCACTCTTTACACCTATAGACAAAGGTTTAGGAACTACACCTATGATAAACATGAAGGGATGTTTGAATTGTGAACAATGTTGGAAGACAGATGGAAAAAAGCAAAGGAAAAGTGATAAAGTCATTTCAGAAGTTTCTACAGGTACCCTCTACCAAACTGAGGTTTTAGGTACAAAAACACAGCTCAGATTGGCTAAGGACTACATGGCAGCAAAAAAGTTAGAGAGGATATTAGAAGAGAAGATTCAGAAGGAGAGAGAATAAGAAAGCCTGTTCCAGAAAGTAAAAACCTTAAGGAGCCGGAAGAAAGGTATAAGAAATAGAGAATCCTTTAGCTTCTGCCCAAATGAAAGGGAAGGCCTTGGGAAGTTAAAAGGCCATAGACGACCTGTGGGAAAAGTGGCCATTTTGTCCAAAGATTGGTTAAAAGTGAGGGACAAAAAGAATGGCTGCAGTATCATGTCTCTGAGAAGAAAAATTATAATCCCAGCAAACATAAACAAGACAACAAATATGGAGTAAGAGCCTCTCAGAGTCTGTGTTTGGCAGACTGAAACATCCCATTTGTTAAATTCCAAGTAAAGGCAAGAGGGAATGGAACAGGTAATGTGATAGGAGTTATCCCCAACTTGCCATGTAACCTAGTAATTGGAACAGGCTTTCCATTTATTGAAGTGGGACTCAGAGAAAAGATTCAAGAGGCTAAGATAGTGGGAGTAACTACAAAGGCCCTGTCTAACATAAAGTTGAGAATGGAGCAGAAACAGGAAGGGAAGGAACCTGGGATTATTGTAGCCATCTTGATTTTAATACAAATGAAATGTCTTAGAATGGAGAAGTGGGAGAGTGGAATAGTGAGGGATGAGTAGTAGCCTCTGAGTCCTTGTGTGTGTGTGTGTTGCCCAGGGACTTGTGTGGTTTTTTTTGGAGCCCATTGACTTGGGTATATGTAAAACAATGCATAACTGTTTTTACTTTAATGCTCCCTGGATGTTTTAATTGCCAGGGTTTGAGGAATTTCCTACACTTCTGTGGTGCTGGCTTCAATTTTTTTTATAGCATTGTTGAGTTTGTTATTGTAAGTAGCTTTGGAAGGCTGAAAGCATGCTTCTATATTTATTAAATTTATATGCCACCCATTTCACTATCAAATGACTAAATATTATAAACATGCTGAAGCATGATCATTAGTGACTGATTTTCAGAATAAAACAGATAGGTGAACAAATTAACATGACAAAAAGTTTCTACACTGTTGGACAAAGTAACATTCTTAGATAAATGGGGAAAATATTTAATCAAAGAACAAAGTAAACTTACAATTTGCAGGAAAAAATCAACGGAACCAATCATATGAACAGTATCACATTAGAAGCAGATGATACGTTGTAGGTGAAAAGGCAATGCATTTGAATGATGTCCTGATAGCTGTAGTCCATGCAAGTTGAAAATTCCTCCATGGTTTATCTCTTGAGTAGGCACAAATTGGCACTATTGAGAAGCTTATTTTACATTGTTTCTCTTCCCAAGTCTTTTAAAAATGGTGATTTACAAAAGAAGGATATCAAAAAAATGTGGGTAGTAGACCATTTCTGGCTCACAAAACTCCCTCCGTTGACTTGTAAAAGCAAGATCAGTCTTCTCTAATGGTTCCTTCAAGGAGATGACCACCCACTTCATCATCTCCCAAGGCTATGCTACAAAGAATTAGGACAACTAAAGTCCAAGTTATCAGGAGGCAAAAGATGACGGAAGGCTGAGTGAGATAAAGGTTGGAAGTATTTTGTACTATGGTATAGCTCCTTAAAAGTGAGAAAATCCCCACCTCCTATCTAACAGTTGTAGAGTTCATATTACTAACTGCAAAAAGCACCAGCTTCACTGTCAATATTGGTAATTATTCTAAAACAATAGAACAGAACAAACAAGATATTACTAAAATATTTCAATGACTTTTCAAATCTATGGTAAGGTAGAAAACCGGTAACTGCCACTTCTTAGAAATGAAATCAACTGGGTTCCCTGAAATTATGCACAACAAAATTGTCAGTGATGTTTTGCTGTGGAAAGACCAAAACCCAGCAATGTATATCTTCTCTCAGATTTATGTTAGTTTTTATTTATTTATTTTATTTAATTCGATTTCTATGCCGCCCTATTCCAAAAACTCAGGGCGGCTTACAACATAAATAACATATAGAAATCTGACATTAAATACATTTACAAAACCCCTAGATTAAAAACCAATCATCCGAAAACAAACTTACAACAAACATACACTGGCTGGGGCAAGGTGTTAACTGCCCCCGGCCTGTCGGCAAAGATGTGTCTTCAACAATTTGCGAAAGGCGGAGAGGGTGGGGGCAATACAGACCTCTAGGGGGAGTTGATTCCAGAGGGCCGGGGCCACAATAGAGAAGGCTCTTCCCCTAGGCCCCGCCAGGCGACACTCTCTGGCTGACGGGACCTGGAGAAGGCTGACCCTGTGGGCCCTAACCGGTCGCTGGGTTTCATGCGGCAGCAGACGGTCCCGTAAGTAACCTGGTCCGATGCCATGTTTTGGAAAGCTTCACAAAATCTTTATTCACCTTTAAAAATATTTTACTTTTCGTAATACTTGAATCTTGAAATTGAAGTATATGGTTTCAATCTCAAGCTTTATAGTCTACTACATCATTTCAACTCCCAATGTCACACAAAGGAAGCCTGTACAAACCATCCCTTGTTTTGGATTTTATTCCAGTTTTGATTTTCCTTATACAATTGTGTGCATAGTTACTTATTACTAAATTTGATTAGTTAATCCCACAATATTATGTATATAGATTAAGTTATCTACCATTCCTAATATTTTTCTCTCTAAGAAGTTAGGAGTTCCTGATATTTTAGATCTCTTAAGAGATAGGTGCAGGGAAGTCTTCTCCTAATGCACTAATTTCAAAAACGCAGTTTGAGAGAACTGATTCTATGAAAAAGGTGTGATTCAACACCTGCTGTACAGATGTTTTGGATGATATGGTAATACAAATTGACATTGAGCTTATTACAATGAAGAGGTATTAACCGTAGGCTAGAAGTTTCTAATGGTACATGGCCACATCAAATCTCTGAAGAGAGTCCGAGTGATTATAACTGAGGATGAACAAGTAGCCAGTTGCTGCCCACAAATATTAGTATGCTTCTATGATCATCTTTATTTGGATAAAGGGGGTTGCTTTTCAATTTTAATACTGGAATTGAAGTAAGAAAGATGTAAGTGAGATGCCATGCTTTCAAACTTTTCTGATAGAAGGCAGCTGAGGATTTGAGCTTATATTCCTGAATCATCAGGATGTGGTTCCCCTGATTTGTGGAAAATTCATAACATATTTATAGCGAAACACATACATTTTAAAAGAACATTTAATTTCCATTTGTTTAAATTAATACATAAAAAATACAGGTAAAATAGGAATAATTCTAACACTCTTAAGGCAACACAAAAAACATTCTGCATTTCTTTTTATACATTATCCCTTAATTACTATTTACTGGTATTTTAACAATCACTCATATTCCATTGATTTCATAAATATTTAGAAAGTAGGTAACAGATTAAAATATGGCACATCTTCATATATTTACCAAATGAAAATATAAGTCTGTTGGATTAGATCCCAGTTTCATACAAAAACCAGCATATTAAAAATGTAAAATGTCTTCCAGGAAAGGAACTTTGTTTAACAGAGATCTCTATAAAAGGCATTCCAAGTGATGTAATTTTAATGCTTTGTCATTCTTTCCAGTATTCCTTTAGTTCCTATGTATATGGTAACCATTGAGTGCCCAGTTTTGCACTTCTCCACTGCTGAACAATGCAAAGAAAAGAGCTCCAAATAAATTAAGGGCAGAAGCAATATAAAACACGTTCCGCCATTCTTCTATAGTGTTCTGGTAAAAGAGGAATACAAAGGATAAATCAGTACAGCAGGATGATGCTCAAGAGTGAGAAAAATGCTTTCCATTATGTTTCCAACTTTCCAACTCTTTTGTTTTATCCTTTTCCTTAATATCATTAAAATATTATTCTTTCTCGATATTAGATGTAATTAACTCAGTTAACAGCTCAGCAATTTTCAACTTTCTTAATAAGGGGAAGGAGATTTATAGTTTAATGATTATTACAACTGAATTCACTAATACTTAGTATTTGTGCCAGACTCTTATATCTAAATAAAATTATTCACACTCATAACTTTCCTCCAAAGAGCTCTATTGTTCTCTTTCCTATTGTTTTATTTCATCAACCTTGAGAGTTGAATTAAAGAGGAATAAAATATGTGGTTTAAAATTATCCATTGAACAGCATGACTGAGTGAAAATTCAGCTTTGATATAGGCATGTGAGGCAATCTGAGACTGTGTCAAAATGACTACAGGTTCATAGTGACATCATGACACAAACTCCCCTCTTGCATACTTATGGCCTACGGTCTCTTGCTGTTAAATAAACTGACAGTTTTGTATCTTACTATAATTTATGTGATATCCCACCATTCTATCTCCACTGTGGATACCAATGAAAGTGGGAGCTTTCAGCTGCTACCTTGATATTCAGTACCATTATTTCAACTGTGAAAGAATTTTAAAAACCCGTCTAAAAAAAAAAAAAAGTCTGCCCACCATCCATGAGAAAAGTGGACTAGTCAGCATGGCCAGGATTAAAACTGTGCAGTTTGAAAAGGAATCCTAGAAATCAGGTTGAGCAAAGCACAGAAAAATAGTAGTAAACGTAAACGTGAATTACTAGTGAATACAGCCAAGAAGAAATGAGAAAAATCTACAGATGGTAACTAAAGAAAGGAAGGAACTTGGTAAAAATTAGATTGGGGAAAAACTACACACGCAATTGAATACTTTGGGCTAATCCTTTAGTGCTTTGCATGCAGGTTTCCAGTAATTCCAGGAATAACAAAATGCATAAGGAATTGTGTGAATATTGATATAGCTGAGGCGTTTTAATTCTCATTGTTAAATAAAATTCAATGCTATTTCACCACTGTACAGCAGAAGTTATAGCAAGAAATTTGCTTTCACTTTCTGCAAGATCTCTGTTAACAAACTAACTACAGCAATTGCATTACGCGCTATGTGTATTAAAACTTTCTAAGCATATGGACAAAGAGAGCTAGCACTAATTAACAATTATTTTAATTCCATGTTAAGTTATGGCTACCGTTTGACTTAGGCACATTCTACTCTGCCTTGCTGAATTGCAACCACAGGCATAATTAAATAACAAGAAGTCAAAAGGAATGGAGAATGTGAAGATTCAATAATTTCTCTTAGAAAAAAAGTGTAGATATCGCACTCCTAATCTTCTTCAGGAACAAGTACCAAGTTTAAGCAACGTCACTTTACTGACTTAGATACCATTGCAATGTGTGGAAATGGAAAATAAGAATTCAGTTAAGATTTAAATGAGCTCATATTGAAAAGTACCATTTATTTCTGATTTAAAGCATTATTTTAGAGAACTGGAAAAGTGATACTTGAAAGTAACAGATTTATTTATTTTATTTGCATGACTACTATTTAAAAGGACAAAAGAGCTATAATTATAATTTGTATATGTGATTCTTACCGCATACATAAGCTACAGTGTAAGTTAGAACTTTCACCCTAATTTCTAAAGATGCTTAATACACACTGAAATATAACTGACATTCCTCCAGAATTACATTGAGAAAAAGAAATTTCTGAAGCTGCTTAGTCAAAGTTACAAACATCTAGCTATATGGCCTTTTTAAAAAAATGACAAAACATCATTGTGAATATATAAGAAACATTCTTCAGAGGTCTGGCCTATATACTTTCTTAATTAATATTTTGAATTCATGTTTCTTTTATTGTGCTGTGTTATCTCCCAATTATATTCTAATTTTATTTTACATTTACTTGACTTGGTTGCTGACTTTGGGAGTTATTTTGCACTGCTTTGTGAGAAGAATTATTTCAAAATAAGAGATTTGTATTTGGGATTCTCGGAACAAAAATTATTTGCTAAAGGATATATTTTTACAGAGTTCTATCAATAAATAGAATATTAAGGGAAATACATAATTGTATTTATTTATTAATATGTAATTTAAGAAACACTCATGTGAATATTATTTTCTTGGAAGTATTTAGATAGATTGGTGTGATTTTTCTTAAGTAACAAAGTGTGATTTAACAGTGTCCTTTTCTGGGATGTTGTTTTAACTTCTCAGTCCGACCTACAATCTTAGGATTTTGTGGTGATTTCTTATCAATAAATCGGGTGCTTAATGCTCAGCATTCTGAGTTTAGCAGGGGAATGCATTACTATTCAACTAATAATGGTACACAAGCCTGTTTTTTTTAAATTTCTAAAAATAAAATAAGTATGACTTACACTGTGAGTCAAAGTCTTAGCAACAAGTGGTCCCACCATTCCTGGAATAGTGCCAAATGTATTTGTGATTCCAAGGAGGATGCCAGCATAGCTAAGTTAATAAGGGAAAACGAGGATTAGTCCTTGGAACTTTCCAACTCTCAATTTTGCAATTCTTTTCCTGCCCCTTCAAAACCAGATTATATTATATGTGTACTTCCAGAACAGAGGAATTTTCTCAACAGCAGTCCAAGCATTTTGGCATCCAAAGCCCTCCTGACAGACTGAAACGGGAGACTAGAAAGAATTTCACACATGATTCATCCACTTGTCTGCAAAGGATTAGAAACGCTTCTCATGTGTCCAAGCTTCTCAGATATTAGCAAAGGGATTCTCACTGCAAATTAAATGGTCTCCCTCCAACTTAATTTCAGCTCAGACTTGACAGCTAAGATAAACTATACTTTCCAACAGTATTGTTATTTAATGAAAGAGACATATACAGTAGATACCTACGGTATGCACCTAGCAAATGTTAACCACAAAGTCTGTCTCAAAACAGCTCAGTGTAGCATTTCCCCCCCTCCCCACAAAAAGTAAGATATTCCTTCCATTAAGAAATTTGTATAATGTCTACAATGGGCTCTTTTCAACAACTATGCCAATTACAAGAGAATCTCCATACACACAAAAAATTGTCCTTCTGAGAAATATATGAAACAAAGGGCTGTGAGTTGGTATAAATTACTATGTATTGGTATCTGACTGCAGCTGCTATCTTCTAGATAATCTTGTACAATTTATTTTTATATTCTCTCAGAAATGGTTTCCCTTTACTCGATATATTTAAGATGTGGGATCTATGAGATAAATAAAATTTTATAACTAGTTATTAGCATTGTAATGGTCGAACATAATGGGGAAAGTAAGTAAATTATAATTTAAAATAGCCAATCGATTGCATGTATTAGAAGAAATAGGATTTAGGAAAGCTTATGCCACTTCTTAAAGGAGCCATAAGAATCTGTATGGTTTTTGTTGCAATGGATTAACAATAATTTAAACATTAAATTTTGATGTGGTTATTGCTTGAAGTTGTATTTGCAGTGACTGCAGAAGATGTATCAAATGTATTTGCCACCCTCCAGAAAGTAAAAACAAAACATGTCCAATGTTTTAGAGAATTGAATGATCCCGGGTGTGTGTAGTGAGGGAACCAAAACTACAAATGCCCCCCAACACACAAACACACACATCCCAAATAGATTGGAGGAGCATTTGATGATACAGGAAGATGCTATCATTATGAGAAATGTGACAAGTGGCATGGAGGACTAATAGCTGTACCCATCTATTCACCAGCTCCAGTTGGCAGTAGTGGTAAGGGAAAGGAGCAATGTCTGGTGGCTATTACAGTGAGAAAGTTGGAGGGACCATGTTGAGGAGAGAATACTTTCTGTTCATATCAAAGAAATCCCACCCCGCCCAGGTGCCCAATTTCTCTACATTTTTTTCATTCACTTTGGCAACAAAAGAATGCTTCCCAAATGGAGCTTTCAATGGTAGATTTATAAAACATGGCCACACCAAAATCTGTGTCATACAGGTACATGCCTGGTGGCGGTTTTCTCTGTCCAATACAAGGGAGCCAACTGCAAACTATCCAGCAATTATCACTTGAGAACTTATTAAAGTTTCTTCTGATTGAGGACATCAGAAAGGGAGCCCAAGGTTTGCTTTTTAAGTTTGGTTTTGACAAGTGTTTTAGGTTCTCTCCATTCCAGCTGGGAGAAGCCATAATTAACATGGCACAACATGCCTAAAATGGGGGCAGCATTTGTAGAGAAACTAGCTTCTGTCACATGCACTGTAGTATCTCTCTAACTGTTTCAAAATCATTTTGAAAGATTTCTGATGTTATCTTCTTTGTCACTCTTCCATAGTCTTCTACATTTATCTTTATTCGTAATGAAAAATCAATGAAAATATTAAGGATGAGAATATTTTTTCTTTCATCACTAAGAAATGTCTACCAGGAAGCAATCTATAGTTGCCCTCTGATATTTGTATCAGTTTTGGAGAACATGCCCGATGTTGATGATAATAAAAATTCAACTTGTGAAGAATCTCTTAAGGGAATAACATGGTTTGCAACAATCTACAATTTCTAAAAGCATTCTTCATTTAATTATGTGCCTTATACATAGTTATAATGAGATTATCTGTTTCAGGAAAACTTAAATCAGCAGCTAGTAAAAAACTTAATCAAAAGCTATAAAAAGCCTTAAAAAAACTTACGATGGTGCAATATCCAAGTGGTTGATACTGTAACCTGACGTGGAAAACCCTCCAAGTGTTGTTGATATGGTTAAAAATACAACTGCCAGTTCATAATTACAACCTATAAATCCAGCCGCCATGAGGAATACTGCAGGCCCAACCATTCCTTAATTAAGTAATAAAAAAGAAAGTTTATACAAACACTTTCTATTTATTCTTTTCTTGACGTTTTAGTGTAGTTTTGATTTTTATTTTATAAAAGTAGCTATAGCTTTCAGCTCTTGACCTGCAACAGAGGATAAACTGAAAGCGTAATTTCACCCTTCATCCCTAAATAAAGAGAGAACGTTGTCTAAAATAGTCAATAACTACTCAGTACCACAGTATATTGTCAGGGAACAAGAATGGTAATACATATTCCTTGGAATTCGTAAACTGAAACAGGTTTATTCTCCTTTGATCCATCCAAGCTCAAAGAACCCACTACAGTATTATAAGGACAAGAAAGTCAGTATGTTGGAGACATAGGAGATTAGTATCATGTAGACATTTGGATGCAATCAAAAACAGCAGGATTTTAGAAGAAAGCGGGTAGAACAGTGGGCACACAAGATGAAGGTATTTGTAATTATGATAGCAGAACATATGCACTGCGTAGAAAGGTTGAATTCCTTATTTTTTTTCCATAAATTCCCAGTAGCTGGAATAGATATATATTCTCCTGAAATCCTGGCATGTCACTGTCAGTCTAATTCAACAGGCATTGATCTGGATATAAGACATCTTACAAAGGTAAGCTACCTTGATTTATGACTGATCACTTAACAACTATTCAAAGTTTTGACGGATCTCCCCAGAACTGCTTATGTCCTGGATTCAAAGTTCTAATGGCTGGACCCACCTCTACATTATCACATGATCATATTTTGGGTGCTTGGCAACTAGCTCATGTTTATGGCTCTTTTCAATGTTCCAATATTCCATGGTCTCAATTTAAAAAAATTTTTTTGTCAGAAACCAGAGTTTATTTCCAGCTTCTGGAAAAATCTACCCATTGTGGGCAATGGATTTGCTTTACAACTACAGTGTTATGATAGTTGCAAAAGTCATAAAGTTAAGTGCAGTCATGTAGTGGTACAATGTACAAAACACAATTTCAGGCTCCATTATGGTTGTATATCGAAGAGGCTACCTGTATAAGAATGCATCCCCAATACAGTGGCGTTTCCTCGACAGTTCAGTATATTAAATGGTAGAAATGTAACAATGTTACTAAAAGATTTAAATTAATTCAAAATGATGGTATTTGCTGGAGTAACATGATGAAACTGTTTTTAATGGCTTGCTTTCTACTAGCCATATTATAAAAAGTGCATCAAAATTCCTGCTAGACTTTCTTAGAGGTTCAATTGTCCTTGTTGCTAAATATTTGTCTATACAAATATATTGAGATTGGATGCTTATTACTATTTTGCTAAGATAAAAAATTAAAAATTAAATTAGAAAATGCCAAGTGATTATCCTGCTTTCTATTGCCATCTAGTGTACAAAACAAAGTATAAAATTCAGGTTTCATGTTTTAATAGCAACATCCTAGCTCAGTGGTTCTCAACCTTTTTCAGGTTGAGACCCCACTTGCTCTGCCCATGTGCGGTGCGACCCCGGCGCGCACCGGGCCGATCCGCGCATGTGCAGTGCGCACACCCCCCAAAAAAATGGCGGCCTGCGACGGGTCATTCCACGCATGCGTGGCGCACACGTGACGCCCGAACTGCGACAGGCTGATCCGAGCATGCAGGGCGTGCGTGCGTCCAAAAAAAAACCCAAAAAAACAAAAAGGCGGCCCGCGACAGGCCGATCCGTGCATGCGCGGCGCACGCGTGACGCCCAAACCGCGACGGGCCGATTCGGGCAGGCAGGGTGCGCGCGCCCCCCCCCCCAAAAAAAGGCGGCCCGCGGTGTCCGGCAACCCCCGCAAAACGGTCGTTCGACCCCAAATGGGGTGGCGACCCATAGGTTGAGAACCACTGTCCTAGCTGTTGCTGCAGCTTTGTTAAAAACAACATACTGAATCTATTTTAAAAATCAATTGGATCAGTAAAAAAAACCAGAATACTTATTTTAAGACAAGGCAGCAAAGGCTAATGTGGGAAACAATGGAAGAATTGTGAATAAAAAGACGATACCTATTCCCTTATCTAATAATCTCAAAATTAATTTATGCATTGTTATTTCAGTTTGTTTCGAGGTATTAAGTTATCAAGGACAAAAGATTCAAAGGGAAGCAAGAGCATGGTATCTTTACTTAAACAAGCAAGCGTAAGTAGCAGAAGCATACTGGTATTTCTAAGTAGCCCTAGAAAAGATGCTTGTCTGAACATCAGGAAAGCTCATTTCTAGTTAATACTAAAGAATCTACTATTTATTATGACATTTATCAGGTGGGCTAAAGTCTGAATCGGCATAAGGCAGCTTTCTATCATTTTGAGAAAGTTGTAATGCCAGCATGTTTTGCACATACTTTCCCCTTCAAAAAAATGTTCCTAAAAATGTCAGGGTGATCTTTGTCATTGTTAGATATTGGGAAGCACCAGCCTGGCAGGAAGGGGGGCTCACACGGGGAGTTAGCCTGGAGTCACTGTGCAAATGCAAAAGAGCTAGGACACTACTCCTCCCCCAGGTTTCTTGGAGCCTTATCTAATTGTTCCCAAGAGTAGGCTGCCAGACTGGGGAGATTCCTGTATTATAGGCAGAATAGAATAAAGTAGTTAGCTTTCATTCTGCACGTGTAGGTCTGATTGTTCACACCTGAAATTAATATATGTAATTACTGTAGGACAATCTTATTTTAAGAATTATGTTTATATAAAATTCATACAGTCCTCGTAGGTTGTGACCTTCAACACATATGCCAATCCAGGAAGGAGCAGGGCCCTTCTGACCAAAAACTGTATTTTAATTAGAAAGTCTCATCTTGTGTAAGAAATGCCATGGATTTTGTCTGGAAATGAATATATATATTTAAAATTATTACATTCAAAAAATTAAAGGGTTGTGTTGTATTAATGCTTACTTAAAATATCAAACCAATTCACTTTCATTCTACAGTATTCTCAGTGAGCTATAGGCTACATTAAAAACAAATGCTTTTCTTACCTATTGCTGTAAATGTTTTGCGAACACAGACTGTTGACTTATTTTTCTTTTCCCGTAAGTAGTCCGCAAACTGACCACACACAATTATACAAATCCAGCAGCCAAAATAAGGAAGTGCGGATAAGAATCCATTCTGTAGAGAGGGAAAATGATTCTGTTATTTAAAATAATTTGAACAATTTGTCAGATCCTAGATATGATTTGTGATAAAAGCATGAATGATGTATCATATTTTTAGATTTGATCATATATTCATACACACACACACACATATATATATGGTTGATAATGTCTGTAAAAATACGACTCCTGGGTATATTCATAGTATAAAATAAATAACTTACGACAACCAGGAGAATCCAAATAGAAAAATACTTTAATAAAACCGAGCTTTCGTCGGGAACTTCCGACATCGTCAGGGTTAAAAGCCAGTTAACGGAGACACCTTAAATAGGGTTAGCTAATGCTTGCGCCCGGCTCCTAGACCGCGTCATCGGTCCTAGCCGGTTAATTTGTGTTCTAGTTGTTTCTTTGACGTCTGCACCCTCCTCTATCACTCCTTCTAACATTCTTACTTGCTCTTTCAACATTAAATCCTAGGTTTGTTAAGATCCTTTCATGCTCCTCCCCTTTGATGGTGTTTACTCCTGTGCCATCTTTCCCTTTATTGCGAGTCTTGGGGGGGTCATTTGATTTTCCCTTAGTACTGTCGTGCACCCCATTAGGGCTCCAAGTGCTTTCTCCCACTCCCTTCAGTTGTGGATCGGTGGTCTCTCCCTGTTCTATGCTCTCCCTCCTCTTCTCCTTTCCTACATGGGTAGCACTTGTCTGGATATCATACAACCTAGCATTTACACTCTCACCCCCCACCTTGGTGTTCTCTACATTGGCTGTCTCTTGCTGCACTATCTGTTGCCGGCGATCGTCATTCCGATCTAAAATGGATCTTCTGCGTTCTACCGGAGAAGTCTCCAGTTGTGGGCGTAAACATCCCCCGTCCGTGATCTTCCACCCATCCATAGGGCGAGAGGGGGAAATGCCTCCCTCCCTTTTGCGGTGTGAGCGAGTTGTCACTCCACACCTTCTTCTTCCCCATATCGATCGCCCCTCTTCGTTGTCGCGAGCAACATTGGGCTCTGAAATTTCACTGCTTGATCTTCCGGATCCCCCACTGACGCAACTGTCTCTCCTCCTCCACCCAGAGAATGGGGATCTATTGGGGTGTTGTAGGGAGGCGCATGGATCACCTGCCCGGCGGGCTTTCTCCCCTTCGTCTCCCGAAGGGCACCCGGCTCTCAATAGGCGCCTGTCCATCTTCAGCATTGACGGGCTCCTCGGCTGTTCGTTGGAGTCCGTTGCTGGCTGGGTGCCAAGGGGGTGTCCGTGGACTGCTGAGGATCGGTTGGAGTCTCGTATGTCCATCTACGCCGGGGATTGAATATAACGCTGTCCTCTCGGTCCTGCAAACATCGGTCAAATTGTTTATGGCGAGTGGGGTGGCGATTTTCACTCCATTTCCTCAGTGCCTGCTGTGTCGGGCAGAGATCTATGTGGCGGTTAATTGAGTCCTTATCTGAAAACCAGGCTTCCTTTAGTAGCTGGCCTCCTTTCGTGGCATCGCTAGATATGACCCGTGTGTTGTCAAAGTCAAATTGGTGTCCATATTGCGCCATATGCATCCATACTTGGGAATGTTGTTCGCCCATTTTTATGGCCAACTTATGCTCGTGTAAATGAGCTTTTAGCCATTTAGATGTTTCGCCCATGTAATTGCTCTGACAGTTCTTACAATCAATTTTGTAAACCACCGCAGATTTTTCCATGACGGGGAATGGGTCCTTGGGGCGCATGATTTTGGAACGTAGTGTTTGGTTGGGTTTGTGAGCCACTTCTATACTGTGGGGGGCTAGTAGTCTGGCTGTCGCTTCAGAGACATTGTTAATATAAGGCAGAGAGATGCGTGTTTTCTGCCGTAATGGTTCATCCCTCTGCTGATTGCCTCGGGGTTTGGGTGTTGTGCCATGCCGCTTTATAAACTTTAATGGATACCCATTCTGCTGGCAAATGTGGAAGAGATGTTTCCTTTCCTCCTTTTTAAACTCGACCGTGCTGCAGTGGGAGTCCACGCGCTTAAATAATGCTCTAATGCAGCTAACCTTATGGGACACTGTAGTGGAGGATTCTGTCCATGTGGGTGGGCTTACGGTATACTTTCGTGTGCAACGACCCATCCGGCTGGTGGTGGATCAGCACATCCAAAAAGGATAAAGAGCCTTGCTTCTCTTCCTCCACCGTGAATCTTATATCGGGGTAAATCGAGTTCAGTATTCCCATAAAATCAGCTACATGTTGTCTTTTGATATGTTTTGGTATGTTGTCCACATACCAAGCCCAAAACTTGGGGTGGTATAAGGTCATAGCCTTATGCTCCAATTGTTGGAGCACTGCCTCCGCTATAACGCTGGAGATGGGGGAGACCATGGGTGTCCCTTTGACCTGTTCAAATATGACACCCTGGAAGGTGAAATAGGTCGTTAGGCATACCTCCACAAGTCTCACAAGGTCTTCTGTCTGCAGGGAGTCCTGGTGGTGACCCCCCTTCTTATTTGTCAACTGGTCTCTCAGGACTGAGATGGCTAAGTCCTGAGGGATGGAGGTGAAGAGTGAGGTAACATCAAATGGTACCATCATCTCATCCTCCTCCACCCTGAGGGTCTTGATCTTGCTCAGGAACTCCTCTGCTGACTTGACCGTAGTGAGACTGTCATTCACAAGGTGGCAAATACGGCCGCTAAGCCACTTTGCCAGCCCCGAGGTAGGTGTACCTCTGAATGAAACAATGGGGCTAAGGGGGATGCCTTCCTTGTGGATTTTAGGCAGCCCATAGAACCTAGCAAGTGCCGTATCACACGGACGTACTTTCTTCAGGGTGTCCTCACTTATCTTTCTACTGCGTTTAAAATTATCCAGCAGTTTATTGACTTTGTTCTTGAGTGTTACTGAGGGATCTTTCCCAATCGTTCTGTATGCCGTTCTATCGTTAAGGAGCTCTAGCGCTTTTGTTGTGTAAAGCGTCTTATCCATGACAACAGTCACCCTCCCTTTGTCTGCGGGGAGTATTATGATGGTATCATCTCTTTTGAGCTGCCTTAGGGCCTCCATTTCCTCCCTGGATAATGTGTAATAATGTCTGTGGCTCATGAGCAACCCGGTGACTTGTTGTCTTATAGAGCTCTTAACATCCTCATCTGTCCCCATGCAATACATAGCGGGCTCTAACGCTGCTATGAAGTCTAAGGCATGTGCATCCATAAGGTTATAACCTGTGTCACGCTGCAGCAGGGTGAGTTGCGGGTGGGTTAATCCTTTCGAGGAAAGGTTACAGACCAATCTGTCCATAAAACTGTTATATCTCGACTCACGCAATATATCCATCTTGTGTCGGAGGCGCCCCGCCGTCTCCTGGCTTGTCCTCTTTGCTACCAGCCTGATGTGATGGTTTAGCGCCTGGAAATGTTACCATCCCATGTCCTTTAGTTCTATATGTGGGTCGCCCCTCTTTGTTGTTACTCGTACCGACCCCCAGCAACTCACGGACATTCCTTTGGCATTTAGCCAACAGCTGATACATTCTGATCAACAGCTGAGGAACCCGCCGGCACTGAAGATGAACAAGTGCCCGCCGAGAACTGAGCAACTCTTGGGAGGTGAACGAAAGAGAGACTGTCTGGTGAGGGACCTGTGTGGTTCCCCTCTGCACTCTGAAAGAACTTCACCCCCCGAATGGAGGAGTGGTGCTCATGATACTAGTGCGGGACTCAGGGGATCAGGCGGTGAAACTATAGGGTCCGGTGTTATGAGTAACAACAAAGAGGGGCGACCCACATATAGAACTAAAGGACATGGGATGGTAACTCACTCGCACCAGAAAAGAGAAGGAGACACCTTACCATTTCACTCGATGTATGAGCAAAAGACTACGGACAAAGGACACTTGTACCCCTACAATTGGAGTTTCCTTAGTGAAATATAAGCACAGGGGATCCATGCTGGATAGGAGTTGTGACTACCAACAACGGATAGAACAACAGGAGACCACTGACATAGAGAGCATTAAAGTGGGGGGTAAAGGTAGAAGTGCTAAATTGCATGATACTCAGATAGGTGCCATACACGTAGGAAAGGGGAAGAAGACAGAAGATGTAGAGCAGGGAAAGACGCCCGATCTGCAACCAAAGGGGGCGGGGGGAAGTAACTGGAGCCTGAATGGAGCGTATGGTAACATCAAGGGAGGATTGAATGGCTCACTCCCCAGGACCCGTAGTAAGGAGAACTGGGTAAAGAAGGGTGAGGGTAGCACAGAGATAGGTATCACCAAAGGGGAAGAGGAGGAAAGGGTTCTATCAAACTTAGGAACCAGCGATGTGAGAGCCAGTAAGAATGTTCAAAGGAGGGATAGAAAAGGGCTGGGTGCAGACGTCAAAGAAACGACTAGAATACAACCTAATTGGCTGGGACCGATGACGTGGTCCAGGAGCCGGGTGCAAGCATTAGGCAACCTTATTTAAGTTGTTCCCGTTAACTATCTTCAACCCTGATGATGTTGGAAGTTTCTGATGAAAGCTTGGTTTTATTAAAATTTTTCCTACTTGGATTCTCCTGGTGATCTGAGTTGTTTATTTTGTGATATGAACGTACTCAGGAGTCACATTTTTACTGACATTATTACATACATACATACATACATACATACATACATACATACATACATACATACATACATACCTATATACATTCTGAGAACAGAAACAATATTAGTAAATAATGCAGGGTAGGTGACCAGTAATTAACATACAACTTTTTGTGACTCTTTTTTGATACTAATCCATCTTCAGGTTACTTCATTACTTCCAGGCACCAAACAGATGTTTGACAAAATGAGAAAAATTCTATATATATATCTGGCTTCCTTCACTATAAAAGAATAGCTTTTGTATGTACATTATATGGATATGGAGCTTCCAGACAATTGTTGAAATTGCCTGAACCTTTGAGAATAAAGACATTATTTAAAAATTACATAACCCTTTTTAATGGTAAATAATGGAAATAAAAGTATAGTAATTAATTTTAAGTATGTGGCCAAAAGTAGTACCTGTTTCATCAGAGACACATTACAAATGTAAGACAAAGCTTTTTTCATGACTCTGGATTAGAATGGATATTACCATTTCCTCATTTGGTTTATTTTACTGGGGGAGAGGCAAATATTAATTCAACAGCTCTTTTAAATTTAAGGTATGCAGCAAAAAAAAAAAATCAAATCACCCCACCATGCAGAATATATAAAAAGAAAAAAAAAGATCCCAAGCTCTGATTATATGATAACTGGACAAAGCATTTAAACTGCTCAGTCCTGTACTTAGATTCTCTCCTTGTACTTATTAAGCACACAATCTTCTGAAGAAATACAAATATGCATCAGGCAGTCCACGGGACGCCAACATTTTTCTCAATTTTTGTTCCTTTTGGAATAGTCCACCCAGAAGACATGATTATTTGTGAAAAGACCCACTAACAGAGTCCATAATGTCCACTTATTAATTTTGTATGTAAAATCTGGAAGCCTTTACTCAAAAATCAACAATTGCCCCACTGTTTCCATAACATAAAAGCACAGAAAAAGTTAATTAAAAAAGATATTTTTAAAATTGCACTATAATTATACTAAAACAATTTGCCCCAAATCTCTGATTTGATAACTAGAATGAATTCTCCAGGAGTACACACACAGTAATTTAAGTATAGCCATATCCTAGGAAGATTATGTAATACTTTGGTTCTTACAAAAACCTGAACCTCTGTTGAACAGAAACATAGACAGAAATGCAAGAATGGGCCTAAGTTTGGGAATCAAATTCTCATCCAGTCTAGATATTAATTGAATTACCACAGACTAATACAGTTTATAAAGCCTCCTGAATCTAGGCTGATGGTTGTACCACTTTAGGATTAAAGTTAATCTTTGTAAAATTGGAATGCATAGGGTAGCTTACCTCCTGCACATCAAATCTCAAAATCTCCTTCATGTACGTAGGCAGCAGGGTAAGGAGAGTGTAGAACGTCCAATTATAAGAAAAGTGTGCAACAACAATGGCCCACACTGGAACAGATTTCAACATGGCTTTCCAAGGCACAGATTTTTGGGTAGAAAGCTAAACGGAAGGAAATAAATTCACATTGACATTCAAAACCTTTAGATCTCAAGGAATTTAATTTTTATATATCTATATATCTACCACCATTTCACTATAGTTTGTTAGACTGTACTAACTTAAAATGAAAATCAGAGGTCTGAGGAATTTGTTTTGGAAGATGAATGGAACCCTTAGTTAAGGGTTAACCCTTAGTTTTAATTTTTTTAAAATTAGCATGATTAAAAGTATATTTAAGGACTACTTTTCCCTTTTCTATATACAATGGATATGTATACATTATATTGCAATTAACCTGGATGGTAACTGTTGACGGTTCATACCTGTTGTGAAAGGGTGGACAGAATATATTCTTTTTCAGCAGAGGAAATAGTCTTGTGAGCTTCAGGTGTATCACTAACCATACATATCCAGAAGAGGAACCACAATACACCTAAGGTACCTTAAAGTGAACGAAAGTGTCTGTGTTTAAGTTGAAAGCAGAAAAAAATGTCTATGCTAGACTAACTAAAAATTATCTGCACGTGAATATAAGAGCCTCGTAATAATCCTTTGCAAGAAAAAATCCTTGAAAAGTTACAGGGCATTTCAACAGTATTGTTTTATGTGATTGTTTTTATGTGTGATGTTTACAAGTTTGTCAATGTGTCCCAGCTTTATTAAAATCGATTGTTAGCGCATAACACATAGTACTTAATATATTAACTTTTAGATCTGTTGGCTCCGTTATGGCTAAAGATGTTAAATGTAAAATGATAGCAGCTGGGAGAGGAGAACCATACCTACAGGCAGATACACACACAGATGCACAAACAGACACAAAGGGAAATGTTTAGAAAATAGGATTATTACACAAAGGCTGAACTATTAAGGAAAATACAAGCCCAACCCCATGACTGCTTGGAATCATCAAATTCCTCTACAGTTTGCATTCTTGCATTTCCCTGACAGAAAAAATTAATAAAAGCAATCAAAACCTCCCGAGATATGGAAAAATAAAGCATCTGTACAAGTATAATATAATACAATAGTTTAAGTAGCAGCACTTTTCTAGAATTAAACACAAAAAGCCTTAATCAAAGAATTATATGTGCAATGAGACTACTTACCAAATATATAGAATACGTAACTCCAATCTATATAATAGCATATTATACCAGACAAGGGAAGTGAGACAACTGTTCCAAGCTGTGCACCTACAAATTAAAAGATTTTTTTTTAAATGCTGACAGCATGTATCTTAGTAAACGAATTATTTATCAAGTGTGGCTAAAATAACAACAGAGTTAAGGATAAGGCCTGCATTACAGTGAGCCATGGTCACGAGTACTAGGAGGAATACAGGATGAGGGAAGGGAGGAAATTCATAGCCCTGCAAGTTCTTCTTGGGACCACCCCACAGTCAACCATGATCAAATCTAAAAATATGAATGAAATCTTACCTGCATATGAAATACTAAGGAGTTTACTGCGTTCTAATGGAGGAGCCCAATTAGACCACATGGCATGCATGGCTGGAAACGTTACACCCTGGAAAATATATTTGCTTCTAATGTAATATATACATGTAATATATATATATATACATCAAAAACAAGATAGACATTCATTGGTAAAATATTTTATTTTAATAAAATGTTTCTCTTCAATGAATCCTGGGAAAATACTGGTTATATTAGCATGAAGCTGTTGTTTTCAGCATGTGCACATAACTGAAGAGCAATTAAGCAGAACTAATTTCTTGCCCATCGTAGTCCTTCAGATGAAAACGTTTTGTGGATAATGATACTGAATACTCAATTTTTACCAATATTTTTAGCCACCAAAATATTCAATCTAGACCATAAATATTGATATGTAGTGAAGCATGATGTAATGAAATTAGGTGGTGAAACTTTATATAAAAAAATAACCCTTATTCTTAAATAAGCTATATCCCCCCCCAGCAAAAGTAATGCAGAATTTAAAATGAAAATGCATAAGCAATAATGTTTAAGATGAAAAGGCATCCAAAGATGCAAAGGGATAAGCCGTTTTATGATTAGCTTCTAAAACACTTTTATGATCGGCTTCTAAGAAACTAATCTTTGAATTCTATGAGCAGAGTCTATTCTTACAACGGCCTTTGCTTTGGATGCCTCTCAAGAACACTAAACAATATTTTATTCTGGCCAACTCGTCAATGTTTTACTCTGCTGATACTATGAGCGGATGTATTTTTTTTATTTTATTTATTAAATTTTTATGCCACCCATCTCCCGTATAAGGTAACTCTGGGCATAATTTTACATTATGAATCTGATTTAATGATTAAATGTGTTCCAGAATACTGGATCACCTTGAAAATGATTAACTGTGGAAAAAAAGAAAGCCCTTCATCAAATCCTGTAAGGCATGGATGAAGCTGAAATTTGCAAAAAAAAAAAAAAAAAAAAAAAAAAGAGAGAATGGCATTAAATGCAGAATTCCACTGAGGATTTGGACTTCCTGATTATGTGCCATCAACTGAGCAACCATTTTGTTAGAGAGAAAACCTTCTCCAGAACAAGTTTATATTGCTTATCCCCATGTGGATTCACGGTAACAGACAAGAGTGGTTTACCACTGCCTTCTCCCAGCAGTATGGAATGATGCCTTTGCCAGTGTCACTAAAGTGACCTTTTGTCTTTGACATCTTATATCACTTTTGCCTGATACAGAGCCTGCTCACTTTAGTTGAGTAGCTGGGATGACCTTCGTGCTTTCACTTTGGGGATTTATGTTCTTGGCATTCTTTGCTTACCACTCCCAGGAACACCTTCTACCACTCTGAGGCAGCAGGACTGGACGGGGTTGGATTACTTGGGTACAGAACGGTGTACCACTCTTTATAGCTACAATTTTTCACAAAGGTGGTGCTTTACACTTCCATACAATATACTTGACCTTACAAACAATACAGTTGCACTCACAAAAAACACATTATTTTCACAGTGTGTTTCACACATAATTTTCATGTGAAACACGGAAGAACTGAGAGAAAAGAGGAAACCGTCAAGTCCCAAGTCCAAGACGTTAAAGTTCTGTGACAAGACTAAGAGAGTGAGACGCCAGGAGCTACTCATGTCAGAAAACTAGGAAGAGTGGTGGTCATTTATTGACTTGGCGTTTCCCCTTCTTTCCCACTGTTTTGCCAACGTCAAAGGAAAAGCAAAAGATTACCTCGCCCAGACCTTCCAAAACCCTGGTGGCTATGAGGAATCCAGTTCCTAAATCTGCTGCTAATGGTGTGAACAAGGTGAAAACAGCAGTACCCAAGACGCCAAAGCCCAGCAGCAGCTTTGCCCCAAATCGGCCTGCCAGATATCCCCCAGGAATTTGAGTAATGATGTAGCCATAGAAAAAGGAGCCAAGGATCCAGCCTTGCGTATCAGCATCCCAAGGATAGCTTTTTCCCTAAAAAGAAAAGAGGAAGAGGCAGGCAGGTCTGGTCAATATTTTCTACATCATAAGAGAAAAAAAAGTATTGTGTTCTCCCATATGATCCTTTGTGGAATTTGCTTCCAGTTACAGCCTGGTTAACAAATCCTATTTTCTGTAATAGTGATCTCCGTGCTCATTAGTATGAGAGGAGCGGGATACAAATCCGAATAAATAAATAAATAAATAAATAAAAAAAGCTTCTTACAAAGTATACCCACTACAAAAACCATATTTTTTTTTTACTGTTTGGTAATTTAATTATTACAATATGTCAAACAGAAGTGCTATAAAATTGTTTTTAAATAATGTAAATAATATATACTTTGTTTTGAAATCCTTTTCTTGTTTGTTTTCTATTTTTATCAATGCATCCAACTGATTATGTTACCATGCTTGAAAATATAAGACATTACACACTTTTGTTAGCAGTCCAAAGAGCATTGTTAAAGTCACAAAAATAAAATAAGTCTCTTATACTAAATCTGATCACTGATATATCTGTTCTCTGTCCCTGACCCAGGATATTAGTGGAGCCTGAAATATATCATGCCAAGATAAGGGATAGTTTATTAAGCATCATAATTACATTGTATCATAAATCTGTATAAACTTGTTAAAATTACCGTAGTGTTATGAGGAACTCTTGAAGTCGAAGAATGCTCTGGACACACATTTGAGGTGATGTTCTTGTTCAAGCTTATATTTGGTTCTATCATGTCCACGAGGGCAACACTTAAATTCACACGAAGTGCATACAAGAGGAAGAATCCAAAGAAGGCCCATATTGCTAAACTGAGGCGAGCAGAACACCATAATGGCACTAAAAGAAAAAGAAAAACATGTCATTGTTAACAGCATTTCCTCCCAAAGGCAAAACCTTAATAGTCCTGGTCAGCTGTAATATTTAACCAAATACAACACCATTAGGATTAGCTTATTCCCACAAGAAGCAAGACATTAAGCATTTTCTACTCCATTTATTTCCATCAAAGAACCCTAGTAATGAATTAAGTAAGACTGTACATGGGAGTAAGCAATTGATTCACAATAAAACAGACTTTATCAACAGAGATAAATTATTATGATAGTTCCTTATGGGACAAAAGAGGGTAGGAAAGCTGATGCTGGATTCACTTTGACAAAGTTTTGGATACAATTCTACATCTGTGTCTATCTCATCTCCAGACTACTAATATGAGCATGTTTTTATCAGCAGTTTCCCTTGGTTAAAATCAAGGCCTCCAAAGCAGAGACAGCAAGGTCACCACTAACAGATAATCAGGTAAGCAAGAAGCTAAATACATCAGGATAGGGAACGCTCCTGCCTGGTGAAGCTTTAATGTTATCAAACATAGTGTATTGGAGATAGGTTGGCTCCTGTTTGTTTATTCAGATGTGTCAGAAGCATCACAATTAAAATAAGGCATACTATATGACATGAATTCTAAAATATAAAATACAACATTAGATAGCTGGGCTCCCATCTCCCCAGAGATCATATTTTACTATCCATAGACTCAAAGTGAAAAAATTTAAAGTCCTCTGCTTGAGCCCTCTCAGCTGACATGATGCAATTATTCCTAGTGATGATTGATGACAAGAAGGAATGCAAACTGCAACACTAAGAACAAATAGAATCTGAAAGTTAAGCTGAATTCACAGCTGTCTCTTAAAAGTACTGTATTAGCCGTATAAAAGCTGCAGGTAGCACATACATTGTATTTGCTTGTTGGATTGATTTATATAGCTGCCCATTCGTGGCTTACAAAGATTAAAATTATTGAAACAGCAACTTCCTTAGAAGGGCTTCTTCAGGAAATTCAGACTAAGCACACCTTTTCCTGTAGCAATTTTTGGCAGAATTTATTCTAGAAATCTGTAGCTCCCCACCTCAATTTGTGGTATCATGATATTAGTTGCTACCCATTTGCTACTTGAACTATGTTAGAAGGTGCAATGATTATTCATACACAGTAGCAATTGCTTTTTCTCTAATCCAGCGGTTCTCAACCTTGGGGTCGCGACCCCATTTGGGGGTCGCACGACCATTTCACGGGGGTCGCCGGACACCGCGGGCCACCATTTTGTTTTTTATTTTTATTTTTTTTATTTATTTATTTTTTGGCGTGCGCGTGCCGCGCATGCGCAGATCCGCCCGTCGCGCCGAAAAAAAATAAAAAATTTAAAAAATAAAAAAACCAAAACAAAATGGCGGTCGTGATGGGTAGATCCACGCATGCACGGTGCACGCGACGGGCCGATCCGCGCATGCGCGGAACCGCCCGTCGCGGCCGCCATTTTGTTTTGTGTTTTTTTTTTTAATTTTTTTTTTCGGCGCGGGGTCACGGCGCGCATGTGCGGGGTAAGTGGGGTCTCAACCTGAGAAAGGTTGAGAACCACTGCTCTAATCCTTCCTACCTTAAACAAAGAATTTACCTTTATAAATAACTAAAAGCTTGAACATTAAGTCAATGCATCCAAGAAGATTAAAATCATATAGATGCAGGTTCCATTTTACAGGGAATCAAAGGGCTTTGGATTGTAAAAGATTCATTACACAATATTAGCAATAGCCTTCCTAGTTTTGTTTTAGGTAAAACAAAATAAAACTAAATGAATAGAACATAAATTTGATGCCATGTCTAGTCAACATTAGACACAAGGTCTAATAAATATCATCAAATAATAACTTTTATAAACTTCATGTTTTTGTATATTATTTTTACAAAACTGAAATCAAGTATATTATAAAGTCTATTGTTATTCTAGTACAATTATTAAAAGGACGGGTCCAATTGAAATAAACAGGAAGTAAGGAACAGAAACTGATAGTATTACAATTAAAAACGAACATGAAAAACAGTCTTCCTTTTTGGTAAATTATATATGTTTCAATACAGCACTTACTGTCCTAATATACAAATATACTATACTATATTCATCATGTTTTAAATATACATTAAAACAAAGAAAATACTATTTTTTCCCTGAAAATAAAAATAAGATAGCAAAATGCTTTTTTTTTTTCATTTTGGAAAAGATTTTGACTTGCACCACTTAATATAAATAACCCTTCAAAATTAATTTCTTACCTCTTACGTTTAAGGAAGTTTCCGTTTTTGCAACCAATCTTGTTTTCATATTCATATTTTATCATTTACTAGTTATTGTTGTGCCAATTTCTTGAAATGCTCCAGAATCAGAACAGAACAGCTGCTCTAGATGCTGTCTAGTTTTTCAAGCAGTCTAAATTAGACAAAGCATACTCTTCACAGATAAGATCTTGCTGTTCCCATATAAAACGCTAATAGTACGTAACACTTTTTAATGCTAATGGTACTGATATGCTGCTGTTCATCAGTGACGCTAACCTGAATCCACTGCTGTTTTCACCGATTACACTTACATTTCCCCCACTCCCAGTTCTACTTCTCTGCTGGGTGTGGAATATCCTGTTGAACAGCTGCATTTTTTTTCAGCAATTTCCTTCTAGATTTAAACGTTTCATTTTCCCTATCATTTCCTATGCCGATATGTGCGCAGGTACACACCCACAAAATAGATATTTACTTTGTACTAAAGCTAAATCAATCTACATTTCTTAGCTCTATTTACAATTTAGTAACATGATCTATCCATCACAAGCAGTTATTTCCTAGTGTGTGAAGAAATTAACAACAATCTCATGGGTTACGCAGGCATGGAAAGAAAAGGAACTTGCTTTTATTTTGCCAGCGCCAATCCATACACACATATAAAGTTCTATCAGTATACTTTTTGCTGTTAAAAACTATGAAATGAAATTTTAGAGTGAAAAGGAGAAAGACACATATTTTGGTGGATTTTTTTTAAAAAATGCACTAATAATTGCAATGCTTTTTTTTTACATCTTGTATAAAAATGACAATCGTCTATGGCAGGGGTAAGCAACCTCGGCTCTTTTATGACTCATGGACTTCAACTCCCAGAATACAGTATCTGAGTCAGTTATGCTGACTCAGGAATTCTGGGAGTTGAAGTCCATGAGTCATAAAAGAGCCGAGGTTACCTACCCCTATGGTGACTCATAAGACTACATTTTTTAATAAGCTGTTAACTCAGAGTTAACTGTGGCTTGTGGGCTAAATAAACAGAGTGAAACAGCAGTCTGAAAGATATAAGAACTACCTCAGTCAGGGAGATCAAAGTCCCAGAATTCGGTGTCCAATAGCAACCAAGTAAATGCTTTAGAAGCTCAAAAATAAATCAAGTACATTATGATAAATACTGCAACTACACTGTGGTGCTAGTACCAGGGTAAGCTAGTAAAGAAAATTCTATGTATACATTTTGTACGAACATATTTATCCTGTCATTCTTCTAGAAGTACACAATTGTATTCTTATATTAGATGATTGACAGCAACTAATCCTAAATCATCCATGGGAGAGCTTCACAGATTTGAATGAGGGACGTGCACAAACCATAAGAATCTGCCTGGTTGCTAATTTAATCATTCATAAAATGCTAAACTTCACCACTAGTTACAAATCTTTAATATAATTTGGGGGCTAATTTGCTGGTAACTTTTAAAACAATTATGTTCAGTAAATATTTAATAAACTAAGGTGGGATGAAACTTATTTCCTGATAAGTACAGGTGGTCCTCAATTAATGACCACTCATTCAGTGACTATTCAAACTTATGACGGTGATGAACAAGAGGTAGTTACAACTGGTCCTCATATCTATGGCTCTTGCAGCATCCCATGGTCACATGATCATGGTTGGCAACCTTCCCTACCAGGTTGCCACAAGCAAAATCAATGGAGAAACTTGCAGGAAATTGCAAAGATTTCTGTGGTCCTACTCAGGGGTAGGCAACCTCGGCTCTTTTATGACTTGTGGACTTCAATACCCAGAATTCCTGAACCAACCATGCTGAGTCAGGAATTCTGGAAGTTGAAGTCCACAAGTCATAAAAGAGCCAAGGTTGCCTATCCCCGTCCTAGCTAAATGACTGCTGCTGGAATTGCTGCTGCTAAACAGCACAGGCACATGGCTTTTCTACTTACAACCATGTCGCTTGACAATAGTCTCTGTTCCCAATTAGCTTTGTTAAGCAAAGACTAGTTGTAAGAACAGAACATTTAATACTTTTCATTTTTAAGTTTAGTCCAGAACACTTTGACTGAAGATAGGTTCACTGTAATTAAAAGCTAGTGCTCTCAATCACTGAATTGTGACTTCGTATTTTAAATTAGTTTTCTGTGATAAGCACTATTTCCCTTGTATTGCTATGTTTAATTATATAGAAAACATATTTTTTGACATTCAAATATCCTAAGGTATTACTTCTTTATTTTAAGCTTTTTTCTTTATTTTAAGTTTTTTTCTTTTTTACCTCCAAACCACATCACAAAGAACTTTTGAAATTCCTCTTAGTTTTGAAAGAAGTTTGCCATGTGGTTTAACTGTCTGCTATTGAACAAAAGCAAAGTAAGCAATTTGGGCTAATTTGCTGCCCTAGCTAATTGCTAGTTAATTGCTAGGCTTTTGATCTAAACCATTGAGCAGGAGGTTCAGTTCCACACCTAGCCAAGGATGTTTTTTAGGTGACTTATCTGAGAAATACTCCTGTGCCTCACAAAGTTGTTCCAGAGATAAAATCAGTCATGTACATCAAAACTCCCGGTCCTCAATTATATTCTCAGATTTGTAATACTTTGCAAGATTATATGTACAAATTTAATGTTGATCCATTCAGCCTGCCTTCATAAATGAATTTTGCCTTCTTTTGAATATGGATGCTGCATTTGTTTGATTATATTCTGGTATCCTCCTTTACATCTCAAATCAAAGTAAGTTATATAGATACTATAACTTTTCAGATCGTGCTCCTGTGAATGTCATATCTCTATTTTACAATAAATTACATGTTTAAATAGTCCATCTTATCATCTTCGGTATGGAATACTTCAAAAGTCTTTCAGGTCGTAGAATAACATATTTCTCTACTTTTGGCAGAAAAATGCACAGAAAAGAAGTTATCAGAAATTGAGCTTGACCTGAAGGAGATGCTTTATACAAACAATAACAATTTGTTAAAATTACATCTTTAAAGGAGAAAATTAAATAATTATTCATTCTCTATGCACCCCATTCGAGCCCTGAGTGGCATAGAACTTTTTAATATGAACTAAAAAACCTTATGTTTTCAAAATAGATGTTTAGGAGGAATGTGTATCTCCTGCAAAAAAGCAATTTCAGATTCATCTTTTTCAATTTGACTACGTGCGTTTCAATATAAAAAAATAACAAAACAAGAAGAAAAAGAAATGTGCCATTCTTGTATTTAGCTGCATTTAAATGGCAATATAGCAAATCTGGGTCAAAAAAGTAAAAAATAAACTCAAAAATTAAGAATAGAAGAAAGTTCTACAAATTAACTGAAATATAAGGATTTTCGCCAAACATTAAATAAAAAAAGGGCAAGGGAGGAAAAAAACCAAGAACATAACTGCAAAACAGATTTCAATCTGTATGCCCAGGACTATTCAGATATAACTGGCAAATATTTAATTCACAATTGTAGAGAAAAGGAAGCTAACATTTAGAATGCAAGCTAAGAACACTAGCTGAACATGGGTATTTGTTAATCTTCCTCCAAAAGACTTTTAGCAAAAATGGGAGGAAATATGGTTTTTCAACTCCAACAAATGATGAAATTATTGACCTATGCAATAATTTCAAAACAAATTTTAGCCGGAAACCTAATGAAATATTGAAGGTAATTCTGTAAAGCAATAATTTTCACTGCATTAAACCTGTTTTTTGTTGTTGGATTTCCTTTGTATAATATGGGGGGGCAGGAAATGTGAAGATTATTATCTACACATTCAATCACTTAATCCAGGGGTAGGCAACCTTGGCTCTTTTATGACTCATGGACTTCAACTCCCAGAATTCCTGAGTCAGCAAATGGATTTAGCGGGTTAGAATCTGTTACTCTTTCATGATTAATCTGATGAATTACATTTATTAGTTATACAGAATGGAGAAGCAGAAATATAGTACATTCTCAAACTGAATAGATTGGTTGCTGGCAAAGCCAATAAGCTTATGTATTAGAATGTCTCATCATGTTTTGGAATTCTGATAAACACTAGTTTCCCAGCAAAAGTGACCTTGTAAGAACGTTAATTATTCTGAAATATCTTATCATTAGTTTCTCAGCAAGAGTGATCTTCTAAGAAGAAACTATCCTGAAGAAACAGTATCACTTTTTAGTAAACCAATCACAGATATTTCCACAGACTACTGTCTTCTAAAGACATTCTATCTCAGTCCTGAGTGCTAATTTTTTACTTTTATTAACTTCTAGACTCAAATAGGATGAATCAACCCATTTTTCTCAACAGTTACTAAAATTTTCACTTTAACAATCATGGCAAAACATTCTTGTTTGCTATCCCAGATAATTTTAAAAACAGGTCCTATGTGAATGCCAAAATAATGATCAAGTTTATTATTTTAACAATAACCGCTACAGGAACAATTAAGCTATTCTAAGAAAACTAATGCAGATAGTACTAGAAAATGTAATGATTATCCAACTACAATGGATAATTCTCTTCTCCCTTAATTGAGATTTATATTTTTGAAGGTATTCTTACTTTCATTCCTTCACATTATTTCAAACAAAAGTATAAATACTTCTAAATAACTTTATTTGACAGGGGTATCCTTCAAGATTTTCACTATATAAATTTCAACTGTCTGTTGACAAAGTTGGATTTAATTTGCTGCCATCTTCAGAATTAGTAATTTAATTAATTTAATTTAATATGCAAATTAAGGTCATAAGAAAATCTACTAGAAGTGACTTGCCTAGAATAACAATTTTCTATGTTATTTTTGGTATAACAACTGAAATTAATTGCTATTATTTACGAAAGGATTTTAAAGCTTTGCCATCATGTGAACATATTTCTACTATCAATAGAAAAACAGTCCCAGAATGTTGGTGTCTTTTATAATTCCATCACACTGAGCACATGTTCACCATTATTTTTAGTATGAATGCCATTTTTTCAGCCATTTAATAGTAAATAGTTATTGTATAATTTTATATTATGGCAGTAATCCATTTGGTTAAAATTGCAGTAACCATTTTTTCCTCCCAATTTGAAAACAGAAAATTATACTTTTTACTCCTTCTAACTATATATTTTTAGATTTTTTTAAAGGTAGCTAGAGATATTTAAAAAGATAATTTTTCTTTAGGCCCTAGGCTAGAGAAGGTGAAGTGTGGAAGTTTTGATTATAGTCATAAACATTATGCACTAATTAATATAAGTTAAAACATTATCCACAATGAATGAATTTGGACAACACACCTAAATTAGTTTGATGCTACCTGATTTATTTGATGATCCAGACAAGGCAGATCGGTTTATATCAGTCACTTGTTTCCTTGGTGTGCACTTGGTCTCCCCATTCTGTTCTCATTTTATCTCTTTGTACAACTTTTGAGCCCTCTCTTCAGCTATAGATCTACAAATTTTAATAGATTTGGAAATGCAAGTAAGTTAAATTACAAGGTAGCAAGTAAAGTAAACTGTATTTTATTCCACATTCTATGTAGCCTTAAGTAATATGAGTTCTTCTTTATTATATGTAGTTTATGTGTTATGTGTGTATAATATTTAGTTCACCATGAACATGTCTTGAAATATCTGTGTTGAAATAAATTGGGCATTTCCCACCAACAGAAGTTATGTCTTCTGAATCCTTACCAAATTAAGCCCCTCAAGTGGGAAAACACTGCAATCATTTATTCTTTACATGGAAATGATAGAGAAGCCATGTATGGAAGTAACCAGACAATAACTCAGAGTGACCCAACAGTATGATGTAAGGCAGCTTCTTCTATTAACCAATTAAATTGATGGGAAAGTGTATCATGGCACAAAGCATCCTGATCTGCAGGCAAAACTATACTATTTTCTTACAGAATTAATGACCAGCGACCATTCCCAGTAGGGGAAGATAGAAGTGAGCCTGTCTTGCTAACATTTCACAGAGCTTTTACATCCCACATTTCCTTTTACTACATTGTCTGCAAGCATTTTGCAGGCACATCTGCCTAAATGCAAGGTGTCTCAATAAATTCAGTCGGCCACCACTTTTGGTGCCTCTGCTCTGGTAGCAACATGTTCCCTGAATGACTCAGGAGTTAGCACCAATGAATCCAGCGGGATTCACTCTTGGAGGGTTAAACCGAGGTTACTGTTGCTTTGTTAGTGACCAGGCAGCCAAATCTAAAAACGGTGACGCGCCCACCAGAACACGGATCTTTCTTCAGTGCCACCAAGTTAGAGGCGAAAAGAGAACTGCGGGTACAAGGGAAGACAAGAGACTCCTTCAGGGGTAATTCTTACCCTCTTTGGCGCCGGGTTGAGAGTCGGACAGTAAAAGCGGGGCACGGTCCTCCTCATCTTCTGCCTCTTCTGGCTTCGGAGTCTGCATATCGCCTTGCTCCGGAATTCCAGAGAACCCCCACTGGCTGGTCCCCCTCCTCTCCCGGGCTAGAAAAACAAAGTCCCGGGAGCCGGCACGTGATCTCTAGCACGTGACCTCCAAGCGGGCAGAAATATGACTCGTCTCAGAATTCAGCCCCACCGGCCGGCTTTTCTTCCTGCCCGCTTCCCGTACTCGGCCATCTTTAGTACTGGCATTCCGTCTTCTGCTTGATCAAAGGAAAGGTGAGGGGCGGGATTTGCGGATCCCGCAATCGGCTGTGGAAACAGCGAAGGGTGTCCATACCTGCAATGCTAATAAATGTGTTGATTGCATGAGCATTCATGGAGCAGAAGTAGAAATGAAAAGTCAGAGACAGAGAGGGAATTGGCCCATAGTTCCAGCAGGTGGCGGCACATGTCCCTGATTGCTAGAAATTAAATACTTATTGAAAAAAGATTTTTTTTTTTTTTACAAAATAGAAGATCCTGGAGTCTGTGTAGTCCAAAGGCAACCCGGATGGTTCTTTAAAGCTTGTGTATGAAATAGGATATCCTACAGATAGCTATCCTATGTATATATAATATCCTATTTCTAACATATTTACAAAAGACATATTGTGCAGAAATTATAATCATAAAAAGTTTATTCTATTCTAGATGATAATAAGCATTTGCTAGAATAAATAGCAAATGCATATTTTTTCACAAATGTCATTTTTGTATTATCACTTTTTGTTTAGAAAAGAGATTTATTTAAAACATATAGCTGTCAATTTCTTAATCAATGGAGTGGATTCCAATCAAAAATCAAAAGACAAGATTAAATGAGATAAATCGCTATCCTTGCACTGGCTTCTTTCAATTGCT